>QELA01000002.1:0-1200000 GCA_003243815.1 Fermentozyma sake | reverse complement strand
TACAAATATCGTTCCATACGAACGCGATATATTACCGTACGATTCAACAGTAGTTTTAAAGAGAAACCAAGGGTAAATCAACTAGGAGTACAATACATATCAAATGATCTACACAAGAAAGTGTTCCCTCATATAAACCCAGGTGAATACTTGACTCCTAAACATCCTGCATTATTAAACATCGCCAAGTCTCATCTTCAACATCACGAATTACTTGGAAAGCCAACTCAAATCACTGAGCCCATTACTATAAATCATTTTCCCCGACTAATTGGAAATTCTACTCTTGATGAACATTTTTATAAGATTGGCAAACGATCAGCAGAACCATACTTATCTATGGCTGAAAAACTTTTTGCAGAGGAGACCTCATTACCTGGAAAGCCCTCTAAATGGCTCTTTAGTTCTGGATGGACTAGATATGCTCCAGGATCCCCTCCCAAACATGTGCCTTATCCCACGGAAGATGAGTTGGTTTTCGACGTGGAGGTTTTATACAAAAGGTCAAACTTTGCAGTATTAGCCACCTGTGCCTCTACTAAGGCATGGTATGGGTGGGTTTCTCCCTTATTAACGAATTACGCTAACGACGATACATATAATGACTTTGAACACCTCATACCCTTTAATTGTTTAAAGCACCCAAAATTACTCGTGGGTTACAATGTCAGCTACGATAGAGCAAGAGTATTGGACGAATACAATATACGACAGTCCAAGGCGTTCTACTTAGATGGTATGGCACTCCACGTTGCTATCAGTGGGATATGCTCTCAACAAAGACCTAAATGGATGAAGCATAGGAAAAGTAAGTCGCAACTTGAAGAGGGCAGCGAAGAGGACTCAGAATTCACATCTGAGGATACCGAGATTGCTCGAGAGATTGCTGAAGACCTCATGGAAGATCCTTGGTTAAATAAAGGGTCTCCGAACTCCTTGGCAAACGTCCTAGACTTTCACTGTGGCCAGAAATTAGACAAAACAGACAGAGACTACTTTAGTTCCCTTGAACCTAGCATCATTATAGAGAATTTCCAGGGACTCATGGATTACTGTGCTAAAGATGTTGATGCTACCTATACAGTAACCAAAAAATTATTTCCTGAATTCAGGGTCAAAGTTCCTCATCCTGTATCATTTGCAGCATTGAGACATCTAGGAACTTTAATACTACCTACTACCAAAAAATGGGAAAAGTACATTGAAAATGTCGAAAAGACTTATGAGGAGAATAGAAAGCAAGTCACAGAGAACCTCCGAGCACGGGCAAAAGAGCTTGTTCAATATGTGGAGCAAGACGACCCTAAGTTACTCCCCGATTTCGAAAGTGACCCATGGCTACGCCAATTAAACTGGTCTTTGAAAGAACCAAGGTTGAAAAAAGATGGGACTCTCGCAGCAAAACAAGCATTCTTAACAGGGTACCCTGAATGGTACCGGGATTTATTCAAAACTATCGATGTCGATGGAGTTAAAGAGAAGGAACTAAACATTACTCTCCGGACCCGTATTACACCTCTTTTATTGAGACTAAAATGGGAGGGATATCCTTTGATATGGTACGACTCTGCCGGATGGTGCTTCAATGTACCTTTCAAAGACTCTGTAATTGAAAAAATGGAAGGCAAGAACTATACTCGAGCGAAATTAAACGAAGAAGACTTGGAACGTTATCTATTGAACTCCGAGTCTGGGTTTGAATTATTCAAAATCCCTCATGGAGATGGCCCAAACAAAAGATGCACATCTGTTTTATCTAAAAGTTATTCAAGGTATTTTGAAAATGAAACATTGACTTCCGAATACAATTATGCTCGAGAAATCCTTAGCTTGAACAATACTGCTTCGTATTGGATGGGAAACCGTAATAGAATTATGGATCAGTTTGTCGTATACTCCGACACCGAGCACACAAAGAACATTTTTTTTGAGAAGAAGAAGGATTCGAAAGCACACCCTGAAATGGGAATCATAATTCCTAAACTTTGTACCATGGGTACTATTACTAGAAGAGCAACCGAAAATACATGGTTGACTGCGTCTAACGCTAAAAAGAATAGAATTGGTTCCGAATTAAAGTCTTTAATCGAAGCTCCTAGCGGGTACTGTTTTGTGGGAGCAGACGTGGATTCTGAAGAATTGTGGATTGCTTCATTAGTTGGAGACTCCCTATTCAAAATGCACGGGGCAACTGCCCTAGGATGGATGACCTTAGAAGGAGACAAGAATGAAAGGACCGATTTACACTCGAAAACTGCAGAAATCTTGGGTATCTCAAGAAACGATGCAAAGATTTTCAATTATGGTAGAATTTACGGTGCTGGTGTCAAGTTTGCTACGAGACTTTTGAAACAATTTAATGTAAACCTCAGCGATAAAGAAGCCGAAGAAACAGCAACTCGATTATATCAACTGACGAAAGGAAATACTGCCAACTCCAATTACTTGGAGAGAAGGATTTACCACGGAGGAACTGAATCAGTTATGTTTAACGCACTCGAGTCTATTGCATATCAAGAAGACCCCAAGACGCCCGTATTGGGAGCATCTATTACTGATGCTTTGACGGTAAAGAATTTGAACAAGAACGTGTACCTTACTTCCCGTATCAATTGGGCGATTCAAAGTTCGGGGGTGGACTACTTACATTTGCTCATTGTATCAATGGATTACTTGATTGAGAGATACCAGGTTGATGCGAGACTTGCGATTACCGTGCATGACGAATTACGGTATCTTTCAAAAGAGGAAGACAAGTATCGCGTAGCATTGTTGTTACAGATCAGTAACCTCTGGACAAGATCTATATTCTGTGAGCAAATGGGAATCCATGAATTGCCCCAATCAATAGCTTTCTTTTCTGATGTTGATATTGACCATGTCTTGAGGAAAGAAGTTTCAATGGACTGTGTGACACCTTCAAACCCTACACCTATTAGAGTTGGCGAGTCACTTGATATAAGAAAGCTTTTGGAAAAATGTGACAATGGTAATATTTTGGAGGATCTTTCCGCAGGGTCCAAGCTCAAAAAACCATTGAAGTTGACAAGTTATAAATATACCCAGCGTGAGCCAGTAATTTCACGATTAGACAAAGGATTGGATATTAGCTCAAATATCGCAAAGGTGCGGTTACAGAACTCTCTCAACAAAGATGAATGGCGCAAAAATATTAGTACCTACATCAAAGCAAAGAAACAGGCCGAGATAGACGAAAACGAGAGAGCTTTTCTTAAGCAATCAAAAAGGAAAAGGAGTACCGCTGCCGCTCAGAGTAAACCCAAATCAAAAGCAAAATATACCGACCCTCCTACGTATATGACATCTAACTATTCACCAATCCGAAGAACAAAGATAATGGAGGAATATGACATTGTTAGTGATGGAAGTGAAGTGTTGCAACGCGAGTATTCAAATACAGACAAAAATGATCTGAAGATATCATCGAAGTCGATAAACAGCACTAAGAAGAATTTGTCGCTTCTCAAAAAGAGCGTGTCGATAGAGAAGAGCTCACCAACCACAACAAATTTGCAGGACAAGACAAGTTCGGTGGTGAAGCCCATAAGTAAAAATAAAATGATGCAGCGCACCATTGAGAATGTGAAACCCGTCATTAAAAATATGAAGCTTATGAACGAGAATGTAAAGAGGAAGCATGATGGGCTGGAAGGCAAGTTGTCTAGCATGATAACTACCAAATCCCCCCCAAGATTGCTAAAAAGCAGAGCATATACCCCAGGAAACCGGAGGAAATCGAGTTTACTGTCGACCTCAGTAGACAAACTAGAACTCAGCTTGAATTCTAATAAAGATTTCGAGATGAAACTGCGAAATCAACTCCCACTGGTGGCACGGCATAGTGATTTTCGACGACATGGAAAACTGGTTATGGCAGAAACATACCGAAAAGAAATAGAAGAATTTCCGAATGCAGTGCCAACACGACCGACAGAACCAGGGCCATCACAAATAGAGACCCAATCAGCCAAAGTGGACTATGTGCCACGTTATCGTCGAGTACAATCCGGATACCCCCAGAATAATTGATGCCCCATCATTAAGCTTCCAAGCAAACCAAACTACCCAAAATTGATTAAGAAGACTCTAATCATTGACCTTGTAGTTTGGATGCCACTCTCTTTCTATAACTCTATATCGACGATTATAAACAATTCATTGTAACAGTAGACGAGAGTAATATAAGTAGACTTAGCCCATATAGTTGGGTCTACAAGGAAAAAGAGCTACCACTTTCAAGAGTATAATTATATCAGCAGGAAGTATTCAAACCTTCTATTAGTAGCCTGGAGTCCTAATATATACGCTGATAGCCAATATATTCGCTGATAGTCAGCCTCGCGGCTGAAATCGTTCGGACTTCAACACGTGCATAATATGCAAACCAAAGATGGAAAGTATCTATTTCGGGATATGCTTCGATGCGTGCGTGCGAGTGTGGAAATTAGTCTCTAATAAAGATAAGGAACGAAATTGGCAAAGGCTGGATCGAGCTGAGGGGAAGAAGTCTGGACATATAAGCGAGGTGGGGTCGAAGGAAGAAAGATGTGTCTTGAACCTGGTGGACTAGAAGCATCGAACAATTTAAGCCAAGGCATATAAACACATAAAGCCGGTGGTTCAGATTGTAGAAATGTATGGTCAAATTGAGTATCAGATCATTGGGAATATAACTAATTATTAGAGATACTGCCTTATCGCACTAATTTATTTCCATACAGGTACGTTCTTAAACAACCGGTTCTTGTTTATGACCTTTGATAATATTTGTGCGACTCAACAGTGCCAGCATTTATACTTTGACGTAGAGGACTCCCACGATTTGTATTAGAATGTTATCAAGCGGAAAGATTAATTATGCCATCAATATAACCTTGCGGCTTTGTTCTGGCGTGTTCCCGAAAAGGCTACTTTCCAACCAATTTGGGAAGAATGTTCATCTATATGCACCACTAAACAAATAGAATGCATTTGTCCCTCTCGGGATGTTAATATGCAGCCAGGCAAAACACTACACTATATGCAGAACACTAAACCATCGGCAGTAATACCAAGAGCACCAAATGTATTCAATGTATATATGATGCTCAAGAAAGTACTTTAACTTGTACCAAATATAGTATGTATATTACCCCGATAGGACTTACAATGAATTGAACGTTTAATAGAAGCATCTCTCAGATATAGATAAATTCGACATACGTCACCAGGTTCCGAGTTATCCATCACAAAAATCCCTCGATCGGATATAAATTCCACGGCCTGAAAATTTGACATGGACCTGAAGAATACCTTGGTACTGAACGGAGCTAACTATGTAGATAGGTATAGTAAAAGACCCAAGACCATGGGTGGATGGTACGGTATCTTACGAATTCAAGACAGTTTAATAATTCCTTCTTGTTAGCGCATCCATGTATATGCCGGTCCCCCCGGTTTGTCCGATATTTACATTTCCTGTACACAGTAATCGACAAAAATTCGCAAAGATTGGCCTTATAAATATTGAACAGACCCTCAATAATTTTTTATTACCAACATTTTCATTCTTCTTCAAAATGTTACCCGCTGGTGTTATTTTAGTTTTCGTTTTGGTATTTTTAGCTTTCTGTGCTGTTGCCGCTGTCTTTATCAACAAGAGAATGAAGGCTAAGAAGAGCAACCAAAGATTCTAAGGAATTCCCAAATCTATTGGGGATTTCTGAACTTTGAATAGCTAGACTATCGTCCATTGTTGCTAAGACTTTTGAAGATTGCCTACTACGCTCAAACTCAGATTGATACCTTGGCCTTCAAATCACTTTGAAGGCACTGTTTTCCATGCACGGGTCTCCATGTATGGTTTTTGGTTCTACCGGTCTCTAGTGATTTATCTCTAGTCTGGTAGTCCTTAATTATTATTATCTATTGACGGGAATCTTTTTTTTTATCTTGAATTGGGGAATTCAATGATGAATGGTTTTGAAATTTTGATAAGTTTCTGTATGATTGGGGAATTGTACTGAAACGAGTCTCTATGAATAAACTACAATTTTAATTAAAGGTATTGCTAAGTAATAACCTTTGGATATTTTATGTTTAATATATATCTCTCTAAAATTGCAGAGTATCGTAGACTGTAGAGATTTACCATAGTTGATTTAAATGGCTGGTGCAAAATTATTCAGGAGAGAGGCAGAAATCGAGGGAGAACGTTGAAAATATTTAAAGGGAGGTTTATAGATAGAATATGTTCAAATATTCAGTTTGATTAATTAAAGTTTCACCGTTTCGTTCATTGATTCGCTCCTACTCCTCACGGCTAACTACCGTCGACCTTCCGTCGGTTCTAACTCGCTCATCGCCTAGCATAAATTACCGCAGAAATGGTTCGTACACGAGTGGGGAACGACGAAATCCCGGCCAATGGCGACGATTTCGGACCGTTAGGAAGTAACGTACTATATGAACGAGGAAAGCCTTGTACCGGTTTAGCCTCATTTCTTTTTCGTAAGTATTCTGCCAATTGAAATCGGATATTTACAAATACCGCAAAATAGGAAACGACAAATGAGAGCGAGCCATTAGTTAGCCGTGGAGTATTACAACCCGAAAAGGTCGAGTTATGACAGGGATGATTACTGACGAGAGGTAGTTGTATAGAAAGTGGTGAGTTACGTGTTTCAAGTTACCAATCCGAAGATATTATAAAGCTACGCAATTGGGATTGGAAGCATATCCCTAGATGAAAAGAGTTGTTAGAATAACAGAGCCATAATATATAGCAAATCAATGATCATGGCGATGAAGTACCTGCCCTAGTAGTTCCAATATTTATTCTCTTGCAATAATGCATTTGACTCGGGTACTTAAGGCACATCTCGTATTACTGCATTATCTGATCATGGGGAGTGTATTACACAAAATTCACTATTTACAAGGCACAAATTAATAACTAGATACAATTTTATCAGAGGAGACCACAATGAATCCCCATTTCCAGATATAGATCAGTATCTTTCTTTGGTGTTGGATCCGTAACTAATACAAATTTTCCGAAGGAACGACCGGGGGAATTCCACGACAAAACTACGACATAATTGACAACTATCGAGACTTTAGAGATATCAGTATATCTGAAAGACCCTCGATAGAGAAAATATTAACACACTTATACCCTGAATGGTCTTTAAGTCGACTCAGTAGACTTTTGAGTAAATTGAACTATTAGGCAAATTTTTAGTTAAGAATTTTAGTCAAGTGATTAAAGTGTCAGATGCATCTGGTTGCGAATTCCATTTCTGCGAGTACACGACCTGGAAAGGTTGTAAAGATGTAAAAGGTTAGGGCTACAAGAAGGGGCCACCATATGCGAGGAACAATGAAACAAGATGTGCGGAGTCCAAGCATGTCTGATTCTTAATTTCAGCTTCCTTTTTGAAACCAGCTTTCTCCTGGCTACCGTAGTACCTTCAGTCCGATTCACCCTGCATGCAATTTTTGGGGTAAACCCCTCGTTATATATACTGGCCATTTTACTCCATTTGCATATTGAAGTCACTCTAGAATGAGACTCATTCATAGCTATACTGAGATGGATTTGAAGTCAAACGACTCTGGCAGTTCGTGGCAGGGCGACAGCGAGAGTTCATGGCTTCAAGATACCGAGGATTCTTCTGTCGATAGTGGTGCTCGTAGTATATCCGGTGGGAAGAAATTTAATTGTACCAATATACTCGATAGCAAGAGTTTGTTTGAAGAAACTGGAGATAACTTGCCAACTCATACAGGGTCCTCAGCTGCCAACACTACCATCATCGAATATCCTAGCGATTTCACCGAGTTCAACACTCTCCCCACTATCCTCCAGCAAACACTCTCGCAAGCAATTGTGCACCAAATAACATTAACCGATTCCGAAGCCTACAACTACCTCCATTGCCTCCTCCACCTCTATGCTATAGTAAACCTTCGCCGATATCGCCGACAAGTTGGCAAACCGGATGCCTCAGTCCGACACATTGCTACGTTTCTTAAATACTGCAAAATCCCTTGCTTCTTCAGAGACGTGTTTCGAGAATTGTGTCGTCCTTGTCATCACCAGAAAGACCTCTACATTCCATATTTCGACACGCTTTCCACAAAATTGTTAAAGACATTCTTTGATGTTGTGCCATTGATTAGAAGAATCAATTTGGCCTGTGGCGAATTGGGATTAGATGTTGTTCCCCTACAAAGGGAAATCTTGACCTCGGTACCAATGGCTGTCATTTTTGAGGACAGAGTCTTGTCATCAGAGCCGATTCCAGACTTTCGGATCGAAGCATTATCAGCGTTGAGATTCATCAAATTTAGAGAGTTGGGTGTCGATTCTTTTACAGATTTGGAGAATCTTAATCGAGACTTGATGAGAGTGTGCAGCTCTTTAAATTTCACTCACGGTATGATATTGTTACTCGAGGACGAGTTCCATATTAATAACGAGTTGGTGACGGAGTATATTGCCACCTTTATACAATTTCCAGACGAGTTGATTAAGGAAATACAATTTCCCACAGCCTAACCGATATTTGGTGTGATAAGGTTTCATTTAATTTACGAATAATTTTCACAAGGTTCATACAACAATGAACTTAGATCTCGAGATTTATTCTATGACACTACTTGGTCGAGATATGATAAATGATGTATAATAATCTCAAATACCAGGGAGTTTCAAAGAAATTAATTCTAAAGCTACCATATACCTGGCCTTTGGTTTGTGAATTAAGAAGGTAATAACTCTTCTTAATATTTTACCAAACAAACTAACGCTAATCTAACGTTTTCACCCCCTTTGAGCTCTTGATGCAAAATGTACCCCGTTCTTTCTATCGCTTCATTTCATTTCGTTTCGTTTTGCTCAGGCTTGCTGCCCTCTTTTATTCCATCCCTTTGTAACATATGTGTATTTATTTTGTACATTAGTGAGGTTTCTTTTAGTTCTATAGGAATTCTAATTAATATAATGAAGTCATTATATCTTAATCTATACTGTAGCTTATCTTTGGCTAGTAAATCTCTCGGCTAAGCCCTCAATTGGTCGCCTGGCCCTCAACTTCTTCATCTTCATCATAATCTTGCATCCAGTAAGATTGTATCGTCCCTACCAAGGCCATTAAACCCATGACCCACCAGACCAATCCACCAAAAGCAAGCTTATCACCCAAAGACATTAAGTACCCAAAGACGATCGGACCGGTACATCTTGCGAGTGCAAGAATACTCATGGTTGCACTATTAACGTACGCCCTGTGCTTTTTAGCAGCTGCCCTATGGTTAAGCAACATTACTTGTGGCATCCCTGTTGCACTGGCCAAAGTCTTCAACGAAGTAAGCGAGTACAAGACTAGCGGAGTTACCCATGTTGGAATCTTAGGATTGTAGTCGTGTAGAGTGAAGAGGGAAAACGGAACAATGAAGTAGACTATTGGAAAAATGGAAACTGAGAGTCTGTAACCATTGATAGTTCCAAGTTTACGGTCAATAAGAGGGAAAATGAGAAGCACAATCAACATCCCCATTATTCCTGTACTAGAGAACAACGTTCCAATGTAGCTAACACCCAAGCCAAATCCTCCTTGAATATGGAAGGGGAAACGTAGTTTATCCGGTTGGAATCTGGCCGCAAGGAATACGGGTAAAAACTCATTGTAGGTGACACTATGGAGGGAGATAATAAAATTACCTACGATCACCGTAATAACACGCGGAGTAAAGGCGCCAGTATAGTCGGGTTTTCGATATGGTTGATCCTTATCAATAGAATAAGTTTTGACAATTGCTCGGGACATTGAGCGAGACAAGTATGGTCTAACGCTTTCGGCATCGTCGTCGTCAGAAATGGCATTTGACTGAATGGAGGCATTGTCATCCAAAAGGGGATCCGTTTCGATTGGAGTACGTTCAGTCAGAGGGTCAGTCAGAGGTTCTAACTCAGGAATAAAAGTATCTTCATGATGAGTGTTATGTATATGCCATGGACGAGGTTTTGTCTTGAACCCAAATTTAGCCAAAAGCCAATCTCCAAGATCAAGTCCATAGTCTCTTTTATGCTTAACATACTCATGAGTTTCCTCCAAGAATAAGAAACCACAAATCAAACTAAACCAGAGAAACATTGCCACAACTATATTAGATAACGCATAAGGGTACTTGGTAATGAAGCGTTCGTAAACTGACAGGAGAGAGGCAGCATAAGTACTGGAATCACTGGAGACAACCATGGATGAAGCAAAATTCAAAGAAGACACTTTAGTCATAGATTCAGAGTTATTGAGGATGTTGGTCAGATCAGCTTGGCTGCGAAAAACTTGAGAATTTCTCAAACCACTCATGGCAGAATCGATAATGGTTTCAACAGTAGAGTCAGTACGACGCATGATACTGTCAAAAATATCTACATCAGTCTCGTTGGCCCTACGGCTGTACGGATTCTTTCCTGGTCTTGTTAACCATTTGGAACCTCCAATAGCGGGTCCAATTACACTACCAAAATTGAACAATAAGGGCAAGGTTGAGAATGCCATTGCTTGATGTCTTCTCTCTGTTGCAATCTCTCCAATCATGGTTCTTAGTACCGCAATGTTCCCATTCAAAGTGCCTGAAAGACACCTGGCAGCCAATGCAAAATAAAAATTACGACTAAAGCCAAAAAGAATTAGAGATATCGAAGTACCAAAAAGACCAAATAATAAGATCTTCTTACGACCTACCCGATCACTCAATTGCCCCCATCGTACTGCAAAGAGAAATTGACAGAATGCAAAAGAAGATGCAAGGTAACCCGAATATTTTGAAATGTCCTGTTCTTCTTTGGCGATCCCGAAATCTCGAATCATAAAATAGACGTATGGGAACAACGAAGTGAAAGCCAAAGGTTCGGAGAATCGTATTATACATATTATGAACATTTGTTGAAAGGGAAATCCCTTTATTTGTTCACGGAAGGACATAATTATTTTGACTATTTGAATCAGTGAATGGAATTAATAGGACTACTGGCGAGTAATGAGTTGAGGTAACAAAGTCTATAGCGACGCGTAAAGTGAATGCAAAAGTTAGTACTCCGAAGTATGATGGCAGACGTATGTATAGTCAAGTGAAGCAAGAACTTGTGGATTCTTGGGATAATTCGGGGGTGGAAGGTCCGAAATTTATTGATTGGGTATGGTATACTCCCAGTGGAGAGGAAATATGAATGCTAAGGTTACGGAGTGATGTTTAGGTCAACTAATCTACCCTTTTGGACGAGAAGATTTTATTCCGAGACGAAATTGAAAAAGAAACGGGATCAAATTGAAACAATATTATATTTAGGGATAGGTTCCTTATAATTTGACGTGAGGATTACAAATCGCGCATATATAGATAAACTCGCGTCTTATAAATTAGCGGCTTTTGCTTAAGTACTTCCAGCAGCTCAGAAGGAACAATTGGATCAGTGGAGACTATTGTAGATGAAAGTTGTATACTGAAAATGATAAACTTTTAGACTTGGGCGACTTTCGCGTACCGCACTCCCAGTACCATTAGATCCACACCTTGAGATCCTAGCCTCAAAATACAACTACACTGTGGCGTACAAGAGTACTGATGTATCTATTATTGTTAGAGCATGACAATATCCTCATTTCATGTCCCACGTTGTACTTATTGAAAACCCCGGAATCAAAGCTCGTAACATATTGCGCTAGGTTTGGGATTGAATACGCTGTTCAGAAACCAACCAGTTGTCTATTTTGAAGTATCACGGACCGTTAAATCATACAATTCATTGAAATTTATCAGTTTTAGAATATCTAGGAGAATCGGATGATCAGACAGATACTGGAGATCATAAAACGTTGAACGCAAGTGCAGTTCATAAAACTATACATCTGTGCGAGGTTAATATACCTGCATTGATCGAGCCCTCATAGGTGCTATATTTGGTATTCGAGTCCAACCAGCGATGAACTATCAAAAAGTAGTCAAACGACGAGATCATAAACACTATCGAGAAATAGTTGAGATCTTCGTCTGCAAAAGTAGAGGACTCGTCTGAAAAGTTTAGAAATACCAAAAGCTCAAATTTATACCACGAAACAGCTCTGATATACACAATTGTACATCACGATATGTGACAATTTCATTAATCCGTTTGTTTATTAACCACATAGTTTATACTATTCATATCAATAGATGGTTAAAGTCAAATGACTCAATATTATCCTCACACGACCCATCAAATCAATTTCAAATCTAATCAGAAACCTAATCAGCAGCGGAGGAATTGCCTATGCTTCGTTCTAGAAGAAGTGAGGAGACGCTATCTACATTAGTGTCGGAAAGGAATGATGCAGAGTTAGAAAATTCACATCGGCCTCAGTCACGGCCCGATGATTCAGATATTGTTTCTTTATTCACGACCACGTCAGAAGAAACAAAGATCAATGAACCAATTACGATCTTTGGACTGCCACTCAGTACCTACAATGTACTTCGGGAAATGCCTATAGTATCAACATTTCTACATTCTGGAGTGTGTGTATTTGAATCTATAGAAGCATTCCAACAGTACAATAATGAAACTCAAAAGGCTAATACAGCAGGTGAGAAGAGACCGGTTAACCCTCTCTTACAAGTATCGTCATCTGTGCTAGGCATGTTCAAGATAAAATCACCCTTTATAACAATCCATCGTTTCACGCCACAAGGCGAGAAAGTTGAGTATTGTAAAGTCTATTTCAAAGTGAAGTCAAGTCAAGTTTCATATTACTTGATGAGATTTATTGTTGATGGCCACACTCATACGTTAACACTAATGAACAACAACAGCCATAAGCCCTCTGTTGATTTGGTACATAAACAGACCAAGTTGCGTATAAGTGGAATCTCAGGTACTACATCTACATTTGGTGGAGCTGGAGATTTCAAAATGCATGTTTTGCGGCCAGAATCAAAGATTTTAGAAGAAAATCCAAGCAGAGGAGCGTTAAATTTCACCGAAAGGTCTAGTAATCCACACGAGCACGAAGAAAGTTTGTTTTCAGCCATTGAACATCAGAACCGAGCACTTATCCAAAAATATCTCAGTGTACCTCCTTTAATCAACATTCCAATTGCACATTACATAGAAGATGGCGCGGTACGACAACGAAACAAATTTAATAGAATTGGAACTGTGAGAGTATTTGATCGTGGAGAGACTGGTGGTGATGATACTATGATGTTGGTTTGCATTATGTTGGTTATGAGAGAACAAGAATCGCGTAAAAATAAGGGAAGTAAGCTTACGGGTTACGGGTAGGTAACAAAGTAATTGTCTTGGGTAAAAATGATTAATTGTGGGGGGGTAAAGGAATTGTGGAAAGGAAGGTAGCTTGTGGTAAAATAGTCATCATTCGTGGGCTTATACTATTGATATTTTGTGATTTTCAGGACAACATCCAAAGATAGCCAAGTCTTATTCGACTGGGGATGTTGCTTACTAGATATCCGACTTTCGTATTCAAGAGGTATTCTACCAGATTTAAACCAAGAAACACACCAGAAAATATGACTGTTATTAGTGATAATTAGAAAAGAATTCGAACTTAACCAAACATAGAGGGACCTCAATAAGATCAATGCTAAATAAGCAAGATCTTGATATAATAATTGACCTTACTTGCGAGTCATCTGGCTAGAAACTTCATCACTTTATAACAAATTGTGAAACTGAAGTGCCCAGAGCCACCCTTAGCAAGGATCCAATTTTTTTTAGGAAACATGAATTCGATTGGAACAACTTCCAATTTTTCTAATTTCATAAGATTTGGCCGCATGGGCCCGCCAAGTACACCGACTCCACGCCCATAGCTTTAGACCATTATAAACACTATTTGGCTAAGTTGCGTTCCAGGATTGCTAATATAAAGATACAAACCGTTTCTACAAACGTCTGTGCTACAAAAACCTTCGGTGTTAGCAAATGCGTTCAAAAGCGCATCAAAATAGTACTTCTACAACGGGGAGGGAAATGCCTGCTTTCATGAAAAAGATCTAGCCCCACCTGTTGATTTCTAAATTTACCAATGAGCTCTTTGGAGTTTTCTTAAGCAAACTGACACACAAGTTAATAGGTGCCAACTATACGACTATGCTATTGAATATACCACAGTATATCTAGATTCCCTTTGTACTAACCACCGAAAACCACAAAGTCAACATTTTAAAAATCAAAAGAACCACCACTTTCCATAACCCGTTTTGTCGTACCATTATTCTTTCCTTTTTCACGGAACCTCCAACCTTATCTGGTTAATAGCAATAGCGATCGCTTTCACTACTTAAACAGGTTGGAGTCCAGGCGATGTAATAAATTGACAAGCCAGAGATTCTTAAGATGTTAATGGTTGTCAAGTATTCGCTAGGCTGTATCTTTAATTTGTATTAAGGTGAGAAATAACACGAATCTACAAAAACAATTCTATTCATTATATGCTCATTAGTTTTAGAAGGTGTACCCGTTCCTAATAGCTTTAAATCTTAGAGAGCCCGGGCATCTTTCGGGGTGGGGCCGCCGATTTCTTCCCCTTAATCTGAGGCTGCGATAGAAATCTGATTGTCATTATGGGTCGGTAGTTATATTGTAAACACTACTAAGTACAGTGGAACAGCCAGCTTACTGGTACAAGCAATTTGGCCCGGCACCAGTTACAACCAAAAAATCTTCGTTAACCGATGAAAACATTAAGTAGCCTTACGGTTACTAGTCTAGACCATTGAGGGGAACATTCAAAATTTATGCGGGGTACATTAATATCGTAAATTGGTAGAGCCCACAAACTACATATATAGAAAATATATATGGGGAACATTATCAGGGGAAAACCTAAGAAAGAGACTACATTATAAAACTGGAAACCACTTTATAGAATACAAGAATAATCGGTTCATATCGTCCAATTGAGCAATTCTTGGGCATGGCAACACCTAAGAAATACATTTGCGCATTCTGTGCAAGAGCTTTCACCAGATCTGAACATAAACAACGACATGAACGGTCTCATACTAATGAAAAGCCATATCACTGTTTGCACTGCACATCATCATTTGTAAGAAGAGATTTACTTCAAAGGCATTGTAGGACGGTGCACAATGTACAATTGGCACGCACCAATTCGGCGAACACAGACCTTGTATCCACCAAACCGGAAATACCTTTAACTAATGAAACGTTCAAAAATGAAAACGTCCCGCTAGAACTCCAAGCAGACCAATCAGTCATACAGATTTCACCAAAACGAAACAAATCAGACTCTTCACCATCACCAGAGGAAGATACCAGAACAGATGTAGTCAAGAACCACGATTTGATTCATCTCTTATCCATTACTCGTAAATTGGAATTACTACTACAAAACTACTCCCCAGACAATGCATCGTATAACGTGAACGATTACTTTTTAATTGGATATGTAGACTTGATCTCGTCAACTTCCAACTACACAATATTCGAAAAGATAATCAAAGAACTAATGCAGTATTTGAACTCATGCAACCTGATGGATACGAAGACCAAACATATGATCCCGCCCAACCATTTCAAAATTGGCGTTATTTATGCCGTCATATCAATGGGATATATACGTAACCAAAAGACTGATCGAGCATTGGTTTTCTTTATGAAATCTTGGGACTTGTTGATCACCAGATTGATTCCAAACTATAACAATAACAATAATCTTTTAGATCAGATTGAGATTTTAAACAACTTATTTTTGTTGGCATATATTTATCTCAATTATAATTTGGATATTCATGAAGAAGCAACCATCAGTGATGAGATCATATTAAACTATTTGAACGACATTAGTTTTATAATCATATCCAATTTGAATAATGTCAATTCTATCAATGACAACTTGATCGATATCAATTTGAATTTATTCTGGAACATTTACATATTACTATCCACGTACCTAAAGGCTCCACCTAAATTTTACCATTTTTTCTTGAATAAAAGAGTGAATAAACTGACACTCTCCGGAGTGATGTTGAAGTTGTCAAAATCCATAATAAACTTGAATCATGTTGAAGAAATTTCAAATAATAACTTCATAAAAATGATTATTATTTCAACCTTATCAAACGAATATAAATTGTATAATCTAGGGGAGAACTTTCTAATTTATACTTCAAAAAATTGCCTTCACAATGCAATCATCTTGATCAACAAGTCCATTAATGTCCACCATAACTATTACACTTTAGCCCCTAACGATTCAGATGACTCGAACTTGTTGTTATTTTCACTCATACATGAAGAAAAGACTAGTAGAGTAAAACTATTTGAATTGTTCAAGAAAAATATCATTATCAAAAGTCCACCAAAGTTTCATGAATTATTAAATAACTATTTATTTATCCCAAATCAGTTCTACAACTGGCAGTTGCTATGTTTAACTCTTTACGAAGTTACATTCAACTGCTCGGTCAATGAAATCTTATTGGAGCATATTTTGAAACTGCAGGATCCTTCATCAAATTTGGATTTTGCCCTAACGAACTTCTTCAACTACAAACAAAACCCAATTGAAGCAAACAATAATTTATCGATTATAAGTTTCCCAATAATCTTTTTCACAAACTTTTTGAACTTGAATATTATTCAACTAGACTACAATTTGTTGCAGTTGAATTTTATCAATGCGTTCATCATAGAATGGTACCTTATTATGAATAAATTATTGGTTATGATTTGGAATAGTCCCGAATTGTTTGAGGATAACTATGTTATTCAAAATATTGTGTATCTTTTGCTTGATAACAAAAAGAGTTTAAACAAGAAATTGAACATCTCAACCGATTACGATACATCACCACCCGAGGATGAATTCTTGTTGAATAATAAATGGTTTTGGATCTTGAAATTGAAATTTGATTCGATTTTTGAAACTTGGATGGATTTTGTCAAATCTCAATACACTCAATATGGTTCCCCACAATCTAAAAAATACGGGGCCTATAATACCGATCAACCAACCAACAATCTTTCAGTCTTGAAAATGTACATCAATAAATTTGTTGGTGAATTTGTCAACCAAGAAGTCGCAAAACTTACAGAAGACATACCTGTCCCCACATCAAGAAATAACTCTGTTAATAATGGTCAAAATAATCAAATGTTCATAAATTATAATAATCAGCCAGATTATGAAAGTGCTATGAAACTTTTGGCTCTGAAAGGTAATTATAGAAGAGCAAACTCAATCTCCATAGGTGTCTTAGCTTCGGACAATTATAACAACAATAACGGAATCAACATTAACTCTCCATTACTAAGTGCAAATGCAATATCCCCAAATATATCAGGTATCAGGTCAAAAGCTTCTAGCTCAGGAAGCTATAATTCTTCATATTCAACGTTCCCCCAAGCTCCAATTGTGTCAAATAATCATAGTGACTTACTAGTACTTCCACCCATACTTCGCAAACCAAGTCTTTCAAATGGTTTCCCAGTTTCACCAAACTCACAGAAATTTGGAATCGTCAATCCGGATTCTGAAGATTCATCGCGAAGCCTAAAACCACTTCTTCATGGTACAAATCGCGAGGACATTTAATTCGTACTTTTTATATAGTGGGTATATATGTAATATTACAAGATATTTAATTTTAGGTTGGGGAAGTATAACAGTATCAAAGCTTGGATGATTCAATAACCACATCCTGGTGAAAAGATCTCATATTCCATAGTTCTTGAATTTTTGGATTAATGGTCACTTTCAGAGGATTCATAATGTAGTCAAAGCAGAAGTTTATCGTTTGCAAAGGTAAAACAAACACCAATCTTGTTAACTTTTCTGAAACTTCAGATTCTGGATGTCCAGCAGCCGAAGTTACTTTTACTTGACCATTAGAACATATCATACCCATGAATTGCTGTTTTGAATTGAATAATCCACCTCCTGATGAGCCATTCCAACACGACGACGACGTTACAATGACAGAGTCGACACCCGTATCTGATGACAAGGACGTTGGAATTGACAAACTTGCATTAACTATTCCTTTTGATACGATTGGCCTGATATTTTTTGGATTGAAAAAGAGTCCGAATCCCTGTGATGTAACTTTTTGGCCAATTTTTAACGAGTTACTGAAAGTAATAGGTTTATGAGATTCTTTAACACTTCTAATTTGTTCAGAGGAAAGTGTGATGAAAGAGAGGTCAAACTCGAGAAATGGTGTTTTAATGTCTCGTTGGGATATGATTTGGATAGACATTTCTGGCTTGTAGTAGATATAACATCGGACATTTGATTCTTTGAGGAACGGTTTTACGACATGGTTATTTGTGATTATTGTGTCTTCCTTGTAATAAATACAAGATCCCCATGTAGTATTGTTGTATTTGTCAATAGTAACTATTGGAAGCACAGAACTTACATGGGATGTAACATGACTTGATTTGTTTTTCAATATTTGGGTTGCTTGAAGTTTATTCAAATTAAACCGTCCGTTCATTGGACCGTGTGTATTAATCATTTCCCAGATTAAAGTCCATGATAAAATGATAGTTAGCTCTCCATCACCATTTACTTTCCGTAGATTCCCCAATACCAAACCAATAGACTCCAAAGTATTCTCGAAGTAAACCACTCCTCCACACATGTTTTCTAGATACTTTGTATCTGTGAGATAAGCTAGTTGCCTATTATTCAAGTTTATATTATAATTGATAGTTCCATTTGATAAGAAGTTCGAGAAGAGTAAAGAGTTTGTGAAATTGAAAGGAAACGATGAAATTGAAATTGGCTTTCCAATATCCCCATTTCCTCCAGGATTCATAAAGTATATTGGTTTGTAATGATTGGCATTGATGAAATCTCGCTTGACTCCCTCATTTAACATCAGTAACTTGAGTATAGCTACTCGTCGACCAACTTGGTCATGGGGAATAAAACGAAACCCATTTGATGTAAAATGACTGATTTGATTCAATAACGTAACGTCCGTAATTTCATATTCACATTCATACTTTGCTGGCAACCATTCAACTCTTTCGTGGTCGGTAATGGTGGAATTGACTATAATCAGATATTCTTTGACCGAGGGTATATAGTTTACGGTGAGTATAAAGTCAGTCACATAGTTGGCTTTATCTCGAAGGATTAAATGGATCCCCGAAACAGAGTGCAAGTTATGTTCGGACACGAACCGGATGGCCACTGGTACATGAAACCAATTGAAACTCATGTTTGTATCGTTTTGTATTGAATACCGTTTCCCCCAGGTTTTATCTTATGATACCGAAAACTGCATATAAAAATACTTGACATTTCAAGCTGCCAAAAGAACTACATGAGAAAAGCTCTTAGCGATCATAGGGAAGAACAAACTGCTGTAGCTTGAAAATAATATAATTATTGAGAGAAGGACTCAAAAATTCTTTAGATTGCTGAGGCCTTGGTGGCTGTGGGCGGATTTTAGCTATAGGATTTCAAAAATAAATCTCAACTTTTGTTTTTGAAATCCGTGAGGGCAGTGAGTTAAGAAGGCACGCAGATCAGATTTCAGACAGTTAACGAATCGGTTATCTAAGATGATGTCTCTATGTTAGAGGCACAGCGGGAATGCATATTGTAGAGAAAGTTTAATCAAAACAATAAATGTCGCGCAACCAATTGCTAAATAATATCTACTCCATTGCTAGCAGATGATATCTCCTATCAAGGTTACAAATCCAGATCTCAAAAAGCACGAAGTTGAAGGGGATGAAGTACCAACCAAGGAAAGGAATAGTTACTTGTTCGACATATGATATATGTAGTTATCTTCAGGGAAATTTGTGGCGCTCCATAAAGCAATAATTTACTACTAAATATGATTTCACGTGTTCCATGGGTCTATAAAACTTCTTTCGTGAAATGTCTAAATTCAGCCGAGTTTTGAAGCTAAATTTTCCTAGACATTTATATTTTACGGGAATTCGTCCCTGAAAGCAAGCGAAATTATATGCAACACGCTAGTAATAAAGAGATAAGGAATACAAGAGCTTGTAACTGAATATGAGACTGTACAATTACTGCATAAATAGATTCAAATTTGAAACATTGCTGGTATTGTATGGCTCCTATCAGAGTGTGATCCGATTGAAATCTTTGCTACATTTGGGAAGTCTCCAAGATGCAGGATAGAGATAAGAAACTCAAAGTGAACAATCATAATTGAAATCAGATTGTAAGAAGGTTTGGTATCTGCATTTTCTAAGATCTTCTTATTCTTAGGATCGTGTTATGTAGCCGAAAATTTGAAAGACTTTTTGTGTGAAGAGCAATGGAATTTAAATAATTTGCAACCATAACTGGTCGTGCACGTACATTAAAAAGCATGTTCCAAATAATTGTATTGAAGAAATGGCTAATTCAAGGAAAAGTTATTCATACTAAAGAATAATGGACAATACCGGAGGTATAGATTATCAATCCTGAAGAATAATACTTGAGTAACAGTCTATATTGAAGACTAAAAGTACTTTAAGACGTTTGATTTAGGTTAAAATACAGGCTTCACGTGCAGAAAAGCACGTGCCAAATCTTCAATTTTTTGTTGACGTGTAACTTCATCAGACATATATCAAAAATTATAGGCATTTCTAGTAAGCTTCAAGACCAAAGTTAATGAATTTTGTATATAAATTGTTGGTGCTTCTATCGCTTCTTGTGATAGTCGCTTGTAAAGATCTTTATGCAGTTTTGGGACTAGACAAGACAGCAACTAACAAAGAAATCAGAAGTGCCTACAGACAATTGAGTTTGAAATACCATCCAGATAAAAACCCTGGTAGCGACGAAGCACATGAAAAGTTTCTTGAAATTGGGGAAGCGTATGAGATCTTAAATAATGCCGAGAAACGTTCAAATTATGATCAGTTTGGGGACCCTGAAGGTCAACGTCAACAGCAATATGATTTTGGTGATATGTTTAATCAATTCTTTGGAGGACATCACCAACAACACCACCAACAACAAAGAAGAGGCGACAACACTCAAGTGAACTTACATGTACCATTAAGTGACTTCTATAATGGAAAGCTCATCGACTTTGATGTTGAGATGGTTAACATCTGTACCGTGTGCGAAGGAACGGGATCCAAAGATAAAGTAACACATAAATGTACCAAATGTGGCGGCAGTGGGATGATGTTAATCAAGAGGCAGATTGCACCCGGAATGATCCAGCAAATTCAAATGCAATGTGATCAATGTAGAGGCCAAGGAAAACAAATTGAACATCCATGTACAACTTGTGGAGGACAAGGATGTAAGAGTGGACCAAGACATTATGAAGTATACGTAAAACCAGGCCAAGTAAGAGGATCTAATGTGGTTTTGGCAGGAGAAGGTGACAGGCGTCCAGGAATTACACCAGGAGATTTATTCATAAATATACAAGAAGAATTCAGTAAAAGTTGGGGTTACAGAAGAATCAACAGCAACTTATATAGAACTGAAGTTTTGACACTTAATGAATCTCTCCATGGTGGTTGGACAAGAATGATTCCTTTCTTAGACGACGATGATAACCTACTCAAATTACATCGTGAACCAGGAAAAATTGTTACTAACGGAGAAATTGAGATCATTAAGGATCGCGGAATGCCGAAGGATGATGAACATCATTCAGATGAATATGGTAACCTTTATATTGAGTACAAAGTTTTGGTACCTGGAGGATCGAAAAAGAGTTCTCAAAAAGAACATGATGAACTTTAGATTATAGAAATAAGTGAGTAAATACTAGTGTCCACCTAGACTGTTGCTAAAGTTATACTACGAGACTATGGCATCCACATACTATATTATTGCAACCAGTGCAAAAATGCCTGGTATCGCCGGGGCTCCGCGCATTCTGGATCTTCCACGAGCAAAATATATACCCGTCACTTGTTAGACATCAATTAGATACAGTCGCTTGCTAGAACCAAAATAAAAATAACAACTTGCTTTCCGCAAAATAGACAAGTCGACCAAGCGAATTACACGTAAATCATTTTGGATAATAAGTATCCATTTATTGAGAATTTCCTTGGTAGACACTCTGTAGAAACTCGTGGAAACCCCTATTCCATTTGCTAGCTACTACATCTCTTTAACTTGTGGCTCTCTAGAATTCTTAGTTTAGCCAAGGCGGGATAACCCAAGAAATGTCTCACTTCTCACGACATTTCGAAAGCAAAAGATTATTACCCCGGCTATTAAGTAGTCCGCCCTTAAGAAATGGCGAAGTAATCCAGAAAAACACCAGAGCTACTACCAAATATTACCAATGCAACAACGCCGCTACCAAAAAACCATAGAGATCCACACCAGGGCCGCATAACAATTTATTTTTTGTTCTAGGTTGTCAATTTTTTAGGTGTGTTTTTGCACGACATATGCGGAGTCGCCTTGATCGCAAACTATTTAATGAATTTGCAATCCGAGTTTTTGAAAACTTTAGCATACACTTACTAAAAAAGTTCAACGATCAAGAAATAAACATGTGTTCTACAATTACTACCACAGGTCAAAACATACTCAAGAATAGTCTGGAAAATGTAAATTTCACAATAAGCGGATATATGGGGTCTCAATATGATTGGGGATTGGTTTCAGATGCAGAATCAATAGTGTCAGAAGACGAGATGAGTAACGAGCCAAGAAGCTTTGCTGCTTACAAAGTGAATAGTGGACCAAGCTACCAAAAAATCTCACAGGGCAAATCAAACTACAACCCTTCACCGTTGGCCCGCGATACTTACAAAGTAACACCATCTCTTGAAACTTCAGTCACCAATGATATTCTGTCTATCCCCAGCTATCTTCGAGCTTCGGAATCTCCCAGAACAGCTCTCGCTAACTTTTTCTCCAATGAACTCTTTTTTGCAACCAATTTATCGAATCTTCGTGATAACTTTTTAAACTTTGAATTTGACTCGTTTCCCCAATCACTCATCCTATACCCTCTTGAGGGAGTAAACGTGGACGAGTCCTTCGATAGTGTTCACTCGAAACTAAAATCACTCTCACAAGAAGTGGATTCACTCGTCACTGTAATCCATCAATTCAACTTACTGGTCAATAAGGCTTGTACCACCAAGGTGGATATATATTCACTCATGTCTATAAAGCAAAAGTTAAATAAGTTGATTAAAATACATTTGGGTGATGGTTTACACATAATCATTGACAATATCATCAATTTATTATATGACTACAATCAGCTCGTTGAAGATATACATCTCCACCAAAAATCCGAACCAACTTCAAAATCTCAAGCATTATTGGATTATCAGAGTAAAATCGAAAATACACTTCAACTTTCCGAAAGCATCAACCAAAGTGATGTTGTCAGGTTTTCTGCGCTATTGGAAGCAAGATTTATTGGAAATAAAGAATGGTGGAACGTGTTGGATCATGATTGCTAGGATCCTACATCTTTCACGACACAATATTGCATGCTACACTAGTCTTTTAACAACACTATGTAGCCTACATGGTACTTATAGATTATCGAAATTCGATAAATGAAGTGTTACTTCTCAAATTATGGTGATAGAAGGTACATTTGAATAACGAATTTCCAAGACTTGGGAATCTGAGCAAAATTCATACCTCACATTATTGATAGATCATAAAATTAAAGCAATAGTAGCAGGCTACTAATAGGAACGATACACTAAATATATTCACACTAAATACGTATTCACAATAAATACATATTCATACTAATATTCCACTAGTTATTAATTCTGGGCCTGGTTACAATTGTTCCCCAAGAATTTCGCAGTTCTGGGGATTTTTGAGCCCTACAATCAATAAAAATATCATGCTTGAACATGTGGAGTAAATTCGATATTTGAAAAGGCCACATTGTCAATTTTGTTAGGCCACTAGTATCTGCATCTGTCTTTAACTGCAGGTCTTCATCTATTCTTCCCACAAAAGAATCTTTGGTGTGTAAAATGATGCAGATGCACAACCTTGTATGTAGGTCAATGCTCATAATACTATTATCCCGCTCCCCACACTACGTAACATTAGCGATTGGTGAATCAATGGACTCTGAATCATGGGAGATATATTTGCCAGTGGAGTAGGCAGAGGGGAGATATTGCCTAATTAGAAAATAGGACCTGGGTGAAAAATTTTCGCAACCATTTTCTGGACCAGGAGGACCCGTAAAATCGCTGGAATCGGGGTAATGAAATGCGAGTCTTTGAAGGTACAAATAATTTCCAATAATAAGTCGATATTGATGCTGTATGATTTGAAATTGTTTCTAGTCTCCAAAGATAGTGTGGTCTCATTTCTCTCATTTCTCGAAAGTTATAGTAGTCTCAAGTCTTCAAAGCTTCAAATCAGATAGCCGATTTAATATTCTTGGCTAAGATGGAATAGACTTTCCTCCTTCATTCTAGATTTTCACTTTTTTTCAGAAGCAGAAAACAACCACCATGAAATATCTTTACAAGGACTCCCCTCCGTCAGCTATTTGATAGTTGCTCACCATTCCGCTACAATCTGATATGTTGTTAATCGTTTTTAGGCTAATAAAATATTTTATTAATTATTTTTCCTTTATATATTATTAACCATAACGAAATCTTTAACAGATCGATGGGGCTAATGTGACTGATTTGCAATCAGCATACCTTGCCGTATTACATTTGTTTATCAGGTGCAATACTTATTAGTATAAGCTGCTTTCTCTTTACTCAATCATTGTACCCTCTAGACTAGTAGAGAAAAAGAATGCAACCTCAATTTACCCTTCATCATAAATATAATTAATAGAGGACGGTTTCACCAAATTCAGGAACACGTAAGTTTAGTAAGTATAATAAGTACCAATGTTTTAGAATCTAAAGAAGTTGTAGAAAAGATTAAAATAAACAATATCAATTTAGCTAATCTTAAAGTGCCAATATTTGAAATAGTTCTTGTGAATTTGTATTTTTGAATATTTGCTTTTCAATTTAATTCCCATCATTTACACTCTTACCCCCCCCCCCCCCCCTACTACAGCTACTACAATTTATTCATCACGCAGTAACACCCTCACCACGTCCCACACCAAAATATATACTCTTCTGTTTTCCAAATAATCAACGTCCCTGTGAAAGATGTATTTTTCGGTAAATAATTGATCATCGCTAATTTCCCACAACGTTGTCGCCAAGTTTTGCACCCATAAGTTTATCTATTATCCTGCATATATCCAAATTGGAAGCAGTACCAATATTTCAATGTATTTGCTGTAGAAATAAGTCAACACTTATCAAGACATGGAACAAATTATACATAGAATTACCGTGTTCAATCCAACGGACTCAAATGATGGTACTTTACAACATGTGAACTCTACCAACTTGGTCATAAATCCAACGACTGACGACTTTACCGTCGAACACAAGTTAGTTATTCCTACATCTTGGGCAGATCTTTCCAGAACATTCCCATTAATCGACAAATTAAGAATACAATCCAAACTTCCAGAAGCCGAGTCACATCCTGTTTTTAACTATGAGTTTACTCGAGGTGTTAATATCTATATTGCCCCTAAGCCAATGGGTGAAGAAGCTATTCCAGAATTTTATCAGCAGGCGCAAGAAATGATTCGTTATTTACTAAACATTGAAGTTGAACAAGGTAACTGGACTATCTCACGCAACTCTCTTTATTACTATAGCTCTAAACCCGCCATCTTGAATGAATCGCTCTTGGGATTTCTTGATTATGAGATTCCAGATGCTCCAAAGGCGTGGGATCTTAGATTCGAGTGGCAAACAGGTTTAGTTCTTAAACAGCTAGACACTATCCCACAGGCTCCATTGTCTATTTCATTAAATGCAAAGGTCAAAAAGGAAATTGGTTTATTTATGTCTGATAAAATCTCCTCTCCAGATGATACAGTATTATCAGGAATTCGGGTAGTTCTTGAAGATGACCAAGAACCGGAAAATGTGTTTAAAACAATGTTTCATATTAAACCAAGACATCGTTATATGAAGGAACTTGTTGCTTCATCAAACGTCGAAGCAAATGGTCTCCATCCAATTATTTCAACATCAATTTCACCTCAACTCTCCACTTTTCCATTGGATGAGGATGTTGAAGATTGCAAGCTTTACTATTATATAAGTCTTGATAAGTCACTCATATTTGATAGATATCAGTCCACCCCAATCAATGCCACTGTGGCTGCTGCTTATGGTAATTTCGACTTGGAATTGCCTGAATACAAGGTCGACCAATGGGGTAGCGAAGTATTGTTCGAATATTCATCGGAACAACTTCCTCTTGATAAAATTGACTTCACATTACATTCGAGATATCAATCTCCAGACAATACGACTATATCATCTGTTGTAAAGAACCCTCTTCCACAATTATTCCTTGGTTGTAACGTGAAGGAGTCAAACTTGTTGGAAACATCACCTTTTGACAACAAAATGGAATTTGGAGGAAATTACGAGTCCCTTTTCACCAACAACACTGTATTTTATCATATTGAGCATGACTCTGCTTCAAACGTCGAACTTGAGATTCCTCATGGATCTGCGGATGCCGAGCAAGTCATCTCAATGACAGCCATTGGAATTGCGATCGGAATTTTATTAATTCTAGTTCAATTTCTTAGAGTTGTACTCAAAAGATTCCCTGTTGATTACTCTGACGTCCAGGCTGACGAAACAAAAAAGAACGAGTAATTGTCTAACCAATAGGAATCCAACTAGAATAGTCTACGTATTGGAATACAATACAATAAAACAGTCAATGTATTTTTCCTGTAGGAGACGAGAAAACCTGTTGAAAGTATCATATTTCATTTGCTTTAGCTATAGCTCTCGTTTTTTCGATTATGACCTAGAAAATGATAGACAAGGTGATTGTATATCGAGAATACAAAAGTTAACGTATTATGACCGAGAACTCACGTATTATAAGAAGTTGGTATCTTTATGGCCAGCATTGTAGTGCAAATCTTCAAAAATTGCGTCTCGTATAATATCTGATAAAAAGGCTCTATTAATCTAACTACTTGGGAGGATGATCAATGAGATTCCTGCCGTCTATATCTAACTCTGACCCAATCTAACTATACAAACCCTTGCATTCGATGGGATCTATTATCTTAAATAACTAGTATACAACTATGGGCCTAAGTAGTTTTCCAAATTTTTGCAGAATAGTGCTTTACAAAAGCTAAGGAATCTTCAATTTTACCATCCTTTGGAATCTCAATCTCGGATGCAAACGATTTAATTGGTAACACAAGAATGTCACTTACTAATTTTGGAATCTTCAAATCATGAAAATCTTTCCAGGTAATTTTCTGGAATACCGAACTTTGAATGTAGTCATTGAAGTAGTTCATGATAATATCGGTCCAAATTCCGCTACCAGTCCATTTTGAGATTTCCAAACTTTTTTGATTGGAAGAACCGAACAATTGCATTATTTCGGTTGGTAGCAATGCTTGTTTTTTGTCCAAAGTTGACTCAACGATTCGAGAGATAGTTTCTCTCAAAATTGGATGGCCAGGTTTAGCTTGTATGACAAACTGACAGAATTGCAATCTTCTAACCGATTCTGATCTCCAATCAGGAGAATTAGAGTCTGTTTCAATACTGATGATCATTCCTAATTCAGTAGGACTAACGTTTTCTGGAATCCAATTTGGAATAGGTTGTAATGGATAAGTATCAATATCCGCATAAACCCCACCCTTTGCGTATAAAATCAAGTACCTAAAAAAGTCCATCTTCAAAATGACTTCGGGCATACTTTCGAAAGCTTCAACAACCTCAGGCACTTGACGGTATAAATACTTTACCATTGCGTGTGCTGTATCGTCGTTGAATAATTCATGGACAAAGCCCGGGTTTTTCCAGGCCCATTGGGTTTCTCCTTCCCTGTATAATTCATCGAATCTTTCATCATTCAACCCGTGCTTCCAAGTTTGCCAAATATATGCTGGGAATTTGACAGCAGAATTATAAGGATAAAGGAAAACCAACTTGTCACGGATTGATGCCAGTGGTGGGGGAGTCTTTAACAGTTTAAGTTCTCCAAGAAGTTTATCATTTTGTTTCTCCAATTTGAATAATCTTTCATCCTGAGATTGAAATAATTTCTCTAACTTGCCGACTAATTCATCTTGATTTTTCTCGTTTTCATTGTAGATTAATTTAGAGAGTCCGAGAATATTCTCGTTAGGGATGTTTTGTAGAACTTCATGTATATTCTTTGCGGAGTTCTTGGAAGTGGTTATTTTGGTGACAATTAATAGCAAGAGAAAGATCAATACCGTTATGATGATAGGTCTACGCTTTTTGGAAATGTAGTTCATCGTGAGTCTTGACCTTGAGTGAATATGGCAACTTTAAAATAGTTGTATTAGGAACTTTCCAGATTTAATAAAGTCTGTTTGAAATGTTTCAAAAAATTGATATCAAGCAAATCCAAAGACTGGATGTTCAGGAGCAATATGAATGAATTAATAATGTGCTTCACTTAAAACAACGTCCTTAATGCAGCAAACCGTGTGGAAACTGAGATATCAACAATTAATAGATTATGTGAAAAGTAAACTCAAACAGCAGAACAGATGCGTTTCAAGGATATTGGCTATTTCAAAGTGAAATTATAGAGATGCAGTAATTTGAATATATCAAGCTCTAAAGCAAATCTGAACGTTTTCTGAACGTTTTGAAAAATCAGATATGGGATGTCGATATGTATCTTTCACGTAGCGTAGTGACAAATAACCGCAGAGAACCTATTTCACTTTAGCACTAGTGTTTAATATATGTACACTATATGAACGTGAATAGGTTGGTAAAGTCAACAATACCTGTCACTTGGTTTTGATGTGATGAGAATTAATCGGTGGATTTGCTTTTGTTGATTTTTCGCAGATCGCTTTTGGAAGGGCTGATGTGCGAGGTACGACCTATCTCCCATCAGCTGGATCATGAGACCGTAGTTGAGCGATCTACTCCTTGAATGGATAGTCTAAGTGCTTACAACATTACTATGTAGACTACAGTATCTTTTATAATACCACTGAAATCTCTAAAGAGTTAATGGGTTCTACATATAGATCGAAGGAACAAGAGGGATACAATAAGTCTCGTTTCGATTAGTTTTGTGTGGTAAGTCTTGAGTGCTAGGCCTTGAGTGGTAAAGTCTTGAGTCATAGAGTCTTGTGGGTTTAATCTAGCTAGTTTTGTATCTGTTTCTACAAATCCTTTATCTCCTTGGCTACGTGAGCCATCAATTCTTTGTTGTTACTAGATCTACGATGCGATGAAATTGGATCCATGCCGCAATATTTTCTATTTACGCATTTCACTCAACAATACCAAGAAGGACTCAAACTATATCAGCATGGTTAAGTTATATGGAGGTGCAGTAAGTACCGAATTCCCAGTCAGCGATCAATTCAAAGTTGTTGACATTTCACAGATACGTCAGATTCCTGATACGCAAGAAGTTTTCATATTCGAAAGTTGTACTCTTGATAATGGTAAGTTAGACAAATCGATTATCTTTGACTTGTTGGAAAGAGTCGATGGCGTAGACTATGATAAAGCAATCCTGGCACATCTTGATGATATGGTGGAAACCAAAGTTTCCAATTTTTTTGTTGAAAGAATCGATCATGTTATAAACGCAAGTGGTGATGCACAGGTGGTGGACGCCAACTTTAGTTTCATTATTCATGAAAATGACAGAAGAGACGCAAGCGAATCTGACTCTCCTATAAGCATTCTCACATTCCTCAATCTCTTCAGATTAGAAAATGTCGAGACAGATGTATTGATCAGTATGAATGTTCCATTAATGGAGAAGCTTGATGGAACTCAGTTGGCTCACAATTTATTAGGAACAGATCCCAAGTATGAGCAGTTAAGAAATGATTACTTGTTGTTCAAGAGAATAAATTTGAACTACAAGATACTTGATTGGGGTTTATTTGGAATATGAAGAGGCAAATACTGAGGTAGGAAGTATTTAGAGGTGTTTTAGATGTGACACTGTGAATTTGTACTTCAAGAAGAGCAATCAATATGAGAAATTCTTGAGAAATCTCTCAGAAGCGCTCAACATGAAACGGGAGAGCCATCAGAATATTACCCAACTGTTCCTGAGAAAATGAGCAAAGTTCTATTAGATATATCTGGAGACTTAATAATGATTTTCCGAGAAGAAGCTAACTCTTTCCAGCATCGTATTCAACAAAGACACAAGCATCTTATTCTTAGATATATTGAAGAGACGAACATAAGGATCTAAATATATGCTACGAATTCTCAATGAACTTGGTTTACATTGACTGCTTAATTGCTGTGTATTTTTAAAGGTTGGCTAAAAAGTTGATTTATTCCCCTTTAATAAACAGGGTCTGGTAATTCATTGTAAAACTGGAATGGTGACAGTTCAAATTTTGAATTTGAAGATGCTTCCGCTAAAATGCAACCGGTTGAAGTGGACTTTGCTAACTTTAAGAGAAATTGGAATGGTCATGACATAAATGTTGGGTAGTCACGACTCAACTGCTTCGCTGTCATCACTGAAGTGTATGGACGCTGGTTGAGGAACCAACCCAAGAATAATGTTGCACGATCCCAAGAGTATTTTTGATATTTGCACCCAAACTAATGGCACAAACAAGATAAAAAAATACGTTCCGAAGAGAAAAAACACCAAGCTAAAGGTGTTGGTTGCAATCGCTTCATATTTTGTCATCACTGGTTGTGGAGTGAAGTGGTAGTAAAGGTTTTTTACTCTTTTAAGTCTATTGAACAGGGTTGACATAAGGCTATAATTACTATGGCTAAAGTCTCTCTTTTTACGAAGAATCCACTCATTTTAAAGCAGTTGGAGATTTTGGCCCTCAATATCGATCCATGTCTCCGTTTTTTCTGATATGGTCTCATCTTGCGTACCTGTCTGTTTGAATCTCTCATCTGCGTACCTGTCCGTTTGAATTTGATCTTGGTATCCGTATCTGCCAGTTTGAAATTCAACTCAATTTCTGTGACTTTCAGATTGAAATTGTGCTACTGCGCTGTTAGTTACTGTGACCTTGTCTATATTGCTGTCGTTGTATGCAAGTTCAATACCATGCATATTGAAGCGCAAAACTATCAATTTTTGAAATAGTGTCGAAACGTCTCCTCGTTGAGCCTGTCTTTTGATCTTGCGGAGCCAAATCACCTCATTACATATCAAGTACAAGTTATTTGAAGTTGTAGAAATGATTTTGAAATCAAATTTATCAAAAGACTTTTTCAATTGTTGTAGTTTCTGGTGGATCGGCGTGGAATCCACTAGTTTTGTTGAGGGTGTGGGAGATAAAGGCAAAAAGTTGGTGTTAAAATTCCATGCAACGATCCAGCGACTGGTGGTAAATTTTATACATCCTTGAAAGGTATTTGTAATACCCTTGAGACGACAATAATCGATAAGTTCTTTAATATGAGAGTGTATACCCACCTGACTAGAGTACCAGCAATTCTTGAGCTGGGTTAGCTTGTTCACTTCTATTGATTGGTCAATTAATAGTTTAATAAATTCAACTTCTCCGCCTTTATAGTACATTTCGGATTCTGCCAGGACTAGTTCCTCTTGTTTAGCAGTAATTTTCTGTGCCTCTAATATATCCAACTCACTTTCATCAGTATAAAACGGAGGATTGCAGAGAGTATATCGAACCTTTTGACCATGAGGTAAAACCTGTAGTATTTTGTCGACCGGAAGGATCAGTTTTGGATCCTCAACTTCCACCAATTGCACGTTATTCAAATTTGGTAGTATGTGTTGTTTGGCATACTCTATCGATTCTTGATCAATTTCCGTAGCGATAAACTTATTCTTCAGACACATTTTTGAGCCAATGATGGGATAGACGAGAGAAGAGCCAGTTCCAATATCTACTATCCATCGATCTGTCATATTCTCTCTATTCCCTTCATCTGTTATTTCCTCATTGTTAGAATATTCATAGTATATTTCTAGACTCTCCATCAAACTATATTCTAGAATTCGTATATACTCCATTCTATTACTTATACGAGGACATAGATTCTTCCGACTAAGGTTATATTCTTCAACATCGAAATACTCTTCAATTATAACTTCTGTTATATCATATTGACTCGTTGCTGTGCTAAAGTCATAGTAAGTTCTATCAGTACCACATCTTCGCTTACAGTTCAGACGTAACTTTTGAGCATATTTGTCAACCAAGTAGGGTATGTCGATAACCGGTATTGACAAATTGTAGCTACTGGTTGCAGTTATCATTTGTAGTTGTCAGCTTGTCTTATGGATGCAAATTTTCAGATCAAATCTTGCGACTTCTGACATCGCAAATTTCACAGATTATTAGAGGGATTAACAAGTTGGAAGTTACAGAAGTATTCCGTATTTACAGATTACTAAGGTGCTACGATGTTTCTACTTAGGACTAACCTAGGGTGACTTTAGTGACTAATTTACTTATATTCATTCTATGTTATCAGGCTGTTTGTCACGTCTACTCAATGACATTAAATCCCATTACTGAATAATAGTCTATTCTGTTTTTTCATGATTTTCTGCTTTCTCTTGTCAGTGATTGGAAGATCAAAATCACTAGATAGAGACTCGGGTTCCAGTTCAGGAGTTTTTCCCCATTGATTAGGGTCAACAACAGCAACTGGATTTACTCTTGGAATGATTATTTTCTTTGACTTCTTTTCTAAAGCAGGGAATTTGCTTTCTGGCAAGTTAGCGGATGAATTGGTTCTTAAATTTGTCAGCGAATTTGTTCTTGAGTTTGGTAAGGAATGATTTGGTGACGTATTGTAAGATGGAGTTGGTGAAGTATTTGCTGATCTACCAAGCACTGGCAACAGCGAAGACGAATTGTTCTTGTTGAGATTGTCCAAGTAGGTTGGTCTGTAAGACGACGAAGCTTGGGAAACATTTACTTTCGAAGTTACTACTGGCTTCTTTTTTAGCACAGTATATCTGATTGGAGCAGCCGTATTGACTTTAGCAGGCTTAGCCCCGGGCCTTAATGCAGGGAATCTTTCCAGAGATCCATTAGATTTTGGATTCTTGACCCACGAATTGGCGCTGAATGAATTTCTACTTCCATTACCCAAAACTGGAAATTGCTCGCTTTCCAGCTTGACTTGTAACTCCTTAACAATAGGTTCTAAACTTTTGTATAAATCAGATGATTCAGGAAAGAACTCAAGATACTCACTTAAAAGCAAGTTCAATTCCTCCGTAGTTTGATGTAAGAAGAGTTCCTTGAACGAGTTCAAAAGATCTCTTGCATCTATTCTTTTTGAACGGTATGAAGAAATTATACTAGAAAACTGATGATACAAATCACTTTTGTAGTTGAGATAATTTTTTGCTCTTTCATCAAATCTCTTTCTTTTAACATCCATGGAATTATGGTCCTCTTCTTCTTCACCAACAATAGCACTTCTTCTTGCAGAAGATGATTCAAAAGTTGACAAAGAAGAATGGAAGTGTCTGGTGTTGGATCCTATCACAATTCTTCCACCATTACTTAATCCTCCATGTTCCTTCAACATATGAGCAGTCATATCAAGCTCTTCTCTAAACACAACAAACCTCTTCTCAACACATAGTGGAACCGAACATACATAATGATCTCGTTTGAAATGACTATATATCGAATCGTAGTTTCGGTAATAGTCTGCAGTTTTCGGAGAGTATTGGTCACAAATATGACATCTTTCATGTCTATCTCTAATATGGATATTCAATTCATCGATGGAATAGAATCTCTTCCCATGACAATGCTTACACTCTGGATGTCCATTAAATCCAGTCTCATCACCTTCAACTTGATGTCTTTGCATTTGCTTATAAGTGTACAAGGGTAATTCCGGAATAAATGCTTTTTTGTTCTTTGAACATATTAAACAAAAGAACTTGTTATGTTCTGTTTTGGCATGTTCTGTCAAATCTTTAAAAGTCGTGAATTTGGATGCACATGCGAGACATTTGTTGCTTAAAAGCTCCAATGTTTCATGGTAGATATAATCTTGGGTAAATTCTATTCCATACTGAGAGTCAAACTTGGTGAAATCTTTGGCTGTAAAGTTGGCATATGTTTTTGATATTTCTTGGGTGAATATCACTTTGGAATTTTCACTACGACAGATCAAACACACGTCCTTTTCATACAAAGCCCGTTGTCTGAATGTACATTTGTGACATGTAGTGTGGTTACATGGTGTAACTGCTGCATATGTTATCTTATCAGCACAAATTACACATTCATCTTCATCATCTTCTTCGTTGGTTGTTCCATTTCCGGCGGCTTTTCGCTTATTTTCTCTAGGTTTCCTATCGCTTGATTTACTACCACCTCTTGCTACTCTAGACTTCTTTGGAATTTCATTTTCTTGGCTTGGTGCCATACTTGGCCCTTCATTAACTTTTTCTGACATCTATATCTTTCTTGTTACAAATCTACCAAATTTTTATATGAAAGTTTTTTCTGTCTCACCGAATGGCTCTAAAACTCACTTTACCAATCAATACTGGTGAAATTATCAGGAGTTAGCTATTCGAAGATAGCTGAGTAATAAATTTAGGGAAACCAAGATATGGTGAATGAATAATTTTCACCATGAATTGAATTTATATGTTGTAGTCAGGAGACTGAAGCTTTTTTCAAAATAATAAAAATATTAATTGCTAGAAACCTGATTCTATTATGGTGACACCGTTCAAAAAAAATCAAGTGGTACTGTAGAATTAGCTCCAGCATGGTACCTTCACCTTTTATTATCTATTACATTGCTTAACAACGGCATCCGTAATAAACTTCTTGATTTTCACGTGACTTCCTTGGACTGAAAAGTTTATCTTATCTAAACAAAGTTACGTGTGCTCCATCTTCAACACTCTATTCTGCCGACATGTTCAACGTTAGCGCAACTGTCAACGTGTCTAGACTTCTCTATAATCCAAGTTTATGTTTGCCACATGCAACAGTGAAGTCATTTGATCAAATAAGTGTTCCCTTCAAAATCCCCAACCATCCAGATTTGCAAATAAAAGGGGTTGTGTTGGATAAGGATAACTGTTTTGCCAAGGACCATGATGACAAGATCTGGCCTGCTTATAATGTATGTTGAGAGAATTCAATCTATGGCTCATTACTAACCTTTAGGACACTTGGAAATTACTTCAGGACTCGTACCCTAAAGAACATTTGCTCATAGTGAGTAATTCAGCGGGAACAAACGACGATATAGAATATAAACAGGCTCTCAAGTTAGAGAACGATACCGGCGTCTCGGTCTTGAGACATCCTACAAAGAAACCAGGATGTTATAACGAAATCCAACAATACTTCGATCAATTTGGAATCAAATCTCATGAAATCATAATCGTCGGCGATAGGTTGTTTACTGATATGCTCATGGCCAACATGATGGGCTCTTGGGGTTTGTGGTTAAGTGATGGGGTTGAACAATCTCAAAAAGTATTCCCAAAGTTTGAACGTCTGTTGTTTGATAGACTAGTCACGAATAGAAGTGATAATCCATTTGTAGCACCAATACCTCAAGAGAAGTAAGAATTTTCCAGTGAGAAGAGGTTATCCGCTGACAGAGAAAAAGTCAACTTCTCCATTGAACCATATAGTAATGTTGTATCTCAATATATTCTTATCCAACTAGATGTACATTCTACAAATATGACTGTAAACTTGGTTCAATAACGCTCCCTATAATAATCATAGTGCTATATTGGAGAATTAGCTTCGATTAGTGATATAGAACACTTTTCTGCTGGTATATTTAATGTTATAAGGCACCTTCGTGTATTTCAGCTATTCACCCTCTTTTTCTATATGCTGACATATTTGATCATTCTAGATTGATCTTAGAAACTTAGGTTATACCACCAAACATTTTATTTGGCTGCGAAAACACAAATGAGAATGATTTCTTTAAAGAATGGACAGTGAACCAATAGTTAATATCACATTTGATGAGCCTTTTCTTCGTGAAAGAGACGTTACGCTGGAAAATGGACCTTCACCAGAAGAAATGTTAGATCGGGCTTTAAACTTGAAGCGATTCAAAAGTTTGGCTCAATTATATATCGGTTCCCTCATGGGTCAATATATACTTGTCTTCGTATCAGCACCTTTTGAGTTTATAGAGAATCGTCCTCCGATCTGTGTGTTTACGAGCTTTTATTCGATTTTCATTGTAAGTTGACTTTATTGTGTTCTTGTTCCATAATTCTAACATCTAGTTTGCCATAAATGTCACCATATTTCCATTGAGTTTCGCTTCGATTCCTACATTAACGGCATTGAGATGTTGGATAATCGCATCTGTTTTGGAGTTTATTGGACTTTTGTTCAATATCATTTCGGTTACTCTTTGTTTGTGTTCACAGCCTATGATTCTGCTGTCACAAGAAAATGACTCTCTGCCAACTGCCACAAACGTCTCGCTATATATCCAGAGTGTTAGCGTTGTTTCTCTCGTGGTGTGTAGTTGTGCATTTCTGCTTTCTGTTGCTATTTTAATTATATCGAATCGTTCTTTGGACAACTTGATTAACAATACTGATAGAGTGAAGTTCCAGAATTTAGGTGAATTACAGACCCAGCTTCCTCAACACTTGCTCGACGAACTGAAATACTTTTTTAGTATAAATTGATAAACGTTTAATTATACGTAGGTATTACATAATAGTAACTTTAAAAAGAATAGTATACATAGAGCAAATTAGGCAAATTTAGTGGGTTTTTAAAAGTAGGCCATCCATAAAGTGTCAGCAGCAGCCAAATTACGAGGATTGACAGCTTGTGAAATCAACTCTAAAACATTTTGAGTAGCAACTGCTGGACCAGAAGAAATATGACCCATAGATACAACTCTTTTAATAATGAGTTCAACATTGATACGAACAATTTCGCGGAGTTGCTTGTCTTGAGGAATTGCTCGAGGTGGATCTTGTTGAGAACACCATGAGATAACTTCGTCACGAACGAATAAAGTCAAGTATTGTTCCAAGTCAGATTCTGGTTCGGTTAAGGCCCGTGCGATGCACAAAATATACACCGACAAGACACCTTCCAAACTAGTTTCACCAATCAACTTTTGAATATTTGGAGTCAAACGGAACGGAACCATCTCTGCATTGTAAAACAATGGCGCTGGTCTGCCCTGAGGATTGTCAATCAATGCACTCTTGCTCGCAATCTTACAAGGAAGCATGTCTGAAGTCCAAACATTACCTGAACCCTTGTTAACATGGATCTTTTGAGGTTGTCTGGTATTCACACACATCATATATGTAGTGAAAGCAAAGGAAGCGTATTGTGAAGTAAATTGTTTGCGGAAGAGCCAGAAATCTTCAAATTGAGGGAAAAGTTCGATAAAGTAATTCTTCAACACTGTGGATGGAACCAATAATGTCTGAATAGCACTTAAAATTTCAACTCTGATACTCATAATATCAGGTTTTGGTAAACGTTGATCAAATGCTGCACGAAGCTTCTCAATAGTATACATAAATGGCTCGTCACGGCTCTTGTTGTTACGGCGACAGAAGTCTTCGTAGATCTTTTGCATTGTGATGTCTCTCGAATCATCATTAATGATTCGAATATGAGGCGATAATGGAACAGCAATTGGTAATGTAAACTGGATGTTACGACGACGTGTCTCAACCTTCCTAGAAATGGTGTCATTGAAAATACGGAAAAGCTGGAAAATACATTCTTCACGACGACAATGACGGGCAGCTGGAAATTGAACAGCAAATGTGTGCAAACTACCGTCATGACCGCGAATTCTGATTCTCTTGTAACAAGCATTCGTACCACGAGCCAAGTCAATAGTTGGTAAAAATCTTTCAATCTTAATAAAGTGACTGTTGCTATCTTTGTTTAATAAGTATTGCCCTGGTACTTCAATGTCTTCGAATTTTTGATGGTGGAACTCACTTAAATGAGGACACAAGTTTTCGAGATTGACTTCTGAAAATCTTCTGTCCAACTTGTCCTCCAAACGATCTCTCCATCTCCGCAATTTAATGATATAAGTTTCCAAGTTTGGCTTTCCTATCACAAGATCCTTCTCGAACTCTGCTCTGATTTGCTTTGGAAGAACTGTTTCTGCGAATCTAGTAATGTTAGCTTCTGTAATTGGAGGAAGCTTGGCATCGTCACGCGGATTACCCAAACGATTCAAGTATTGGACCCCATCATTCAACAAAGCAACACCGAGTCTGTAAGCATCTTCGTCTGCAGTGCATTTAAATCTTTGGTTGATCTGATCAACTAATGATTCTAATGAAAGTGCTAAAAGTGGGTAAGCAGTCTTTAAAATTCCCATGATTTCATCAACATGCTCCAACGATTGACGAAGCGAGTTCGGAATACTTTGCTTAGCTGGTTGTGAGGTGGAGTTTTGCTCGTTCTTGTCTCCTGTAGCTCCTGGTGTCGCCGAGGTGGGTTCACCGTTTGCGTCGATTTTATCAGCAGGAGAAGTTTCTTCATTTTCTGCCGAGTCACCGCTTGGAGTTGGAGTAGGCTTGTTCCTTGACCCAAGGTGAGCAGCTTCTTGTCTGGCCACTTCAATTGCTTGACGTTGCTGAGCAGCAAAATCTTCCTTCGTGGTTCGAAGTTGGAAATGCAATGCTTGAGGGTAACTCTTTGCAATACGCACAAGTACTTGCCTAGCCAACCTAGCCTCCTTATGAGACAAGGAAGTCAATAATTGAGGGATGAACGTTATCCAATACCAAACTGGAACTTCACCGCGGAAGTTTTCAAATGCTTGTGCGAGAGTACCAGACGCATCATCCAAGCTAATAAGCCAAAGGATTCGTGCCAACAACTTTCTGGTTTTGCCGTTCTTGTAAAGACCGGCTGCTTGTAAATAACAACTAATTGCATTATTTGCATATACCATATCGTTAGGGTTTTCCTTGAAACGACGGTCATTAAACATTCCCCATTCAGCCCAAGCCTTGGGTAAGTTGAGATCAATTTGAACCGAAGTAGCAAATGCTTTGTTAGCTTCGTCCATTTGGTTCAACTTATTCAAGAACATACCTTTCAAGGTGAAGAATTCAGCTTTTTGTTGCGTAGCGAAGTAGACAAGATTGGTGTTACTAATAACATCAAGGCCGGTGTTTAATTCGTTTTGATTCTGGTAGTGACATTTCACTTGTTCCTTCAATTTCAAGAAAGCTTCTTGAATTTCAATATTTGGTAATTGATAAATTCTAGTAAGCTCTTTGATACACACTTCAGACATGTTGTGCTTTCTGGCCACATGTGCAAATCTATTGATTACCCATGCAATTTCATGAAATCCACGGTATGCATACGAATTTGCGTTGCCACCAGAATTAGACTGTTGCAAAATTGGAATAAACGGCATGTAGACCTTATTGATGACTTGGAATGCATGTTGACGCCAGGTAACAAGATCGTTCCATATATTAATGTCATCCGAAGTGTTGGGCAATCTCTCACGCCAAACTTGTAACACTCTCTTTAATTCTTGTGACTTTACATCTAAGTTTTGAGCATTAGTGGTCACAAGACTTGCATATACTTGACTTGCTTCCATAAATTCAACATATTGCTGAAATGTGTGCAAAAGAGGAATATGCGCATTGTTGAACCGTTGTGGTAATCCATGCCATTTTCTCAAAGCCAATTGGATACCCTCATCACATAATCTAGAAAGATCTTGTAATGTTTCCTTTTCTTGTCCAAATCCCTGGAGACACAAGAAAGTCTCAAAGACTTGACGTCTTGGAGTTGGAACATCCATAACGTTCTTAACGGTTTGATCCAAAGTTTCTCTATCATTGTACCAATCAGCAACTCTCCAGCCACATTCAAGAAGCAAATCAGAGAAGCCTTCATGTCTGGCCAAATCAGTAAGAATATCCCAATGTTGTAATTTCTCAGCACATAAAATCCAGTGATCTTCCCAAAGTGCGTACTCAGATTCGCCATATGGCAATGCACCACTACGAGCTTTGATTTGCGCCGTTTCATAGAGTTGCTGAGCTTTATCCCAAAGTCCAATTTGTTCATAAGACAATGCACTTATTGTTTCAGAGTATTTTGCTCTTCTTCTCCATAAACCATAGAACATATCATCTTCTTTCAACGTAGCATACAACTTTGCAAGTGCATCTTGGGTTATTTCACGAACTTCTGCATTTCCGTTGATCGATTGTTCCTCAATATTCTCAAGAATGTGAATACCTTGAGACCATGAATTGAAGTTCGATGCAAGGCACTCTACTGCAAATGGTGGTAATTGAAGGTCGTCACATCTGGCAATACCTTCCAATAAGGACTGAATAACATTTGGTCTAGAGTCAATTTGACGAGTATGGTAGTCCTTCGACAAAAGAATCACCAAAAAGCGAGTAAAGTCAAGATGTTCAACACGAGGAATTGATGAAAATGCAACTGGGAAAATCGTGGCCCAAGCTCTGTGAACTGTCTCACTACTTTGGTAGAACATGTCAATGAGTGGTTCCAAAATATCACCAGCCTTCACAACTCTGATCTCTTCCAAAAATGCTGTATGCTTAAGTAATAATTCATCTAGATTTGGATTTTCAGTATCAATTTCCATTTTATCTTTAGAAGGAAATTCCAAGGTAGTTAACGGTTGCAACTTATATTCCGAGTCGACGAGCTCTATTTTTTTCTCTAAATTGAAAGAGCCATAGAGCAATTGCAATGCCTGGTTTAGCCATGGATAATCTGCAAGATATTCCCAATTTTGTTCACGAATCACATAATACAATCTTTTGCTTATATCCTTTTCCAAACTGTTGTTCAAAATCGACATAAGCTTTCTTCTAATAGCAACATCTGCAGACCGCGTACCAACCAAGAATGGTTGCTCCATGCGAACTGTCAATTCAGTGCAGCTAAAAGTGTCATCTTCAAAGATATCCACAATAATTTGATAAAACTCTTTAGATAAAGTTGGTTCCCCTCTGATTTCAAATACCATCATTTTGGATAAAATTGCTGCCTTCTCCTTGGTAGTAGGGAAGAGATCAGTTCTTGAAAAAACCCAATTTTTCACGATGACGATAATTTTTTCAAGGGTTTCTTTGTCTAAAGATCTTTCTATCAACTGTGCTAATAATGACAAGAAGATACGTCTTTGATCACCCAAATTAGATATTCTCATAGATGATAAATTCAATATCTTCTCCAACAACTTGGTAGTCATCTTTGCTTCGTATTCAGAGTTTGAGCTGTCTTTAGATGTTGATTGAGATCCTTGGTGGGTTATAGTAATATGATCCTTGCATAATTTACTAAAGGTTCTCATGATCAGAGGTAACAACGAATCCAAAATAGTTGGTCTGTAGTTAGCCAATGTCCAAGACAACGTAACACCTGCAGCAACGGAGGGCATATCGCCCAAATCGTCAGAAACTGTTGTTGATAACAAAGCAATGAATCCTTTGACATCATCTTCTTCGTCTTCTTCCAGGCCCTGTCTTTGTTCATTGATTGCCTGGAGGATAATTCGTAAAACACGTTGCAATACTTCCTGAATGTCGTGGTTATCTGACTTAATGCACTTTTCAAGTAATTTGTGGACATAAGAGAGGTTTGACACAATCCATTCTGGTTTTTTCCATTCCAATACTACACCCAAAACTTCCAATGCGTTCAAACAGTAACCCAACAAGTTTGAAGAGTTTAAATCGTTTGAAAGCAAAAACTTTTCAAAGAAAGAAAGTTTCACGGACACCTCTGACCAATGGTCTGGACTTAATAAGTCATAAAGGATTCCTAACGCTTTTTGACCTAGCTCACTCTCTGATGCTCTTTGCGGACTGATACAAACATATCTGATCAAGAATGTTACACATGCTTCACGCTGTCCGAAAGGAATGCTATAACTTGGGGAGGTGGTAAAATCACTATCTGATGTCTTGGAATCTTCGATTGTAGCATCTTCAGTTACAAAACCTGTTGATTTGGTCTCCCATTTTAAAATAAGCTCAGCAAGCTCGATTGCCAATACTTGGTTCTCGATAGCAGGATTGGCAAGAATTGTCAATTTACCCATAGCAGTGATTATATTTGGAATGAAATGTTCCCTCGCGACATAGAAGAGATCTGGGTGTTGAACAATGTACTGATAGACATTTAGAACTTGAGTGACATTGAACCCATCTTCGGAGATTACACGACGTGGCCATTTCAACCAACTGTCAGGAGAGTCCACATCCACCATTCTTTTTGACATCACGGGAGCAAGAATATCTAATGCTTGTCTAGCCAAATGTCTTGAATCTGTTTGATGTGTTCTAAGCAAAGCAACAAAGACTTGCGTTGCAAGCTTGGCAGGTGTCTCGTAGGAAGAAATAAAATATGAAGTCGTCACATATGCAACTTGCTTAGTTATATTATCTTCCAACTTGATATAATTCCAACTAAACTTGATAATGTCTTTACGCAAGTCGCTGATAAACATGGGTGCCCATTTCAAAAGAATTGAGGTCACTTCAAGTAAAGCGTACCTATAAGTATCCAAATTTCCAGAGGTATGGTCAGTAATGATATCATTTGTTGACTTCCAAATGTTGTCACAAATTTTCTGCAACCATTCTGGACTTGTCTCAAAGAATGCATCCACTTTTCCTACTGTTTCAGCTTCATAAATAATAATCGAATTAAAAACTTTCTTAAGGAAGAAAATCTTTGATTTCAATTTGGAATCAGGATCACTGACGAAGTCAATACACTTGTTCAAATATTTCTCTCTGAATTTAGTATCATCGGAGCAAACAACGCTTTTGAACAAATAGTCTTCCAATTGATCGGCCACTTTGAGATTTAAATGAGATTGTCTATCCACGATAGTGAATACCATATCTACCTCTTCCTTATTTCCTTCCAAAAATTTCACAAGTATTGTTTGAAATTTATCCATTGCCTGATCTGCTTGGAAATGTGCAGCTGAAGTTAATGGAGCGTTGCTTTTAATTTCAACAATGCTCTCAACAATTTGAGAAAGCTTCAACAACAATTCCTTTTGACTATCGGCGGGCCAGTCATTGTCGTACTTTGTAATTGCTTCAAGAATATCTATTATGTTTGCGAATTTGACGACCTTGACATCATCAACAGTTTCATTTTCTACTTCTAAGCAGATGTCATTTATCTTTTCTCTTGCAACTTTTCTAATGTTAGAGCATCCTTCCATACCAGCAATCGATGCGAGCATGTTACCCAATTTCCTATTCTTGAAGTTTGTAGTATAGTACTCAATACAGTTTTCAGCAAATCTATTCAAGAATTTTGAAACGGGAAGTCTGAATGGGGAGTTTTGATGACGATCCAAGTGCCCTTCGAGATACTGCAATGTATTGATGATCTCCTCCATGAATGTATAAGCCTTGGGTGGTAAGAGGTGGAAAATGTTCAAAATTGCCATTACTATTTGTACTGTATGATTGTTTTCCAAGTCTTGACCTGCTATTTGTCTCAAAGTATTTATCTGAGCCCAAGCCATTAAATGGTCTAATAACTTCCGCCCAATTTCAACTCTGAAATAAGAAATCAACAATTCCAATAGCCTAGCAAGTGCTTCTAAACCTGAAACAGTTAACTTCTTGTGATCTGATAAGTTCATAAGCATCGGACGAAGACCGTTTTGTAACAATTCTTTAGGAAGTTTTGCATTCTCCTGTAAGCTTGACTTCAAACCCAAATGAGCAGCATTGATGATTTCAGTAGATTTATTGCAGAGAGCTTTAAAGAATACACCCAAGATACGGATACGTGCTTCTGCCAATGAGCCCAATGAGAAGTCAGGTTTTGTAAGAGCTAATGAAAGAACCTTTATACAAACAACACGAAGTTCAATCAATTGTTTGGAGGTCCTGTACTCATAAAGACGGTGAACATTTGCTAATGACTCGTCTTCTGCATCAACCAATGCCAAAGCTTCCAATAATAATCTATTCAACTCTTCGTTAAAAGTCAAGAAAGTGTCTGGTAGGTCCAAGCAAAAAGTAATAGCATCAATGTTTCCTATTTGCATTGGGAATGGTAAAGCACGCAAAGGCTTTCCAAATATCGGTGTTAACAAAAGATGTTTGCAAGGTCCCATTATGGTAGCAATTGGAACTGAAGTCGCTTCTGATAAAACCTTCAAAGAGGCTTGCGAAACTTCTCTGACTAAAGGATTTGCACTTGCCAAGTCGTAAATCAAAGCACCAACGCGAGTTTGGAAAGGTTTTTCTAAGATAACTGTCTTAGTCAAACCAACGTTACAATCATGAAGTAACTTTAAAGCCAAGTTTTTAGCTATATCACGTACTTCGAAAGGAGCAGTTTCTGGAGTATCTCTCAAAATAAAGAAAATTGACCTTACCAATTCAAATTGGCGTTTGAAAAACCATTTCGGAGGTATATTAATATCTTCGAATAATGTCTTCAATCCCAAAATACCACCTAACTTTGTATGGTAGTACTCATTGTAACAGCAGTGAGTAAATCTATAAAACATGGCACGGAAAATTGGAGAGTGTAAAGCGTTCTCGTCAGAACCAAATAAGGTGGAGGTGATACTGAATATCTGTTTAATTGTCTCAATACCCTTGTTTCTGACATCCTTATCCCAAAAGCTTAAGGAATAGTTCAACGCATTTAAGAATGCTGTTTCATTAATATACGCTTTACCTTCATTGTCATTGACAGAGAAGGAACGTTCCTTTTTGATTTTTTCAACAACGGAAGTTCCCAAATATATCAAAGTAAAATGTGTTGTAATACCATCGATCATTTGACTTGCTTGCTCTTTCAATTCAGGAATAGAGATCGAAAAATATAATATTTCCAACAAACGTGTAAATAATTTTTGCTGATTGTCCAATTTGCTGACATTTGTTATTCCCGAAGGTTCAAGTTGCATTCCTTCTTGGATTTTCTCTTGTCTCAAGAATTCAACACTCTCGCCAATGTATTCGGCATAATTTTCAGGAATCGGTGAAGTATCAATAAATAATTTGAAGATGCTTATCAAGTAGTTGAATGCACTAATACGGTAATGTACCTTTAATCTGGGGTCTTCCAAAAGTTTGATTGCTGATTGGACACCAGGTGTGATTGAAACAGGTACTTGGCCGTTAAGTCCATGTATTTGGAACAAGGCATTGATGTCATCATTCAATTCAGATTGTGAAACTAAGTTGTTGCAAGGCTTAAAGTGTTTGTGATTTCTACCACCCAATTTACCTAATATTCTGATAGCAGTATGCGAGTGTTGATGGTGGTAGGGTACTGGTTCTAAGTGCTTCCAAAGTGCAGCCATAATCTCATCTATCACTGGTTCAATCATAGGATCGAAGTATTCTGCTGTCAAATTGTCCACACATAATTCAAATGTACGCAAACCTTGGCTTACCAACTCTTGGGATCCATTAAGAGCATAAACTAAAGGACGCGTCAAGAAATTAAGATGTGGGACCAATACAGATAGACGAACTGGTACTGTCAAGCATAATTCCACGTATATATCACGTTCGTAAACTCTTCGGGCATTTGCAATCATCTTATTCAAATTTTCCAATAGCACTGGCAAGATAGGCATTATCTCTTTATACAAGTTCTCAAAACGGCCACCACTAATACTCCTGAACAATATTCTCACCAAGTAAGAGTATACAATAGGCTCCTCTGCTTTAGTAGCAAGCTTCAAGGATTCCAAAATTAAATAGTTCAAATGTGGTAATATGACACCTTCGTTAGCCGTAGGAAACAAATTGACAGACATAAAGCACAATTTAAATAATCTGATCAAGATGTTTGACTTAACCAACTCGACTTTACCTAACTGATCCAAGTTTGATTTTAAAAATGAAATCAAGATGCTGGAAAAGTTAGCCGAAGTAACTTCACTTGCCAAAAAGAATTGTGGTAAATGAAGAAGTGCAGCATTCTCTAACATTGACTCGAACATAAGTGGTAATTCTGAACTGACAATTTCATTAAAAGATGCTGGATCAATATGAATGAAAATAGTTGCAAAGATTTCCATCAAATCCTTCTCTTCTTTTGAAGAAGTTATAGGTAAGTTAGGGCCACCTGTGGAGAAATCAAATGCTTTGGTTTGAGTAACACTTGGTTTGGGTTTCGTAACTGAAAAGAATCTTAAACAGCTGATACCCCCTCTGAATAAAGCTCTTAAAATGTTGACTTCTTCATAAGATCTTATTCTCGCAGAATCATTCCATTTATCATAATTTATTTGTTGGCCTGGTTTATTGGGGTCGCTTTGAGTTGGTTGCGGTGGAACAGGAGGATTGCAGTTTTTCAAACCAAAAATAACCGATTTCAAGAATGTCATCAAAGTTCTGAAAAGATAACGGGCATCCTTCATTAAATCAGAGTTTGAATTTTGTTGGGATGAAGATATTGGAGAGAAAGACTCAATGTTGAAAAGGTCAATAAATTTCTTTACCTCATCATTCTCTTTAGTAGCATCCACTGGAGTAACAACTTCAGGAGAAAGGTCATTATTCTGATGAGAGCTAGGTTCGCCTTCATCTATCATTTCTATATCTTCTTTTGGTTCTGGCTTAATGGTGTTGTTGACCTCTAGTATTTCAAATACCTTTCTTGAGGAGTATCTTTCAATTGCCTTTTTTGAATCAGCTTCCTTTATAGCTCTTTTCTTTTCAAATTCATTATGTTTGCTTATGATGTAGTCGTATTTTCTATTCAAACTTTCAAATCTCTTTGCATAAGAGTCTAAAATGATCATGAATAATTGTCTTCCTTCCAATTTGTTTGGTAATTTCATTATGCGTTCCACTAAATTCAACAAGAGTTTTGCACTCATAATTTGGACGGTAAGAGCCAATGAATCATCTTTCAATAAGTCACAATAAATTCTTACTGTAGACCATATTTGCTTTGGAGTCAATTCATTTCTGACGTTATGAATAAAATCAGCCACAGTTGAATACGCCAAGGGTCTTAATGTTTCATATGAAGCTAAACCGTCACCAATCAAAATCTTTTCATCGAAAAGTAATTCAATTTTTGGAATAAATTGGGAACGGAAAGGAGTAGACAAGATATGTCTGGTAGCATGTAACAATTCTTTACGTGCTACTGACAATTCAGCTGGGCAATCTTGCAATAATCTTAAAATCACTTCAGGAACCACTTTTGATTGTTGAGCTAAATGTTGGTTCGCATAGCCTCTGATGAAAACGTAGGCTAAAAATGATGCAGCTTTGACCTGACCTAAAATAAAATCACTATAAGCTTGTCTGTTTGTTATTTTAGGAGATATTGAAGTTGTAATCTCGCCTTCTTTAGAAGCTTCTTCTCGGTATAGCTTTTGCTGTTCAACTTGTAATTCCAATAGGCTTATGATCTTCGGTAAAAATATCGGTAAAGAAGTGCTTACCAATGTCTTGTAGGATGAGTATAAAGAAACCATAGTTATTGGACATTCAGCCAATGTTTTGAACGAATACATGGCCCTATTCAAAGTTTTGGATGAACTTTCTTCTGAAAATGAAGGTGGAGACATTTCTCTTGCAACGTCTTCATTATCAATTTGGTTCTGGGAATTGGTGGGTGATGAATTACTGAATATGTCCTGGACTGTTTTTGGCATATTATCATAAATCTGAGTAATGATCTCGACAAAAGGCTTGACTTTTTCACCCAATTTTGTTTTATAAGCCTTATGTAAACTGGTTATGATCTTCATACATAAAACACCATTATCTTCATTTTCATCGATCAAGATTTTTGTTAAAGCATCCAAGATTTGCTCAGCAAACGCTTGAAATGTTTCATTCATAATTGATCTGTGGATGATTTCTAATATGGAGTTTCTTAATTTGTGTTCAGGGGAATGACTCGAAAATGATATAGGTACTTCATTCAAGTTTCTTATGAATATTGGAACCAAGTTCTTAAGAAAGTATTCATATTCAGCAGCTCCATTGAAGGTTTCTATCATGTCCAATAACTCAGATAGAACTGAATGGGCAGTTCTGTAATCTGCCTTATCATTAAGCCTTGACACGAATGTGTCAAGTTGTGCTGTATATGACATACTGTAACTCAAGAAGCAGGTGAAGTTCCTTAATCAATCTGTTTACAATATATGAACTGTTGGAAAAAATGAAAAAAGTGGGAACTGCGAAAGCTATGTAAAACCTCGAGCGCGTGACTTGCGCGTGACTTCAATCGCGTGAGACGTGTTGGTTGCAAAACTACAACTCCGTTAACACGGGAGACACTACAACTTAAGTAAACGTACTAATCGAAATTAACTAAGAAAGATTTCTAAGAGTCTGGATATGTTTCCTATTATGAAATTCAGGTCGTATTACAAATCTAGAATTTGTGACACTGATTGGAGTATTTTCTTGTGATGCCGTCAATATTTCCCATATCAATACCGATTTTTCACCAAATTGTCAACCCTGACACATTGCAAACCCTAGAGGGATATACTCGGCTATATTTCACACTGGATAGGAGTACTAAATTGATTCAAAATTGATTAAACGAAATATTCTAGTATTCTAGCTATTCTTCATTTATATCATAAAACATGTGACAATTAAGACGTACCAACAAATTAACGTAGTATTATGGAATGGCTGGCGTAACTACTCGTAGTCTACTATTGAATTTGGCTAGTTTAAGAAATTCTTTGAAAATTGGACAAAAATCGATAAATTTGAAACTTCTATTATACAGAGAATTGAAAAACTTGAAACTTGTACCAAACAAAGAAATATCAAAATTATACTTTCATATCTATTTGGGTTTCATCAACTTTCAAGTCTTTATAGACTTGAAAAATGGATCCAATACTCAGAATTAAAATGAACGTGAATGCTGTCCATGTCATTGCTTCTGCCCTTTTTCCTACCACAACCTGAATAAGACCCATTGATGACGGCCCAATAATTTTAAAGGCAGTATTTACTGCTTCATGTTGTAACATAGATCCAAGACCCCATACCAAAACATTTACAATCGAAAGAAAGCACACTATCTTTCGTGCAATCAACTTTCCAGGAACAATATAAAGTGCTCCATACAACATAATCGCAAGGATTAGTAAAGTCATTATGACTGCAGCCATGAGAATACGAGGATGGCAGATACGATTGAATGTCGCAGCCAACAAGATCAAGTTTAACTGCTTTCCATTATCTTTGGATGTAATAGGGATAAGATTTAATCCCGTGCTATTTGATAACTCACCTATAGCAGAATACGAAGTGCACGTCAAATTTCCAGCCAAGTTCACACAAAGTCCAAGATACCCAACTCTTATGGACATGTCTGCAAGGGAGCTATTTCTTGAATCTCTTATATATGAAGCATTGATATTTGGGAAAAGTGGTGAACTTTGGTTGAATTGGAATTTTGTAAGGAATACTTGAGAGTACGTATTTGAGACATCGATGCAACCTAGAAGCAAGAAACTGAGAAGAAATGTTGACACGAAAAGCGAAATAAATACGAAATACTTTGGAATCCGCTTGATTATTGAGAATATCATACTTGGTGAATTATCTCAACTTTCAGCGACGAAGTATATGTTATATATTCTAGAATGTGAAACAGTTTGCAGCCATTTTTTGTGCGAAGTTTCACTATTGATTGTGAGATGTTTGGAAATCAATAAAGCTAGTGCTGATAGATTAACCAATGCTGATAGAATAGCTAGATGTGGGTCTTACTACATAAAAGAAATCGTTATAGTTTTCGATTTGTCTTGAGGTGCTACAGATTAACTAGACTCAAGGCATTGTCATCTACTAGTAAAAGCTAGTGGCTCAGATTGAGGTTGTTATGTGCTTTTTTTGAAATTGGTATGCTTTCTCTAGAGATGATATTAGCTACGTGCCCAAATCTATTTATCTAAAGGACAAACTTTCTAATAAATAGCCACATAAGTCTAAGGAGCAAGAGACAAGTGAAAGCGGTGATAAAAGGAGGAATGATCTCCAAGTTGTTGCCGAGCTTGAAATCAGCCGTTACAGATCTGAAACGCGGTGAAACAGCTTCCTGAGTGGGGAACTTACCATTCTTATAGAATTCATCCATTAAGGCATCCTTCTCGTACCATATTTTGATAAGCCACTCTTCAAACTTTTGCAAATCTTCAGGCTTTGCGTCATCAATATCGATGGTTTCCTCACCCAAGGGGATATCTGCGATATTCCATCCCTTCAAGTGGTAATGAATGTTGGAGGGACCAATTCCCAACAAGAAAAATCTCTTCAAAGTAAACACATCTTCTCCATACTGGTCTTCAGTTAAGTTTGAATAACCAGTCGTGATATCATAAACAACTTGCACGGTGTTTCTTAACTTGCGTAATGAAAGGAAGAGACCACGGACACGAGGTAACAAAACATGATTTAACGGAGGTAAGTTTTTCTTCTGGATATATCTCTTGGAGACTCCTGTAGTTCTTATAGCAGGAACGGTTCCTTCTGGGTAAAGGATAATTGTGTAAGGCCAGATTTTGTTTGGATTCTCACCCTCTGGCCAACGATTAACCTCAGAGTCAGAAATGTTAGCAGAGGCAATATGTTTCACACCGTTTGCAGGACCCAACCCTCTTGCATCAGCATCTAAGGAAAGTAATTGGTTGGTAAGAATAACTTTATCGTTTTCCCATTTTCTGGATAAAAAGAGAAAGTTGAAGTTCTTCATCCCAGCCCCTAAGACAGGGATGTTGGACATATCTTTCAAAACAATATGGACAGAATCACTTAAACGTGACGTGTAAGTAATAAACCAAAGAAAAAGCCAATCCGTGTAGATCTGGTGGTTTGAAATCATCACTGAATTTGGAGAAAGTTGGGAGTGGAGGTGGCCCGACGAATCCACTTTGAAGGAGTTTGATTTTGGTAAAGTCTCGGTGTCATAAGTGATTGTCACTTTGCAAGGGCTAATAATTGAGGCAACAAAGGTAATTATCACCACAAAATGAGTCTTTGTAAGATTCATTAATGCTTGGATATGGCCAGGATATCCACCGAGAAAGTATAGACCAACTTTCTGAGTCAAGAGAATTGAAAGTGTAGCTATCATGAAAAACGGGACCAAGATCATCGATCTAATGATCGATACTAGATAAGAATTTCTGATTGACATTGTACAACTTCGTCAGATATGATTCAACTTGTCGTCCAACAAGTGTATATAAAGTAATAAATGTAAATTAAGTTGTAATTGAGTAACCTCAAATCTCCACCATCAAATCTAATGAAGTTCTATCCAATTGTTACCAACTGGATTCGAGGGCAAAATGGTTTTCTAAATTTGGGTTTTGATGCTCAAAATGCGTGATGACTTTCACTATGGCGAGTGAAATGTTGAGTTTAGTACGGTAGATGAGATTTGGGTGGTAGGGGCGAGATGTCGTGAGTTTTAGGTTTACGCTGAGATCACAGATTTAGTTTATTACCTGGTGAGGAATGAGTTCATGACTTAAGAGTATTTGTGTGAATAACCAAAAATATAGAGGTGGCGAAGGGAGAAGGGACTGGCCCGCTGCTCTTGATTAAGGTTCGGACAGCTTATGGTGGAAGTCAAAGAAAGCTCTATTTTGACTTGGCTACGTCTTACATCGAGCCTATACAACCTCTGGTTGGAATCTTACTTCTGGCTATCGTTAGCATCGGTTATGGGGATTACACTCGGAGTTAATTCCCAATTGGACTTTTGCGATTATCCGATGCAGATTAAACGCGGAATCCGGTTCCTAATTAATAAAACCGAGCTGTAGCTCTCGAGACAGAGAGACGTTTAAGAGGGTCTCCCATTGGAATATCTCTGCTAGGGTTTGTGGATTACTACTGCTGCTTAGAGTTGCATATCAAAAAGCCGTATACCCCCTAATATCCCACACGGGCTTACGAAGGTTGCGTCTTCGTCATATATAGTATGTATTGGTGAAAATGGGTTGGTACACGCCGGTGTGTCTTTTGGGGTATAAGGTGCAAAGTTATGTAGGAACCGAAAACCCGCCGAAGTTGCTCGACCTCATGTTTGACACAGTTTTCTTTTGTTTACAGATACCTCTCTAGAAAAAAATAGCAAATGGATAACGATGAAAGGATTGCCACAGAGGCAGCCTCGTTGCTGCCACAAGCACATGTGGAAGAGTCGTACGATGACTCAGGTTCTAACCCCGGTGACCCTTCGAGATTTCGGCCAACTCACGCAGATGGTGACGATAGAGAAGATGCATTCTCTGAAATTCTCTCACTAGCTTCGCTTGAGTCGTCAAAGGAATCAGTTGCTAGCGCAAATAGAGTAAACGCCATATCTGGGGTAGAAGGCAGCCCAGGAACAGAATGCGATGCCGAAGCTACTGCTCCGGTCGAGCAGACCAAAACTTCAAGCTCCGAAAAGTCACATAGAGTACCTGCACTGGAGAAAAGAGGGTTGTTGAGTAAAATTGTTCTTGTTCCAGAGTACCATGATGCTAGAGATTATCCTCCCAAGATAAAGTACCTGCTCGTCGCGATCATTGCGTTTGCAGCAATCACTGGTCCCATGGGTACTTCTATTATGTTACCAGCTATTGACGATATAGTCGAGAACCTCGACACATCGGTAGCGATGGTGAATGTGTCTGTTGGTATTTATCTTCTTGCTCTAGGAATCTTTCCACTTTGGTGGTCTGCATTGAGTGAGAAATACGGTAGACGTTCGATCTACTTGATTTCGTTTTCTATGTTTTTGGCGTTTTCGATCGGGACTTCACTCTCTCCCAGCATCAGCGCGTTGATTGTCCTTCGAATCTTGCAAGGTGGAGGATCAGCTTCTGTTCAGGCTGTTGGAGCAGGAACTATTAGTGATTTGTTTCCTCCTCACGATAGAGGAGTAGCAATGGGATACTATTATCTTGGACCTTTGTGTGGACCTTTCTTGGCCCCAATTCTTGGAGGTGTTGTTGCTCAAGCTTGGGGCTGGCGAGCGACGCAATGGCTTATGGTTATATTTTCTGGATGTAACCTTATTCTTATCATTTTTTGTCTCCCAGAGACCTTGAGAAAGGGTGATAACATGGCTGCCATCAGAGATATGCTCAGAGACACTTCAGAAGTAGGTAATAAGGAAATGGGTGAAGAAACCGACAACTACCAAATTTCAGATGCACAGTTGGCGAGAATAGCCACCAACTTGACTAGAATAAGTTCGAGAAGATCGGGACTATCATTAAGAGAATTGGACGGAGGTCCAGTTGTTGATTCACTTATGCCTACACTCGCAAGACTCAATACCAACAAATCGAGTTACTCAAGAAAAGTTGCCCAGGAACTCATTGACGAAGAGTTGAAGCGGTCAGAGCTTGAAAATGACCCAACACAAAAGGATTCGTTTAAGACTACTATGTACGACTGCATCATTAGACCGACCCATTCTCTCGTTTTGCTCAAGCATCCTCCAGTCGCCTTGGTAATATCCTATTCAGCTGTCTGTTTTGCAGTAATTTACTTTTTCAACATGACAATCTCCTACGAGTATGCAAGAGAACCATACAACTTCTCGTCAATCATTATTGGGCTTATGTACATTCCGAACTCACTCACATATGTCGCGGCATCGATCATCGGAGGTAAGTGGAACGATCACCTTTTGCGAACGTATGCCAAATCCCATAATGGGGAATTGGTGCCAGAATCGAGAATTTCGTGGAATATCGTGACAGCAATTATTCTTTTCCCTCCAGCTTGTCTAATTTTTGGTTGGACATTGAAGTATGGCGAATTCTGGCTTGTACCTTTAATCGGTACCGCAATCTTTGGTTTCGCTTCAATGTTGGTCATCGGTGCCACCGTTACATATCTTGTAGACACCTTGCCTGGAAAAGGAGCCACAGGAGTTGCCTTGAACAATTTGATCAGACAGATTTTGGCAGCTATTGCAACATTCATCGCCGAACCCTTATTGCGAGCAATCGGTCCCGGGGTTTTGTTCTCTATATTAATGGGAATTATGACTGTTTCTTCTGTGTCCTTGATTGTCTTGAAGAGAAAAGGTTCGTACTTTAGAGACAATTACGATTTGGGAAAATTGTATGATAAACTTTAGGTCCTAACCAAAATATTCATTCACTTATTTAATTCTGCATTAATATTGATCAACCGCAACACATTTCCTTCTTTTAGAATTAATTATAACGATTTTCTAATTCATGTTAACCCTTAATTATCCAACTGAGATTTCGTCCACAGTTTCTGGATATTTCATCTATACATTTACTTCGTTTGCAATCTGAGAATATCTTCAAACAAGTAGTCAACGTTGACTCCCACTTCCTTGAGCTCATCTAATTGTGGTACCACAACCTCGATCAATTCATTGAACAACTTCTCATCTTTGACCACAAGAATAGGTTGGTCCGTTTCTGGATTGGTGCCAGAAGCTGTAAGTAGGGTTCCATAGAGAAGTTTTTTTATCTGTTGAACTAGCTTGGTGATTTCGTCAACGCACCAGTTGATCAATCCACTAGAGTCCACCGTTCTGTCTTGGTTTCTCTTCAATATGTTGCTGATTTTGCGGTTGTAAACCAAAACGGCTCTCCTTATAAATGAGACATTGATTACCACCAAGTTGGACAAATAATTTACAACATCAATCTTGGTTGATCCCTGGACTCCCACGATCATTCTTGTGACTGTAGAAGATAAATGGTTCGACATTGCATTCAAGTACGACGAGATACCCTTTTCCAACTGGTTGAAACTGTCGAAAAATACGATTATACTTTCGATTTCATCCTCAGTTAGTTTTGATATATTGTATTGTAGATCAAAAATCAATCCGTGTTGAACCTTCACTTTTCTATTGCCGATCTTCAACTTTATGACGTCAATGAGTAATTGAACTTCTTCCGATGAATTGTCTTGTTTGCTGTTGTTATTTCCATTGATCGCAGATTCTATGCTTTTGAGTTTGTTCTCAATATAGGCAATCAAACCGACGGCCTGTGAATATTGATTGTGTGCGATTTCTACATCAACATCATCAAGTTTATCCTCCAAGTTTTTCAAGTTGTTAAAAAAGTGACCCTTGTCTGCGGTGACCAGCTTCTTTGCACCAAAATCATGAGAACGGTTTCTGGAATGTACTCTCACAGAAATATCCTGCAAGACTCCGTCTGTACTATTTCTGATGGAACCACTGAGACGTTTTCCACCATCATCGATCACACTTCCTTCTATTATTCCCGAGTTTCTGAACGACTCCCTCAACTGCTTTTTCTCATCATTTGCATCCGCCGAATCAATTATGGCTTTGCCTGCGTTTAGTAGCCTTTCTTGTTGAAGAATTTCATTTTTTCCTTTGTTATAAGCTTCCATGATTTTGAGATAATGGTCATATCTGTCAGTCTGATAAACATAGCTGAGGGATTTGGATTTGATATTTATGATGTATGACTTTGCATCCTCTGCCTTTTGGTTTGGTGCTTGAATTTCTTCCAACAGTACTTGACTCAAGGGCCAACATTGGACCGCGTGCAATCTTGATTTGCTTCCTCCGCCATCTTGAGAACTTTTCTTGGTAGCCATTAACAATAAGTCATTCAAGACAAATAAATGCGCAGGCTTTATAGGCTTCCAAGTTCCAATATTGATTTCTTGCCATCTTCCACTTTCAGCCAAGACATGCCTTCCAGGCAATGGCTGTATATATTTTGAAGCACCTTCCACATGTTTGAATAAAGACTGCAATTCACTTTGCCACATCTTTTCCAAAACCAATATTGACGAACGATCCTTTCTCTTTTGTGCTTGCAGTTTAGGTTGATTTTGGCTCTGCTGGCTCGGAATTTCAAGCTCCACATCCAATCTTCTCTGGGCAGATTCCTTAAAGTGATCAAGAACTTCATATAAATCCTTTGTAGTGATACGTAACTGTAATAATTCGTCCTGAGTTTCCTTCAAATCGTTGGTCAATTGAAGGATGTTCTTTTGGTTCTGATTAATGTTGGTTTTTATATCTCTGGTGATAAGTGCTTTTTGCTTTATCAATAAATTATAGTAGTCGTCTACTTCTGCCGCAGTTCCGTTGGCCAAATCCTGGAAGATTTTCTTTTCAATATTCATAAATTCATCCTTTTGATCTTCGCCGTCTGGCTTGTTTGAATGATTGGGCAAACGTGGAACAGGAGGTAAACTTGTTGCGTCAAACGGAGCGTTTTGAGAGCTAGATCTTCCAAGAGAATGAGCAGCTGCTGATGCATGTATACTCAATCTTCGTGTGTTCTTTCTGCTGGTGTTGGAAATACCGTGTGGATTACTGGGTACTTGTAGTGATTGATTATCTCCAGATATTGCGGAAGTGTTTGCGGCCGCATATGGATTGTTAGCCTTAGCAGCACCAGATATCCACGGTGCTCTGCTTTGACGATGTGATTTCTTGTTATCCAATTCCATTGCCGGCGTAATTCTCCTTCGACTTTCGTTTGCCATTATGGTTTTGGCGTTCTACTCTAAACATCAAAATAGTAGTGTCCGTGCACAGAAAGTTTTGTTCTGAACTTGGAACCATAATCAAATGGTGCGAGAGCTAACCTTACCCTTTCAACAACAAGATCATTTCTGTATGTCGCTAACGAGTACAGAACTCAACTACTTAGTGTGGAGATATCTACAGGAATCTGGTTACGATCTAGCCGCATATGCTTTAGAGAAGGGTTCGCAATGTCAGGAGTATGAGAAGAGTCCTTTGCCAATTGAGTCCAAGATACCAGCAGGATGTTTGGTAAATCTTGTACAGAAGGGGATACTATTCACACTCGCAGAAGCGGCAGCTGACTTGGAAACCGGACAGAAACCAGAACGATTAACGCTCTTTGGAAGCTTAATCCAGGAAGAACTAGTGGAGTCCAAGTTAGAAGAGTCCAAGAAACAACAAGAAGAAGAGCAAAAGAAATACTTACTAAAGTCCGACGACATAGCTGAAAAGGAAAATGTGGAAATGGAGGAAGCTAACGGCGACACAATTGAAAATGCAGTAGAACCGGAAATTGAGTTCACAACAAAGATAATGACGCCGAACATCAAATTCGACGAAAGTTTAGTTTCAGACTGGCACCCACAATCGGAGGTATTTGCCTATGGTAGAGCAGATTCAGTTGCTATGATAAATGCAATTAAAGATAATGCAATCGCAGAATCGGTAACGTTGAACCATCCAAATATGTTGAACAGAAAAAACGAGATAAATATAGTGTCGTGGTCCCCATTGGGAAACATGATTGTAACAGCTGGGTCTAACGGAGAGCTTCGTGCATGGTCTCCTGATGGTAAATTGAAAAATATTGCAAACACCTTTAATGAAGATTTGGTGCCTTCAAATCCAGAACTCGAATCGAGGGACAAGATACAACCTTCAATAATAACAAACTTGATATGGAGCGATAATGGACAACTATTATTATCCGTTGATAGCAACAATCAAGTTGGTTTATGGGACGGAGCTACCTTATCATCAATAAAGCAAATAAAACTGCCAACTTCGCCTGCAGACCTTGCTTCGTTTATCGATGCATGCTGGCTCAATGAAGATAGCTTTGCAGTATCTACCACTAAAAATTCAATTAAAATTTACTCAATCACTAAACCAGCCTTTGGAACTTCCACACAACAAGATGTCCAAACGATTGGGTACCTTCATGGCCACGAAAACGGGATTTCAATTTTAAATTTTAATACGGAGTCTAGATTACTCGCTTCGTGTTCAGATTACGATTATGCGATAAAGGTATGGGCGAGAGGCTCAGCTCAAGACTCGCTTGATCTCAATGTGAATCCTACAAAGTCTAAGGAGATTAAGTTACACAGCTCGCCAATAATTGGATTATTCTGGCTCGACAATATAGGAGAAAACGGCGTACTCTTGAGTATATCTATGGAAGGGGTGGTGAATATATGGCACGCATCAACCGGAGACGTTCTTAAAAGCACGGAATTATTCAAGAATGAGGACAACTTCAAGTATGTTGGTGACACCAAGTTGAAGGTTACCAGTGAGTTATTGATATTTAACGCGGCAGTTTCCCCCAATAAGAAGTATTTGGCTATCGGAGATGACCTGGGCAGAGTGACTATCTGGGATATAGTCATTTCTCGGTACTCTTCAAAAAGCTCAAAGGACTTTTTGAGATGTCTCGGAGCTTATGACTTTCAAATCCCCGATTCTTCCACTGTCAAGGATTCTGGGGTTGGTATTTGTGACCTCCGCTGGGATAGCAAGTCAAAAAATATCTGCATTTCTTACAAGGGAGCTGAAAGTGTTATTTTTAATTGGGAATAAGGAACTTATACATTTCGGTCTGAATAGAGTAAATAGAATTTCGTATATTTCTTACTGTAGATTAATAAAATATTTAATGAATTGAAAACCTTCTGCGAGATGAAAACATTGGGATGGAAGTTCATAGTGTGAGCTAAGCAACGATGAATCCTTTTCTTAGTGGAACCTCAAGATTCTTGAAGTGAACAATACTCCGATTAGGAAGAAGTAGCAGCAGAAACGGTAGAGGCAACAGTGGATGCAACATCAGATACGATATCCCTCTTTGCGTTTGAGGATGTGTTTGGGAAGACAAGATCCATGTAACATGTAAGTAAAGAAACGATCCCAAAGATCACTCTTAAGATTGGTGGTTGACCTTCAGATTCCTTTGGAGAATTAATAGGTTCATTCATGAAAGCTTGAACTGCCAAAAAGACTGCAGTCCAAGATAACAACTTGTTTCTCATGAACATAGCGGCCATTGGCAATGATTGTGAGATCATACCTGAGGCAGCTTCTGATCTTGGTTTGGCTGGAAAGTGAGTGTATCTGCTTGTTAGTAATCAATTCATACTGGGAATAAAAGAAGTCAAATCTTCAGAAGAGTAAGTAGTAAATTACTTACGGAATAACCAATTCTTGTCTAGCTTTAGGTGCCATATTTAGTGTGCTGTTATCTAACGATTTCGTATATGAGATTCTTAAATTTTTATGTTCGACGTCGCAAGGAAAATTGGTGAAGATCCACGACAGACCCCACCAAGGCAAGTTACTACGAGGGTAAATTATAAATTGTGGAGAATCCAAGATGTTTATTGAAAGCAGGTAAGTACAACTAAGAATAAAAGCATCAGATTCTAGAATATTAGAAAACCCTGATAAAAGCGGCGAGGTCGAGATATGAAGATATCTAAATATAACAGAGAGAAATCTGGGGAGAATACTCCTAAAAAGAATACTCTTAGGAAGAAGATATCTAGAAAGAATACTCATAGGAGGATCATCTAGATTGAGATCACGTCGCCACCGGTACTATTACATCTTGAACCAAGTAAATCTCTTTGGCCATAATAATTTCCAACTATCACTATAATCATGTCTATAGCGTACTGCGATACCTCGCTACTATTGTCACTTGTAAGACGTGTAGATAGTTTCACGGCCTTTTTACCCAAATCTCGAAGCACCGAACACTCGTTGGGATCTAGAAGATTGTCCATTCGTAAGAATATGGTCCATATCCATTTCGAGAGGTTTGAACTAGTTGAAACACTTAGCCATTTTGTAAAATACACAATCAACTTGAAGATTGTGGGACGATCAATTCTAGTATAAAAGTACTGGATTGGATATGGTTTGTGTTCTAGTATGTATTTCCTCCATTGGACAGCAGTTTCTGGAAGATGTACGTTTTGAACAGCCATTGATTGCCAGTTATATTGAGCCAATGTTTGTTTAAGGTCAAGAAACTTAGAGAGTAAGTTATCTTGCCAGAGGTTGAACTTTGCTTCGTCCTCCTGTCCTACCTCAAGTAGTTTACTAGCTTCAACATGACCTTGTGGATTTTCGGTCTGATTGCTTCTGTCATCTAGTAAACCTACTTGATTATCCTCGAGTTTTCTTTTATCTGAAAAATATACAACATTCTCTCTCTCCGCTTCTCGTCGTACACTTCTTAAATATTGCATTACATCTTTTGAATCTTCATCTTCATCATTGTCAATCCCCACTGGTAGAGCGGGATACTGGCCGAATACTTGGTCCTCGTAAACTCGACGGGGTTCATTATTTGTTTCAAGCCGTGGTTTCTTCAGCATACCTTCATAATTAGAGCCATTATCTCTAGACATCCCATTATAATCTCTCCTACTCATGTCACTATTAGTATTTCATCTCATCTTATCGCTTGTGATACAGGCCGCGATTTCGCGACACACAAAAAATGAAGGTCATAAATCACAACTGTTTGTAACTTAGATTACAAGTATGGGAGCTCGGTTGTCGCTATTGGCGCCATCTGCACCGACAGTTGCTATATCTTCGTATATTGATGTTCTCAGTAACTTTCAATATGTTGAATTGATCAACAATTCCCGATTTCTAAAGACAATCAAGGCAATTGATAAGGCTACAGGGAACTTTATTATCATCAAAGTCCTTATCAAACCATCGATTAATACTTCAAATTACAACATAAGACTTAGCGAGGTGACTGAGTTGCTTGCAACTCAGGCTTCTCTTCTTTCACAACTTAATAATATCATTCCATGGCACCAACTTATAGAGACTGATCGAGCGGGATATTTGATTCGTCAAATGGTCAAGACAAATCTCTACGACAGACTTTCGCTCAGACCTTTCCTTGAGCCTATAGAGAAAGCCTTCTTGGTATTTCAAATGTTGAAGATAATTCATGAACTACATGATTTGTGTATACACCATGGAGACTTGAAGCTTGAAAACTTCTTGGTGACATCTTGGAATTGGTTGATGTTAGCGGATTTTGCCAACTTCACCAAGCCAACGTTTATTCCTGAAGATAACCCCAACCAATACTCGTTTTATTATGATAGTTCTGATCGTAGAGTATGTTATATTGCTCCAGAACGGTTTTTCAATTCAAAAAAGACGTCTAATTTGACCCAAAATATAAATGACGAAGGAAAATACAGTGGTAAAGATGGAATAACTAATGAAATGGACTTGTTTAGTTTGGGCTGTTCTGTTGTAGAGTTATATTCTGATGGAGAACCTACATTTACATTATCACAGTTATTCAAATTTATGAAAAATGAATATACCCCTGATTTGTCAACAATCAAAGATGATTCTATAAGGGAGATTGCTAAGTCATTAATCCAATTGGACCATGTTAAACGGCCAAGCGCTCAACATATCCTTGATACTTATCGTTCCAAGTGCTTTCCGGATTTCTTCTATGAATTCTTATTCGATTTCATGTCTTATATGAATAATAACAATAACTTTGTTGTACCAGCAGATGGCACCAATGTTTCCATCAATGATTTAAAAATCGAGAAGATTTATGACGATTACGAAAAGATATCAAAAGCTCTTGGCTTGCAATACAAAGAATTGCCCAATGGTACAAGCCCCGATTCTATACTCAAAATGAAATTTCCAGGGATGAACGAAGACTGCTCAACTCAGCCATCTCAATTCTTGAAGGAAGAAGAACTGAAAGAAGCGACTTTGATCATTCTTGGATTAGTATTCTCCATGATGAGGTCTTTGAAAAAGGTCAGCTCAAAGATAAAAGCATGTGAGCTCATTGTTGCATTATCAGAGACAATAAGTGACGAGTGTAAATTAGATCGTTCGTTGCCATACCTTTCTTCATTATTGGATGAATATATCGACATCTCAAAGCTCGAGCAACAACAAAATCCAATTCTATCTTCACCCACAGCAAATTTCAGTTCATCGTCCAAAGTGGTTTGCGTCGCATTAACTTCAATAACCAAACTTTTATCGACTTGTAAATATATCACTCCCATTGATGTTCCGATGTTTCTGGAGTACCTTCTTCCAAAATTGGTGGCACTATCGATGTTGAAAATATCCGATTCTGAACTGACCAGTATCAAGGTAACTTTAGCAAGATGCTTGCCGCACTTAGCTGGAATCTCAAAGAACTTCTGGCAAATGTCAAAGTCGTTCAAAAGCGACGACTTAAAAGAATACACTGGCATTGTCAAAACAAGCTCTGCAGATAAAGGCCTGCTCAATACTCAAAATGCTTTCAGTATACCGAAAGAACAACTAGATGAAGAATTTCAGGATCTCACGCTTACATTATTAACCGATAAGAATCCTCTAGTGAAGATAAGTCTATTGAACAATATTCTTCCATTGTGTGAGTTCTTTGGAGTGGATAAGACAAATGATATCATTTTGCCGCATATGATTTCTTACCTCAACGACTCGAATTATCAATTACGATTGGCATTCTTGTCTAGCGTCCTACAGATCGGGCCATTTGTAGGTGTCCTTGCTTTTGAGCAGTACATTCTTCCACTTTTGATTCAAGCGTTGGGTGATCTGGAACAATTTGTGGTACTAAAAGTTTTGGAAATATTCAATTCGTTCGTCAAATCTAAACTAATTAATCCAAAAACGGAATTCAATGCACTAGAAGTCTATAAAGAATTGCTTGCAAACTCAATCAATTTACTATTGCATCCTAATGAATGGATAAGACAGTCTGTTTTATGCTTAATTGTTTCAATCAGTAACAATATAACTGATGCTGATAGATACTGTTTTCTATATCCAATTATAAAGGGATTTTTGTCGTATGATTTGTCAAAGATTACATGGAACACACTCTACCCTTGTGTTACGAAGGCTCTTTCTCGAAAAGTTTATGAGTTGGCTATTGTTTGGTCGTTAAATGCTACCAAAAAGTCGTTATTTTGGCAACAAAAGAACTTTTCTACAATCAACGATTTGAATAACAATTCAAAGCGAAAACTTGTATCGTTTTCCAAGAATATGGGGAAGTCTGTGTACTTGCCCAAATTGAATAGTGATGTCAACTTCTCATTGTCTAATGGCAACATATCTTCCGTTCCATTGTCGCCTGAAGATAAGCAATGGTTGATCAAATTAAAATCTATTGGTCTTGAAGACAGAGATTTGTGGAAAGTATTTATTTTGAGAGACTATATCTACCATGTCAGTCGGTCCGTGAATAGCAAGTACAACGGGGCCGCTACAACAAGCCAAGACGAGGTTGACTTTAATAATGTCTCGAATGTGATTAATATCACACCAAGAAATATATTCTTCGATGTGTGTTATAAGTCTGAACCGTTAGCAACCGGCTCCCGAATGACGGAATCGAGTATAGAAGCTTCTCTGAATCCCGGCGATTCAGTTTCTCTTCACGATATCGAGTCCAAGAAAGGATTCCAATCATTGATATTGCCTAATCTCAGCAAGTTTAAAGCATCCGTTCAAATAGTGCAGGCAAATGTATTTGGAGAAATGGAATTAAGCAACGAATCTTCAGGGAACACACACAGGCACAAACATCAACATGCTACAAATGATTCTAATTCTGCACACAGAGTCTACAGTGTCAACGACTCCAAGATAATTACAGCGAACATAAAGCACAGTTACTCGGGCAACAATCCCTTTATTATCAGCTACCTCAATAACGTGGAGTTTGATCCCCAGTTGAATGATTTTCCAGAATTTGGCCACACGATTAAATTATCAAAGCCTTCTAGTTTAGATACCGGTGAAAAAGTTGCATGGAAACCAAAAGGGATTTTGGTTGCCCGAATCAATTCCAACAATAACGTTGGAGGTGAAATTGACTCTGTCAATTGTGTCGAAGTATGTCTGACATCGGAATTTTTTGTGACAGGGTCAGAACTTGGTATACTAAAAGTTTGGGATACCACGAAAATGGAAAAGGTTGTGACGGTAAAAAACTCCAGTTTATCGATGAATCTCAACTCGCCAATTACATGTATAAAGTTTTTGAAAGATAGATTTGTTATTGGAGTGACAACTTTAGATGGTGTGGTTCGTTTATTTAAGATCGAAGTTGCAAGAGGAAAGAACAAGAAAATTGTCAAGTATTCCAAACTCAAGTTGATTAGAAAGTACGATTTGGATACTCAAAGTGAAGGATATATTTTGAAATGTCAATTCGTTGAACAGCCAACGCAACATTTGTTGGTTGGTATTTCCTCCACTTCCAAAATTATTGCTTTTGGTATTATTCGAATGGAAAGAGTATTTGACGTCCAGAATCCTCTAAGTCTTGGAGTTCCTACGACATTCATAGTGGGCGGGACTCTGGTATGGCTCTTGGTAGGTACGGACAAAGGCATATTGTGCTTATGGGATTTACGATTCAGGGTGCTTGTGAAAAGCTGGAGAGTTGAATTAGAAGGGAGCGAAACTCACAAACCATCCATGATCAAGAAATTGATATTGTTACCCCACGATTACTCGTTGGATGGTAACCAAGACACAGAAGTATCCCATTTTGCAATGATCGGTGGAAGTCAAGAATCGGATATTTCCATATGGGAAGTTCCTTGCTTTGAATGCAAGCAGGTATTGAGTTCGCAGGTTCCATCACCATATGTCAAGAAGTATTCATTGAAGGAAATAAATGTTGATCCATTCAAGATTGATTTGAAGGAGATGTTGATGGACTTCAATTTTGAAGAAACATCCGAAGATACTGGCCCCGAAGATAAAAGTTTCACTGCATTAAGTTATCATCGCGAGACAGGCAATTCCAGTGGATACTTCCTCAGTTCTACGTGGGACCAAAGACTTATTTTATGGAACCTTAACAATTTTTCAGACTCTACGTCTCTCAACAATCAGTATGAAACCGAGTTTATCAGCAAAACTTTTAATTATCAAACACGAACGTTGGTAAGTGAGACGTTTAATTCGGCTAAAGTTGTACCCAAGGTGCCCAAAAAATCAATCGAATACAAGCTCGATGAATTGGCGGCTGAACAACTTGACATTTTCAAGAAACATCAAGACTTGATCACCGATTTGGACATAATTACGAAACCATTTGAAATGGTTGTGTCGGGAGACCGATCTGGCTACATCAATATTTACAAGTGAACAAACGAAATTTTTTATCAAATGCCGATTAACTTTGAATATGACGTACAACTTAGTTAGTATTTTTTCAAAATTAAGGCTAAAAATATGGCCCGAGCCAGTAATCAGTACCGCAAACAAATAGAACAAGTAATTAGATTCCGCACCGATCTTTAAAGCCGTATCGTTTGCTTATCACATCGAATAGAACGAGGCAACTTATTAATACACCGTAAACACCCGTACCGCTACATGTACCCCGAACGTTAACTCAACGGTTTCGTTAGCCCTTCCCCTGATGGGCCAGAGTCACCGAAAAAAACTATAACATTTTGATTTCTCAGGCATTTCTCAGGTGCTCTTTACCACATATACAGAAATATGCCATTTGACGATCAAAAAGGAATACAAATCGCTTTAGAAGAAGCAAAGAAGGGTAAGTTGAGATAGAAAATAGCGAGACATTGGAATCACCGAAACGACGGGCCTGAGCAGATCACTAGAGATCTTGGTCGAGATTTTGCCAGACATCATTCCTCGAGATATTCCAAATATTCAAGAGATTCAAGAGGTTCCTCGAAATTCCTCGAGATTTCGATATATTCAAGGGATATTAGATATATTCAAGAGATATCACGAGATTTCATTGGAGATCACTAAATCCTGTCTAGTTATCATTATTCGGAGTACTAACATCTAGGCTATGCCGAAGGAGGTGTGCCAATCGGAGGAGCTTTGATAGCAGAAGATGGAACTGTCTTAGGAAGAGGACACAACATGAGATTCCAAAAGAACTCTGCCATTTTGCACGGAGAAATGTCGGCTTTAGAAAACGCAGGAAGATTGCCAGGAAGTGCCTACAAAAACTGTACCATGTACACCACCTTATCCCCATGTAACATGTGTTCAGGTGCTTGTATAATGTACGGTATAAAAAGAGTAGTTCTTGCCGAAAACGAAAACTTCCAAGGTGCTGAAGAATTATTGAAGTCCGTTGGTGTGGAAGTGGTTAACGTGGAAAACCAGGAATGTAAGGATTTAATGAAAAAGTTTATAGATGAAAGACCAGGCGACTGGTTCGAAGACATTGGAGAATAGTCTTGGAGATTTTCTTGACATTATCTTAGATTATGGATTTCATTTTAGACATTTAGATATATGGATTCCCATATAGTTCATATACAAATCGGGAGATACAAGCATGTCAATATCTACATGTAGAAATAGTAGAATATGTAGAGACACCATACTCTTTAGAGTTCTTTCGATGTGAATATTGTTTACAATTTAGACTTCAGTATTTAGAATTCTGATTATTTAGATCCTAAAAGATTTAGAGTCTAACTATTTAAATCGTCGAATATTTAGGCTAAATTCGGAACAATAAGCCGTTGCAATTTAAAGTTGGTGACTGTCAAAAATTATTCTCCAAGATCAGTTAAATTCACTGACCTTTCATTACTATGGTGGAGAATATAAATTCTCCACAACACAGTAAGCATAATATAATCGTAATGGAGTGGCGGGGAAGAGTATACAAGGGTAAAAAGTAATCGACTGTCAGCTTCTGATGCAGTCGCAGGGCCAAATATATACCACTTGCCCTGACAAATCCAGTCCCGTCAAAGTGGTTGGTGATTCACAAGAGGGGAATTCTTATCTCCATAATAGAGTCACATCAAAGATAACCTCAAGATCACATTCTTATCCTAGTTACAGTCATCTACGCATAAATATCCCTCAAATTTTTCATGAACCATCTTAACACCGTAGGTCCAACGCTACAAAATTTGGTTCACCTGATGATTCCTAGCCGACAACATTTATCTTTTCTAAGGAGAATGTTTTGGTCACCGTATTCTACCTAAAATATTTGATATACGTCGTCTCAGTGAATTGTTTGTATTTGTTATGACATAAACATACTGCATGTAGTGATTTGAACCAGTAAAGTTTGCCAGGACCGGGTACTGGTGTTGAAGGAACACCTTGGTTCAAGTTGTTTCCTAGAGCGATGTTTTATTGTCTTGATTGCTAAGGTGCCGAAAGTGCTTGCGTGGAAAGAGAGAGAAGCATTCATAGACTGGCCAGTGGCCCTGGTCAAATGTTACATACAGGATTTGCAATCGCGTAAATTTTGTGGCTCACTGAAAGTGGCAGTGGCAGCTTGAGCCAGCCCTTGCTAGCAGATGTAGATAGAATTAATAATCTTACCATAGACTGATAGTGCACTATTTTAAATGTGTATGAGATTGTATTACCAGGATGCTGCTGTGTATCAGTTGCAACTATTCCGTAAACAATTTCAGAAAACAAACTAGCGTAGCATAAGCGAACCTAAATTCTACAAGTAACAAACTTCAATATTAACAATTAGTATATTAGATCATATTAGATTACACACGGCATTATGCCTTGGTGGCAGAGGATTTCTTAAATTTACCTAAGAATCTCTTGAATAAATCATTCTTCTTGGAAGCCTTTTCAACCTTTTCAGTTGAAGACTCGATATCAGCCTTAGCAGATTCGGCAGTCTGGGCAGCATCGGCTGGAGCTTCAGCAGCAACTTCGGTTTCAGCTGGAGCAGCAGCTTCTTCTTCGACTGGCTCAACAGTTGGTTCAACTACTTCAATAACTTCAGCTACAACTGGTTCGACAACTGGTTCAACTTCTTCAACTGGCTTGGTTTCAGCTGCGACTTCGACTGGTTCAGCTGCGACTTCGACTGGTTCAGCTGCGGCCACTTCACCTTCTACGGCTTTGGTTTCTGGTTCAACAACTTCGGCTTCTGCATTTTCACTCTTCTTAATTTCCTTTGCTAAGTCCTCCTTGGATTCATTGCTAAAAATTTTGGAAGCTCTCTTAACTCTATCTTTGATACCCATATTTATTTTTGGGGAGAAGAAAAATTTTAAAAAAAGGGTCGTCGGGGGTATTTATACTTCGAGCATCGAAAACCCACAACGAAGCCACTACGCAGTATCACGATTGTAAACAACTTGCAAAATTTAATGCAATTATACTCTGATTCAAGCGTGCCGAGTGGTTTAGCAGTATACATTTGCTAGTATATTATGTCTACACTCTAAATACATTACTTATGCTAGTCTTGTTGGCTATGTTGTAGCAGTTACAGCCACTGTTCCCTGTTGTGAACTACTGGAACCAATTCATCTCGACGTGTTTTCATTTTGACGGCAAGACAATGAGCCACTATAATTAGCACGCCGTACCACGTAAGGTTCGTCTCCATTGGTGAAAGAACTTTGTGAGTCGCGCTAGCCCCATGCTTTGTGACCGCTTAGTTACAGATGCCTAACTTACATCCATAGTAATGACTCTCTAACTCATCTGAGTTCTCTCACCTATACTCCCATTCCCAAAACAAGGTCATTTTGTTTATCTATCCGGCAGTGCTAACCCGGGTAGTACTTAGACCGCATTGGTCCATCGCGTAGGGCTATCATTCTTTTGACGGAATAAAAATAAACAGAAGAAGTGAATGTGCCTACAAGAATGTATACAATTCTTACAATATGTGACCATACACCTATAGACAATAGTCGATAACAAATTTAGCCTATGCTTTATAGAACCGTTCCCTACTCATCCGGAGCTATGCTAAGTGATTCATGGAACAATCAGTAATCACACATTTTTGGTTATCTCGTTGCTAGTTGGGTCAATTGTTTCCGTTTACATGACTACAGCTTAGGGTTACTACTTGGGTGTCTTATTAGACTCTCATGACATTAATTTCTTCTCTTCCGCTTCTTTCGGATCCTCAGGCCAGGTGTACTTCACATTAAGTACCCACGGCCAGCGTATTTCGGCCGCAAAATTTTCTCCTGCAATCCCGCATTGTGCGTTCAGCCGTGTTATCCGTGTGTTTACATTTATGCATGCACAATCGGTATTGTTACACTTTTTTGAACTAGTTTGGAAAGAAATGTGACCACAACCTGGTTGTCAACCTTTCTTGGCCCGTTGCTTCTTGGATACATTAGTATCCCTTCTCGTTTTGTCATCGGATCTCACAGCTTTTACGCGTACGGGATAGTCTGTTTTGACGGGGCGTATATGCAGGTGCATGAAGGCGGCGCGGCAATACAATATTTTGGTCTTGAACTCATATTAGCGAAACATGAGGCATCTATGAATGTAATAAGAAAACGCCCGGAATCAGATGATTCTTAACAGGGCTATGTAAGGATAATGGAAATGTTGTTTTTAAATTTTTGTTAGCCTTGTCAGCCGTTAGAAATTTTTTTGAGTATAGTTACCCGGATTTCGGAATGGAACCATTTCCCGAGTATCAGGGCTTATTAAATGATTTTGATTACAAAATCTACAGACATTGAAGAGGTTGCTCGCCACTTAAGAATGCCTTGCAAGGTGGAATAGAGGACAAGTTCTAGCTTTGTTGGTCAAGAATGAATCGTTTGTTGTGACATCTATCGCCAGCCGCGTACCCACTCTATACACTACACCGTTGTAATTGCTACTGGTTCTCTACTTGACAACAATCTCTAGATTACCAAAAACCCAGCATCTTGGATTTCTATAATAGACCTTAGTCATGATGTAATATCTGTATGAGCTCATCCCCAGGTGAAATGTACTGTGATTACACTGCCAATAATCACGCCACTTAATTGGGCCAGTAGTATCGAAATAGTTGTTGTTCCTAGTATGCAGTACCAACAAACTACCAATTATCTTATGGAATCCACTTTGTTCGGGGAACATTACAAGATATATCCCCACTCAAATAAGTTGAGTGGGGATATTATCTTTCTTAATAGAACAACAATAGACAATGCTACATTGAATATTCTTTGCGACATTATTGGTCGAGATATGTTTATGACAATTTTAGACATGTTTGAAAATTGACGCGACATTTACTCTAGGAGTCTAGAATGTACTTGAACTCAACGAATCGTCTCTAGTATATAGGCCAATTATGAGAAGTCCCCCATTTTACAGATACAATAATATGTATCTAAATTCCCGACTATTACTTCACTTATGTAGAATATATGGCGCGCAAAGTCCGTAGTATTCTTCCCATTGATGTTACATACTTAGTCGGAAAACGACTGGGAATTTTATATGTCAACCTACAACTGGCTACTATTCCACTCAGTCCATTTTCTCTACCCCAGTCCGTCTATCGAAGATCACATACCTTCCTACAAACAGTTGTAAACGATTTACTCATGTTGCAAAAACTCGTGCGTGTACCGTTTTGAATACAAAACACTCGAAATCAAAACAAAACCAGGAACCCATTCAAGAATTAACACCCTGTGCCACCATCTCAGATGTCATCACCAAAAATGTCATCCACGTCATATCTGCTCAAAAGGATAGAGAATCGGTTGGAGTCACTACTGGAATCTCTTTCTCGATCAACATATCCAGTAAATGGCACGAGAAAACCACTTGGAAAGTTTCAGTTAAACACTTTAGACGCTCCGAAAGAGATGAAGCTCGGCGCTGTTATGAAGCACGCGAGACAGGATAGCTCTAGCGCTATACTAAAAACCCTGCTAGCTACCAACAAAAACTCAAACTCGACTCTGAATATGCCGATTGGACTGAACTTGAACTCAAGACTGACGAAAACTCTGGTCTCGAAATCGGTTTCAGCGGTAGAATTACCCGTTCGCTCCACACCTACATCACCATCAAAATCCCCAAGCCATACTCCGAAGTCACGAGGTAGTTCAGTAACATCTAAAATTGCAAAGACATCAAAAACACCATTAAGATCAAAAATCGCAAGCTCCAAGACTCCGAACCAAGCAAGTCAAAAACGTATGAATTCAAACAGGCCAAGCTATTCAAAAACACCAAGTCATTCTGGCGTTGCTGGAAATCCTTCACATACCAATTCCAGACCAAACCGACCAAGTTACACTCAGTCAAAGACAGTTTCGAACCCAGTCAAGACCATATCGCAACCAATTTCCATGACTACGCAATCAAATAGCATAAGGACGAATACCAACGCCCAGCACGCATCAAAGACAGTGCCACTTACACAACATCCCAAAGCAAATACCAACCCTCGCAACTCATCCCATCAGACACGTCCCCTTAGGACATCAAGCTATCCCCCTTCTTCAAACTCACTGGTGTTACCTAGTCTCACTCTTGCGGATTTTGAAATAGGACGTATACTTGGTAAGGGTAAACTTGGAAAAGTTTATTGTGCAAAACATTTAGCTTCCGGGTATATTGTGGCACTCAAAGTCATGTCCAAGCAAGATCTTGTGGATCTAAAACTTGAAAAGAACTTTCGCCGTGAGATCGAAATACAGGCCAAACTCGTTCATCCTAAGATCTCACGTCTTTACGGGTTTTTTCATGACCAAACAAATGTGTACCTTATCCTAGAGTATTCTATTCATGGAGAATTATACCAACATCTTAAGCGGGCTAAACGATTTGAATCCCCAACTGCTGCATACTACATTTTTCAAGTCGCTCAGGCTCTCGCATACCTTCATTCTAAGCACATAATCCATCGTGATATCAAACCTGAAAACATCTTGGTATCTCATAATAATGCCATTAAACTCAGTGACTTTGGTTGGCTGGTCCATCATCGTCCCTCTAATTCAAATAAGAGATTGACTATTTGTGGTACTTTAGATTATCTCCCACCTGAAATGATCGAGTCCAATGAACACGACGATCATGTCGATATTTGGTCTCTTGGAATTTTAACCTATGAGCTTCTAGTTGGGAAACCCCCATTTGAAGAGGTTGATAAAAATGCAACTTATAAGCGAATTGCAAAAGTCGATTTTCGTATCCCATCATATGTTGATTCTCTTGCGGGTGATTTTATTACAAGTCTTCTTCAAAAAGACCCCAACAACCGAATTTCCTTGACCCAAGTCTTTGCCCATCCGTGGATCACTGCAAACAAACCATTCTTTCCACAGGAACCTCGTTCATAACTTTGAGTCGAAAGTTACACCCATTTTGTAGCTCCAATATGGAGACGAACGTATTGATATCATCATTTATAGAGAGTCTCTACCTCAAATAGTTACTTCATTTACTGCATATTTATATTCTGCCGTCAGTCTTGACTCCTTAATATTCCGCTTATTTTTCTTCCAATATACAAACCTAAATATTCGAAACCACCACTAGTTCTCTAAAATAAAAACAATGAACCCATTGGACGCTCTTCGAATAGTTGGCTCGAGATAATTACAAGTAAGATCACACGCGTAAACTAGTAGCCTGCTGGTCACTTATTCTTTATTACATAATATACACTTACTGTTGGTTTACTTGCACCGAAGCCTGTTGTTGTAAAGCTCTAGCTTGTTTTTGCTTCATCATCAAAATCTGTTGTTGTTGCTGTTGTTGGAATTTCAAAACTTGTTGCTGGAAAGCTTGTTGTTGTAGAGCATTGTATTGTGAAGTCATCAAGATTGCCTTCAGCGGTGCTCTTACTTGATACATTTCACCAGGAATAGCAGAAAATGCTTGAGTTGAAGGGTTCTCGCCATTGGCAGGTGCATCCACATTTATCAAAGCACATCTTCCCTGTAAGCCACCAATAGAACCTGAAATTGCTTGATTTGCCAAAGTTTGATCAGCATTTTGAGAATTGGAATTAGAAGCATTATTTCCACTATTATTGCTTGAAATTATCAACGAATTTGCATAGAATTCTCGTGAAGCTAAGAATCTGTGACGATTTCTCACAGGAAGAATGATCTTCCGTTCTAAAGGAATAGGATTGTTCTTGGAAAGTCCTTCTAAAACCAAATGAGTCTCTTCATCAGGATCGAGGATTTTATTATAACTATTCATTAAATCATCGCCTGTTGGATCACTTCCACCGTGGAATTCAGCATTCTCAAGCCTTTGGGCAGCTAAAGCGTTTGAAGCGGCCAATTTTGCTTGATTACGTTTTTGATACTGCTGTAATAACAAATCGTAGGGAGCACTTCTTCCCAATACAGCTCTTTTTGCACCCATCGAATGGGTTTTGCATGTTAAAGATCTAGCACAATAGCCGCCTGATGGTAATGGTACACCACATTGCTTTTCAACATCTACGGGTCCTTTTGGCTTTGCTACAGTTTTTGGTTTCGACTGCTTTTTCTTCTTGCCAGGACCTGCTGGTGGAAGTTTCTTACTAACTGTTTGCGTGGGAGTAGACGAAGAAGCAGCGGCTGCAGCGGCTGCATTGGCCGCTTCCTTTTCCTTTTGACTCTGTGATTTCTTGTACTTCTTCTTTGGTTTTACCGTATTTGAACTTGGTGTACTTGGAATTGGAGTTGTGTTCCTTGAGGAGTCCACTGAGCTTGGTTCCATATCTAATAAAATCCCGCCTCTCCCTCTCTTCCTTTTCATCATTGCTCTCCCCGACTCGTCGCCATCTTTTCTATTCTTCATTTCTAAACACTTAATATAGTGACTAGCCAAACTTTTTTCACCGATGGGTCGAGAACAAGAGTTGCAGATCTTATACTTGATGTTTTGGGATAAGAACGATTTATCGGTTGAAGATCTCGAGATTAAAATAGATTTGGTTGAGCTTGCTTGTGTTGACCGCTTAGAAACTGAAACTCTCTGGTTTAAAAAAACTCCAAACTCCTTCCAAATGAATGGCTTTGCTTGATCTGACTGACTGGTTGTGTTGTTAAGTGAATTAACCGCACTTAATGTAATTACTTCTTGTGACCTATCCAGTACCATCCTCTAGTAAAGCCGAGGAAACAACAATCTGAAAATGTCGTTTGGAAGTTTAGATGTATTGGAAATTGAAGTGAAAGGGATACCTAGAGGGTGATCTAGGTGATGATGTGGATAGATGGTTATATATAGGTTGGTGTTATGTTTTATGAAGAAGATGAGCGGTGTTTCACTGAACGATTGAGCGCTGCGACATGCGACAGTTGCGCGTAGAGAATAGGTACAGTTTGAAAACTTGAGGGAAGTACAGTGTAAAATATTATATATAATACCTCTAAATAAGCTACTGGTAGATCAAGGATACCCTACAACATAGAAATTAAGAACCATTGAGATTTTTATCCAGTGGATAACCGATACGGGTTCTATCCTTTGGTAGTGTGATCAAATGTCGCAGAATAGAATGTCGCTTTGTTTATTGACAATTATTTAACACATTAATAACCGAGTATTGATAGCTGCAATCAACGCTTTTGATAATTTCTCAAGTGAGCTAACTGGCAATTCTTCTATACGTCCCGAAGACTTTTTAAATTCCTTATTCCCTATCGCACACTTTTTCTACTCGCAAATGTTACGAAGACCCGCCACAACGATCAAACTCACCCCAGAGGACATATTGGAGTATGACGATGATTTCGAAAGAAATTCTTTGGAGAAACAACGAGAGTTAGCAAGAGAGATGGAACAAGAACAAAAGCTGCATCAACAATCGCAGCATCTCCAACCGCAACATCAAGGACCTAATAGACAAGAACAAATAGCATCTGAAGGTTTGGTAAATTATAAGGGAATTGGGGTGATGAGTGTGACTAGGGATGAGAGAATTGGTGTAAGGAGGAATAACAGCGAGTGAGCAAGATGAAGTTAAATAAATGTTATTGTAAACTTGACTGAAGTCTGACAAGGGTTATTGTCATAAATGATTTTGTCGGACTTTTAGCTAAGGTCCTAAAATTATAGTTTTAAATCTAGCTCTGATAATGTTTCTTCACAAATAATCAAGACCATGTTGACCCTCTGATACCGATACCCCATACTTCACAGTTTCCAGGGTCAGTATTCAAAACCAAGAAAGAGAAACCCTGGTATAAACGTAAATTGTGATTATAATAAGAATGTCACCTCAACTGTGTGGTTGATTATCCAAATACCTAAGAACCTACTGCTTTCACTATTCTTGGAATTCCAAACAATTCAGCGATGCCTTGCCATTGGATACTATCGATAATCAAGAATACTGCATATATATTTGAGTAGATATTTGGAACTGGTTCTCTCAATACTACATCATCTCTGGAGTTGGTATCTTAAGGAACTTGTTCTGGTCTAATATTTTGCATCCTAACAATTTCACGATCAAATTGTTATGATTTCATTCTTAAATTTATCACAATATACTACGACTAGATGTGACAAATTGTACCAGAACAATCTTGTTTGAAAAGTACTTGTTTATTTTCTTTATTTGGAGTTCCGAATAGAATTCATGGAGATTGGTTGAACAATCCCTATCCTAACCCAATAGTATCCCCTTTATTCATTTTCGCTCCAATAACCTTTTCACTACTCTCCGCTAATTGTTATTGTGATTACATTTAGTCCTGTATATAATTAAGGTATAATCATCGCTGCCAAAAGTGATTTAAATTTTTCAACTCCCCATATATTCCCATGTTGAGCGTAAACAAAGAGAATTCTTGTACTTTTAAAACTTTATGATGTCAGGAACTGCTTTATTTGTGGTATGCTGTGTTCTTTATAAATTTTCCGGGGGAAGATGGTCTATTTTACTAGGGGCCATCGCCTTGTTTGTAATGTATGGAGAATCAAATAAAAAAGATGTCAAGACAACCAATGAAGTTTCAAATGACCAGACTTCTAAAACAACACTCGACCAGTCGTTTAAGAAGCAGGTTAAATCGAAGCCAATTACCAAATCTACTGAATCTCCAATTTATGCTATTGATTTCACCTCGACTTCATTCACTCCAACAACTACATCACAAATCCCAAGGGCCATCAAATCACGAGCCAAAAGATCTCCTAAACTTTTCAAAGCATCTAAACCAATACAATCATTGAATGCTGATCCAACATTAACCAAATCAACTATAAACTTATTAGACTCCCAAGTCTATATATTTTACACGACTCTCACTGGTTCATCGTATAGAGTTGCCAAAACTCTTCTTGAAAAACTTGAAAGTTTACCTAACTTAAAGAGAACTCCTAAAATGATGAGTCTTGATGATGACGTGGATGACCTTGAAGAATTTTTCTTGAAAACTCCAAAACTTGAAGAAAATTCTCAAGAAGTCAAGAGCATATACTTATTGGTGCTTCCATCTTATGAAACCGACTCTCCAATTGATTACTTTTTAGAGCACTTGAGAGAAACATACCAAGATTTCAGAGTTGACAAGTACCCATTATCATCACTTGTGGGATTTGCAGTTTTAGGGTTGGGTGATTCGGAATCCTGGGACGGTGAGAAGTTTTGCTATCAAGCAAAACTTGTTGATAGATGGATGGGTAAATTAGGAGGAAGAAGATTGTTCCCTGTTGGAGAAGTTTGTATGAAATATGAAGGAGAACCAAGAGCCAATGAATGGATCCAGAACTTTGCTGGGTTGATGGCTGATGATGAACCATTTTACTTAGATGAAAACATTGACGACAGTGATAAGGAAGATGGCAGTGACGGTAAAGAAGATGATGCTGATACTTTAGTGGATGTTGAGGACATGGGAGACATTATAAGAAAGACAGATAACATTGGATTTTCTTCAGAGCTTGAAACAAAAAAAATGGTTGCAAAAGATTCCCCAACCTTTAAAACATTAACCAAGCAAGGTTATACGATTGTGGGATCACACTCTGGTGTGAAGATTTGTAGATGGACCAAAAGTGCTTTGAGAGGTAGAGGTTCGTGTTATAAATTTGCGTTTTACGGTATCAAATCACATTTGTGTATGGAAACAACGCCCTCCCTTGCATGCTCCAACAAATGTGTATTCTGCTGGAGACATGGTACAAACCCAGTTGCTAAATCGAAATGGAGATGGGAATTGGATCCACCTGAAAAAGTTATGGAAGGTGCCTTACAAGGACATTATCAAAAAATCAAACAAATGAGAGGTGTTCCTGGAATCCAAATGGATAGATTTCAAGAGGCTTTCCAAGTTAGACATTGTGCGTTGTCATTAGTTGGTGAGCCAATTTTCTATCCTCACATTAATGAATTTGTAGGCATGCTTCATGAGAAACATATTTCATCATTTTTGGTTTGCAATGCTCAACATCCTGATAACTTGGCAAAGTTAAGTAAGGTAACTCAACTTTATGTTTCAATTGATGCTCCAACAAAGACTGATCTTAAGAAAGTCGATCGTCCCTTAAATAGTGATTTCTGGGAACGTTTGATATCTTGTCTTGATATTTTAAGAACTACTCAAAGTCATCAACGTACTGTATTCAGATTAACTTTGGTTAAGGGTTTCAATATGACTGATATTGAAAGTTATGCTGACATGGTTATCAGAGCTCAACCATCTCAAATTGAAGTAAAGGGTGCTACATTTTGTGGTTCTTCATCAGGTAATGGAAATCCATTGACCATGCAAAATATTCCTTTCTACGATGAGTGTAAACAATTCGTGATTTCATTAACTGACGAATTGAAGTCAAGAGGCCATTGTTATGATATTGCGGCTGAACATGCTCATTCTTGTTGTATTTTGATTGCCCATACAAAATTCAAAATCGACGGCAAATGGCATACTCATATTGATTATCCAAAGTTTTTCGAATTATTAGAAAGTGGTGAGGATTTCGAAGATTTGGATTATGTGAAGGAAACTCCTGTCTGGGCCGTATGGGGATCTGACGAAGCTGGGTTTAACCCAGATGATACCAAGTTTGATAGAAAGGCAGAGAAAATGAAGAATAGATTGGAGAGGGAGAAGTTGAGCGAGGAAGCCCAATCTGCTTAGTGCAGAGTTGTGTTGAAAGAACAGCACAGTCATCGGATCTACCAAATTAAGACATAGAATTCAATATTTCAAGATCTCTTTTGGATGGGTTTTTCTCTCCATGGAAAAGAACTATAATTGATTAGTCAAGGCATTATAGTGTATAGTAGATATATATTCACCAGGTTTTGATGAAATGTAGAATACAGAAATAATGTATCGTAAATCAAGCAAAACAAATTCGAAATATCGTTTATACCACGGAAAATGTAGCCTCAGGAGACGTCTAATGTAGTCGATTTGTGGTGAGCCAGAACAAATGGCAATACTTTATCCCTGTAAACGTCAAAGTTTAAAGAATGTTTCATTCTCCCCACTAATATTCTCACCCATTAGATAATACGTCTTTTCTCTCACTAAACTTGCTATTTAATTAATTTCATTGTTCTTTATCATCGCGATTCTCACAAAATCTAAATCAAAAAATTAATATATAACCCACGATTATCTTCGCCATAAACATCTTGAGGTATGTCAAAAGATATCAAAGATGTCAGTGATATAAAATTCAAAGATTTGAAGGGCTTATCAAACGATTTGCCTTCCACACCCAAAAATATAGCATTTATTCATCCCGATTTAGGTATCGGTGGAGCAGAACGTCTTGTTGTTGATGCAGCAATTGGTCTACAATCAAAGAACCACAATGTTACAATCTATACCTCACATTGTGATAAAACCCATTGTTTTGAAGAAGTTTCGAGTAATCAGTTAAATGTTAAAGTTTATGGAGATTTCTTGCCAACTTCAATTCTTAAGAAATTTCATATATTGTTTGCAATTTTAAGACAGTTTTATCTAGTACTTAGATTAATTCTTACGAATGAAATATCAAACTATGATTATTTCATTATCGATCAATTGTCATTTTGTATTCCATTACTCAATGTGTTCGTGAATAAGAATTGCAAAATCTTGTTCTACTGTCATTTTCCAGATTTGCTATTATCAAAAGATGGTGGGGTTTTGAAAAAGCTTTATAGGTTACCATTTGATTTGATCGAAGAATGGTCAACTGGTGTAAGTGACAAAATCGTCGTGAATTCGAATTTCACAAAACTGATTTTCTATAAAACTTTCACAAACTTATCAAGCATTCAATTGGGTACTATTTATCCATGTGTGGATGTTGAGGTTAAAGAAGACAAAAATATCGATGAAGAGGTGTTAAACTTTTTCAATTCCAGCAAATATTTCATTTCAATTAATAGATTTGAAAGAAAGAAGAATATTGAGTTGGCTATTAGATCATTCTGCAAATTTAAAAAATCTTTCCATAGCAAATCCAAATTACGTTTGGTTATAGCTGGTGGATATGACGCAAGAATTAATGAGAACGTAGCGTATTTGAAAGACTTGGAGAAGTTATGTGTTGAATTGAAGTTGATGAGTTTCACCATCAGAGGCAAACTTATTATCATGCCACCATCTACAGACGTTTTATTCCTACCATCGATTAGAAGCAATTTGAAAAATTCATTGATCAAATACTCAGAGATTTTATTATACACTCCATCTTTTGAACATTTCGGCATCGTTCCTGTGGAAAGTATGTTATTTAAAACTCCTGTTTTGGCTGTGAATAATGGTGGTCCGTTGGAATCAATTGTAAACTATGATGGTGATAATCTTGATATAGCAACGGGCTTTACTGAAGAGCCAAACTTTGAAAAATGGTCAAAGATATTGTTGAATTATTTCAATTATGATGACGAGACGAAGTTGAAGTTGGGTGAAAATGGTTTTAAGAGGGTTTTGGAGATCTTCAGTAGAGACAAGATGAGTGACGCCTTTTTGAAGGAATTGACCGACTATAAAGAAAATTCGAGAGGATGGTTGTGGAATAAGAATTGGAAAGGGAAGGGCAAGTATTGTATCAGACTTTGGAAGATTGTATTGGTTGTCTTGATTGGGGTTCTTTTATCATTAGGGGTCAAAGAATCAATGAGCTAATGAGATACCATAGAGGTGTTTAGTGCAGAGTATACTCAACAGCATATAGAGTTTATCTAAGTAACTTTTGATTGAGACTAGGGAAGTATTGTAGTGGTCAAGAAGTGAACTTATCTTTTATCTGTGACATCGAAAAGGTGAACCAAAAGAACATGGATTATACTAAGGAAGCGATTTTCCATCGGAGGTCATATTGATACCACGTAATATATTGGGTGAGGCCTTTATTGACCTTCGACGATCGTGTCTTTACATTAGCGAGTCATATTGCCAACTAAGTACACAGTGAATTCTAATTTCTTCGTATTTAAGTAGATATATTAGTTTCAAATACAACAAGATATCTACTATAAAGTTCAAAAGTTTAATACTAAAGTTAGGACCGGATCATTTGATAATTTTTTGACAAGTAGAGAGAAATGGAAAATTTCTTCAAAATTCTGCCAATTTTATTGAAGATGATTTTATGATTGGGACCATCTATGTTTGGTTTAAGTTACTATCGTGTTTGTGATACTTGAAATAACCGATTTTACCATAAAAGAATCACACTTATGGTGCTATAACTTGACTCTTTCAACGTTTTATGGATCTATTAACCTTGCAGGCACAGAATCTTGGGTGCAAATGAAAAAGTCGCACAAACACAATTAGAGAATTAGGATAATACTGCCAAACAATACATTGTAAATAAAAGCGTGGTAGATGGTCAAAGTGGTAAGTCACAACCAAGGGCTCGTATTGAAACGATTTGATCTCACTGTCCACTCAAATCATTTTTGTAATCTGCGTATCTGGTATCTGGTAACCAGCAAATGAACAATATGAAACAAGCAAAAGGAGCAATAACACACACAGAACTGTCGTTTCTCGGCACTTCAAAGCAACAAGAAATCAATTTGATTAAGAATTCAAACAGTATAATTCGAAATAGTTTAATTTCAAATTTCAAAATTTGGCTGCAAATTTCCTAAATAAGCATTCGCAATGTGGAAAATGTGTTCCAAGGTGCAATTTTTACATGCAAATGTTTAAAATATGCATTTAAGTGTATCCTCTTACATGAATGTGTATAGATCTGGACCGGTTGTTGCATATGTAAGCAATTGAGAGACTAATTGAGGCAATCTAATCAAGTAAGATTCATCAATTCGAAACATATGCAGCCATGAACCAATACCAATAACGAATAAGACGAAAGATCACTAATCTAACGAATCCATTCTTTGTATAAATACCCATCAATTAATCAGACTTTAATAAATTCTGTTCTATATCAAAACAAACAATTACAATGGCCGCTCAACAAACTACTACTACTACTTCTACTAAATCTCAAGACGCAAGCAAAGATAACCGTGCTTTCAGATTTAAGACTGGATTTGTTCCAAACGGATGCACTATTGTCTAAATGCTCCGTACTGCAGTTTCTACCAAAGATCATATGATTTCACGGTAGCAAAATACTACTTCTATTAAACATTAAAATACAAAAAAAAACTTATACCTGTATAGATTATTGTTAGCAATAAATATTTACAAGTATAATCAATCTGCTGATTATGGATCTGTGATATGTAAAGGATACATATGGTATTCTCCTAAATAAATTCGAAGAGTAATATCATTAGATTTGGCTGCGAAATATTACAAAAATAGTAATACTCTTGGAAGTTATAGCAAGAACCCAGAAATTTTGTAAATTGGGCCGCAATATTGAAGCTGGATGAATTACGCAAGAGATATTGAATGTTTTTAGCATCCAAAGTGACGAGCTGGCATAAAAGAGCAAAGCACCATGAAAATTCTGTTAAATTTTGACGAGATCTCCCAAGAAAATAGTTTCCACAGAGCAGTTTTCTAGAAATATCTACGTCCAATTGGTGTCACTAGTATTAGTGGCTTCATAATACAGTTATTCAGCCAATCATATTCTTTCATTTTGTCATCAATCTTGGGGTAAAACTGACCTTTGCACACGACCTCGAAAAAGTTCGGTTCCGAAACTCCGGAGATGATTATAAATTCTAGATAAGTCATCTTGCTAAACTCTTTACCTTTCAATATAATAATCAATACAAACATAAGCAATATGTTAACAAGACATATTAATATTCTCAGACCTAGTATTGCAAGGTTTTCGGGATTCACAAGATTTCTTTCCTTCCAAACATTCCCTACACCAAATGATAATGCGTTAAAGTTCGTGTCACCAGAATGTCCTATACTTCCATTTGATAACAAGACCTTTGAGTTTACAACTACATTACAAGCCATACATTCTCCATTGGCATTAAAATTGTTCAAAATCAGTGGAGTCAAATCAATCATGTTGGGATCAAATTTCCTAACTGTTAATAAGCAAGACCATATTAACTGGGCTAATTTAAGGCCAGAAATAGTAGAGTTGATGGATAAATTCTTAACCTCAAAGAACGAACCTGTGGTAACCAAAGAACTTATCGAAAAATCCGAACAAGAAGCTGCTCTTGATGACAATGATACTGAAATAGTTTCTATGATTAAAGAATTAATTGAAACAAGAATAAGACCTGCCATCCAAGATGACGGTGGTGATATTGAATATAAAGGATTTGATGAAGAAACTGGAACAGTATTCTTGAAACTTCAAGGTGCTTGTAAATCATGTTCTTCAAGTGGTGATACTTTAAAACATGGTATTGAATCGATGTTGATGCATTATATTGAGGAAGTAAAGGAAGTCGAACAGATTTTAGATCCTGAAGAAGAGTTGGCTTTGAAGGAATTCGAGAGAATTGAACAGCAAATTGAACAAAGGAAGTTAAGTAGAACTAATGATGCTCCTCCACCTTCTTTATAGTGGAGCAATCGAGAGGATCTTTACAAGGAAATATGAAGATTAGACTCTAGCTTTATGAGATCTGATTCAATTAGCAGATTCTATAGCACTACACTCAGAAATCTATTTCTGAAATTATGGGTGCCGTACGTCACGGGGCCTAGCTAATCGTGGATACTTCAATTATCCTACTATCGTTATCACTATGACAATATCCTATACTATGAACTTTATCATATTATGCTACAGATATTCTTCATCATCCTACACTTGACTTTCGTGTCACCTTTATCATTGCATCGTACATCGTACTCTTATTTATTATTGAATTTACATTCATTTTGCTTCGTTTTGTAATATTTTTTGATTGTTGTAGTTACGACATGAATAATTTAAGTCTTTTATACAGAGACAAAGTCTCAATCCTGGGAATGCATTGGTTTAGTAGTCACAGAAAGAGCCACCATAGTGTAAAAAGAAACCTTTGCCTGGATAGACGATAACCTCCTCAAAATTTATGGTTGATATTGATTCAGATCTTTGATCTGATTATATTTTAAATTCATTTATTCCTTTCAAAATCTCCGTTTTCAATGTTACAAACTTCAATTCCTCTTCAAATTTCAAGTTTGCTTCCTTAAGTAAACCGTTCTCAATACAATCTCTGTTCAAACTAAGTCTAATAGTTTCATACAAGTTCGTCAACCAATTTCTTGTAATGCTTTCCCATTTCTTGGACACATAGTTGAAACCAACAATCCAACCAAGTAATGACAAAGCAATTGCACTGTTTAAGGAAAAGTCAAAGTATTGGTAAGATAAAAATGATATTATTGATAATGGTAGTTGATAATTTATAAGTGCTGTTCCTATGATTTTATAAATATGGGGTTGGAGTTCAGTAGACACTTTTTCATTCATGATTTCATTCTTCAAGTTCATTAAAGGATTTTGAAGAGTGGAGGGAGACGTTGATTCTTCATTCATATCACCATCTTTAATCTTATTGACTATCAAACCTTTGGAATAATTGAAATTTTCAATACTTTTAATCATGAAATTCTTGCTGAAGTAATCTTTTAAATCATACTCAATGTTGTCGTTCCTCAAGTATAGCTTCCACCAGCTTAAACTCTTCCTAAAAAACTTATCAGTCTTTGGGATGAAATCATACTGTAATTCTGAATGAACGGATTCTATAAAGTTTTTGATATCATCGTTTTTAATTTCTTTGTACAGAGATGAAAGTGATTGCACGGAAGAGCTCGAAGTGAGTAGATTGTGCTTTATAATTGACAATGTCCATCTTGTTAAATTGTCTGTTCTCAGATACCAGCCAATTGCTTTGCAAAGCTCATATATATTGCTGTTCTTGATAGAATCAATAAATTCGTCCGATACTTTAGTATCATATTTTAAAAAGTCCACGGTTCCCGAGTTTGCGAGTTGCGAATTTACTTTTATTATGTGGTTTTCAAAATTGTGAAGGTCGAATGTTACTGGAGACGACTCAATGGATGAAGGTGAATATTCTGGATTGTCGATTATTGTTAATAGCGTTTTGTTTTGAATAGATTTGGGTATCGATTGATTGCTTAATGTAGCAGATAATGAATTGGTGACATTGATTATAAAATCTAAGTCGTTGGCTTCTTGAATATTATTAAGTTCTATGATTTCAATTTCATTGGAAACATTTGGTTTCGTTCCATCAAGTGTTTCAGTGTATGATGCTCTATAAATGGAACTTAAAATCGGTGATTTGATCTTATAAATATGGAATGCAGAGTTCTCCTCTTCCTTGAATCCATTTTCCTCACTTTCGTATATGAACTTATTTAGTTCACTTTTGTTCCTCGAAGAGATTTCATCGAACCACAATTTATTGCCCTCAGCCAATGGATCAGAAAGTAAAGATTCCAAGACTTTGGAGTTAGATCTTATTTCTTCATTATCATACATAATCCCAATTTTTATATTCTGGATTTCATTTCTTCTTCTACTAAGGAGTTGAAAGTTATTAATTGCTGAAATAGTTGCTTGATCTTTTGGAAACTGGTCTTTGTATAGATTCAAGTATTCATCGAGCGAGGTCGTTTTTCTGTACGTATCAATGTCATCTCTAGGAATATTTGATGAGAACCTCGGAAAAGTACGTATCAATTGACTTCCCAATAGTCTACTTCGTAATATCTTTGATCCACTTGATATGATCATTGTCAAATTTTGCTAGTATGTGGTTGGAATTGATAATTAAGTTACAAAAGTTATCCTATTCGACTTGCGAAAGAAACGGTTGTTCAATTAGAGCTCAACAAGTTGGTGTATGTATCAGCGTTATAGAGACAACCATTTATTGTATTGGCTAGAAACATTTGGATATTGGATAATGGTAACCCCACGACCATATATATAAGCTAACTCTCCAATCGAACTAACCTAAGATATATCTCTCCAAAGGGAGTTATCAGAATAGATTCTCCAATTATAAATTTAACCATACAGAAGAAAATATCACGGGATTATCGTAAGACAATGAATCCAATATCTCAATACGTCTTACCCTGCTGGTCTCGGAATTGGTATGATCAATGATAGGTCTAATAAGTCACGTGAATTTCTTAAAATATATTTGGGCTTGGTTCATTTTTGCTCACTTTAAGTCCTTGTAATTTACTCGCGCACCTAGACTCATAAAAGTTTACCCAAACTGAAAACCACCAGACTACCTCTCGCAAACAAAATTACTACCAATTGATTTATACGATATAAAACAAAACTACATTCACCTACAATTCATAAACACTCTCTTAAGAAGAAGAACACCTCAGATATATATACTTTCATCATTCACAATGGTTTCTAACTACGTGAGGAGGGCGATTCATGTGCTAAAGAAATACTATACGTTCATTGGACCTGGGTTGGTCGTCAGTGTAAGTTACATGGATCCTGGAAACTATTCAACTTCAGTGTCATCGGGGGCAATGTATCAATATAAATTGTGTTTCATAATATTTATGGCAAATTTATTTGCAATTATATTGCAAATACTATGTGTTAAGTTAGGTACGATCACTGGCTTGGATTTGGCGGAAATGTGTAGGTTACATTTACCATATCAGCTCAACTTATCATTATATGCTTGTGCAGAGTTAGCTATCATAGCAACGGATTTAGCGGAGGTAGTTGGTACGGCTATTTCATTGGAAATTTTATTTGGGATTCCTTTAGTGTACGGGGTATTGATAACAATTCTAGATGTGTTGATAGTTTTACTTGCGTATCATAAAGACGGTACTATGAAGCAAACACGATTATTTGAGACTTTGGTATCTATCTTGGTGTTTGCTACATGTGTATGTTTTATTTTAGAATTGTTCAAATGTGATTTTGAGGAAGGTGCTTTAGGATCGATTTTGAAGGGATTTTTACCATTGAGCAAGCGAATCTTTGAGGAACTGAATGCTTTGTTCTTGAGTTGTGGTATAGTGGGAAGTACAGTGATGCCTCATTCTTTATTCTTGGGTTCGGCCTTGGTACAAGCAAGATTGAAGGACTTTGATGAAAAACATGGAGTAGTTGATAATCTGCAAACCCAAGATGATAGTCTGGATGAACTCTTACCAGCCACAACAAATAAATTCTTGAATTTTTCGGACGGTGCAAGTCTTTCTCACAAATATAAACCTTCCTACAAGGCAATCAAGTATTGCTTGTCATATTCTTACACAGAGTTGGTTTTATCCCTTTTTATTGTTGCAGTATTTGTAAACTCAGCAATTCTTATTGTTGCTGGTACAACTTTGTTTGGAAAACCCGATGCAAAGGATGCTGACTTATTATCTATTTATGAAATGCTTTCATTCTATATTTCTCCTGCTGCTGGTTTGGTATTTGCTCTTTCAATGTTGTTTTCAGGACAAAGTGCTGGAATTGTGTGTACCATGGCCGGTCAAATTATTAGTGAAGGGTTTATTAACTGGACAATCAAACCATGGATCAGAAGAATTGTTACCAGAACTATTGCAATTATACCTGTTCTTGTGGTTATTCTTGCTTTAGGAAGAGAAGGAGTTTCAAAAATTATGAATTCGTCTCAAGTCGTTTTGAGTTTTATCTTACCAATTGTCAGTGCTCCTTTAATTTGGTTTACTTGCAAAAAGGAGTACATGATGGTTTATGACACTTCTATTGATAAGAATACTGCAAACGAAGAAACCTTGTTATTGAATAGTGATCACCAGCAATTGCAAACTAACGAGGTTACAGTTAGAAAGATTACCTTTGAAAACGGAGTATTTCTTAGAACTTCAAGTATTGTTGCATGGGTACTTATAACATTTTTGAACCTTTATTTGGTTTATGCCTTTGCAAATGGTGCGGACATATAAACTGGTGAAATAGAGAATTCGAACGAAATACATCTGCGTAATTCGCCCAAACCCGTTCGACGTCAGTGGATTTAAGTATCGAGCATAGATGAAGATTTTGATTCTTCCAGGAAGTCTCCACTGGATCATAATTAAATAATAGAAACATAATGTAATCCATATATTAAATTGTTCAAAGTAGAACCGCTATAATTTTGAATCAGTTATTTAGTTTATATATTACAATTGTTATAGAATACAAGACTAGAAAATAGACAGAAGATAGAACGTTAGAAATAGCTAACGAAATCTCGATGAATACATGTGATCAATAAATAGGAGAATCAGTCTTTGTACATAATTGTGACCAACAAAAGATTTGTAGGAACTTCGAGAATGACCAATCTATTAAGAACGTATCAAGTTGATATTTACAACCGATTCTTCTTCTTATAAGGACCTCTAATGCTCGGTAATCTACCGGTTTTAGCAGTAGCTGGATGTGCTGCCATAGCCGCAAGTTTGTTTGGAGCAAGACCTGGTAAAACACCAGTATACTCTTTAACTAGAACAGGCAACTTCTTACTGAATTCAATAGAGAAATCACTTGGCCCAACCTTATAAAGCTGAATCGCTATAGTGATCAATTTTGAAGTTCTGTTATACAAACCGATTTCCTCAGAAGTTGGTGATTTGATGTTTTTAACCTCGCTTCCAGCAAATCTTTCTTGACGTAACCTATTTAATTTCAAGATGTTTGTAGAAATTAATCTTTGTAATGTGCGTGGAGATTCAAGTATTGATTTCTTGTCTTCTTTGATGGCTTTGAAAGTGGCTATCTTTTCGGGATCCCAACTGACCAAATCAGCAATATTTATATCTCTTGTTTCATAATCAAGTTGAACTTCTTCGACAGGTTGGATTATTTTAACTTCTTCATCTTCTTCATCCTCTCCGACTTCCTTCTTCAAATCGCCATTGACTTCTGATTCCGGGACAGATTGACGGTTTAAGAAAGTGGATTTAATATCTTCTATTTCTTGAAATCCGACATGATTGAGCCAAATGTTTGCTTTGAACTCTGAAGTTACAAGAGAATCTGACAGATCGACAACGGGTGCAAATGATCTAAAGGAATCACCTGGCGCTTGTACTAGAGTGGCCACAGATGAAGTTGGGTCGTTCCCATTGTGTCTTTGTTGTAAGATGGATAATGTTGGTTTTTGCAGTTGACTAGAGGTGTTTGAAGAGGAAGATGTTTGAGTTGGTGCTTGGGCGACGATTTTGTCTTGAGATAATGAAGTAGGTGGTTTAAGTACAGTTGCGTTATAATTGAGCCACGTTGGCACTGGAATAGTGTACCAAATTGGATGGAAGAAATCATGCAAGATTTCTGAACTATTTTGGTCTGAAGGAGTGGGGAATTTATTGACTGATGGGGACAAATGATCTAAAGTAAGATCGTTTCTTGCAATTCCTCTGGAATATGGAATAACTTTCGATAATCCAAATTCATTTCCGACGATTGTTGGATTAGTATCCAATTCAGATTTGCCTATTAAAGATGAAAACAAGGGTTGACTAGCTTGTTTACGAGGTTGGACTTGAATTGAGTTGGCGTAAATATTTGCATATGGAGAAGGCTCGGGTTCTTGAGGTTTTTGAATAAAAGTGAGAACTTCTCCGTTTGCTAAGTTGTATGTTGTAGAGATTTTTGCAAAATCATCACTTAATTGTTGTTCCAACTCTGAAATTCCTATTTCTTTCACGGGAAGTGATAAATTGATTCTGCTCAACTCTCTCATTAACGTTTCATTTGAAAACTTATAAAAGAAATCGACTTCTTTATACTCCTTGCTACCAATTTTATGCTTATTGATCAACGTGGCGGCTACAATCTTGATGTCGTGATGAAGGGAATATGGTGATTTTGAGTATGAACCATTATTGAACTTGGTGGCAATATCGGTTGTTTTATGGTTTGCATGGCTCTTAATATAGCTATTATATGATTCTAAAATCTTGGTAGCATCTTGTTCTTCAAATTTGACTGGAACACTGGATGTGGTTAAGATGTTGATACCCTTATCTGCCTCTTGATATACAGCGAAGAGATCAGGAAGTAAACGTTCAAAAAGATCTGGATTGTTAGTAAATGATATGAGTTTGATATTACCAGCATTAGCTTTCTATTTACTTACTCTGTGTTGTCATAATATATTTGAATAAGGAAATTCAATCGATTACAAGAAGGTTTATGTCTTGGATGTTGTTTTTCAAATTTTCAATTTGAAAAGTATGATACTGCAGGTAAGATAAATTGTACCTAGTTGTTTTGCAACTTCAAACTACGGGTTTTTAGGAATACGTTATATCTACTTGTGCTATGGATGAATAAAGTTAATATGATATCGCCTTGAAACTCTCGTCAGTTATCAAATTCCAATAATTGTATTGACATTGAACGTTGAGTAGAAATATATGAATCTAGATCGGGTGAGACACTACCTTTTTGTAACCGGTTTACTGGAATATCAGCTACAAACGAAAGAAACTGCAACTATAAAGAAATTGGACAACGATCAGACAAGAAATGGATTAATAATACTACAATCTAAGGTTGGTACAGAGAATTATTCAATTTTCTGAGATTCAGTAACCCCAAGTGGATAAATGATGGCTTATTCGAACCTGACTTGGAAAGGTATAATATTATTAGAGTTAATAATTTATTATTTAGTTTTGAGCTTGTCAGATAAATACCAGTGAAGTCTAGTCCAGTGCTATGAACTTTTAATCTGGCTATTGTTGAGAATCCCGCAAGCCCCAAGGATTTCTTGCCATGAATTTGCAGCCATCCATAAGTCCAGTTTTACAGCAGATAACCATTTCGAACCTTAACTCAGTCTATGGTTATAATTCTACTTCAATAGATGATACCGGGTTGTGAAATTGTTTTGGATTGAATCATTATATTAGCATGAATCTAAATACACGAGAATTGAAACAGTAGTTGACTTACAAAGTCATGTTCTACTTGGTTAGAAATAAATAAAAATCACGAACAGTTTAATACTCCAGTAATAAATCCTGCTCTTCCAAAATAATATTAGTGATAGTAATATTAAAGAGAGTAGCTGGTTTTATGTCCTGGGGATAACTATTTGAATTTCGAATAACGAAATTCTTCAGTAAATAGTAAGAAATACTAGACCGAGATGTATCCTTGGTTAGGCAATTATGGCCACGGTAATTTGAGTATTACTGTGGTTGATATTTGTGATTACTTTTGGTGCGATAAAATCACCTCCAAGTTTGTGACTTGGTTTGATAATTGACTTGTAACAGCATGGATGTCATGATCGTTCTGTCTGAACTTGCCCTTACCTCTTGCATACCAGTAAATCACACAATAACAAAAGAAAACCCCAATAACAGCACAAACATAGTTCATGTTACCAGCACTGACGGGCATGACAGGAGGGAGACTATAAAAGACAGTAGCGAAGCAAGTCCAGAAGACTAAAACGTAATTTGAAACCAAACCTATCTTACCCATCCAAAAAGGACCATGCTTGATATTATCTCTACCCTTGATAAGTAAGAAAATAACAGGAACAGAATAAGAAAGCAACAAGAAAATGATACATCCAATCACAAGAGAATTGTAAGCGGTTGTGGAACCAACATAAATACATCCAATAACAGCACACCATGCACAAGACATCAAATGAGCGTTGACAGGCATACCAGTTCTTGGGTTCACTTGAGACCAATATTTTGATCCTGGTAAACCGTTATCTCTGGAAAATGACCAACATAATCTTGCTTGCCATGTATGGGAGTTGATATTGCAACCAAGAGCAGTCAACAGAATTAAAAATTGCAAACCAATAGCACCACTCTTTGATTTCATGACTTGGTAGAAAATATCCATAATTGGCACACCCGTAATAGAGGATTGAATAGATGTTAAATCTTTGATACAGAAGAACATGGCAATTGCGTAGCAGAAAGAAGTGACAAATCCAATAATTACCGTACCAATAATGGCAATTGGAATTTGGGTTCTGGGGTGCAATAATTCTTCAGAAAGATGCGTGGCAGCATCCAAACAACTAAACGACCAATTTGGATTGATTAAACCAACAATAAATGCAATTGCAGACGAGTTCCAACCAGTACCATTAGTAAAGTCTCTAAATACGAAAGTAGCCGGTTGAAATTCACCCTCAGCTTTTACTAAAATAACGATTGTGATGATAGCAAATGAGCATAAACTGACGTATAAGGAAAGTTTAGAAATAGTTGGCAAAGGTTTTTCGTAGAGGTTGAAAACAACCATGAACAAATTTAATAACTCATAAGTCACAAACACATACCATGTTTTAAATTCGGTATTTGGATGGACCAACAAGTACATTCCCACAATGCTTGAAGCAAGGGAAATTGTAACAGATGCACTTGTAAATACAGAACCAGCCCATGCAAACGCACCACACATGTATGCAAAAAAGTTGGCGTATTTTGGTGGAGCCAACTTCAATGTCCAATAATACTGACCACCAGCATTCGGCATTGCAGACACAAGTTCAGACAATGAAATAGCAATACACATTGAAATACAGGCAATGATGATGATCCCATAAATAATCATCATTGGTCCCCCTGACGAAATCCCAGCAACCAAGGATGCAGAAATCCCGAACCACGAGTTTGTCAAACCAAACCCCACCCCAAGCAATGATATGACTCCAAAGTTACGACGTAATTCGGGTTTATATCCTTGTTCTGCAGCTAATTCTAAATTAGCTTGGGCTTCGGTTAATAATTTGGTAGTTTGCTTTTCATCGGCAAATGCTAATTGATCTAATCCATACGGTCCTGTTCTAACAGTACGATGACTGAATTGATTTTCAAGTTCTCCATATGCGACCGAAACTACCGGATTAACATTGTATGACGATTTTTCTTTTTCGTTTGACGATGTTGACATGGTAAGGTTCTTGTGAGATAATGTATTTGATCGTGGTTAACAACTGCAAGACTCTAATTATGCCACTCTAAGGAACTAATTGCACTTCAAAAGGATCGGAATTGGATTTGAATCAATAACCAAGCTGAGGAGATGGAACTTTATATCATTTAGGATCTGCTCTGTCTTTATACCGATAGTCGTTATCAGTTTAGGTTTTGTGTTTGTTGGAGTTGATTACCCAATACAGAGACCGATGTCTTTTGCTGCGAAATATTATAATCGTGTACACACCAATTCATAGATAAAGATAAACGGTAATTTCCTTTTAGTGATGAGTTCGAAACTAGATAGGTGTCGTGTAGGCTTGTGAAAGATGTTAGGCCTGGGTATGCACTTTATCATATTATTGCTATAGCCTCCATCTTACGTAGTGCTTCCGTGGAACTCCAGTAACTTCTCTAACTTCTTGTCTAAATATTGAATTCTGAAATTCTCTTCCCTCTTGCCTTCTCCACTATCTGTCTGAATCGTTCTCTAGCACCTAAACCATTCAGGCCCTCCAATTCCGTAATTAATGGCGAAACTTAAAATATCAGGCGCGGATCTCCCAATTGGGTCAATTGGTCCGAATTTTCCTGATAGAAGTAATAATGAAAAGTGGGCAAGTAAAATTTCATATAAATCACGCTCCCGATTAGCTGGCTTAGAGTCAGCAGGCAATATGATCAACTTTGTTGTTTGAAAGCATTTTGAAAGTACAAATTTCTGCAATATCGTGTATTTGGGTCGGACACGAACATTTATTTTTTGAACCCTCGGTATTAGCGTCTGACAGATTTTTAATACTCCCTAAGACCATTTACAATAGTATGATACGGAGTACAGCCTGTTTAATTGAACAAACTTTTAATTAGCTATTTCTGATAAAATAGTTCTCATTAACTATAATTTTTTAAAAATGTTAACTGTTCTATTTCTATTAACCAAGTTCTGAATCATAAAAGTAAGGTCGGTGATCGGTCTTGGAAAATTCAGACTAGAGAACAGTCAACACTAAATGCCGAGGACTAAGTGCGTCGATCCTGAGTTATCGCGTCAAAACAAGTTCCAGTTCTCGTATCGGCTTCTAATATCAAATGCCAAGAGATGATAATCAACTCTTCGTAATTTGATAATGCACTAAGATTGAAATTATCTAGACGACCCTGGACAACATAACCTCTCCACAAGACTAGCAGCTAGCAACTAGCACTACTAGTTCTGCTAGTTCTTATCAGAAACCCCCTTACATAAAACCCTGAACATGAGCTGTTTCGCGGAGAATATCAGCCACACACATATTGTGAAATGGACCCTTTAGCTAAGTGAAAAGTTCGCTATACTGCATATTACATCTCGTAGATGTATTTCTAGATATGTGTCTCTATCTCATAATTATCACAAAGACCAAGTACAAATAATATCAATCGGCTGCAAATACTCTGAACAGGTTGAGCGCGGATGGAACGATTTATATTCTTAATGAATAGTAGAAGAGAAAGAATGTAAACTTTGTAGGGGTCTGGTGACTAACTCAGACGATATTCAAGAAATGTCCAATTTGTTTTATGACGAGAGAAATATGAATTTTAACAGGTCTCTATTACAATATTTGTTAGATACTATAGTTTAATATCTACTGTAGCGAATATACTTTATAAATGCTTTATAATGTTCTATGGATTAAAATAGCAGGCTATTATTTCTATAATATAAACTAGTCCACAAACTGACGACCTTTAGAACTTCAAGTGATAATCACTTAACCCAAATAATCTTGGTTAGTATCAGCTAATGCTTTGAGAATAATCAGATCCCAATCACTAGATAATATAACTATTGTTTCGCTGAGTCCAATTAAAATCATTCCACTTCCAATTCCGAGCCAAAGGCCAATAAGTTTCATGTTGCAGACTTTACTCAATACAAACGCAAGTGGCATGGCAAATGCATAATATGCAATGAAATTAATGTATCCTCCAATCTTTTGAGACCCTTGTGCTCGAAGAATCCCACTGGCTACCGATGCTATCCCATCAAAAATTTGAATCACAGCAACAAGAGGATTGAAGAGATGAACAATGAGTGAAACAACATCGATGTCTTTTGAAAAAAGTCCTGCGATTTGCTTTTTGAATGTAAAAAGTACCAAACAATTAATGGTGGCAACCACAATCAGGCCAATAAGGCCAGTGTTTGTCGCCAACTTGGCAGCACCAATGTTCTGGGCACCAATGAAATTAGCAATTCTGGTTGAGGATGCAATGCTCACAGCAAATGGAATCATATAGGTTAAAGAAGCAATGCTAGATACAGTGCTTTGAGCCGCCAACTCTGTTGTACCAAAGTACGATGCAAAGAGAGTCATAATCTCATAAGCCAAATATTCTGATTCCAACATAACAATGCCTGGAATTGCCAAATGAGACAACTGAGACCAATCGCTGAAAAGTACTGAGATCGGAGCTAGTCCATTCCAGCACTTTTTTCCATCAATATACCTCACATAGAGTATAAGTAACAAATCCATAAGCCAGAAATTTATCACAGTAGCTATGGGTGCCCCAACATAACCTACACCACAAGTAGGGTGCCACACGAGGAACCACGAGAGAAATATATTAAAAGGAGCACTCAAAACCAAGACCCCAGTTCCAGCTTCAAAAATCCCTTGGGCTTGAAGAAAACGTTTGGAATTTTCAAAGAAAATATATGCTGGGCCTCCAGCTATCAATACTCGAAGAAATTGTGTGGTGAGTCGCAATACGTCTTCATTATCAATGATGAACTTCAAATACCATCCACTATACCACCACAAAAATCCACAGGGAATAAATATCACCCATGAAAATATCGTACACCTCTGTACCACCAAACTCATGACTTCATAATTGCCAGCTCCATATGCTTGCGGACACAAAGTATCTAAAGCAGTGGCAATACCTTCAAACACAGCAAAAGTAATTGTAGATAACATTGTCGCCAACGATACGGCTGCTAGCTCATTTTTCCCAAGATGTCCCACCACCAACAAACATACTATCGAGAAAAAATGCTCTAGCAAAAAGGTTATAATTAAGGGAAGAGAATATCTAAACAACATTTTAGTTTCAATACTATAATTAGTCTTGAGATTTGCAAAATCTTCCATTTCATTGTAGGAACTCATAAGCGAGGCAGATGTTCTTCTTGAGGAAGCAATATCTCGAGAGGAAGCAGATCCCTCTGAACCTTCTCCATCATCACTATACGATTGTCTTCTAACAATTTCGTCTCTTAACCAACTGTGAAATGACTCTTGGTCATCATTATTAACCAGCTCCATAGTTGAAGGTAACGACCGAGATGTTGAGACACTAGCTACATCGCTAACATCTCCTTCCTCGTCAATAACAGAGCCGCTTTCAATTAATGACAAAAACGATCTTTGATCTTCACCATCTCCATATATAAAGAGCGGACGTTGAGTAGATGGCGGAATGAACAACCTTCTTCTTCTACCACCCGTAAGCACTCCCGGCGTGGCAAACCTGTTGATAGACTCAAATAACACCATTTGTGACTACTTCTAATCTTGGAACAGTCTTAACCGTCAATATTGACGACTTGTTGTGCTAATACAAAAGGAATTATGAGGGTCCCTTGTAATAATGTCTTCTTAATCTAATCGAACTGCATGCAGGGAATTTTTTGAGAAGAGCGCGGATCACTGGTGGAGGGACCTAAAGTGACGAGAAGTGAATGGTCAAAATAACTTGAATGTGATGATTGCACGCGAATATCGTAGAGTTTCAAGTCATTAAGTGGTCTGAAATACTTTATGAACTATTTTTTTTTAATAAAAGGTGGTTTTTATTCATGGAAGTGGTTTTTAGTTGTCCTGAAAATGACCCTTTTAGGGAATACTACCATTTTGATACAAATTAACTGTATAATTAAGTATAGATACTATTCTTACCTAGAGAGGTATTCGGAGGCTATTTCTGTCTTAATTTCAGAAGCACGTTAATTCTCATTTTTGCATCCAAATGCTACTTACAACCAGCCGTCCCTTTATATCCCTTGATGATTGTAACATTTGAAGAATTTAAAGTTTGCAACTGGTTAATTCTAGTCGTCTTTTTACATATAATATTCTTCTAAATGTGACTTATCATGACTACGTAAGATTAAACAGTAAATATAACTTTCGAAGAATCTAGATCTAATTAGAACCACCTAGAGTACCCAACATAACAATAAGCCTAGTTTGTATGCTATAAGTTTTGATAGGACAAAAGTATGAACTCGTAACCGACGTTATGTACCCTTTTCACTTGGTGTTGATACCATTCCCTAGAATATGTGCACTAACGACAAACCACAAGGTTAAATAACCATCCAAACCGCACCACCCGCAATGATTGCAAGAGCAACGGCAGTGATAATACCAGCACCTGCCTTATCTTTACCAGTGATATCAAGAGCATTTTGATTAGTTGGAACACGATTATTCAAACCCGCTTCCGGATTGCTTACACCCGAACCACCATTATCAGTATTGTAAACAACAAATTGAGGTACCAATAAACTTTGGATGGTTTCCAAAGCTGACATTTGTTCACCCAAACCATATACACCGTCATAACCTTGCTTGTACCAGTTTTCACCACACGTAACATGGTCAGTACCACCCAGACACGATTGAGCGGCGGCAATAGCGCTAGAACGCATGTATGTGGAAATCGTAGCATTGACTTCAGGTACAAGAACAGAAGTTAAACCCATGCAACGAGCAAACAATGATCTAAAAGATCTTTGATCGTTATTGCAGTGATCAGGGGCACATGAAGATTCAGATAAAATTGTACCATCATAGAAAAAGAACGATGAAGATTTGAGAATCTCTTGAACTCTTGTTAACCATTTGTCATCCTTGGTGTAATCATACATATAAGCACATCCTGCCATCAAAATTCCATAAGAGTATGACCATTCAGTTGTGGTGAAGTCAGTACAGTTATCGTCGATTGTTGCACCATCTTGAATAAACATTTGTCCGTCTTTCTCAGTGATAAATTCTACGCTTTCCATCCAATTCCAAACAGTTTCAGCAGTGTCAGAGTAATTATCCAGTTTGGTATATCTTGCTAATCTAGCAGCGATATGGAATAAACAACCATTCGAAATAGTGTTCTTATAGTTATAACCACCATTCCAAGTGAAAATTTGCCATCTTAATCCACCTCCACAATGGTCAGTGTCCCATCTGGCCCACATTGTATTGTAGACAGCTTGGGTTAATTCCAACCAAGAGTGTCCTTCTGGGTTAGTGAAGTTTCTTTCAACCGCTTGCATAACAGCCAAACCCCAAATACCCTGATCATCATTACCTTCTACTAATGACTGATTCGCTGGTACATAATCAAACTGGGCTCCGGCCTGATGATACATGGCATCTAAAATCCATCCTTCTAAAGTTGAATTTGAACTATCACAGAAAGTATAGTAATCAACCAATCCTCCAAACATTTCTCCCGCATTCCACCAATAGTATGGACTTACCACCATCCCTATGGTTCCTCCCTTTCTAAACCCGTCATAATAATTCCATTCACCCTCTTGAATATAATAAAGTGCTTTACAAATCGAATCATGACTGTCCACATCAATATCTACTGCTAAGACCATCGAGATTAACTGAAAGCCAGAAATCAACACTCCAAACATTTTGGACATCGACACCTTCATATTGTACGTATATAGCAACTTTCGAGCACGATTTTCGGATAATCAACGATTTTCTATCTGTTAAATGTAAGATATTTGAATATATGTCAAATGAACGCACAATTCTATAAGCTGGTTGGATATGATGGTGTTGTTTGCTTACGAGTGGCTGACGTTTACATCTCTATTTTTAAAAGGAGGCACTGGTATTTATATACAGGAAGCCAAGATGACCTGAGGCTAGTGACGAAACTACAAATGAGACTTGGGGTGAAGTATGACATCATAGTGAGAGATTGGAACTCAGCAAATGCCAGTTATGTAAACGCCAACATAATTTGATCTAGCATTAATTAGTAGTTGAAAGCATGAATAGATTAACTAAGACTAAATAGTGATGAAATTTGGGAGAGACTAGTTATTATTACTCTATTATTGGCGATCTTGACGATTTCTGAAGGCTCAGATCCATTTTGATGGAAGCAGGCATCGTTTTCTGGAGACCGAACGTCGCCTACCTGTTTCGACCGATCAATCAAGATCCCATTCCATCCAGCTTTTATTGGCCCCAAGAAATCTTCCGAATGACTGTCACCGATATGCCAAATGTTCTGTAAAAGAAATGGGTCTGGCTTACAATTCATGCTAGAAAGAGCATTATCAAAAAACGCCTTGTGAGGTTTAGAATATCCAATTTCGTAGGATGTATAAACGGCATCGAAATACTGGGAAAGGCCCAAATTATCAAGGATTGTCGTTACTCGAGGATCAGAATTACTGGAAACAACAAGTTTGATTCCGGCTTCTTTGAGTTGAGTCAATGTAGAGATAACATCAGGATATACTGTGTAAGCATCACCAGTGAAGTGAGTCAAAAGTTCATCACATACTTTTGCTGATTGGGCACTGTCGCTATAGTGGTCAATACCAAGCACCCGAACAATCACTTCTCTCCACCAATCGTCACTTGTGGTAATCATTTCGCTATGTTTACCATAATTGGGGAATTGGTGCAGTAATTCCTTAAAAACAAGGGGGAATTTCAGCGTAATCTCTTGCAAAGTTGTATCTATACCGCAGGAACGAGCGACCTCATAGTATTGTTTGGCAACATCAACTTTTGGTGTGTATAATGTGCCAAACCCATCAAATGAGAGAAAATATGGTCGACTAAATTTCTCTGTAGTCTCTCGAATCTTGTACATGTTTTTCATACTGAATGGATCCGAAAAAAGGGGGACGGTCGATGTGAACCTCTTTCCGCCAAAGTTTCTGGCTCTGCTGATTAATTGTTGTACATTCATTTTCCAGAAAACAACATATGGCGACGATCTACAAAGTCCGGAGCTTCAAAATTGTTTAAATCGCAATTCGTTAAATACCTGCATATAAAACACTATATAACCTGGGGTTCATCCCAAGAGTACCTCCCATCCCCACTCATTCATAACTGAACTCCAATGGAGGGGGGAGCATATGCCTCCTTTAATATCATCCAAGGGTGTGGAATTCTGATCGCTATTGATGACCGCCATTAATCCGCTGATTTGCGCAGAGAGGTTTCTCAACTTGTCGTCTTTCTCTCCTGTTTCAGCTTCCATCTCAGTACGTTGGGTTTTTCTCACGTATTCATCTTTACGTCTCCATACTTCCTTAACCACCTCCAAGGCTCTGTCGATATTTCCAATCCACATTTTCTCCGAAAGTAACGCCCAGCGTGTTTCGCACCATTCACGCTCTTCACCAGGTTCTGCTTCACAAGAGCTTACCAATAAAGGGAAGATATGAATTACATACAAGTGGGAAGTGGTGGGAATCGAAGCGAGTAGAATAAAGATCTTTTCTGCAAGTTGATGCGACCGTAGTGAGGGAATCTCTGGAACTGCTTGATGCAAGTAAAGCAAAGTTGAGAATCGGTACGATTCGGCAGTGGCGATGCAAGATGAGATATCCCAAGTGGAGCTACTACCATTGTCTTCACAAATACCCACAGAGTTAGCCAGATTGATCATTGAAGACGTGATGGTAGGTTTCCATTCTGTCAACTGTTGCTTGAACTGAGTAGCCAATGTTATCGTGCTTAAGGAATTTCTATTCTTAGGTTTCTTCTTTCTATCATTTTCCTTCCTATTTGCTTTTCTGATTTTAGATACCAAGTTGGCGATCTTACCCATGATCAGAAACAACGATTGGGCACAGCCCAATAACGGATCCACATATTCAGTGTTGTAGCTAAGATTGTCAAAATTGTCAAAAAAGTTGAATCCATTTCTGTTGAAAGAATCACTGTGGGCCTTACTCAGTTCACTGGATTCGGATTTTGCACTTGGAGACGTCACACTCTTCATTTCACTGCTTTCACTCCCAACCAGCCTAATACGTACATTATCCAGATCACATTTATTACTAGTGCTTTGCAACATGGTGGTGATGGTAGCGACCAAGTCGATCCCTTTGTCATCGTGGTTGGTGTCTGTTGTCATTTGTGCCAAAACTTCAAAGTAAATCCAAATATTGAATAAGAATTGAAGACTCTTAGGAATGGCAATCATAGTTCGCTTATTATTACGACCAACCATATCCATTTCAGGTTGAAGTTCTTCAGTATCATGTAACATTCGTTCCCATTCTCCATTGTCAACCAACACCAAATTCTTTTGTAAATGCTTTTTCTTTTTCCTAACCAAATCCATGTATTCATTCTCACTTTCGGGAGTTCCTGGAGACTGGCTCACTTCCCGCTTCATTTTGGAAATACTACTCTGTTGTTCACCGAGAAGAGTTAAAACCTTTTGGATCATACTTTTAGCACCTTTCAAATGGGCAATACCACTTGAAGTTTGAGTATCCCATGATTCCCCAACTGCTAAATTTAAGCAAGTAGCCAATGCGATATCAGCAGGGAGGTCATATGAATTATTGTTCTCGCTGGTTGATCTTGATAAGCCACTGGCCAACTCAAGAATACATCTCTTCATATATATATAGCCCTTAGCTCGCAAATCAACGCTAGTGCCTATCAAATCAGCATTTCCAGCTAAATGGAATAAGGTCATGGAAGCTATCGAATTGAAAAGACATGGATACTTAGAGGCAAGAGGTATAATCATCTTCCTCCAAGGATTTTCATTAGCACCATTTTTAATAGACATAATAGAGCAGGTATATTGTGAATATAAATGCAATATCTGTTCTTGTTCTGAAGTCCTGACTAAAGAACGGTTGGAATCATTATCAAAAATTAGCGACAATGGAGTATTTATACTTGGAACAGGACTGTTGTTACTACTCATTGATGCAATTTTACTCAACAGATAATCGCCAAGTGTTGTCATTGGATTTGAAAACTCAAGCATTTTACTGGACTTAGGTGATTTGGATTCGGAATGGATTTCATGTGCTTGTCCAGGATTATTCAATGTGAACGGACTTAAGGGTCCTTCATGGTTCAATCGAGACTCAGAGTCAAAATGAGCTTCCTTGTAATCTTCTCCATTAAATGCAAAGTTGATTATGGCTGATAATGACGGGGTTAGATTTATGTCACTAAACGAATCTAAATCTTTTTTAACATAATTGACGTTATGATGGGGATTTTGGTTGGTGCTGGAAGGCTGTCGAGAATGAACCTGGACGATGTGATTCTGTCCATGAGGGGAATTTTGAACCTGTCCATGATGAGAGGTCAGAGAATTTTGGGTTTGATTTTGTGAATGTTCGTTTTGGTTTTGGGAGATGATACTACCTGCACGAGATTGAAGTCTAAGAGAATGCAGTTTTATTGATAATGCTTGGTCAGATTTGTTGAAAAACTCTGAAAAATTTGGTGAAAATGGTTCTTGAGCACTTGGACTAAATGCATTATTTCGAAGAATAGGTCTTTCACTACTTACCGAGGGAGAACGTCTCATTTCATCAACAGCAACTTCCGCCAAAGAATCCAAACCATTTGAAGACATTTTTGAAAATTCGCTTCGAATAGATTGGAGGTCTAGTGGTGTTGATGTATTTGCGCTAAAAGACCGTCTCATCAGTGGAGAATGACTCAATAGATTTGAATAATTCGACTCATATTCGTTCGTATGGCTATGACTTCTCCTCATCTTCGTATCGCCACCTATCACATCATTATCATTTATAAGTTTCTTCACGTCTCGCTTTTGTTTTTTATATGTATCTGGATTCAACCCCTTTGAAATCAAGTCATTTTCTATTTTTATGTCTTTAATTGATTTGCCAGTAACCGAAATCGACGCAAGCTCTAAATGCCTTCTTAGACTGTCAGGCTTTGGGAGATTCTCAGCATTTGGTGGTTCTATTTTGACTTCCGAGCTTTTCCTCTTCTTCTGTTCATTGTTGGCAATAAAAAAAGAATCTTCCGAAGTGTCTTTGAAAGAACGCCATTTGAAGTTGGTAGCATATCCACCACAATTAATCTTCTTTTTCACACAATTAGTACAAGACGGTTTTGTTTCGTCACATTTTAACCGTTTCTTCTTACAAGTTAAGCAGCCATTTCGAGACTTTGTGATCTTTCGCTTTGTGGAGTCCGAAGACCCTATCACCTCAAGCCTTGGTGTCATACTTCCATTTAACGCTCAATAATCCTTCTATACCTTTAACTGCTAAATCCTTTTTAATATCATGTTAAGCTTTGACATCTTCTTTACTTGTCTAAGATAAGAAATGATAGCTTCTGATTTGTACTGTATATAACAAACGGATATCATTACCAAAATAGGAAGTATAATCCACAGAGGGGCATGACAAGACCGACCGCTAACGAAACCAACATCACGGAAGGCGGTCAATATAATAGGAGGCTACAGGATTGGATAAATGTGGGCAAAACAATGTTGAAGTACAAATTGCACGGTTCTTCTGGAATTTGAACCATTATTTGAGATTTTTGTGGGGATTCATTATTCAATAATCTATAGATCCGCACGAAGGTAAGATCTCTGAGCCTAGAATTGTTGAGTGGTTTTCTGGCAGTGGTAGCATGCACTTATATGTTAGCAATGTGCGTGATCTGTTTGCAAATAACATGAAGATTCCAGTTATGAAAATAACGTAATAAATACCTAGAACTAACGTATTATTTCGAAACAATTCAAACCTAATTTGAAACGGTAATCACAGACTTTCTCATTGGATTTAATTTTCGATTCTGTCTGATACCTAATCCATGGAAAACATGTATACTTTAACTTTTCTTCATCGACCCGCAAGTAGTTTAGTTTCAAACCGGAATAGGATAACATGGGGATAGTGAAACTTATATTTACATCATGATAATTGAACTTTAGCTTGGATTGCAGTTGCATTTGTTGAGCCAGTGATGAAGTTTCTCCATTGACTCCATAGAAGCGATCCAATTCATGCATTGAATCATCGATTTCCTCGCGTGTTTCTTGAGCATGAAACTTGTTATTTAAAGTTCGTTGAATTGTTTCTATCTCAATTCCATCGCTCTCTGATAATGATAGTTCTGCCATCATTCTCACCGACTTCTTTCCAGTAATGTTGTCCAACGTCCAGCATAATTCAGATGTATCAATTTTGTAGTTGACATCTCCCATCTCTGCCTTGTATTTAATTTCATCGTCCTTAGAATAGGAAATGTTGAAAATATGTGGATTAATTGGAATTCTAACAATTAAATCTCGACAATGAAGTCTTCTTTTGAAATTGGTTGATAAAGTACACATGACTTGCAACTTCCTTGTCTCCTTGATAATTCTATAAGTTGGTTTTATCATTATTAAAGGAAGTTTATATTTTTGCTTCTGTTGCTCAACATTATATGTCATGAGAACAAACTTGTCATCGGGAGGAGTGAACGTAACCAAATTGTCTTTGTATAATGCACCAAGTTCGATACATTGATGAAATTGAATATTTCGTATAGGAATTCTCGGTTTGCTCGCTACTTTTGTAGTCTTTTGTGAGGAATTCTTAGACCCGGGGTTGTGTGATTGCAGCAGACTATCAGATAATTCGAAAGATTTATTGGACGGTACTGACTCTAATGACTCAGATATAGGTATTTTCTTTGCAGTTGTGTTTTCTTTTTCTGAATTTTTTGATTCCAGTTCCTCCTCATCATTTTCATCATCGAATTCTTCCACTATTAAGTTACCAGGACGATCAGTTGGCATATTATCATGATCAGTTTCCATATCAGCGTCTTCATGTATACCAGATATCTGACGTTTATTGAAACCTAATTTGCAAAGGGGCATTCCTGATAAGTAACATTTCACGAAACAGGTTCCCTTAATTTCGTTGACTTTAATCAATTCCGTTTCCAAATCATAATAGAATTCACACTCTTCAGTCAAATCAATATAAATTTCATTCTTTGCATAAAAAATCCCCTTGGGTCTCCAATTTATAGCCAGAGAATAAGTTCTTAAGATCGAACTATTTATGACAGATGCATCCTCCGAAATCTGATCGGTCGTAATTGCTCGATTATGTGTAGATTTGATTTTCTTCTCTCGTTTCTTAGACTTTGTCTTCGCTTCGGGTCTATCGCTGTCAGAATCCGATTCATAGATGTTTTCCTCGAATTTAATTTTAGGCAAATTCACCTCTAGCTTAATGTATTCTTTCAAAATGTTATAATCTGTAACTTGAACAATACCATGATCAATACATTCGTCAATTAAATCAAATATCAAATGTAGATTATCAGTAATCCTGTCTTTAGACAACATCCCCCCGTCTTCCTGACATAGGTAATGACATAAAGTACCATAAAAATGGTTTAAAAATACAATGGTTTGCATAGCATCAACATTTCGAATCGTCACGGCAACTATTAAGATATCGTCTCCTCCTCGAACATAGATAAAGTTAATGCCTTTTGAATTTATGAAAGGAACCCTTTGTTCTGGTTTAAAAGCTTTGTAAGTTACGTTGAAAGTATTAATGATGAATCCATCACTTGGAAGCCCGGAGTGATACCGTCTGTGAAGTAACAATTCGCCATATTGAAAGGGTAGGTCATTTTCGGGCCAATGAAGGATGTAGATCGCAGAAACCATAGATTTGAGCAAAGGTTAGCAGCACAATGTATGAGTAGAGTGAAACAATATAAGCAAGAATACCTGAATGAATCTTGCACAATGAAAATGAATTTCCCGTGAGTTAATGCAACGAGTGTATAATCAATGAGTCCTGGCTTGATGCTGTTTGGCTGTGCAATGTAACCAAATTAAAATTATTGTATGGAATCGATTCAATGGATATCAATATTATTAATCAGCTGAATCAGTATGGCGTGTGTGTTATTCTGTTTGAACTATGTTTTTGGACAATAATCAAGTTGAAGTTGATGGTTATATAAAGGTTTTGAAGCGAACGACGGTCAGTTGAGGAGCCACTTCAATGAACAATACGTGGAAGTAACTCTCGATCTTCGTGAAGTAGTAACGTTGTTGGTACTCTTTTGTCGTAGTATCGATCTTGTGTCGCGACTTGATTTTCATTTTGGTCTGCATTTGAAAGTCATTCTTCAAAGGTGGCCATATATACGTTTTACCATGTCGAAACTACTTCCACTAACTGGAAAATTGTTGGAAGAACAAGTAACCAGGCTAAATGGTTTGGCCAAACCAAAATGGTCTATACAAATTGTGGATAATCAGTCGTCTTTGCTTGCAAACTATCAATTCAAGACTTTTGCAAAGACATGGAAATTCTTGAATTCTGTGGCTATCCCATCTCATAAACTTAGACACCATCCGACTATAACAACTACATACAACAAAGTAGAAATCAAGCTTACCACTCACGATGTTGGAAATCAGATCACTATGATGGATTTAAGATTAGCCCAGGAAATAAGTGAGACGTATATGGAATTGGAATCTAATCAGAATCAAGTAGACAATGGGAATATCAAAGAGAATGCCGAAGGAAAGGAGATATCTTTGTCAGAAGCAACTAGAATTGTTAATGAGATTATTAGATCGTGAATTATTAGTCAAAAAGGATTGGATTCGATTGATTGGGTGTCATAGAAGACCTTGTAGTAAAATAGAGAAGGCCTGTGAACCCATGACAGGCTTTGTTAATTGGAAATGACTCCTGACAAAACTAAACTCATCGTGAAATGTATTATTCTTGTAACTAATAAATTTAAATGCTATTATACAATAATCTAATATTCTGTCTAATTTCGAATACTCTTTGTTGCTCTGCAAAATGCGTCTTGTACTTCTATCGCCTCGTACGTACCTTCAAGGCTTGCAATCACGGTGTGTTCGTATTCCCAAATATCTTCTATGATATGTTTTTCTACCGTGGCCTTTGTTTCTTTGTTTCTTCTCTTCTTTCCATCTTGCTTATCAACAGTTCTGGTGTAAGTGAGCTTGAAAGGAGGTACCCCTTCAAAGGTAAATGTGATTTCAGTATGGTCACCTTCGTGAATGTCTTCTACAATGTAGTCTCCCTTGTTCACTTCAACAGATGGCAATTCATGTACCTTCAATTTTAATGAATCCATTTTGGAATCTGACGAAGTAAAGTTTACCAAACACCTACTTGCCGACGAGTCCTGTAATGCTTCCATCGCCAATTGTCCCGGTTTTGAAGCCAATCTTTGAAAATTGAATCCCAGATCTGCTTTCTGTGATTTCCCGTTAAATTTATAATACACTGTGAAAGGAGGTATTCCAGTCAAATTGTATAAGATGTGATCCCCTACACATACGTGCTTCGTGGCCATTGCCTTACGCATATTAGGAACTTCTGTAACAACGATAATATAACTGTTAAATGCGGAAAATTCATTCTTTGCACACCCATTCCCGTCAGTTATCCGATTGACCGTCAATTTGTGTTCTCCAATAGTCATTGACTCTCTAGAATACAAGTTTAAGACTGGATCCTGAACGTTGGTGAATAATATAAATTCCGTTTTGCCTGTGCGTTCATGAGTCAATGAAGCATTGATATTGAAAGGATACTTACCACTTAATATAATTGGAATTTGAGCTATTGGCTCATCCTTGTCAGCAAGTTTGTTTTCACACAACTGCATAAACTGGTTGTTGGAATCAAACTGTGCATTAGGTAATTCGTGAACGTCATACCTTATGCTTGGAAATACTTGCAGCCCTTGCTTGGATTTCGATTTGGTGTACAATGTGTCATATACTCCCTTGAAGTGATGTTCGTAAGTACCACTTTGTTTGGTAGGCAAATTTATGGATATTTCATTTTTATCGATGTTCATAGATTTGTGCTCAACTCTTCCAGATGGAAGTTTGATTTCGTAGTCAACAACAAATGGTTTCGCCCCTTCTAATTTCAATTTAACCACGTTTTGACAGTTTTGACAAACTGAATTTAAATGAGTAAGAGAAGCTTCTTTGTGTTGCTTCAATACATTGGTGCAGCTCACACTGATATTTGGTCTCGGGAAATATGTCACAGTCACAGTCTTGTCCTTATTATCGATTGTCCCTGGACAACCGTCACTTTCAAATGATTCCAAGGAATATATTCCCTCCTCTTTCACTTTAAGCTCTGGGTTATCGAGCAAAGTTCTCGTTTTAAAGTTTAACTGTTCATGAAGGTCAGTAAATTTATATTCCAACTTAATTGAGTTGGTTCTGCCAATCTGGGGACTGAATTCAAGAGGGATATCGACAATATCACCCTCGACAATTTGCAACACTTTTGCAGTTTTTATTTGCACTTTCGGGATTGCTGAGCTACTTTTAACAATGAATGTCTCCTCTGGATCAATCACAGCTGCACATGAGAATTTATCGGTGATTTTAGATAATTTGATTTGGAATTCTCTTCCGCTTGCTTTCTTTGGAGTTTCAATTTCATAAGAATCCACATTCTTGACTTTTACAGTATCGACAACACGTTCGTTCGTAGCGATATCAATGATGTCATACTCAAATGAAAATGGGCCATTTCCTTTGAAATAAAGTGGAATCTTGGTAGTAGCTCCGAAACATGTCTTCAAGGTTTTCCTTAAATTAGAACCTTGTTTAAAGAATGAAACACGAGAAACGTGCTTGAAGTACGTCAGATAGGTAAATTTGGATTCATCCAATTGAACTGGCCTGGAATTATAATTGACATCCTTCAAATCATTGAAAACAATTACAAAATTCCCTTCAGCCTGAGGGCTAAATTTGAAGGAATATTTCTTTTCAAAGGTTTTAAGGATCCTGGCAGTTGCACCTCTCTCGTTGTGAACTGGTCTTAGAACGTTTGACTGGTTTTTATAAACATGGTATTGTAGTTGGAAAGGTGGTTTACCTGATAAATCAAGATCAAAGGTATATCCCGTGGTACCCAAACATTTATCGATTACGGGCATGGCTGATATGTTGACAGTCGGTGGCTGCACTAATTTGACATCAATTTCAGTAGAAGGTAATAACTGACAATCACAGAATCTTGTCTTAGCTCCAACCAACTTATAAACACCTGGTTTATCCACAACAAAATACTGAGCATCAGACTCGCTTCTTAAAAGCTTTGAAAATGTTGCTGAGAGAAGCTCGTCATTTTTGTTAGTATATGAGATATCAACAGTTAAAGGAAAGTCAGAGCTTTTCAACTTGTTCAAACCAGTGATCTCCAATTTTTTGGTTCCATTTACTAACAAATCTGTTGAAGGATCAAATTGCTTGATGCCAACTTTTGGTGCCATTTTGATTTCATAATTGAACCATACGTCTTTATCTTTTGAACTTGGGTTATATCTCTTTTTGTTACCTAAATAATCGGTAATTTCGATTAACCGGAATTCCAAAGTTCCTTCATTTGCTTCATTTAAAATGTTTGGAAAATGTAAAATTTCTTGCTCTAATGAGTTACGAGTAATAGTTTGAGTTCTAAGCCATGATAAATCCTTGGACTTACCAGAATGTTGTTCTGGTGCAGCTCCAATTGTGGCATTTAGCGACTTGTAAAACTTGCCATTGGAATTGATAATAAACTCGAGATGCATTGGCCCTACACCAAAAGCATTCACTAACGGTACTTGAATCGAATCCTCATTTCTGGTCGATGGAAGACATTTATAATTCTTTTTAGGATCAAATCCTGATGGATATGCAAACTTTGCATTTGGACAATATGATATCATAAACTCAGATTTATATGTTCTAATATTAATATTCTTAATATCTGTCACTTTGCTAAGTTTATAAGACCCAGCTTCTTTTATAGGTACCTCAAGATAAAAAATTCGACTGTCGTCTCTTTTATATTCCTTTTTGGATGCCAAATGTGAACAATCCTTTCTTAACAACTTGTTAAGGGATGAGCCTGTAAAATTTATGAATTTGATCTCATTTGCAGGTGTTATGTGTTGTAATTGTAAGAAACCAAGTTCAGTAGTAGTATTAAATTCTATTGGCATATCCAAAACTTGACGGTCGTTTGGTTCAAGACACATTTTATCGTAATGGAAGGGATTAAACTTGGCAGAAGAGTCTGGTAAATATTGAATTGTTATTTTACCTTTGAAGTGAGAATCCATATCAATAACGTTAGATGGTCTAATAGAATCACCGGCCAAAGTTAATTCCCGTTTATTTGAAATCATATTCCAAATTGGTAACACAACACTACTAAGAAATGGTAAAGTAAGACTACTCCCCAAAACGATTGTTATTCCGTTCAATAAAATCGTCATCAACAACGTTATGAATGGAGAAAATGTCAAATGCTGAACATTGAAGATAGGAAGTAGCCATAAAAATAAACCATCTATGAAAGCATACTTGAGTACAAATGAAAAGTTGTTTAATGATGTTAGTACTTCACCTGTGGAAGGTGCCTCTGTATGTAATAAAATCACATCATATATCTTCCAACACTGGATCAATATGAATAATGATACAATAAATATTCGTTGTGAAGCCTGGTCTAATATATGTGAAGGTACAAGCAGCCTCGGATCTTCGATTGGAGGATCTCGCACCGTTCTCCCATTTCCATTGGCGGGCATGTTGATAGATCTGGCCTTTACTTCTCTTCTCTGTTGACATCAAATTTTCTTAAATCAAAACATAGAAGAAAAATCCTGCAGATAAACTGGATGCTGCAAAATTGACTTTACCACAGACAATAACCCCATGCTATTTAAAGGGATTGCCAACGCATGTCCTGAAGTATCTTGGCCAACGATTCCAACAAACCATTAATCTAACAAAACATCCGCTCCATCTCGGTTGTTATCACTTAAGAACGAGTATGTCATCGCCAGGAGCGGGAGAATGTAACAAGTGTGCTCATTCTGCCTACTACATATTGACAACGTTAGTGGGTTATAGCAACCGTAAAGTTTAGAGTCCACAGGAATTCATTTAAAAATTGGATTGTTTTAACCTGTCGAGAGATTAAAACAACGGTATAATCCGTGATCACCGGGGTCTCTTACGGTTAAGTCTATATTAAATTCTATTATACATTTATATACAAATGAATTAGTTGGATATGATCCATTCACCTGCTTTCTTGATCTGAATGACTTTGATAGCTGGTAAATCCCAGCCCACACCTCCGGATCCAATAGAGGCTCCGAATCTAGGGACCACATAACATTCACGTTTAGTTGGTGTTATGAGTTTAGGAGCGTATGGGTTTCCTAATGGTTTTGAGTATGTTATGAGTGGAGAGTTTTTGGCAACATTTGCTAATTGTTTACCTTGAATATCAACCAATGGTTTCATTCTTACCTTAGGAGTTTGACCTTCTTTGGTGTTGGCTCCAGTGTTCAATGATGCGTAAATTAAGTATGACCCTGGCATACTACCCGTGCTGCAGAGAACGGAATTTGGATGAATATATGCATATGGGTCCATTTCTGCATCGTAGTTATGAATTGGGAATACTGGAGCATACGGTATATTCATAACGTTCGACTTACTTGGAATTTGAATGTCGGACGAAATCAAGTCACCTCTAATAGCCACCTGATCAATGAATCCAGAAGCAATCATTTGTTTGATGGCAGCAACTTGCTTTTTATCTGGAACTCCCAATTTGATACCCTTATCGCTATTCGAGAACGCAATTGAATCGGGCATAGTGTTGACCTTTACTATATGGTCCACTTGTCTTCTTAATTTGGCAATTTCTTCCATGACTTTAGCTCTTAAAAAGTTAGAATTGACAAATTGAGATTTCTTTTCTGGCAATACATGGTCAAAAGCACATACTGCTGAAAGTAGCATTAATGCATCACTTGCAGAATCAAGTCTTGAAAACATGGCTCTAGATTTATTATAGCTTGATCTCTTCTTTCTCTTCAACTCTTCGTCTTCTTTTGATTCGTGTTCTTCTTCTTCTTCACCGTCAGAGTTAACAACCTTTTTAACTTCTCTGATACCTAATTCATTTTCACCAATGAAAGGATCTCCAACAGATAGAGCAGAGACAATAGCAATCACATATGGCAAACAACCTTGTTGATTACCAATGATCAAGATTTTGGCGAAACGAGGACTCAAAGGGAAATGAGCCATAGTCTTTCCTAATTCTGTAATGGTCTTCTTTTCCTTTTCCAAGGCACCTAAAATGGTTAAAAGTTTTTCTGCTTTGTGGAGAGCAAGTCTATCTGGTGGTGTTGGGAATGGAAAGTTTGACACTTGATCAATTCCCATACTTTTCATGGTTAAGACCACACTTTCAAATGGCATCCTCAAAATTTCCGGCTTGCTGAATTGAGCAAAGTAAGATTCGTAAATAGCCGAAGAGAAAAGTCTGTAACAATGTCCTGGACCTGTTCTACCAGCTCTACCAGATCTTTGGTCTGAAGAAGCTTTCGAAACCCAATCGATTTCAAAGGACTGAACACCATTTTCTTCATTGTATTTCCTTTCTTTAGCTCTTCCACAATCGACAACATATCTGATCCCTGGAATGGTTAACGAAGTTTCTGCAACATTAGTTGCCACAATACAAAGTCTGCTCCCGGCTGGAGGCTTTTCAAAAACTTTCATTTGCTCTGAAGTTGGCAACAACGAATAAAGGGGCAAAACATATAACGGGTCCTTTTCGGTTTGGTGAGGTTCCAAAGTTTCTTCAAAACCTTCTTCCTCTTCGTCAGAATCAGAGTTATAATCATCTTCTTCTTCACCTTCTTTCGTCATGTTAACACTAAACTCAACATCTTCAGCTTCAGCATCAGTATTCTTATTGAGTCTTACAACTACGTTCTCGTCAATTTCCTGATAAATTGGTTTCTTAGACTTTTCAGCCTTTTTAGGGAACGGGAACTCTTGACGCAACTTCTTCACAGTTGAAGTAATCTCATTTTGACCTGTCAAGAAAATCAAAATTCCTCCGGGTGGTAATTTTTTATGAATTTTAGATGCCTTTTTGAATGCTTCCTCCAAATAATCGTAATTGGTACGACGGTTGAAATGAATACTAACAGGATATTGTCTAGCATCAACTTTGATAATAGGTGGTGGAACCTTGAACAATTGCTTGTTTTCAGAAAAATCTGACACTCTCAAAGTAGCTGACATAATAATTAACTTTAATGGTTTATGGAGTTTAGGGTCTTCTGAATGGTACTTTCTTCTTAACTTCAAAACTCTACTCAACATACCGATCAAGATATCGGTATTTATGTTTCTTTCATGGGCTTCATCGATAATAATAGCGGAGTATTTCTTCAACATGAAATCATTCATCATTTCTCTTAAAAGAACACCATCTGTCATGAATTTCAATGCAGTACCATCTTCTTTTCCTTCATTCTTTACTGTGGCATCGAATCTGATCTGATAACCAACTCTCTTTCCGTGGTCACCCAATTCGTTACCGACACGTTCTGCCATAGAAACAGCAGCAACTCTTCTTGGTTGAGTTACTCCAATCATCCCAGGGTAGTCATCACTTTTCAAGTTACCAAACCCTGCTTCATACAAAAATTGAGGAACTTGGGTGGTCTTACCGGAACCAGTCTCACCACAAATAACAACACAATCGTGGTGGTTGATAGCTTCCATAATTTTATGCTCTTCGCCAAAAACAGGCAAGTTCATTCTCAGTTGTTGAATCTCGTCAGAACGGTTGACATGGACGAAAAATGCTTCCCTTTTCAATTCTTTATTAATACGAATGTATCCTTCTTCATCGGACGAATGGTCAATGTCTTCGTCATGCACAGTAGGTTTGGAATATTGTTTTTTGATTTCTTCTGAAAGAACTGGCATTTCAGCTTCATTTTCACGACCTTCTAAGGATCGAACTTGTTGCTCAGCCCAATCCTTAAAAGACTCTGCAATCTTTGAATGTTTTGCTTTATTTTGTAACAATCTAGGTAAGTCTTCTTCATCAGAATCTTCTTCAGATTCTTCTTCGGATTCTTCTTCAGATCCTTCACCAGATTCTTCTTCCGATTCTGAGTCTACATCATCTTGGTCTGGTTTTTCTTCACCATTTCTATCATCCGCTACTTCATTGTCATCCATTTCTTCTTCGCTGGATCCTTCTTCCTCATCCTCCTCCTCTTCCTCATCTTCCTCATCTTCTTCTTCTTCTTCCGTTGTAGACATAAAGTCATTTTCATCTTCTATTTTATTCCTTTTGTTATCTTCACGTTCCACTTTCAATCTCCAACTATATTTCTTTGTAGATGAAGACTTTTCAATCTTTGGCAAATTCGCAAAACCAAATCCCATACCAGAACCACCAAACTTTTCGGGTCTATTATCTATAAATGAAGATTTAGATCCAGTAGCTGGGAATGATTCATCGTCAGATTTCTCATCACTGGAGTCATCATATCGTTGCTGAGTAAAAATAGAACCATCTTCATCTTCCCAATTCTTGACTTCTCTTTCTTCGTATAAAATTTCTTTAGTTCTTTCATCACCACGGCCCTGTTTTTCAAGCTCCAATGCTTCAACCATTTCTTCCCTTCTGGTTTGTTTTCCCTTACCCAAGAGCTTCGATGCCATATAATTGGTTGTGTCGATCTTTGTCTCAGACAACTTTTCAAATAAGATCTTTTTCTCTTCTCTTTTAAGCTGGTGGTCGATATACTTGTCTAATCTTTTCTTCTTTGATTTTGACATTTTGGTATCTTTCTCGTTTTGTGAATACAAAGTCTCTTCTAATCGCCTCTTACGCTCTTGTTTCTCGGCGTCTGTTACTGGCTTTAGTATTTCTGTGTTTGAGTCCTCGTTATTAAATATGGCGGTTACATCCTCTTTAGGTGTTTCTTCCTCAGTCTGTCTAGTGAATTGTTTATTTCTTGCACGTTTCAAAGCTCCCTGTTTGGCAAGCATACCAGTACGAGCTTTCTCATTGAACCTCTTTCTATATTTACCCATCTTCGTGCTATGGTATATATGTATAAACTTATGTGGATCTCTAATTTTTTTGCGATGGAGAAGAGATCTTTTAAATAAGTCACGTGTGTATTTATTTTGGTACACTAAGATTATTGAAGGAATATAGCATTGTGGTTGACTAAGTGAAGAAGATACCTTTTTGGGTGCTTTGATTAGCAAGTCTCTCCTCAGTTACCTCAAACGTACTCTTTAACCACTCCATATGGATAGGTTAGAATTAAGTATATCCATTGTCTATATTGGCCAGTTTTACGTAGTAGCTTTTCAAGTACTTTACATAATTGAAGTACTTTATTTATACATATCTTAAAATCTTGACTAATCACAACATACGTGCCCTCCATAGATGACCATTTTACTCTCTATTACGATTCTTTACATACTTACTCTACTTCTCTACTCGTGTTCTTTATCTCCTGCACATAACCCACTAAGCCTACAGACAAAAGTCATTTCATTTACAAGACCTATTTGAATTTCCAACTCTCTTGTTTACAGTTAAGATGAATAATTCTGACCTTTACAAGCGATGTAAGTATAATCTCCGTATCGATAATCCATACTGAACTAACAATATTAGTGATTCACACCACGTTAACGCTTAATTCAACAACATTGTACACTTACGAGAATGCTCAATTAGTGCATGCAATCAATTCTATCAATTGCTCAGAGCTCGTCTCCCAAGAGTTGGGCTTAATAAATGCGTCAAAAACTCTAGTGGGCTCAATACCCATATCATCAAGTTCCAAAGTTACAAATACAAAGTTACTCTTGTATTTCATGAAGAAGAACTCATCTAATTCGGACGGTCTGAGTGATATGATAACCGTAGTGACAATTGCCCATGCTAATGTTAACAAAACCTTGATATTAACGATTCTAAAGAAAATAACTGACAAATATATTGATTTTAGACAAGACTCAAAGATCGATCCGGAACCTTCGAAATTAGGTGAATTTAAACTTTACATGAATCAAATTATCAAGTTTGAAGAGATGAATTATGATTCTAATCAACATGCTTATGAATATGGAAGAAATAGTGAAACCGATCCATTATTGTCTTCTGAGGTTATAAATCCTAACCAATTGTTGTTAGCAAATGAAGAAGTCGATGAAGTCCGTCAATTGATGTTGGAAAATATAAATAAGCTATTGAGTAGAGGTGATAAAATCAATCTTTTAGTTGATCAAACTGATCGCTTGACTACAAGCTCTCTGGTATTTCAAAAGCGAGCCCAACAAATCAAGAAGAAAATGTGGTTAAGTAAATGGAAATTTATTCTTTTGCTCTCAGGGGTGATTGTGCTTATCATGTATATTTTGGTAGGATCACAATGCGGGTATCCTATTTTTGATAGATGTACATGATCCAACAATTAAGAGTACTCGATATAAGCGGAGAATCAACGAGGATGAAATTATGGAAAATAAAAAGTTAACCTTATCTTCACGGAATCATAGCTATCAGTTTAAAAATTTCACAGGGTAAATATTTGGTCACGGAATACTTATCTAACACAGACCTCGAAGAAATGATACGTTAATAGTCAAAAACACACGAAAGGTAGTGAAATGTCAGACTACTAATTTGACTAATTCTGGTTATTGAATTGCTTGTTGTGAAGAATGAATCTTTTAATATAATCATGTTTCCATAACAGCAGTTGACTTATTGGGCCAAAATTTTTGTAATTGTGTGTGCTTTTCAATCTATTTAGATTATTGCCATTTCCTCAGTATTCATATAAATTCGATCAGAAGTCCACATTTTTAGCATAATTAATATACAACTTGCATAACCATTCAAAAATCCTGGTTTAGAGAGCATTTGTGAGGATTTATACTCTACTCTAAATTATTTGTATGTAAGATTGATGGCTAAGTCGGTTTAAGTTCGGTACAGCGACAAAAAAGGTTGTTAGAATTGCTAAATCACACTCCAAACCAATAGACAAAATTAAAAGTTGGAGTTCACTAAGCTGAGTTTCTCCGGCTTTTCGATATTCCCTCTCACCGTAATACGTGATTACTCTTCGTCGCTGCTATCCACCGCTTCAGGATTCTGCTTTTCTATCCCATAAATCTCAGCTTCTTCAGGTGCCAATTCTTCAGCGGCTTGTGGTTCTTCTTCATCTACGTCGATATCATCTTCTTCACTCTTATCATCAAGATTTTCTTGAGTGTCGTCGTCTTCGATTATTTCATCATCTGCTAAAATATCTTTCACATCTATTCTTTTTTCATTGTTGTCTTTTAATTTCTTTGCCAGTGGAGTTTCATCTATGATTTCAGAGACAGGGATCTTGTTAACTTTTTGTATTTTTTTAGCTGCTGAATTAGCTTCAAAGACGGCCAATTTTTGCTTTACTTCAGGAAGAAAACCTGAGAAGTCAGTTTGTTCCAAAGCATTAAATATATCTTGAGCAGATACCACTTTACGCGAGTCGGCTTTTGACAGCTGACGAGCATAGAATAGAAGATGCGATACAAACACTGTTGCTGATCTTTGCATTGCAAGCACAGAATCTTTTGCTACTATTAAATTACCACCGTTTTCTCCTTCGAGAATAGATTTTGCTAATTTTTGAATGGTTGACCTGGGGAATAAAATGTCATCAATAGATACAAGTTCGGAGTCTTTATTTGGTTGAGGGTATTGACCGTCCGCATTCTTTCTCCATCCTTTAGGTGGCATTGTGATAATAATTGTGTTGAAGTTAGGCCTAGCAGACTAGTTTTGTTGAATTAAAGGTTCGAAGAGTTGCTGTTCGAGTTAGCTCCGTGAGATGACAATAAGTCTAGAGTGTAAAATGATGAGACTCTAGAACTACTTGTTTTTGAATGGTTCTTTAGGAACGTGCTGTTTTGACAGTTTTTTCAATTAAACAGCTTACAAGCAAAGGTTTAATACGGAGGCTGTACAATAGAAACAATTTTCTGATGACTGGTATAAGTTCTCTGTGATCTCAGTCTATGGTATCTTTGAGGATTGAGTAGTGAATTTTGAAAAATAAGTTTAGAAATCAATTGAAGCGCGTTCAAATAAACAATTCATACGCGATTCTAACAGAACTGAGATTCGATTTGATCAAGCCTAGGGGACCTATTTGTTGAGATAGTTTTGTAATATCTGTATTAATGATAGCTTAATTTGTAGATTCTATCTACAAGAAACTTCTCAAAAATGAGATAAAGAGATTCTAGAATCCAAGATCGAGGAGAACAGCTAACAAATACTTGAGCTTTCAAAAGTGCTATATTCTTGTCAAGAAAGTAGAATACTTGAGAAATTGAAACTCAACTATATTGATAACCACTTGTAAATCGACTTGTAGATCTTGAACCACTACAAGAAAACATATGCACATCCTTTGCATTGGCAGGGTTCCTTGCCAACCTTACGTTGAGTTTGTACCTCGCTGCATTTATGATCTTGTATCAAAACTTAGAGAAATCGCTCGGTTGTTTGCATCTTCCCTCTTGGTCTAAGATAAAGTAGCTCTTTTTAAACAGTTTGTTTGATTTAATTCTTGAAATATTCGAATACTTGCAAGCTAAATCTGTTAAAAACTACTTATCAATTTAGCTTAACCTGGAATTATTCAGCCAACGCTTAGTTAGCAGTTCCATTCTTACAATGATTGGTTCTTTAAGTGATTGGTTCTTTAAGTGATTGGTTCTTTAAGTGATTGGTTCTTCTGGGATACTTTCTTCTAGGAATATTTCTTCTAGCATATTTTGTCAAAAATATCAAAGCTCGTCTATTTCTTACTAGTCAAAGTAATGAAGTCAATGTACATAGAAGAACGCAAATCACTCAATAATAGGAATTTCACCCTAACTTTTCATGTACTAGATCCTCGTAAATTTCTTATGGCTTATTCTCAAATACCTTCAACACCCATAAAATTTTCATGTAATATGTGAAGTGGCTATTGATGATTGTAGTAGTATTCGCTAATTGGTTGCTGTACTCCGAAGATCCTTCTATTAAAGTCAGTTACGGTCTAATTCTTTATCTAGACACGTAAACTTATAAGTTGCTGCTACTTCTTAATGGCTGCTACTTCTTGATCTCACGCGCGATCCATCTTAAATGTGAATGTTTCTTCGGCCCTGTGTTCACCAACTCAACAGTCAGAAATTAACTACTCTTTTAAATCTGGATTCAGAGAGACGTTAATATGTCTAGGGCATTGCTAGTGGATGGAGTGGGTGAGACTATAAATAACGTGGAAGTCAAATTGGATGGGGACCAGAATAGTTTGCATCCAAGAGATGAGAACAGCCTGGGTGTGATTCCTGATCGTGAAAGGTATATCGATTTGACTACGACATCAGCCAACCATTTGCAGGATATTCTGGAAACTCCTAGCCAAACATCGACTAGTCCGAAAAGCTGTGCAAATTCTGAAAATCATACTCTGAACCTTTCGCTGGAAACAGCGAGCCAGACTGATTCATTCTATGGAGTACTAAACAATCGAAATATTGATCGGGTACTGTTTGGGAAGTATGAATTTGATACCTGGTATGGAAACGCAGCATATTTCAACTCCCAAGACTATGAACACAACTATTTGGGCTACGAACTTTCCAACAAGCTCGCGTCAGATCCAACAATAAAACTCCGCAAGAAGCATGGACTGCCAAAGAATGCATTTTGGCTAGATAAGCTCTACGTCTGTGAATACTGCTTCAAATACGCTACTCAACAATCACAAATCGAACAACATCTGATAAATTGCATATTCAATGAATCCCTTCCACACCAGGGGAAGCTTTTATATAGAGACGACGAATCTCCATATATAATACGACAATACCGAGGATTTAAACATCTGCTATTCTGTCAAAACTTGTCATTATTTGGAAAGCTCTTTTTGGACGATAAGTCAGTATATTATAATGTGGAATGCTTTGATTTTTATGTTGTTTATGGTTATGAAGAAGAAGATCCTTCTGAAATGATAAATGAAGAGAAGAATCCTGAGCCAGACCATACCAATGGGAAAGATATTGATATGACATTGAAGAAATACAAGCCCATTGTCATCTCTACTCCTAAAACTAGATCCAAAACATCCAATTCGAGTATATCTAAAAAACCTATCTCTGGAATCAGGTCAAAATTATCAAAATCTTCCAGAGAACCTTACAATGCATTATTTACAAAGAAATTTAAACCAATGGGTTTCTTTTCTAAAGAGATATTATCTTATGACAATGACAACAATTTAGCTTGTATCTGCATCTTTCCACCATTTCAACGACGTGGCTTGGGATCTTTACTAATTGAGTTCTCCTACGAATTGGCAAAATATACACCTGGTCAATTGAAAAGTGGACCCGAATTTCCTCTCTCTCCTTATGGAAAGCTAAGTTATTTGAAATTCTGGTCCAAACGTTTGGCTAATGTTATTTATATTCATTTGTCTAACAGCAGAAACTTCACCTTGGAAGATTTATCAAATATTACAGGATATCGGAAGGAAGATATACTTTTAACTCTAGAACATATGAGATTATTGCAGAGCAATAAAAATGGGAAGGTAAAATTACTTTTGGGAAATTTAAAAGTATGGTGTACGGAGAACAATGTTGATCCAACAAAACAGAAAACAAATTTGAAGAAGGAAAGTCTTTTATTATAGAATTGAGGAACAATTCAAGTAGTATTAGAAAGTAGGAAAAGAATTAACATTATAAGAAATTTAGGTTTCACCAAGAAAGTCTCATTGATTCATTATGAATTTACAGAACTCTCTCGGAGTCATAATATGGATGTAACTTTTTGGCAGGCTGCTTAAGGAATTGGAAACCCTCAACTATGTCAGATTATCACATTACTCGCATTAATCACAAACACATATTAAAAAAATGGATCCCAGTTGTTCATTAATATACAGTTCATTAAATACATAGTTGTGGTCCCATATTGGTAGTTCTAACGTAACTGCAGAAATGCATCAAGCAACACAGATGCCGGTGCCTCGTTATTTTTATTCTTTTCAAAGACATTCCAGAACCGTAATGTTTCGTCTCCTGCTCCTGTAACAATAGTTTCTCCGTCAGGCGAAAGTGACAAGTACAATACTCTATATGTGTGACCAGTCAATTGAGCTATCTGTTGCATAGACGGGTACTTCCATACTATGATTTGATTACGCGAGTATCCATGCGTCGAAACTAACTCGTTAGAGTTCTTGGACCAAATCAAATTACACACCTGAGACCCTGTGTTGACATCACTCACCAAATTTCCAGTCAAAGTGTTCCAAGTTTTGATGGTTTTATCAGCAGTTCCACCTCCAGAAGCCAAAATTCCTCTTTGATGGGGAGACCAGGCGATGGCCTTGACTGCAGCAGTATGATCAGTAAATTGATGGAGCGGTTTTGAATTTAATCCGTCCCAAATTATTAATTTATTATCGTTGCCTCCACTGGCTAATTTGTTGACTTCAACGTTCCATTTGAGTCCGCATACTTCTTGCTTATGTCCTTCCAACTTATTTATGAAATGGCTTTCTACTCTGACATCACGGTTCAAAATAGTGCGATCCCTTGAACCACTCGATAAGATATGTTCGTTCCAGGCCAAGGAACTCACTCGAAGAGAATGGCCTGACATTGTTCTTACGCATTTTATCTTGGTGGCATCCCAGATTTCCACCAAACCCTTTGAAGTTCCAATTGCCAAATGAGTACCAGACCCTATCCAATTCAAACTCGTCACCTTGTCCTTGTTTGATAAGTTACAAAGACGGTCAACGGATTGTGTGGAACCATCCCAAAGATATACGCTATCGCCCAACCCGACAGCAAGTATGTCTTGTTGACCCCAATCCACTAAATTCAAGTAGAAATCGTCAGATAGTTCAGGAGCATCTAGTACTCGGTAAGGAACTTTCAGTATATTACGAGGTTTTTTCTGTGGAGAAAGAAGTAGCTTTTGGGACTCCTGTCTTACTGGTGATAGGGAATATAGTTCGTTTTGTAGATCGCGAGTAATGGGACGAGATTTCTGGGGCGACTGGTATGTGAATAAATTGGTTTTGCGTCTCGGAGTTCTTGTGATATCATCATCATCAAGAATATTGGATCCATTATTATTAGAGGCTCCAGATGCTATATTGGAAGTGCTCGGGTTGTTCGGTATGGATGCAGAACCGGTGTTGTGGGGAGTGACACTCGTTGAGGTGGACGACCTGGTTGGAGTGGCCGTGTTACTGCTGGGATCAATGATTCGATTAGACTGCATATTTCCCGTACTGTTAGGACGATTATTTGACTTGTTGATTCCCAGCCTATTGTTTGAAGTTGTTGATGTGGATAAATTGGCAGTTGCCATAGGTACATTGTCTCCGAAGAGCTCTGCTTTTAAAACGGTTGAAAAGGTTCGATTGGCTTCTTCCTCCTTCCTGATTTCAATTTCATTATCTGCATTCATGGCATTTCGGAGATCTGGTGTAATTTCTTGATTGGATAAACTGAAGGCTGCTTGAAGATCAATGCCAGTTCTATTGGGGATGTAACGGTCGCTAAAGATGGATTTCTGATTTCTCCGACGTGGTGACGTTGAGGGAATACCCTCACTTATTCGTGGAGGTTCCAGTATCCTCGTTGACCTTGATGGAGACCTTGGAGTTTCCAATAGACGTCGTGCAGGTATATTGATATTTCCTGGTCTATTTGGTTTATCTGAATTACTCATAATGACATGTAGACTAGATTGGTAATTTTGAAGAGACTATTACTCGTTTTAAATATTAGATGAATATAACGGTATAGGGTATAGACAAGGGGTCTTTGGGAGTAGGCGATTCTCACGAGTTCAAATTGATCAGAATTGAATAAGAAAAATGGCAACAAGTGTTTGAGGTAGTATCACTAGTCTATTAGTAGGTTCAGATTCCCAACGACAGTATTTAGTATGTAACGTAGATGTTTCACACCAAGTATTCTGTAGGGTGGATAATATTTTGTGCTGGATTTTCGTCGTTTTTGTAAAGTGTGAATTTGCGACAAAGTCGCAATACAAGCTACGACATAGATCTGAAATTACTTGCATCAAGAGTCTGGCGATGTTAGTTGTAAGTTCAGGAAGTATTCGGAGGTGAATATTCGTGGATGAAAGGTCTAACCAAATTTATTTAAACAGCACTTTTTTTGCATTAAAATACTGCAGCAGACTTTAAATGATCTTCATAATTGAGGTACCCAAGTTTAATATCAGTTGCCAAAACTAGTTTCAAAGTTTAAAAGACCTTATACAACATATTGTGAATAGATATAGTCCCAGGATTCAACCTTGCTACTGCCTGATGAATAAAGCATATGTACTGATAATTATTTGCCATATATTTAAATAATTCCTTGCAAATTTGAAACGTATATGATTTTATGAATAGTCCTACTCTTTCAGATTCCAAATGATATGGCACATCAACTGCTTTGTGGAGAGTAATGATATTGTCTCTAGCAACTAACAATTGCAACTACTTGAACCATATCAGGGCTACTCCTTTAATGACTTGTTTTCTCTAGAAATTCTCAGGTAGTAGGCTGATTACACAACTAAGCACTTTATTCAACTAATATCATCCACTTATCACATTGTTGAGGAGATGTTGACTACTTGTTGGAACTTCCTGGTATACTTGCAAGGGTTCCAATTTACTGTTTTGATCCTGCACAGATCCAACCAATCACCACCCATCAAATCCCTATTATACTACAGAAAAAAGATGTGGAAAAATTTATAAACTAGAACTAACTTGTGAATAGATATCAACACAACTCCAACTCTTGCATTTAGACAGAAAATCTATAAACCACCGTCATTCCATTTCATCCAACAAAACTCTAGTAAGCCTAGACTGTTACATTTATTCTAATTCACACCAACCATAATGTTTCGTTACATCTCCAAGGCATTCAGTCCTGTCAGACCAATGATCAACAAGAGATCTTATTCGATGATTTCTGTTCATAGAGATAACAAGTTAGACAATCCTAATATTCCCTTTGAATTCACTGCTGAAAACATGAAGAGAGCCGATGCTATCATCGCCAAATACCCTCCACAATATAAGAAAGGTGCCACCATGCCATTATTGGACTTGGGCCAACGTCAATTGGGTTTCACTTCCATTTCAGTTATGAACTACGTAGCTAAGATGTTGGATATGCCTCCAATGAGAGTTTATGAGGTTGCCACTTTCTACACCATGTTCAATAGAAAACCAATGGGTAAATACAACATACAAGTATGTACCACTACTCCCTGTCAATTATGTGGCTCTGACGCTGTCATGGAAGCTGTGGAAAAGACTTTAGGAATCAAACCAGGACAAACTACTCCAGACGGTATGTTCACATTCCAGGAAGTTGAATGTTTGGGAGCCTGTGTAAATGCTCCAATGTTGGCTGTTAACGACGATTTCCATGAAGATTTGACTGCAGAAAAGACATCACAATTGTTGAAGAACTTACAGGAGGGTAAGGAAGTCACTATGGGTCCAGTTAGTGGAAGACTTAGTTGTGAACCTTTCTCTGGTGCTAAAGTATTGACTGGGGAAAATCCAACCGATTTGAGAAAATTCACCAGAGCTGATTTATAAGCTAATCAGGCAAGATAAGTCAAAGCAATTCCGTTGCACTTGATCGTGAATATTAGAGTACCGTCACTTAAACGTGAGTATTAGAGTACGTTCACTTGAATAAAATCATGAGTGATATTTCTAATTAGACGACAGTTTGTCCAAGGATCACTCCAAATTACATGATTTTCAAGAAAATTAGTCCAACCAAACACATCTCACTCTGACTTAAATAGCGGACGACTGTGCACAACAAGACCGCATAGAGTGATTGGGCGCAATTCCCTAGTAGCATAACTGCAGCTAGCATCACTATAAATAACCATCCCAATATCATATAAACGTACCATAGTAATATTATTCAAATCATAATAATCAGAGATTTGTAACTGTATCAGAAGATTAGATGTCTAGGCGATTCTGAAGTTAGAATACACAATGATCACCAAACAAGTCGAACCCAGATAAGAATATAGTGTTACCCGGATCTAAGCGGATTTATCAACTGGCCGGTTCAGGTACACTTTCAAACACAGGACTACGGAAAATTATCTGACGACGTGGAAGCTTGCCACAGCTCTGATTACCACAGAGAAGCTGCAAATATATGGCTCTGTACGTTTGAGCTACTCATCATATGACAAGACACAACAGTCGGATCCAAAGAATTTCTAAACTGTAGTTTTCAAAGATGTCTAATAATAATAGTACGTCAAATACAAGGGAAGTTTCGGTCTCATCGATATTTTCTAGGAGCCTCTTTTCGAAATATTCCAAATCATTTGTTGAGTCATAATTTCTGTACACACTAACTATAGACAACGACATTATGGGAATTTCAATTTGTAGGGGCCATACGTAGATTAAATAGTTGTGGTTGTCTCCACATTGGCTACTGGTCACTTAGCTAACCATTTCAAGTCGTCTAGTTAATTTTTGGGGTGTAATCATACAAAGTCTCGTGACACAAAATCCGTGACGATTGCATAATTTTGACTCCAACCCCGACTGAAAAATGGATTCTACTACCCAATCCATCACTTACAAACCACTTACTTTACAAGATGGCACCTAAGAAATCATATAATATAGAGACGGAGTTGGTGTTTGCCAAGTCCAATGATCAGTATAATGCCTCTGTTGCTCCGTTGTATCAATCGGCAACTTTTAAGCAGCCTTCATTATCTAACATGGGCGAATATGACTATACTAGGTCAGGAAATCCAACAAGAACACATTTACAAAACCATATGGCCAAGATCATGAAAGCAAGTCATACGTTTGCTGTGACTTCCGGTATGGGATGTCTTGATGTTATCACGAGGTTGTTGAAACCCGGCGATGAAGTTATTGCTGGTGATGACTTATACGGCGGAACCCATCGGTTGTTGACTTACATGCACAATAAGGGTGATTTGAAGCTCCATCATTATGACACTACGGATACAGAACTTATCAAATCGAAAATAACAACCAAAACAAGAATGATCTTTTTGGAATCCCCAACCAACCCCTTAATTAAGGTGGTCAACGTTAGGGAAATCACTGCACATGCACACAAGGTTAGTCCCAACACGATTGTTGTGTTTGATAACACCATGATGTCGCCGGTATTGATGACTCCATTGGATTTGGGTGTCGATATCCAATACGAATCAGCCACCAAATACCTTAATGGTCACCATGATATTATGGCCGGGATCTTGGCTACAAGATCACCCAAATTAGCAGAACAACTCTTCTATGTCATTAACTCCACCGGTTGCGGGTTGTCTCCGTTTGATTCGTGGCTTTTAAGTCGTGGTCTTCGTACTTTGGCTGTCCGCATGGAAAGACAACAACAGAATTGTTACAGAATCGCAGAATTCTTACAGAATATCGGTTTCAAAGTAAGATACCCCGGCTTAAAGTCTCACCCACAATATGAGCTTCACAGTTCCATGTGTAGCGGTAGTGGTGCTGTTTTAAGTTTCGAAACTGGAAGTATCAAGACCTCGGAAAAGATTGTCGAAAGTACAGAAATCTTTGGTATTGCCGTATCGTTTGGATGTGTGAATTCTCTTATTTCCATGCCATGCAAGATGTCACATGCCTCGATCGATGCTAAAATAAGGGAGGAAAGAGACTTCCCTGAAGACTTGATCAGATTATGTATAGGTATTGAGAACTGTGACGACTTGATTGACGACTTGACAAAGGCCCTTTTGAAAAGCGGTGCCGTCAAAATCAATGACCGTGATGAATTGTTCAATGCTGTCACCATTGAAGCAAAATTATAACCTATATACTTGTTTTTAGTAGACCTAACCAGTATATTAGGTAATTACAGTATTCATATCTAAATATACAAACTTTCACCCAAATATGCCACAGATTTCAGAGAGAATAGTAATTAAATAACGATTTAGGTTGGTCTTTGTTATATGTGAAGCTCCCGTTCTTTTTCTACGAATGTTCCTTGGAATGATGAATGCAATGTAGAACATTGTCTAATCATTATTAGTTCTAGATGTTTCCCCGTAATATGGACATCCCCGATAATAGAAATAAATCATCTTGAAAAGGTGTAGGTTCTGTAAACTTTAGTACATAAAATATCGAGAGGAATACAAGACACCCACGATCTAGATTAGCATTTCTCGCAGGAATTAACATAAAGTGTCATTATTAGTATTGGGTACTAACATAGTTTTGGATCTGTCTCTCTATATCTTTCATCAAGACTATGTTTGGTTGAGCTTTGTAGGCTACTTCCGAAACCATTCCCGGAACCAATAGATCTTGTTTATATGCACTAAAATCAAAGGAGAGCTTGAATTAGGATCAGATATAAATGTAACAGTTTCTACAAATAATGTTCAAATTGTACCGGGGTTTGATACTACTAAAGTGATCTTGCTTAGTCAGAAAAACGGAGAAACTCTTATTGTAGTAAACCTAAACGATGGTGGAATTCTTCCAGAACTGTTTTAATTTTCATAATATGGACAATAAGGAATAGTGAACTTAATGTCGACACTAATGTATGTTGTACACAATATCCACTAATGGTAAGTCGACGTTGCCATTGACACATCGGCTAGCTTCAACCAATTCTTCCGCGATTGAACCTACATATAGCCCTGTTCCCCACTTCCTGCATAGACCCCCACCAATTCATCGACAATTTCGCCATCCATCAGATGTTAATTTAACTACAACTCTCTTTACAAAGAACATCTATCAAACCATTATAAAAAATGTCTACTGAAGATGAAAATTTGTTGAACGACGTATCCGAATCCGAGGCTACTGGATTTTTGGATATCTATATTCGTTTCAATGACGATTTAGAAAAAGATTATTGTTTTCAAATCAAGTCTTCAACCAAATTTGAAGACTTATTCCAAATCTTTGATACCTTACCAATCGCTCTTCGTCCAAGCGTTTTCTACAACACAAAACCAATTGGTTTTAAAATCAGTACAAGTCCAGGATACTTGACTGAAGATGGTTACTTCCTCTTTGATTACGAAGCCGGTAAAATGTCTAAGCAGGTTAGAGACTTGGGTGCTAAAGTTAGTGACCATGTTTGGCCCGGCCAACTCTTATTGCCAGTTTGGGAATCTAATGACTTTGGATTATACTCCTTTGTTAGTTTTTTGTTAGTTTGGCTTTATACCGATTTGCCAGACTTTATTTCCCCAACTCCAGGTATTTGTATGACAAATTACGTCTCAAAGTTTTTGAGCAGAGTTGCATTGGCTTTTGGTAACGTGAAGATGGCAGAAGCTTTAATTGACGATATCCTCGAACCTGTTGCCATCACCCCTCAAGTGCTATTTTTCGTCTTCCATTGTATTAAAGTTCTTATTATTTTCGGAGTTTTGTACGCTGGAGTATTCAACCCAATTAGGCTTTTCAGATTTGGTTCAAAGGGTGTCAAGTTGAACATTTCAAAGGAAGAATTAGTTGAATTAGGCTGGACTGGTTCAAGAAAGGCTACTCCTGATGACTACAAAGAATACTATCGTGATTACAAGATTCAAGAATTCGGTGGAATGGTTCCTGCTCACCAAAGTGGTTTATTCGATACTTTGAAGAACTTGGGCTGTTATTTAGGTCACGGTGAAGGTTTCAACACTCCAACCGACCAGAAAACAACTTTGAAGGAAATGATGAAATCTGAACCATTCAAGTTAACAATGAACTATGAATACATTGCCCAAATGGGATTGTCGTTTGCAAACTTCATTGAGAACAAACTGGACTCTGAGGTCAACGAGTTTGTCAAGCAATATAGGAGATACGGTTTGTTGCATGGAAATGACATATTGAAAGAAGCTGTTACCAAGAGAAAGCAGGTAGGCGATTCTAAGTTGTAAGATACGAGCAAGGCGAGTGTTTTTAAAATGGGGTTTCAATAATTGAATCGCCCTAAATGGAGAAGGAACATGCCATTTTGAGTACAAAAGTTCCGCCATACTATGATAAATACACAATTTACATAGACATGGATTGAATCTCCAATAATGAATAAATTTAAGAGAATCGGATCCATCGATTGCTGACGATATCCTGTAAATTCAGAACTTTTCGATTCTCGTACACGGATATATCTTCAAGAAGAAGATTTTATATCCCGTAACGTATATGGTTTAGAGGTATTTGTAATATTCGTCAAAACTATTAACATTTCTGTTTATAAACCTTTTTAATGTTTAATTAATACAATCACTCATACAAGGAATTTAAAGTTGTAAACGCTGCAACTGTTCTTAGATACAATCATTTTTGAACGTAGAATGCGACCAGATACTTCCTAACCTCTCATAAACAAGCTACAACAAGCTACAACAAGCTATTTACAGTAGAAGAAAATTGATTAAACAAACGTTTATAAAAATGTTTGTGTCGCGACGACGCGACTTCGAAGAAATTGACAAACAACTCTCATGTTTATCAGATCATGGCAACATATGTATATTCTAGTGACATTGGAAAATGCATAGATTGGTTGATTAATGAGTTGAATCAAGAGATTATGCTACCTATTGTTTATGTTAATAATACTTTACCTGATAGAATACTAAATCATATAAATGGAAGAGAGGGAGCTAAATCGAGCTCAATTCCGCGGAATATAGAAGGAGGAGATCATCAAATTACGAGAGAAGGAAACCAAGACGGTTTGATAGAGGTAGAGGATGAAAACCCTCAAGAGATTAGTATCAACGAACAGAAAATTCCCAGAGACGCGTCTACAGAAACAATTCCGTCAGATATACTTAAACATATAGACTATCATAAAGTTAATAATTTGTATGACGTTATAGCGTTGTTACAGTCAAACAGTGTGGTAGTGGTCGAGAATTTTCAGTTGATAGTTAAGAGCTCTCCTATGGATTACGGTAGTGTAAATCATCTACTTGTAAGAATTTGTCAGAATAAAAATGTGGTAATCCTCGACGACGTGAAGAATATGTTTATGATTCAGTTGGTGGGAAGAGAAATTGAGATATCTTAACCAGACGAGGAGATTATCGGTTAACGGAATCCATTAGTGCCAGGCTGAACGATACTAGAAGAGTGTAGCTTTGGTTTATGGAGAGGAATGAGGATCTGCGTAGAGTCAGAGCCAGAGCCAGGGGGAGACCTCGTGTGGAGAAGTGATCTGAAAATAGGGGCAGAAACGAGACGAGTAGAAGAGAGGAGATCGACATAGAGAAGGTATGGAGAAGGTAGGAATACGGAGATGGCGTGTTAGACACCACTGATACTATAGTGGCTCTTGGAGAGCCGAGTGGCTATAAAAAAAACCTGAACGTATTTTTCAATATATAATATTATAATATCTTCGCGGAATCGATATCGGAATCTTTAAATTGGATAATTGATTCCAAAAATCGATCTCTAATTTAATAGTTTAGAATTTTTACCTCTCCCTCAAATTCAGAGATACACCTCCCATAATCTAACCCCTAGAAATTGTCTGTAGTTACTGGTTACCCCTGTAATCCAATAATGATCAACATCTCAATGGTTTACGGAATACTAAACAAATAGTTATCGTCAAAGTCAACTCGTATTGTGATATGGTCGCAAATTGTACCAAATTGCGACAGTTCCACCGCAACAATTCCAATCAAAAAAGTGAACATCACCGCCAACACAATGAAATCCAAACTGGCTATCAATTTCAAGTAAAACACCTACCTAGGAAATGAGTAAAATAATAAACCTCGTGACTATCATATACGGACGAATTGCTGTGTTGGTGACCGATCCAACTTACACTTCGGGACGTCGTAAATTAGCATTCCCACTATATACAGGAACGAAGGATAAGATTCATTATCGTGGTGGGGAAAGGTGGAGAGTGCGGCTTCTATTGTGGGGCGGCAGGTTGATCCTGAGGGGAGTGCTTGTGGTGACTTGGATGGATGAAGCTTAGGATGCAACCGTAAGGACCAACAGTAGTAGATAAGCGTAAATACCAACAAGCTGTGCCGAGGAATCAGCCGTAAATCGAGAGTTAATATCACCAGATCTCCATTTCATTTGGAGCGGCCCAGTGTCCAGTGGGGCGATTCAGATCCAAAAACGAATCTGTAGAAACCGTAAAAATAGACGTTAAAATTTATGCCCTTATACAACTTCTCCTATCCAAGAGACAATTCAACTTTTTTCCATCACTTTTCTTTACATAGTTTGAAGTAGATCGATCCAAGCGTCTTGTTTTAACGGATTTATTATCTAAATTACCTACACCTATTTAAAGAACTCCTACCTGTTGACTAGATTACTATCACGAGTATTATCAAGAATATTAGCAGGAACATTTGCAGGAATACTAGCAAGAATTTCACAAGAATATCACAAGAATATCACAAGAGTATCATCAAGAATATCATCACATAGTCTACCAACTACCTTAATCATTGGTCGATAACTTCACATAAATTCTAACTATTTTTTCACAACACACAGCCTCATATTATCACCATTATGTCGGGTATTATATCGCCAACTGAATCATGTTTAACTCTAAGAAACCAATCACCATACAACCATAAAATCCTATTAACTTACTTACAATCACGGCTTCAACAAGATCAGGAAATCATAATCTTTTACAACGAACAAGAATTCTCAATAAAACTATCAGGGGTTTATAACTTGATCCTGAGCTTTTCCAAATATTCGTTCGATGTATGTGAGTTGACGATAAACCACCTTATTATTTATATATTCTACAACCAATACCAACTATTTGGAGTTGACGAGGTTTTAATGAACCAGTTTCTTCTACTTCATTGCGGGAAACGCTTCGAATTCCAACCTCCTTCGAAATACTTTGATAAACTACGGAATCCGGGACTCTTACTGATTTTGGACGAGAATTTTAATAAGTTCCATTTGGTGATAAACCACACCAATTTAAGCATCTTCAAGTATTTTAGTATTGAAAACTACTTGAATATGATACACAAGAAAGATGAAGGATTCGTAAATAAGTTTAGAACTTATATGAAAAGAGACCCAGAGGAAGATTTGAAAATCAAAAGGACAAATCTGAGTGAAAGGAGGAGACGATTCAGGAGTTTATTTCTGAGTTCATCCTAATATATTATATTTTTATGATAAGTCTACAGGAATTCGGTCTGATAATAATAAACCTTTATGAGCAAATCGGACACCAGCATTACTATCTTAGTTCTCAGAGAGGAGATACCCGAAAATCAAGAGCCTCTAATAATTGACACAATGATGATTAATTTATAGAAGGAGATTGTCAAGAAAGGCTCAACAAACTAAATATTGCGGCAGATGTTATGAGAACATTATAAGGCTTTTAACATGCAAGCTTTGCTGAGTAAAAACAATCGAAGAAAGAATTCCGAAGAAAGATCATGATCAACATTTGTTTGTCTCTAATGAAATTTTACCTACATACCACGTGAAATTAACTTACTAGTATTTGCATACCAGTGTACTTTTTCTAGGTTTCTACTAAGTTTATAATTTGTTTACCCTGGTCTTTTTCTGAGGTTATTGTGAAGAATCCCAACCCAATTATTTGATGATTTTGGAGAAAAGAACCCAGGCAATACTCTCAATATGATTGGTATTCAATAAAATATTACATAACCGTCTTCTTAACCAATGTCTAAAGGTCAGTGCAAATAACGACACCCTTTTTTTATGGCTTCAAGAAATTTCACTGTTAGTCAAAAATATAACAAAATTTGCGACACAAGATCAAAATATATTATAGTCGCGACACTTGAAGATTCGACACTTGAAGTTTTGACAATTAAAGTTTGCGACATTCAATCTACTTTAGTATATAGAGTCGAATAGTCCGAGTGTTTTTGAGTATGTTTATTGTATTTTTAAAATTAGTTATGACCTTGGCCAGAACCATGGACTTTGCAACTGGAGCAACTAGTTATGTTTAGATTATGTTACTGGATGCCACCAATTTGAATATAGACAGTTTGGCTCATGAGAAACATTTTACCGTTCGCCATCACCGTTTCGCCGATACTTAAGTCACCAGACTCCTGCAAACGCTTCGCATATATCAACTCCGTCAGATTATTCATTCTTTGGGTTGTCTATTAACTTACAGTACTTCGTCAGATGTAACTTTAGGAACGTATTTGTTCCTCATTCCTTCGCATCGCGTGGAATTCGGAACTATTATATTGTATATATATTATTGCTATTAACACTCAATACCTAGTAACCGAAAGTGGCCAATTGTTTGGCAACATCGGATTCAGCGGTAGAAGCCTTAGCAGCGGCAACCTTGTTGGTCAAAGCCTTCTTCTTGGCGTAGTATTCAGCAGATTGTAATTTTCTCTTTTCTTCCAACTTGTCAACGACAGTTTCGTATTTCCAACCAACAGCGGAAGATAATTTACCAACGGTGGTGTATTTTCTACCTGGCTTCAATCTCAAAACTCTCAAGGCTTGAGGAACGACAACTCTCTTCTTCTTGTCGTATGGAGGTGGGACACCTTCAAAGACCTTAAGTCTTTCCAAAGCAGCCTTACCTCTGGCAGTCTTGTGAGGAATCATACCTCTGAGAGCCTTGTAAAAAATTCTAGATGGAGCTCTGAAATGGAATGGACCGTGGGTCTTGTTATATCTGGTGGCCTTTCTTAAGTAGTCGTGGTACTTCAACTTGTTTCTGAAAAATTCTCCAGAAATGTTAAGAGCTTCAGATCTAACAACAACGACCTTTTGACCATTCAATAATTGCTTAGCAACAATAGAAGCTAAACGACCTAATAAATGGCCCTTACCATCGATAACAACAACTGGTTCAAAGTTAGACATGGCTAATACTGAGTTACTTTGGGAATAGTCTGAGTGAACTAACAAAAAATTAATATGTATTGAAAAACTTTTATTCAGGCCTGCTAGAAGGTTTGGTGCGTGGATTGAAAAAATTTGCCAAACTCACAAGTCGAAAAAGAAAAAAACAGGGCGGGAGCCCTAGTGACTGCGAAAAAACGAAACCTTTCCTGCAGAGAATCCTGTACATATGAAATGCTGAATAGCTAACTGAACTTGTTAATTTCAAGATATGGAAGTGAAGTGTGTTCAAGAGCCAACACTTCTATGTTTGTAGAAGGGTTCATCTTTGAGAATTCTTAACTCAGCTCCCTGCTATTTGACAAAGTGTCGATTTATATGTAGTGTAAGTCATGGACCCGCGGTGTATATTGTAGTCTTGGAGAGCTCTAAATAGCCAATTAAGGTAGTGACGACGTAGGGTCACTTATAGTGAAATATATTTCAGAAAAAATTGGTATAAGAGAAGCTCGAATAGATGTCCTGAATGTTTACGAGCCATTAGTGGATACAGAGAACTGTGTGAAGTAGAATATATATCCTTGGGAAAGATATATGAACTTATGTTTAGACCGGAGCAATGGATCCACCGAATACGAACTAGATCAAGTAGAGTAGAGTAGAGTGTGCACGTCAGTGTAGTAACTGACATGTGATATGCTTAAATAATATATTAGTTATGAATGGTGAAATGCATATCAAGACAATTTTTAGAAACTCTTAAGGTTTTATAAACCCTATCAAGTAATTCTGATGTGAAGCTAGTAGATATGACACTCGTATCAACTTTAATAAGCTCAAATCACATGAAATTTTGCAGCCATAATAGTGTCGCGACAGTCCAATACAAAATGCGACAATCACGACAAGGACCAGTTACAAGTCTACAGTACTAAACATTATGATTAGTACTTGGTATTCTCAGATATCTTGGTGGTATCTTAATACGATTTCATTTATCTGATCAAAATTTACTTTAAAACATTTTCATCAAATTTTTCAGCCATTTACTCTACAATGTGTCTTAGCCGTATTGGAATAAAGACGTAACTTATTAAATGGAACATTACATTAAACTATTTATGTTTCAGTTTGCAAACTTTTGAGATGCGTTTTTTAGATTTGAATATCCTTTGACTCAGCCAAGTGGCTGAGGACAGAAAGAATGGCTTCGAATGATGCTTGAGAGACATCGGAATTGATACCGCAACCCCATCTGGTGGATCTTACACCTTCGGAATTGATATAACTCAATTCGACGTAGGTGGCAGCCTTCGATTGAGAGCCAGTACCGACCATGTGTTCATTGTAGTTGACTACTTCCAACAAAATGCCAAACCTGTTGGACAAGGCGTCAAGGAACGAAGAAATAGGTCCATTTCCTTGACCCTTCATCGTGACACTATTCTCACCTTCCGAGTCTTTGTTGATTCTCAAGACAGCGTAGAGTTCTCTGTCGTTGTCAGTAAGTTGGGAGAGTTGCTTGTTCTTAGTGATTTCAAAGTCCTTGAGCGTGACTCTTGTGTTGGTGATGAATTCATCCTTGAAGAGGTTGGAGATCTCGTCTGTCTTCAATTCGCGGCCCAATTTGTCAGCATGTTGTTGGACAGACAGCGAGAAAGTGACTTGCAAGTTTCTTGGTAAGTCCAATCCCAAAGATCTAAGAACAACCCAGGCAGCACCACCTTTACCACTCTGAGAGTTGACTCTAATGACGGCTTCATACGAACGACCAATATCCTTTGGATCTAATGGCAAGTATGGAATGGCCCACTTAATGTCACCCTTAGCAGCACGAGCCTCGGACTTGGAGAATCCCTTCTTGATAGCATCCTGATGTGAACCACTGAATGCACAAACAACAAGAGATCCACCGTATGGAGCACGTGAATGGACAGAAATCTTGTTACACCTTTCACTGATATCAATAATACTCTCGATATCTGAAAAGTCAAGATTTGGAGAAACTCCTTGAGTGTACATATTAAGGGCCACGGTCACAAGATCAACATTACCGGTTCTTTCACCATTTCCAAAGAGACAACCTTCAACTCTGTCAGCACCAGCTAAAAGTCCCAATTCGGTAGCGGCAACACCACAACCACGATCATTATGGGCATGGGTGGAAATACAAACCTTCTCACGTTCCGTGATGTGGCTGCAAAAGTATTCGATTTGATCAGCATAAACGTTTGGCGATGCAACCTCGACGGTAGCAGGTAAGTTGAAGATGAGCGGGTTCTCAGCGGTTGGTTCCCAGGCCAGCTTGACTGCTTCACAGATTTCTACAGCAAATGGACCTGGGGTGTCAGAGAAACATTCTGGAGAGAACTCGTATGACCATTCGGTATCCTGCATGGCTGGATCATCTTTGGTCAAAGATCTCACCAACTTTGTGGTTTCGATTGCTTTGGCAATAGCGTCTTCTCTGGACATGTTGAAAACGACATCACGGAACATATCTGAAGTAGCCAAGTATGTATGGATGGTGGCTTTCTTGGCTCCTTTTACTGATTCGACTGTTCTACGAATAAGCGGTTCACGTGACTGGGTCAAGACTTGGATCGAAACATCATCTGGTGCATTTTCAACAGCATACCTTGTAAAATCAAAATCAGTCTGGGAGGCTGAAGGAAAGGAGACCTCAATTTCCTTGAAACCTATTTCAATTAATTTTTGGAAATATTCCTTCTTCTCAGGAATGGACATAGGATCTGGCAACGATTGGTTACCATCTCTTAAATCTGTTGATAACCATCTGGGTGCTTTTGTAATGGATTTGGTTGGCCATTTTCTGTTTGGTAACTCAATATTCTTGAAAGCACTATACTTTTTGCTTGGGTCTCTCAACATATTCTTGTATGCGGGCTCATATGGAGGTATTGACTTACGTCCAACTGTAGATACGCTTCTCAGCCATACCCTAACGTTTTTGAACATCTTGGTTGAAAAATAAACTAAAAATGTAGAACGAAAATTTTGTAAATAAATGTCACTTTATATAACTAACAAACTATCGAAAGATTCTAAGAGGAGAAGGGTAAAGATTCCTGTATGCGAGGCTAAGTTTTGTTTAATAAATCGTATGGTGGTTCATGACGAGAATATGTTTGTGAACTCCGGTAAAGGCCCGGTGAAAACTTTTTCCTGCACTCCGAAGGGTATAGCAATCACGTGTTGGGTTCCCCCGCTTTTATTTATTCTTCAAGTAGCCAGCTTCAGAACTGGTTGGAGAAGGACGTGGTCTCTTTAAAAATGGGTTAGAATACTTGTGTAGTACGATGCATTAAGGGTGTCGAATGGCTTGGGACCGTAAATCTATAGTTCGAAAGATGTTGTGAATTTTCGGTGGATTTTGATAGAAGAGCTAGTGAAAGCAGTTAATTGAGAAAGTCTACACTGAAAAGTGCTCTGGTGTTGACCATGACACCTCTGTGTTTAACTACCCCCAGGCTTGGTATTTTTCACTTAATTAGTTTAGGTCCTACAAAGCGCTGTCGCATTTTACTCTTATGTCGCGACACAATTGGTATATCTAACTCCATCAAGTATCCACAAGTAGCAACTTGATAACTTGGACAGTTTGGGCCTACAGAATAACATCCACATACTAATTTCAAAGAGTATAGACCTTTGGCTCTTTTACTCCATTATAGTATTAACTATCTGGGCTTTACTATGGGTACTGGCTCCGAAAAGGATCTGAGAAATGACGATGAGACACAAATACTTCTAGTCACGAGATCTCATCTCCTGAAAAATTTCAATATGGCATCGTGAAAAAAAAACTGATGCGATGGATTATAGACTACTCTTTTCTTTATATTTCTTTATAATTTGATTAAGAAATGGCTAAATCATCATCAAAGACAGTCAAAGCTGACAAGAAGCAAGTTAAGTCTAAGAAGGTCGAATCTAAGAAGGTTGAATCTTCTTCTGAATCTGAAACCGAATCTTCTTCCGATTCTGACTCCAGCTCTTCAAGCTCCGACTCTGATTCCGACTCCTCATCTTCTGAAGATGAAGCTCCAAAGAAGGTAGTAAAGAAGGAATCCAAGAAGGAATCAAAGAAAGAATCTAAGAAGGTTGAAGCCAAGAAGGAAGAATCCTCAGACTCTTCCGACTCCGACTCTGAATCTGAAGAAGAAAAGAAGGAAGAACCAAAGAAGGTTGAAGCCAAGAAGGTTGACGCCAAGAAGGAAGAATCTTCTGATTCCGACTCTTCTGATTCCGACTCTGACTCCGACTCTGAATCTGAATCTGAAGAAGAAAAGAAGGAAAAACCAAAGAAGAAGGAAGAATCCTCCGACTCAAGCTCTGATTCCGACTCAAGCTCTGATTCTGACTCTGACTCCGACTCTGAAGAAGAAGTCAAGGAAGACAAGAAGCGTAAGGCTGACTCATCTTCTGAAGAATCTTCTTCTACCGAAGAAGAACCAGTTGTCAAGAAGGCTAAGATCGATGAAGAACCAGCTACTTTATTCGTTGGTAGATTATCATGGAACATTGATGATGCTTGGTTAAAGAGAGAATTCGAACACATTGGTGGTGTCATCGGTGCTAGAGTTATCATGGAAAGAGCCACTGGAAAATCCAGAGGTTACGGTTACGTTGATTTCGAAGGTAAGTCATTCGCCGAAAAAGCCCTTGCTGAACTTCAAGGTCACGAAATGGATGGAAGACCAATCAACTTGGATATGTCCACTGGTAAGCCTCATGCTACCAGCGGTAACAACGACAGAGCCAAGCAATACGGTGACACTCCATCTCAACCATCTGACACTCTTTTCGTTGGTAACTTATCTTTCAACGCTGACAGAGACAACTTATTCAAGGTTTTCGGTGACTACGGTTCCGTTATCTCATGTAGAGTCCCAACTCACCCAGACACCCAACAACCAAAGGGTTTCGGTTACGTCCAATTCTCTTCAGTTGAAGAAGCCAAGACTGCCTTGGAAGCCTTGAACGGTGAATACTTGGAAGGTCGTCCATGTAGATTAGACTATTCTACTCCAAGAGAACCATCCAACGGTGGTGGCCGTGGTGGATTCGGTGGTTCCCGTGATGGTGGCCGTGGCGGATTTGGTGGTGGCCGTGGCGGATTCGGTGGTTCCCGTGACGGTGGCCGTGGTGGATTCGGTGGTGGTCGTGGTGGATTTGGTGGTTCCCGTGATGGTGGTCGTGGTGGATTCGGTGGTCCTCCAAGATCCGGTCCAAACTCCGGTGAATTCAAAGGTACCAAGAAGACCTTTGACTAAGTCCTCCATTGCATTTCTCTATAGAGATTCATTTGTACACTAATAAATTGACAATATAACATAAAGTATGATACTGAGTTACTGTAGAGATTTTTAAACGGCTGAACCGCGAAAGTAAATTGTCATAATTATAAACATAAAAGCCAAAGTAGAAGAACAGTAATAAACTAATGTTTACGATTATATAGAGACTCTGATAAATGTTTAGTTGCCTATCAAAAAGAACTTTTGGTGTCGTCTTCTCTTCTTATTCTTTCAGTCTATAACACTTTCGTAATGAACAGTCGTCGCGGCTTTATCGATGTCGTAAAAATGTAGTGACCATAAATGCGACAATAATATTGGACTCCTCTTTTACCTCCAAACCCAATTCTAGATTTCCATGTCAGATGATGTAGTTCGTAACCTGTATTTTATGGACCAAGAAAATTTGAATGATCGAAGAATTCAAATGCAGGATTGACGTCTTGCCCCAGTTTCGAAGCGAAGGGTCTCTTAAAGCGATTCTGTCAGGATATAATGGACCGTTGGATATTCAGGGGCCATTTCTGAATGAAACATAGGATGCGACTACAATGCTGGTCCGCAACCCAATTCGCGCCGTACGTTTGACGTACCAGTTGACGTTACGAGAATGCAAAAATTAGTCACAACAGATGAAAGTTAGATTGGCTGGCCACAATTGGCTGGCCAAAAGTGTTCAATTTTCAATTCACGAACCACCCCATCTCGGGGACTTTACATCTCGGTGACCAAGTGTAATATGAAAGACAAGAGTTAATTATATTCATATGGCAATGTCGTGCACCGTTCAAACCGCCTTGGATTCAAAGCCTCGTCACAGAGCGAATAGAAGAGAGGAGAACTGTCATTTCGATGATGGGAATCTTTTAGAGTTTACAGTGTAGAATGTTCGTAGCAAGTAATTTAGCGAGGTTCGGACATCTGCCTATCACGTTGCATTCACTACGATGTAGAAACATGTGGCCTAGATTATAAACTTATCGCAAATTCGTCGCTAAAACATTGACAAGCGCAATATAGCGTTCTCACTAGTGGTGTTCTTTCGAATAGACACTCACCAATCACAGCCGAATTGGTAGTCGTTCCTGTCGGTTAAACGTTTCAATTGCACAATGCGACGACGAAAGGTGTTTTTGCATCCAGAGTCATTTTCACTTGACAATAGGTGTCAATTTCACGTCATCGGTCCGCGATATCTGCGACCGACTGTAAAGTATATCTCTTCGTAGAGTGAATGAATCCTCGGCCCGAGACTTCTTGTTTTGTTCCTCTCTTTGGTGTGGCCTCCGTCGGGTTTCACGCACTCTTACCCATTCTGCACACAAATTCAGAGTCTTCAAATTCACTGGAAAACCAAAAATGATAAGCTTGGACTCCAACGTTATTCTTGTTTTTTACACAAGTGGTTAAATAAATAAGGCACCAAAACATACTCCAGTCGCCCCCGTATTGAGATTATTACGTTTCCAACAAAACATACGTTCTTATTGAAATCCTTATAGCTTAAGGGAACGTCACGATCTTCTGAATTCACCTAGATTACCACGGCCGTTCTCTTATTCAGTTGCCATACAACTTTAGTACAGCAAGATAGTACACGATTCTCCTGGTACATCAATATAGCACTAGTTGAAGCTTGAACTCGAGAGAAGACATTTTTCTTATTGGCTCTTTTTCATCCTACCTATAGCCATTTCACATTATTCTGGCCTTATCTGTCAATGTTCCCATCATATAACGTTTAAATTTTTGTTATAACATCAATTACCAAACGTTAAGTTAACTACTTGAAAACTTTTCAGAATTTCGGTGTCAAAACGTATTAAATCGGACCGATTCACTTCTGTATCTACAAACAACATCCGCCCTGCTTCGCTTTGATCAGTACAACGTTCGGTAAAAATGAGGCGGGCCGTTTCCAAAATAATCCCTTCCTCGAAGTTCCTAAGTAATCAATCCGATGGTTCCCTCGCGAACTTCGCCTCGACCTTGAAGATGGACTTCAATGCCGTTGATGAATTCTACATACTGTTGGACGATCCTCACAAATCTTGGCTTCCCGGAGATGAAGTATCTGGGCAAATAATTCTTATTTCAAAGAAGAATTTAGCAAATATTGTCATTACACTTTCACTTATTGGCTTTGTCAAGATTAACGCTTCCTCCCACTCAAAACTACGTCCTATAAAACACACCTTGTTTAACCATACCATTAAGATATACGGTGACGCCAATACTCCAAATGCTGACGATTTGTCAAATGGTCTTTATAAGGGTGAGCATCGTTTCCCCTTCATTGTAAAATTACCCAACAAGCGAATATTCACTTCAATCGATTTTGGCAAAGGATCCATCAACTATGTTCTTCGGTCATCAATCGGCGGCGCTTCATCTTACACAAATACACCATCAAATGGCTCATCTCCTAATGACAACGTGATTTCTGCATCTTCTCCCGCAGAGTCGTATTCCCCTAACAGTTCAAATGTCATCTTTGCTAAAACAAAACGACTCCACAACCCATATCAAACCTACGAGAAAATAATAACTTTGATTAGTCCAATTGACGTCACGACGCTACCGTCGCCAAAGCCAAAACGGCTCATAATAAAGGATCCAAGATCTTCAGGTGGAAGAAGATTATCTCGTACACAATCTTCAACTTCAACTATTAACACTATGAACACTTTCAGCACCATGTCTTCCAACAATTCCGAAGGCGAGCCACCCACAGCACACCACAGCCCAAATTCCAACGCAAGTTTGTTTAACTCAGCTGCAACTTCTTCTTCATCGGGGACAGTCGCCACACCTTTGCTTGGAAGTAATATAACCACACTCCCATCAGCTCCTTCGCCAATTTCGCAAATATCGCCATTAAACCAACAACAAACTTCATCATTAACACCAAACTCTAACCATATCAACTCCGACTCTATAGGTTCAAAGAAAGAAACCATTAAAGTTTCACTAGAGATTCCTCGAAGAGGATACTTGCGTGGTGAACTCATATCAATCAAGCTTTCCATTAATCATCTCAAGAAAATACAGGATTCAAATGGAATCATCATAACGTTTGTACGGGTGTGTCGTCTAGACAATGGTCCAGATAGTCTATTCGAATCCTTCAGAAAAGACTTGCAACAACTGGTGATGCCCTTGTATGTTGATCCAGTCACGCTCTGCTCCGAAATAAAATCGAGCGTAAGAGTGCCAGCCGATGCATTCCCAACGATTTCGGGGTGTCCTCTTGTCTCGTTTCAATATTTCATTGAAGTTCTCATCAATCTTTCAGGAAAATCAGTAGTCCTTGATTCCGAGGTTACTTCTGAGCACCATAATCACACCAATCATCATTCTGGAAACACGGTTGACGACTGCGAGTCCTCGAACGTTCTGGCTCTTGGTAACGGACACAACGGCTCGTTCAACTTCAACTTCAGTCAAGTGAATTCATCTCTTCTGCATCAAAAAGAAAGATCCGGGTTCATTAATACGGACAGGTATAAGAGACTGAAGAAGTTCTTGCAATTAACTACTGAAGTCATCATTGGTACACACAGACTGAAGAACCCTGCGACTTCGGCGACTTCGCAACCAATGTTGAATATGGATGGAGTATCTCCAGCATCAAGAAGATCTTCATCACTGGTTTCCTTATCCAATGGTTCACCAGCCCCAGCAAACATTAACCAACAGTATCAAGAACCTTCTACACAACAGCAGACACCTATTGAACAAGTTCCGGCGCGTTCATATATACCGTCATCAGCACCAACTACCGGATTCCCAGCTTTGGATTCGCAATACATTTCTGTAATTCCCGAGTCCATGGAGATGAATTCGTTCCATACTCCACCGTACTTTGAAAACCACAACCAGCCTTCTCCAACGCCTGCCAATTTCCCGGCAGTTCCCAACTATGACGATTTATCGACCGCCGAGTCAGCACAGCGGTTCCATCTTCTTCATTTATCCCACCAAGGGACACATTCGGAAAAAGAACGCATGAGACAACACGAGTCATCGTTGTTACCTTCTGCACCCCCGGATGAAGATGATATTACTGTCCTGCCGGTGAATCCTGATATCATGGAAAATATCCAGGAACAAGATGAGCTTCATGACCACCTTGCATCTAGTAACTCCCTGGCATCTTCTTCCCAGCCACCTCTCGCATCCCCTGCATCTTCTTTCGCTGTACAAAATTCCAACTACAACTTCTTTATTACGCAAGAACATCCAAATCCTGTTGATAATCCCCAAACCAGCCAAACACTCGCCAGAGGAGGTTCTGATAATACGATACCACTATCTCAAAACCTTGATGAAGATCCGTACAGTGCCATAGATTTCGTTCCAAACTATGACGCTTCCGGCAACGACCGTCTAGTCGCCGAAGGAAGTAAGTCGCGCACATCATCTATACTTACTGCATCTACTAGTGAAGCAAACACCGGTTCTAATTGAGAATCGTCTCATATTTATGACGCCAGCTGGCTACGACATGACATTTTATGCTACTGGGCACTCTTTGGAAGCCTTTTCATATCCAATGAGCAGTTTCTATTACTGTAATACTATTATAATGCTAGGTAGTTATAAACTCAATGAAATGATGAAGTAAGAATTAGGTAGTAGTTCTAGAATCACTTGAGTCCTAGAGACGTACTATATTTAGTAGTTCCAGATTATTAGATTATAAAAAAGGAATTATTGATTAATGGTAAGTGAGTATCATTGAAACTTGTCACTCTCGTCGCTGGTTATCTTTCCTCAAGCGCCGTCAAGGACTTGGTGGATATCGCGTAATTCTTCGCTGGTGTGTTTGAACTCTAATGCCAACTCGTCGAATTTCAACTCCAATTCCTCGATGTCCTTGGACAAGACATTTATCAAGCCCCGGAAATTATCGATACTCTTCAAGTTCTCATGGAGAATATCTCGGGCCTGGTTCAAATTGGTAGAGTGCAGATTCAACTGGGTAGTCAAAAAATCGTTCTGGGTGGTCAACGCTTGCAACTGGTACTCCTTCTGGGTGAGTGCGTCCTGTTGTATGTCGTAAGTCTTCTTTAATTCGAAATATGTGTTCTTGTTCTGCTCCACGACATCCTTTAGTTGGTTTAATTTCTCGTTAAACTTGTTCATTTGCAGAATTATTGACTCCAGGGATTGGGGATTGATATGGATTGGGGAGAATTAGTGAGTCTCGATGTCTCGAAGTTTCTTCTGTCAGTAATTGATGTGGTGGTCTGCGTGGTTTCTTGTGTCTTAGTAGTCTCGTGTAGAATTTGGCGCTTGTCGCAAATTAGACGGAACTATCGATTTGACATATCATCATTACAGGTTACATCCGATTTGACATACCATCGTTACAGGGTACATATACAGTCTCCAATTACAGGTTACATTATATCTTCTTAAAGGATATCGATATTCCAACATTAGAGACCTTTGAATTACATATTCCACTTATCATGGCTAAATGAATGATAATTTAGAAGTCCATTCTTCTATAAACATAAATAAAACAAAGAACTAGGGTAATAATAGACGTGATAGCGATAACTAATGAAACTATGAAGATTAATGAAACTAGTGAAGATTAATGAAAACTAATGAAAACTAATGAAAATTGGTAAGTTAGGGAGACATTATGGTATCTGAATATCATGGTCGTTCTCAGTGTTTTCTTAGTTATTATTCATGTACAATTGTTTCTGTAAAGTTATTACATTATCCTTCAATTGGTTTCTCTCTTGTTTGATGATGTATAGGTCGGCTTCCAAGTCTTTGATTCTCATGTTGAAGTGAGCATTGCTTATGGATTCATGTTCATCTTCTTCTTCATTACCTTCTGGAATCAGACCAGGTAACTTTGGATTATTCTCAAGTAATGGCGTACCGTTTCTTGAACTGTGTCTCTTACTGGCAGATTTGAAGATCGTCAACTCTTTGTTCTCGTTTACCAACTTTTCGATCATCGCCTTCTGTGTGTTTAATTCTTCTTGGTTCATCTTCAACGCTTTACTGGTGTTGTTGACAGACTGCAAAGCATCACGGTAATTCTCTTCAAACGATTTCAACGTATTCAATTTTTCCGTCAACTCAGACTTCAACGAGTTAATTTCGGTGCTTGCCTGGATTTCGTTTTGTTTACTGATTCTTAACAAATCGTCCACTTGTTTTTGGAGTTGTGTAATAAAAGGATTGTTTTCAGCCAAGGGGGAATCTGGTGATGGAATATCCCTTGCAGTATAATCGGAATTCTTCGTTTGCCATAAGTTGACCAAACTCTCTAACTGTGTAGAAATATCCTTCTTGGATCTTCTGCCACTCGAAGTGGCACCGCTGATTATGGATCGGTTCGTTGGTTCGTCGGTGATGGTAAATGGTGCATCTTCACCATCAGAAAGTTCATCATCAGTATGAATGGACTTGTAGTTCTCAAATTCTAGACTAATATCTTCATATTTAGACTTCAATCCACTGATTTCTTTATGTAACTCTTCTTGGTCCTTTACCTGTCCAGTCAATTTAGAAATCTTTTCTTCTTGAGCCTTTATGATCTTTTGGAAGTTAGACAACTCACCAATTTGATTGTTCATAAATGGTTCAAAATGTGCAAACTTATCCGTCAATCGTGTGTTCTCTTGTTGCAAATAAAGTAGTTTATTATTCAACTCTAACCTTTCCAATTTGTATTTGGACAATTCTGAAACGCTGGATTCAGATTTGCTACTTCCATCTTCGTTCAAAGCTATTGAGTTGGGATCAATAACTCCTCTCAACTCATTCACTAACGAATCCTTCTCTTGTAATCTCTTTTGATATGCTTCGGAATCTTGTTGATGGGTCCTCTGAAGGGAGCTATTCTCTTGTTCTAATTGATTGATCTGCTCTGTTGCATTTTGCATTTGTTGCTTTGTAGAAATCTTCAATTGGGTCAATTCATTGGTTAATTCACCAATCAATTTTTTGACCTTTGCATCGTTGGCAGATTGTCCGTTGGAAATGGGTACTTCGCTGATTTCACGTGCTGCTATTTGACTTGGACTTGGTTCATCAGATATAACTTTGGTGACAGATGTACGTCTAGCCGTTCCGCCAGTGGCAGCTCCGACCGTAACAGCTCCGACAGTTGCTATCGCTGCAAGAGCTCCTTTTCCGATGTGTGCACCAGAGTCGTTGTTATAATTTTGGCTTTCACTGTATCCTAGTTCTCTGATATCCTTAGGAGCCGCATATGGCTCCTTTGGAGCTATATTTTTGTCGTGAATAATTGTGTTTTCTCTGGTTGGTGGGATATCAACTTCAACAAATTTGTCTGCCTTAGGGCTATTTCTACTTGGAGAAACTTCTGGTGTTTTGAAATCTTCTGGTCCGGCAGAATAACTTCTAGCATGACGCTCATTTCCTGATTTGAGTGCTTCGCCAGCATCTAAAGCTTTAGCAGACGATGCAGCTTTCTTGGAACTTAACTTAGGGTTGACAACTGGTGTGGCAGGTTTGTCAGAGATGAAATGTTCAAGTAGGTCGACATCCAATTCATATATCATGGTACCGATTTCTTCACCATTATACTCTTCGTAGGTCTCATAATTATTAGGATCGTTTGTGATATAGTCGTTCTTGTCACCACCCATGATAACCAACTTATTGAATTTCTGTAAATAAGTCATCGAGTGACCACATCTTGGGCCGGGCCCATCTGCACCTTCAATCAACTTGGACCATACTAATGTATGCAAATCCAAGACGTGCAAGGTGTCATAAATCACCCCGCTGAAATCATTTCCACCGTAGATATACAATTTATCATTCACAATACAACTAGAATGCTCATTGACAGGAGCAGGAATACAACCAGTTGTCGGAATTTGTGACCATTTGTTGACGATAGCATCATAACACCAAAGGTCGTTAGAAACACGTTCGTTGTTGTAAACACCACCAAAGATGTAGATCTTGCTCTTGTATATAGACATGGAATGATTGGTTAATGGAGGAGGTTTGAAATTATTCAATGGTTCCACCAATTCCCATTGGGCCTTAGGAGACTTGAAAGTGTTCAACTCAAAGTAGTATAAGCCATTGAAAACGTCATTTTCTAACTGGCCACCAAACAAAAAGAGTCTTGAAGAATTGTTGTTTAATGCAATTACGCCAATAGTGTGCCCATATCTTCCGTTTGGTTTGTTAAGAATATGGCCGGGGATGGTATATTTGCTGTTGTTGATGTTGAATAAATAGAAGTTGTTATCTGGGTAACCATTGAAGTCAGTGTCGACGGTATCACCTCCATAGATAATAAATGCATTTCCACATAAGACTGCAGAATGTCCAACTCTTGCTGGAGGGGTATTCAAGTTGGCAATATCAACAGCTTGCGCTGCATATGACGTGGTTTCGCCAGATTCGCCTTCTTGAGGGTAAACTTTCCAAGTATCACCAAAAACAGAACCTTCTTTCAAACCACCCATTAAAAAGATTTCATTTTTGTCACTGGAAATTGAGGAGGCAGCATGTCTGTAACGAGGGAAAGGAGATTCAAACAACTTAAAGCGTTTCCAAGGGGTGGTTGCGGTGATTGCAATTTTAGGGGGTTTGTGAAGTACTGGCATTGCAGAATATTGGTTTGATGGGGGGCTTCTATCTATTCCGTATTCTTGAGTCTCTTCGAGCAGCTCTCTTGGATGGGTCATGTCACTGGTAATGGAATTAGTGGACGAGTCTGAGGCTTTCTTTTTCTTACCAAATTTGAAACGGGCCATAGGTTTATACGATGAAATCGTCGATTCTAGCACAACTTTTGGACAACTTTATGAGTGACCTGGAGCCAATTTTGAGGAGTTGGGGGCAAATTCAAGAATATCAAGAATATCAAAAGGTCAAGTATAAAAGAAACAAGGAGCTCTAGCACAATTTCAATATACAGACGAATAAATCACGAGATACTAAGGTGAAGTGTAATGGGTTAAACGCTAAGCAGTCACCAAAAAATCACAACAATATTAAAAACTGAAATTTCCAAGGAAAGTTTTCTTCCAATAGGGTAGTCTGAACTTTTCAGATAATTATCGTGGTTATATATCCTTTAAGAAGATGATTGTTTGCTTATGGTTTTTTGTTCATGGGAGTGTGCTGACGCAAATTTCCTACTTAGGAGATTTATTTCGAATTTCCTTTTCGGGCATCAATTTCTAACTTTCCCTAATAGTACCAACCAGGGCCAAATGACGAAGTACTATACGGAGTCGGGAGATATTCGGAAGCGTAAGACAGATCAGTTCTGAATTTATTGACACTTCCCGATATTGAAATGTTATTAGTCATTGTTTAAGTTTTATTATAACCGCTTGTTTCCTATTTGTCCAGGATGGTGCACTTTATGGAGATCAATTGTCTGCAAAGTTATGTGTAAATAATGTATCTAAATGGTAATTTGTCACTACCAAGGCTGGGTTGGAACAGTGGATATGAGTAACAAAGAATACTCCAGGGAGTCTTGACGATGATATATATTTAAGTTGAAGGTACATACATATTGAAATGATTTGGTTTAGAAGCAGCTCTAGGCAAACATTTCTAGTGTAGTATATAGCTGACTCAAGAATACTGCAACTGCGAGTCCATACTTAAACGGTAATTAATGCGACTGCAAACCCTGGAACCATTCTAGTAAAACTGTTCTCAATTGTGCTTGTTTATTCTCTATTTCCTCTTCGAGACCCCGTTATTTGATCGCCTCGCTGTTGAGCCTCTATACCCTCGAGTTGTAGTTATCAACAGAACCAATACTAATATTGGGTATCATTTAGTAGTATTGATATTGGATATTGGATATGTCTTTAGCTACAAGTTTTTAGATGTGACAACCATGGTCCTATGATACTTCATGGAATTGGAACTCCACAAGCACTATAACTATTTTCATCCTAGCGATCCGGATACGTAGTACAAGTTGTCAACTGCACCTTAGAAATCATTAAAAACTGAGCTTGTTCAGTGTACGACATGTATAACTAGATATATGCATCTTCTGGTATCTATTTATGTTCGGAGTTTTCGCAACTCTTGAAATCACAGAAAATCGAAAATACCTAATAGCTTACTTCAGATACTGATCCGCGACGATGGACTCGTATAACTACGATCCAAATCAGCATCTATACCAGATATTCAGTACGCCTGAGTCACTCGACGAATTGCCGCGTTTACTTTCGTTTACTAATTCTTACAAGGAAACGTTGGACCAAGAGATTAATGATGGAATCTCAGATTACAACAAGTCATACTCTTCAACATTGAGCGATGAAACTTTGTCATTTATGACGCTGATCAAAGAGGTTAAAGAGAAATCTGCAGCGACTCGACTGGCGATTGCTTCTATGACAGATTCAATTCAAAACTTAGATCAAGGCAAAAAGAATTTGGTTCTTTCCATGACTATATTGAAGCGTTTACAAATGTTGATCAACGCCAATAACACACTTGTTACAATAATTCCTTCACATAATTACAAAGACATTCTTCAACTACTCAGTGTGATCAAAGAGCTCTTGGTTTTCTTCAAGCCATACAAATCAATTGATGAAATTAATCAACTTAACTTGATGGTCAATGGTACTCAAAATAAGTTAATAGATGATATATTTATTGATTTTGAAGACTTTTTGGGCAAAGAGAGTGATCAGGATTACCAATTGGTTTATGGTTGTGAAATTTTGGAGTTAATCGACTTGAAATATAAGGAAAAATTGTTGACCTGGTTCTACAATATCCAATTGAAAGATATCAAGGAAATTTTCAACAATTCGGGAGAAGCAGGATCCTTGGATAACCTTGGTAGAAGGTACATGTATTTCAACAATACTCTTAAAGAGATTCAATCTAAATATATAAAGGTCTTCCCCAAAGAATGGAATATCGACTTGGAAATATGTAAAATATTTTGCAAACTTACAAACCAAGATTTGTTTAATCTATTGAAATTAACTAAAATCGACTCAAAAACCTTACTTGGAAACTTGATGACTACTCTTGAGTTTGAAAAAGGCTTGAATGACATCTTCAAAACTAATGCATTCCAACTGATTATTTCAAGCGTCTTCGAACCATATTTATCGGTATGGGTTAGCGAGCAGGACAAAGTTTTACAGGCAAAGCAATTGGAATATATGGCTACATCACAATTGCCTCCAGAATTCAACGAAAATGATGACTTCATGGCAGTTTTGAAGGTAAATAGTGTCCCCAATATTGCCAATTCTTGTACGGAATTGTTTAAAAGTTTCCAACGAATACTAACCCAAATATTGAAATTGAGTAATGGGGAAATCCTCCTTGATTTATGTAAACTTTTCATCAGGTATCTATACGAGTTCCATAACAAAGTATTGGCTCCAATATTACCAACAAATGATGAGGAGTTGGGTGGTGGATTGGAACCATTAAAGTACCTCACCATGTTACTCAATACAGGAGATTATATCCTTAATAATATTGATGATTTATCTGATAAGTTTAATCAGTTGATAAGCGATCCGTTCAAGTCGAGGCTTCAGTCATTTGAGAATGTCAAAGATGTCTATTTCCGGTTGATTAACAAGTCGATTTCCAATCTATTGATTAAGGTTTCCAACGACTTGAAATTGAGTTGGAGACAATTCATCAATAATAGTTGGTATAGTATGGATTCTGTAAGTGATGTATCTTCATACTTGGTTGAAATGAAATCAGTGTTGGTAGAAAACTTGAGAGTTATTCTCCCCATGATCATCAGAGACAGTTATACAAGAAACTTCAATGATAAGTTAGTGGAGTTGTTGATGAATTCCTTTGGGAATAATCTAAAACTCTTCAAACCGGTAAGTATCGTCAATATTGAGCAGATTCTTCTCGATCTTTCTACATTAAAAGAACTATGCTTGAAATTCCAGTTGTTTTCAGATGCAAATTTCGACGAAACAAAACCCACGACTAATGCCAGCTCCAAAAACTATCAAAAGTTCGTCAACTCACAATTCCATAACCTAGAGTCCTTGTTGAAATTGTTGATGATCCCTACATTACCCATTGAAACTATCATTGAGAAATATTTCGAAATGATTGGAGACAAATCAATCAGAAACTTTACAAAGTTCCTCAACTTGAAGAATATTGAAAAGAACGAACAACGCAAATATATTGAGAATTTCAAGCTCCAATTGACATTAGACGACGGGACCTTGATTGCCCAATCTCCTTTACTATCAAATATGGAAGACGAAGATGATATGCCTACACCATCTACTACACCAACGCCTAGTTTCAAGTCTCCAACAATTTTACCCACTAAAATTAATAATTTTGAGAAGAACTTACGAGAATTTGCTTTAAACGGTGAGAACCACGTCAATAAGTTGAATGAAAACTTCAAGAATTTCGGGAAATTCTTTAGAAAGGATACGAATGAGTGATAGAGTTCTAGTGGTTTAATGAAAACTTCACCAAATCATTACTTTGGATAAAAATCTGTCTCTTGAAAGAAAAATTAAATCTCTTCAATCACTCAGCAGTCTCTGTAGCCTTTCCATAAATCATTTGTGTACATTTATCAGAATTAAGTAGTTGACATTATATACTTGTTTCGCTTATGTGCAGGATATATGAGCATTACTCACTATCATTGAATCTGAATAACAGTTTCTATTGCATAATATACTGCTATTGTTAAACTTACTTAAGCACTTCATTCCAGCGTGAGATAAGAGTCTTGGATCCATTAATTTACGAAATCATAACTCATATTTATAAATTTACGGCATTTTCCTGCAATTTTTGTTGCTATCGTTCACTGAATTCACTATCTCCTCATCAGTTTCCCTCCAATGTTGGTTAAAATCTGTGGGTTAAAGTCTCTAGTTGCTGCTGAGAAGGCTGTTTATTCTGGGGCAGACTTGCTAGGCGCCATCCTAGTCCCAAACAGAGCTAGAACCATTGATTATCATGTTGCAAAGGAAATTTCACGCCTAGCCAGAGAGTCCAGAAAACAAAGAAATAGACGCTTTCAAACGCTACAAGCAATTCATGAACATATAGCACAACTGAAGCCCACCACAGTTTCAGAATACTACGGAACTTTGTCGGCTTTGGTAGTTGAAAACGGACCTTTTTTTGTCGGTGTGTTCAGAAACCAGCCTATAGACCAAGTATTTGAAATAGCTGATGAATTAGAACTCGACTTTATCCAGCTACATGGCAGCGAGAATAAATTGGACTTTATTTCTCGTAATAACGAGTCCAAATATGGGATTATTGGGCGCTATGTGGTGCCGAAGGATGTTGAAGAAATGGAGAGTCACCTTTCAGACTTCATGAACCACAAATTGGTTGTGCTTGCGTTGCTAGACTCAGAAGCAGGAGGGGAAGGCAAAACTATTGACTGGGATCTAGTTAGTGATCGGTTGCATTTCGGTAAATTCATCTTGGCTGGTGGGTTGAATCCAGATAATTTACGGGCCGCAGGAAAAGTCAGAAATATCATGGGATTCGATGTCAGTGGAGGTGTTGAAGATGAGTCTGGGTCTAAGGATCTTGCAAAAATACAAGCATTTGTAGATATTGGTAAAAGTATTTAGAAACTTCAGGAGAACAAATAGACAATATAAGGGCAATGAAATATATCAGCCAATTGTAGTCGTCTACAGTATGGAGACAATAAATGAAAAATCTTTGTCTAGGATGGACATAGCGATTTATTTCTCGTCTACTCTATAAGAGGGGCATACAAATGACGTTTCCCTAAGCTGGCCGTCTCACAACTCTACACTTTGTCTATTATAAACTTTATTATTGGTAAACTAATACTATACATAACCTAATCTTCTTGATCCCAGTTACCTGGTCTTTGTTGCTTTGGCATTTGTGGACCCCCGGCTCTCTTGGCCATGATGATTTGATCAATGGATAAAATAGTGTTGGTGGCTTCAACAGCCAAACTAATGGCCGATTTCTTTGTAGATAACAAGTCATAAATACCGTCAACAGAAATATCGACAACATCGTCACTGTCCACATCAACACCCATCTTTAAACCTTCATCGGTGGTGTGAGCAGCGTATAACTTGCTTAGCAACACGGAGGAGTCCAACCCAGAAGTTTCAGCCAATACTCTTGGAAGAACTTCGAATGCCTTAGCAAAGTGCTTGATAGCCAATTGCAATAATCCTGGAGTGTTTTCACCGTATTTAGTAATCAACTTGATTAATTCAATTTCAACAGCACCGGCACCTGGTAACAAACGGTTATCCTTCAATAACCCCTTTATAGCATTGACACCATCGTCAATGGCTCTTTCTATATCATCCAAATTGTTTTGGGTAGCACCTCTTATGATTATGGTGGAAGTTCTGGAAATAGATTCATCTTGTCTGAACACAGTAACTCTATCTCCACCGATCTCCTTGGTCTCGATGACATCAATAGAACCCATTTCTTCAGGCATTGGTGCACCTAATCTTGGTAATGGAGTGGCTCCACAAACTTGACAGATTCTTCTCAAATCAAACTTGGAAGGAACTCTTAAGACAAGAATATTATATTTGTTGAAATAGTGCAAGGCCAATTCACCAACGTTTGTACCAGCAACAACAACTCTGGCACCAGAATCGTAAATTTCTTTACACATTTGGTCCAATTGGTGTTCTTCACCCTTGGAGAAGTCCAACATTTCTTGAGCATTGTGCAATAAGACCGTCCCTTTGGTTTCGGTAGTTGAAATGTCAATTGGACAAGTGAAAACGGCAACTCTTGATTTCAGTCTGACATTTTTTATGCTTCCTTCTGGTTCTCTTGGGAAAACCATACCTTTAATGACTTGAGATTGGTTCAACGACGAACCCATAATTTTTACGACTCTGACAGAATCAATATTGAAAGATTGCGGATTCTTTGGGTTGACAACAATCTTTACTGCTTCAACAACTAATTTAGAAATGACGCTTTCGTATCCGTATTGCTTAGCAGCAATAACAGGTTTGATGACCTTCATTAATTCGGATGTTTCCAAAATAGAATCGACTTGGTCTACTACCAATTTATCTAAAGTTTCCAAGACAAACTTACTTGCCAAACTATACCCCTGCATAATTTCGGTAACATTTAATCCCAATGTCAATAACTTCTCTGCAATATTTAAAAATTCACCGGCTAAAATAATCACCAAATTTGTATTATCACCCATTTCGAATTCTTGTTGTTTTGAAGCCATAATCAAAATCTTGACGGCAGGGTGTACAATCTCCAATTCGTTAAGCATGGTTGCAGCATCATTGGTAATAAAAATCTTACCCAATCTATTAACAATAATCTTATTTCTACCACTTGGTCCCATTGAAGTTAACAAGATCGATGAAATTTCACGGATCGCTTCAATGTTACGGATAATAGCTCCGTCAGCATTGGAATGTGATTGATACCCTGGTTTGAACAACCCAGTATTTGGACCTTGAGGAAGTTTGAGTGACATCTTATCGTGAATAGTAGTCTCTAACGTTGGTTTCGCCTCTCAAAATTCACGTTGAGATTTGTTCGCGCTAAAAATTTTCAGACTCCAAAACTTTTGTTTCCACACACTATAATGAAGACATCAATAAGAAGGGACTTGATCTGCTAGGAAGCTGCATATTCGTAATCTAGTGTTGCTCTCTGTTCTTTGCTTCTGGTGCGGTTCCTCGCAATCTGCAATAGCATTTCACAAGTCTTATGTATGTTGCAAAACACTCGATTCTTCCTGAGCTCTCCAGATCATGTTTTAATGGACTTTTGGGGGTTGAGGGAGGAACCATGGAAATTGTAAGCTAACGATGATTAGGTACCTGTTGTGTTGTAGGCACGATTTTTCTAAGTGTTTATCTGAAATTTGAGATTGACTTTTTTTCACTCCTAGACGGAATTACCAGCCGTGAATATTGAAGTTGTTCGCTCAAAATTGTATTATATTGAAGTGCCGAAGTTCCTTGTATTATAGTAACTGTTCTTCATTCAGTTTTTGATTCATTTGTCCTTCCACATACACAACATTTACCGTTACACGATATGATCCATCAACATCTTGGATTGACCAGATTGTTGGCACGCAAGCCAATGTTCCATACCATTAGAGCTCTCACTAAAATACCCAAGACCAAACAAGTGGGTATCATAAGCCAATGTGTACCGAACTACAGGACCTTTACCTCAAATACTCTACCAAAGTTAACTTCCATCAAACCGCCTAAGCAAACAACTACCCCATTACCCCAACCGTCTACCCAATCGGCTGAATTACCATCTTCGACTCCACAATCATCGGTTAAATTACCAATTTCGGCTCCACAATCATCGGCTGTCTGGACAATTCCCAACATACTCACTTTCACAAGAATTTTTAGTACACCCTTCATTGGATATTATATCGTAACAGGTAATACCAAAGTGGCGTTGCTGATATTTGTCTATTCATGTGTAACTGATTTCATCGACGGGTACATCGCTAGGAAGTTTAAGTTGCAGTCAGTATTGGGGTCTATTATAGATCCTCTCGCTGACAAGTTCTTGATGACCACTTGTATTTTATCACTTGCATATATCAACTCTATACCACTTTTGGTTGCTAGTTTGATTGTTGGGCGTGATGTAATGTTAAGCTTCATGTCCTTCTACTATAGGTATCAGAGTTTAGCCCCTCCTCGTACTATTGGTAAGTTCTTGAATTTAGCAGGCAATCCCACTATTTCTGTTCACCCGAACTTATTAGGCAAAGTTAACACTGCGTTGCAGATGGTCTACGTCGGAGGTGTAGTATTCCAGCCAGTTGTTGAATCCATTTTTGCTACTGATTTGAGTGTATACTCCCTGGGTATGGCCGTTCTAGTAAGCGCTACCACTGTTTTGAGTGGTTTGACTTACATCTCTAGCAAGTCCTCGATGAAGTATATCAAGTAGACTTGAGATACATGGACAACAATTTTGAATCATTATAAAGGGTTAATAGCGCTAGCGTTGTTGGTTCGACTTGATTTTGTAAGTTGCTAAGCAATTGCATGTTGAACCAGACCAATTGCTTTTCAAGCTTGACATTTCTCAAATGCGACGTACAATCAGGGTTTCTCCATATCGAAGTATTGGGTTCGATTAGGTTACGAATAGTTTCATTGGGGAAAACGATAGCCAGTAGGTTGTTTTGAAACTTAAAAAATAGAATTATCTGGAATATGTTTGCCCAACTTAATTTAACCAACTTGGTTGTGTCAGCTTCGGATAGTGCCTTGTAAATCTCTATCAAGTGGACAAATTTATCAATAACATAAGAGTTTGATTTCTCTTCAAACAAAACAGTGCAAAATTGACATTCATTCGTTAGCCTGAGCACCTGTATTGGCACATACGATAGCTTTTCAATCTGTAATGCAATACATTTACTAAATTCTCGAATAAGTTGACGATTCTTATCACGATTTTCCCACTTCAAGAGATACTTAAACACTGTAAATAGCTTTGGAATATCATAACGAGATTCATTTAGATGGGACTCTTCTGATGAATAGTAGTCTATTTCGTAAACCTCTGTCAAAGTGTCGAGGATTTTTAATGATCCCTTAGGTGTTGGTTTTTTGGAAGTATTTCTCCTCCTTGTCTCACCTCTTCTTGCTTTCCTGCTTCCGACAGCATCATCAAATCTCTTTTTTACAAGTCCACCTCTTGTCCTATCTCTCTTGGTAGCATCAGTCCACTTTAGCTTTGTATTCGACTCTTTGTTATTTTGTATTGCACCTGTGGCCTCTGATTGGCAAAGGTGCTGCAAGATTAGGGCAATTGCCTCTAATTGTCAGTATAATGCCTCTCGTTCTAAACATTTCTAGAAACATACCTCTACAATCCAAGTGGCTGTAACTCTTATTCTTGAATCTGATAATAGAAACCGCTACTGCTAAAGTGATCATAGGGGATTTGAGTGTGTGGTGGTGGCTGCAAATTGAATTTTCATCTTGCGCACATACAAAGACAGGAAACTGGCACTACAATAATAGATTTTGTGATATATGGCATTACTGCCTACTAACAGCTTTTTTATATTCTGAAACTAATTCCTTATCTAATTTTCATCAGGAACCTTTGTATAAAGAAAATTTTATACTTACTGAACAGAGCATACCGGCAGTTAAATTGCGGGATTGCTTGATTTTTGTTCTTGATAGACTTGGTACTTGAAGAATTGCCTAAAGGAATGGTAATATGAGGTGCTATTGAGCTCATCCGTATTTAGAGAGGTTAAACTATGTTCTAGTAAGATGAACGAGACAAGACGGATTTCGAAAGCGATCAAGCCAAGATGAAACTTTAATGTGTAGCTTCTCATAATCTAACCTTATTTTAGCATGCAAGCATATGTGGTGATATTTTTGAACTGATACCAATAACGAATAGTGAGCTACGTCCGATTCAAACTGGATGATTGCATTTACTCACTTCAGTAATGATACAAAAGAGGAAATTAACGGTAGCACATTCTTGCTAAACCCATCAATACCAGTATTCGTTTTTGAAACTTCTATCCAGCAATAAGTGGTAATCAGCATATTAGTGATTCTTTTTGCATCTCATTCTTATCCATATCCGTCGTCTGATGAAGTTTCCGAAGTAATATTTCCCCTTCCATCTACCATCACTTAAATGACGATTAAAAACGATATTAGAATATATCCATCCTAGATCATCAACATCATTATACATCAAAACATACCAAGTATCCCAATCCCATCGCCAACCAAGGTCAGGCAAAGGATAATTGTTCATGGTGTTTTCTGATAGATATAACGGTTTTTCATGAATAGTTTGATAAGTGGGTGGATCAATCAATGGAAGCAAGGACTTGTTCGAGAATAGGGGTATGCCAAATAACTGCATACCCCTTTGGTTTTCAAGAATGTACTCGAATTGGATCCCTTCGTTTACAATGTCATTATTGAATGAAGCCAAAACTTTGGCTATGTACGAGAACTTTTGGCCATGGCTATGATACAGTTCGATGAGCTGAGTATTAAGTTGATTTATAAGATCGACATAATGTAAACTCTCCATCTAAGCAACTGGTATCTCGATGGAATACCTTAACTTTCAGGTACTAGGTGCAGAATTTCGAGTAACAATCGGAGAACACGTCTCAAGACCAATGAGTGCGCCGGTAGAGAAATTACGGGTAAACTCAAGAAATGTTTAGGACCTTGGATTGGATTGGGTGGGCGTAGGAGTGTTGGCACAGAACCTGTTACAAACTGTGCGCTGAGCAGGTATCATGAAAAATGGTCATGTGCGATCTGTACACATGAGCAAGAGTTAGAAACGTGAAGTCATTTCCACCAACACAATATAGGTTAGATTAGTGAAATCTCAACCTATAGACCCTTGTGATTTGGAGCAGAAGAAAAACATGTACCAATGGTCTAGAGCACTCGACAAGTGAACCTTTCAGCAGCACACTCTCGAAAAGGTGTAAAAAAAAATATACTAGCTGAAATTTCGAATGCAAATTGGGGATGACACTGTGGATGTACATTAATTCTAGACTAAATATCGTGAAACGGTGTTCTTTACAAAACTCGAGTTCGTATCGGCTTTTGGAACCTCCTGATAATTGGAGGATACAATTTGAATGCGTGAGTAGGTTAAAAACTGTATACAGAGCTATTTGGAGGGAAGAGGCGGAGAGCTGTTTTCTAGAGTGAAGCGTTGTCGAATGTTGTAACTGACGAGCTCAAATTCTCGAAGAAGCTCGATTAGGGGAGCAGAAGCTCACTATTGCTTGCCATTTCGACAGTTGTAACACTGAATTGACTATAATTAGTGGCATGCAAGTTATCTCCGCTACAAGTTTACGACACGAATTTGTGTAAGTTACGGAGTTATGTAAATTTAGTACGTTCTTTCGAGATTCATATGGAAAAACTTTGATTGGTACGGTTCATCTGGCACAGTACCGTAAGTGTACTAAACGGAACAACGAGGAAAGTGGGCTATTTACGAATGTTGTACACGGGATAATTAGAACCGCCTTATTGCAGTCAGCTGTGTGAAGTTGCAGAGTTCTCAGAATGGAGCAGGTTAGAGGAAAATAAAACTATTTAGCATCCCCGACAGAGGCATGCTGCAAAGAACATGATTAATCTTACAGCTGCGGCGAAGGAAACCGTCCATTGTATTGTTTGTTCTTCTACTTCGAAAACCAATAAATGGATTGCGTATTAACATAAGAAGAAACAACGTCTAGACTTCTGGTCGTTCACTTCTCCAGTCCTCTATCACCGTATTGTTTGAGTTTAACTCCAAAGGTATATTTTTACATATGCCACATATGGAGCTCATTAGATGTGTGTTGAAGCCCAATTAAATTTTGCCATCACCTTATCACTTTTTATATTTGTGTTCCAACACGTCCTTCTCTTCTTCCACTATCTTTTCGAAAAAATTATTGTGGAAATGTTTCCCTTTTCACTAAACCCTCTTTTTCTTGGATAGTCGTCTCGATCGTTTCACTCGATTCTGGCTAAATCCGTATCCTTTGGGCGCTTGTGTTGCTGAACTGAGCACAAAACGAGATCCTAGAAAATCTAAGAATTTGAAGATTGAAACTAAAAAAATTACCTCTTTACTTATTTTAATTATGGGTTCCAATATTCATTATTTATCGGATAGTCAATCTACATCATCGACTTCTACATCCGTGTCGACTACTGGTATCTCAGCTGCTGTTGCTAATATTTCAATTAATGGGTCGAGCAATACCCTGACTATGAATTTAATTCAACCCTCTTCGAGAACTGAGAGTACAGGCCATAGACATCATCCATCCACGAATTCAGCTTTAGGGAACGTGTCTTCACACCAACATGCGCCACAGTTTCCTTTCCATAATCCATTTGATTTCAGCTCGTACCCGATTACTAATCCTCCCATAATCGATTCAACTATGTTATTACCCTATACTAACGAGGGTATTCCGAGAAGAAGAAGAATATCCATTTCAAATGGTCAGATTGGTCAGATCGTAAACCATGAAGCTTTCTTCGATCCAGAACCTGCCTCCGCCATCGATGATTTTGGCTTGAATCATCAACACTTCAACAGTTTCCATACTGTTCCCCAGTCACAACTTCCAAATCAGCAGGTGGTCAATGTAGCTAATAATTACACTAGCGGAAACATTGCAGATTGTGTGACACCACCTATTCCTTCGCACGGAAATATGGCAACATATCAACTCCTTCAACAATATCAAAATCAACAAATTCAAGCTCAGCCTCATGGAAGCCAAGATCAAGCCCAAGATGAGTCTCAACCGTTTACGCATGTTCTCAAGCAAGAGCATCAGAAATTTCAACCTGATAACTTCGCTACATCTGGTCTGCTGCAGTTCTCTACAACAGTTGAAGCTGCTTCGCAGTCACAGCGGCCTTCTTCTGTACTGGCGCTCAAGGAAGATAGAGACAATAATAATGTAGACAATTCTTCATTTGCAAATGCTGCAGGCGTCCCACCTCCAAATCACCAACTCATATATAACAACGAAGTCATTTACAATCCCAATAACGGGCCTATTCCAGGAACAGCAGCTTGGAAGAAGGAGCGCTTATTGGAAAGAAATAGAATAGCAGCTTCTAAATGCAGACAGAGGAAAAAACAGGCACAGATCCAGTTGCAAAATAACTTTTCAAAATATGAGCAGGAAATCATTGATTTGGACAATAAAGTTAAGAAAAGTGAAAAAATATGGGCATTCTATAACTCACATCTAATTGCGTTTTTTGAAAGTGGGGATATATCAAACTTGAACATCCTCAAAAAGTATGTCAATCGTGAAAGTATAGATGAAGTGGACTCTGACGACTTGGGATGATTTACTGAGATACAATTCGACCTCATAGAAATTGAAGCAAATACCTGTCAATAATAAATGAGATTGGCCAACCTTGTATTTTCTGTAATCGTTTGGCCCTACTTTTCCTTATCACTTGGGATCTGAAGCACGGCTTTGAAACCTTATCTATTCGAGCTCGACAAAAAGACAGCAACGCACGAGTAAGTTCCCTTTGTTTTCACTTTATAAAAATATCGGAAGAAAAACTCCTAGGATGACTCTTGTGCTCTTGTGCATTTGATATTTTTCACCTTTTGTGGGTCTATTTTTTTTTTACGAGAACTTTGGAAAGGTATATTCTATGTTGCTTTGTAGAGTAATTTTACTTCTTTCTACGTTTTCACTTTTACGTTTTTAGTTTTGCACATGGTCAAAACAGTCATGATTAATTACATCACGCAATCCATTTTCAAGGTTACTTTTAAAAGTATTTTCAGGCAAGCTTCAAGGTATACGGACAGTGAAGAAAAGGAGATTAATCACTATAGATAAAAATGAAAATCAGAAAAGAAATACGAGAGACCTGATTTTGAGGTGGTACCTGAGGGCGGCACTAATCTATAATCTTTTTCTTAAACTAATATATTCCCAAGAACCAGCATTTTTTTTCTTTTTAAAACTTTGATGGGCTAACGAAGTATATCTCCGATAAGCTCTTGGTATAGGCTTAGACGATTATGTGTAGTCACGGGTGCTGGTGGACATGTAACAAGAGAGAAAAAACAGTAATCGCACATCTTGCGGTAGAGCCCATAGGAGAAACCAGTACATCGTAAAGCACTTCGCCCTACAGTAGCAAACCAATTCTTTCTATTAAAGTTCAAATATTCTAGTCTTCGACTTCCTTGCGAGTATTATCCTCCGTTTTGTGCTGTATTATAATGTTTGTAAACTTTCCTCTAAATTCAACAAAATGCTACCACATATTATTTTGTGGATTTGAAAGTGTTCGTGAAATGGGTTAGGGGCTTTGAATGGCACGTTAGCACAGAGCACAGTAACCAGATGCAAAGGTTACAAATTAATGAATACGAGCCCATGAGGAGGTTTTTTTTCATACTTGTCCCATAGTAGTACGGAAGTATCATCTTGCAAGCCAAGGATAGTCATTCGTCATCTAAATTCCAAATAATGGTGAAAAATTTCTTGCCTATTTCTTCAAGATTAGGATTACTACTTCTATGTTGCATTTTACCCACTAATCCAGATACAATTTCAAAAGCATATTTACGGTTCTAAATGGTATGTCAAGGGTGTACAAATCAACAACGGTCTTGGAAATGTATACTTGGCCGGTCCAGGTTAATCATTGAATATTATCGACATTTGATGAGTCGGGACTAAATGGGTGCAAAAAAAAGCTCGATGTGACACAATTATTTGACAGTGGACTGTATTATTGGAGCCCCATTACGAAACTCAAGCTTTTCGACAAGGTCGTAAAATCACGAGTATTTCCCTTGAATAGAGTCTGTCAGAAAACTGATCAAATTCACAAGTGACCAAGAAGTTAATCTTAAATAAAAGCTGTAGTTGTTCAATTCCAATTCGGTTAGGGTTCCGCAATAAATTTCAACGTTGCCAAATTAGCCAATTTCCTAAAAAATAATTCATTAAGTGTCTACAAATATAATCTGAGGTTCGTGGAATAAATTTCTGGTCACAGGTAAACTTGATTTCATATGACTTGAAATTTGACGTCGATATAAGGAAAGCTATCTGAATGTTATGTCTGATAAGACCTTGAGTTATATTCGAATACAAAATCGTCAAGCCCTTCCTGAAACAAGTAACATATATTGTAGAGTAATAAAAATCCGCCTCCGAAACCATACAAATTTACGATGCAACATTTTGCAGAAGTCATAACTCCGGCTTCAGGTGGAGTTCAAACACGAATACTATGTATATTAAATGCAATAGCATTCAATCTTTTAATTTCAAACTTTAAAGTTAAGTTTTTTTGAAGGGTACTTTGGCTAACCATTTTGCTATTTAAAGACTATGCAAAGTTTTATTAATGTGAAACAAACCTAATAATACAATTACTGGACAAATTAAAACAACAATAATCGATTCAAGTTTCAAAGATTATAGAGCTGTTTCTGTGAGCAAAGAATGAAGGGCATAATTTATATATTTTGCAATCATGGGGCACCTTAGATGTCACTGTTATTGTCATTCGTGTTATGTGAATGGTGTCCACTATCATAGTGATGTTGAATGCCTTGGTATATACTGGCATGTGGTGACTGTGTACTACCGTAATTATTTCCACGCCCCCGAGGATGATGGTGTATTTGGTGTTGTACAAATGCCAGATTTGTCGCCAACGTTTCAGCCAAGTCGCCAGTCAGTTGCTGGTACATGTTAATAGGTGGATTCGTAGTGAACCACCCGGAATTTCCATTGGGTTTGTATGTATTCAATGTATCAGTAGATCCGCTCTTCCTTTTTTCACTACTATTCCTGTAAAACATCTTAGCACTGCTAGAGTTTGCAGTTCCCATGTTGCTGATACTATTGGAACCCGAGGTCAGCATTACATTACTAGCAATCGAGTTGACGGAGCTGCTGGATATTCCTCCACTAGAAGATAACTGGTCGCTCAAGCCAGATATCGACCCAAAGGGATAGCCTCCTGGTTGTCCCAGGTGTGGATACGCCTGTTGCGCAAAATGCTGAGGAAAAGGAGCATAGTGTGAAATAATCCCACCATTGGCAGTTGGTGCGTTGTTGTTGTTGGAGTCTGTGGGTTGTGAGTAGCCTGAAAACTGTTGGGGTTGTACCATATTAAATAGAGCGACACCAGTTTGTGGGCCAGGTGTGGGTCCTCCAGCAAGTGTTAACCCATTTTGATCACAGCCCAGTTGGCTATTGTAAGCAAGATTGATTTGGTGTGGAGCTCCCGTAAATGGGTTCATAAACGTCATTCCATTTTCTGCAGTTTGGCTGGAGTTGGAAATGGTGTCATCTTCATGTTTAATTATTGATGAGCTCGAATCGATAATTTTAAAGCCATTGTGTTCCTGGGATGATCCCGCTAGCATATACAGCAGACCTTGAGGCGGAAAAGGTTGATGGATACTGCCACGGTGGTTGAAGTTTTCCGTACTCTGGTATTTCTGTGGTAGGTATTGAGCAGGTACGTTTTGTTGTCGTTTCTGGTCTTGCTGCGAAAGTGACAAGTTCTGAAGCTGGTAGTTTGAATCTAGGAAGTAGTATGCTTCATCTTGGACAGGAGTCTTTCCACCTAAGGAAGAATCTTTGACAGCATTCCAAAGGGAGTTTGAAATGGATAAATTCTTCAAATCAGTTTCTGACGGGCGTTTTAATTTCCCATTAAGAACGTCGTCAGCATTATAATAGCTTATCAAATGAATGGTTTGTTTTTCATTCCGTTTTTCCATATGAAGTTCTTCTGTAGAAGTCAGTAAGCTTAAGGTTTTCTTTATAAGGCCCTGGTCTCTAAATACATATGACAGGGTTCCCATTGAATTCTTATTATTGTACGAGGTAGCTGAATGATCATAAGAGTCACGATGTATCAACTGTTGAGCATTTGATATTTGAGGGCGCTGCAACCTTTCTGTGATATCCAAGGGGTCTTGGTCGGCACTTCGCCTTGGTTTCTTCTTTTTGATACAATCCTTTTCATTCTGTGAGTGCTTGTCCAACTCACGATAAACCAAAAATCTTCCTAGTATTCTAGAAGGGGACCATGCGATACCATCTGTCCATCGTTTGATACCCGATTGTTCCTCAATAAATACAAAAACATTCCCGGACTTTATAAGTTGAGGACGCTCACGTTCAATTGGTCTTCTGTGAACGAGTTCTATCTGTTTATCAATAATCTCCTGAATAATTAAAAGTGCATCCTTAGTAGAACCAACGTAACCAAAGAACGTAGGACTAAGTTTTGTTGTTGACATAATTTGCAGCAATGTGGAAGATCAGTGCATATAGAAATTAAACAAAGTAGAAGTAACGTTAATACAGTGGAGTATGGTTGAGTTTTGTATATTTAGTAGCAGCTTGGTAGACGGTTTCGCAAATGACCAGATGACAAGTTTGGAAAAAGCCGGGATTGTACTATGTTTTGATGCAGGGTCCTTTCGAAATGTTCAAAAGTAGTTCAAGTTTTGTTAATATCGCTTGAGTATCAATTAAAAATACTACTATTAACGATACGAATCTGCCACTTGGATCGGTTATATTAAAAATGAGGAACTGGAAAAGACAGTTTATTTAAACTGCACTTGATTACAGAACAATATTTGAATTCTAATGAGAAAAATCACCTTGATCAAAATCTTGAAATGAAGTCAAAGAAATAAGCCCAGTGTTATACTTAAAAGGTAGTTCTAAAGGTACTTAAATTCACTTCTTCAACTTCAACGGTGGAAATTCAACATATTTTTCAAATTATCTTGAAATTTGAAGACCTTATAGTGTTTCTACAAAAAAATACAAAAACATATTTTCTGAAAAAAGTCTGGAAAGCGAACTAAAAAATAATCTGAAGAAAAAAATATCCTTAGAATTATAACGGAATTCACTCAAAAGCAATCGAATTACATGAAAATTAAAAAGAAAGAGGAGTTTAAATGATATTTTACTGAATGGTATGAGTGAACGCTATAAGAAATTGTAAGTAGGAGAGGTAATGATCCAGTTGAGAGCATTAGAGCTTTCTCTAAAGAGGACGATTTCTCACTTTATCTCTCTAATTTCTAGTATTTACTATGTGATTTTCATATAAACATTTCTACTTCTATTATCAGCCAGACTAACTCGAAATACGACGCTTTTCACCTTGTCTTGTTCAGTTCGCGAAAATAATGATATGTTTCATATTTTAATCAACTATCTAATCTATCAATGTATTAATTAATAGAGTGGTAAAGGTGCAAACAGGAGAAGATGCTACATTTTGCATGTACAGTAGGAACATTAAAAGAAGGAAAAAATTATATTTAACTCATATAGTAATAATTGATGAGAAAGGAAAGATTATAATCAAAATAGCTCCTAGAAAGAAGGAAAATCGATGGTAATAGAGTATTTTCTGTAGAGCAACAGATTTATTTTGAAAGTACTATCATTATGTGCAGTTCATTTTATATTGCGAGCTGCAGTGCACGCTAGTGGAACGCATTTGCGCGCCTGGAAATCCAGTGACTGGCCACATGCCCTTCTAATTCTTAAACAACCGATCATGGGGCAGTATTATTACATTCTTTTGATATTCTCTTCGATCCGTATTACGAGAAAATCTGTTTGCTTCTAACTGTTGGTTCATGGTAAGCCGTTACAAATTCTAAGATAGGCTTGCGTACACGATGCACAATACAACAATAGCAATATGTTTAGTTGAATTATTACTTAAATTGGACAATAATGCGCATAAAACAATAATTTTGTGCTGTGTCAAGAAAGTCGTGGCGATGCTAACCTAATTTTTCTTGTAATTGAAAGATACGAAGGGGTGTCGAGGAGAGGGGTGTGAACAAGGCAGTATTTAGGGGTCCCATATTGCCCGCACTTTCAACTATGCTGAAATATGAATGCAGCTGCTGTAGACTTTCCCGACTCCATCTGCTAAATTCCGATCTATATATTTTATGCTCGTCCACGACTCGAAAGTGCAGCTTGCATAATGTGTCTAGATTGCATTATCAGTGCTTTCTCACGGTTTTTACGCGAAGTCATCAATATTCTGTTGAACCGAATCAATTACAATATTGTATTTTCAATGAGATTATACATTTTTGTTTTCTTCTACTCCTCTGTGGTAGTTCTCTAAACTCAGTCTTTCGATTTAAACATAAGACGGGCAAAAAACCACAGTAGCCTAGACCACTTAAATTTACATCACACGAATTGTATAAAATCAGTCTGACAGTTTGACAGCAAAAAATAATTGGCCCCACATAAAAAGGTTAATGTATACGACTGAACAAAGAAAAATATAGGTCGAACCCTGTGGCTATGTAAGGGCTTTTCTTCGAGCGGATGGCCGTAGGGAGAGTTCATCTCTGCCCTCAGGAATTTTCATTTGGTGAATACAACGTTTAATAAAATCTGTATGCAAGTTGAGATGCTTTTCATTGCCCTAATATAAAAAGCTGCTGTTTACATGTTAAGTTTAGACACGATTAGTTAACTCCATTTTTCAACAAAGTTCACATTTATTCGATCTCCCAATATCTCCCTCCAATGATCTAATATTGAAAACCTAATTTTAGCGAATTCTGTGCTCCTCTTCTTGACTGATGAAAAATAATTTTAACTATATTCCCAAATGCGGATGCATCTACATACCTTTTGTGCGTTGCATGTACAATGATGACTCGATTGATTGCTAATTGAGTTATTTAAAGATACATGAATGAAAGGAAAATCTGAAACACTTTATTTTAGGATAGTCCGTAAAAATTCATGAACTTCTCGGAATTATCTGATAGAAATTTTGTTATTTAATCCCTCTGCCTTGAGTTAACAAAGATATACGCCAACGATCACATGAAGAAGTAACTCATAGCTTTTTAACATCCTTGTTAAGAACATCTGTTTGCGCTTCTTGTACTATGTGAGTGTGCAACTACTATCGTTTTGTAATTTGGAGCTGTCATACTAAGCATTGAGCTCGAAAATGTTCAACAAGAATATTTGTTAAACCAAAAGGGCGCAGTGAATGACTAATCACTACTCGAGTAACCTAGAAATATCATATTAAGACCAGACACCACTTCTGGGTGGCTTCTTTAGAGAAGGTCGATCAAATTCTTTCCTGATTTATCCTGCCCTTTGATTATATGAAAGATATTCTGCAGTCTTCTAGTTGAGGAACATACTAGTATTCGAACTAGCAGGCGTGAAATCACATGAAATGTAGCAAATAATGTAGTCTTCCTTCAGAAATGTACATGCATGAAAATCTTCTAATAATCGGTAGGACTTGAATCGATCTTCTTGCGTTAAGTTAAAATCTCTACGCTTCTATTCGATCATTCTTGTAGCAAAGCCTCGAGCAATGTTTAGATATTTCTTAGTATGGAAAAGTCAACTTTGGTAATCCCTAAAATAATAGATAAAGTCTATGTACTCCAAAACGAGATTACTTGCGTGTAGAATAAACCTGGAGAATGACATTCCATCATTAGAAGTAATTCCTATCTCTCCTTTTCCAATGTCCCCAGTTTCTTATCAACCCCAGACTTTCGCATTTGTGCTGCGCACACAAAAACTGATTTCGTCTCGTGCTGTTAATCAGTAGAGTTCATTCGCTATCGGTAACTTCAATCGGCAACAATCAAAAAGCAGTTATTCTCATCTGACCTACCAGTCCTAAGTTGCCTGCTAGAAATTTAATTAGTCTCGTGTTGTAATCGTGGCAACTACTTAAACCGAGTTCTTGAAAAAGATAGGAAAGCCCACTCGTTCTAGCGTTGAACCATGAGATCATTCAATTTTGAGTAGCATATCAAAAGCTCTCTTGTAATTGAAATGTAGCTATAGTCTAGTCGAAATTTGAGTTTTAGATCTGGATGTATAGCCCAATTTGCTATATATTAATTAATAGCCCCCATTAAACAGCACTTTCACTTCCGAGCAGTTCGCTATGAATAGTATATTTTCATTTTTCGGTTGCACCATCAAATCTGTCCCGCCCCTTTTAACACACGATCACAATATGCCGTTTATATGAACTCCGGCACAGGAAGATAGAAAAAACACTAACGCTGCTTCTTTTCTTTACTGAATGATAAATCTGGAATCTATTGACTATAATACATATCTCCCACCTTATCGATCTTTATTGAATCCAAATGCTCGTTATGACTACAAGACTCACTCGCTTATCCCTATATCTCAAAATGAATTGAATGTATTGAATACTAATCTACGTGAACGTAATAATCATAACTTGAGTTTTAAAAACTTGAACCCAAAAGCTGCTAATGGTGGCTTTAAAATGAAGTATAAATCTTTACTTGGTGATGTTGGGAGGTCGTTATCTTTAAGATTGAGTAGTTCGAATTTGATGGGTTCTTCAACTTCAATTTTGACCCAGGCAAAGTCACAAAAACAGAGCAGTCAAAAGCTGAATCAATCCCAAGCAACAAATCAATCTATTTCTCAATCCCAGTCTCAGTCTCAGTCTCAGTCTCAGTCTCAGTCTCAGTCTCAGTCTCAGTCTCAGTCTCAGTCTAAGTCTCAGGTTCAATCTCAAATTCAACCCCAGACTCAATCGCAGTCGCAATCTATTAACTCTCTCATTTTCAAACCTCATACACCACTTCATTTGCGTAACTTGCCAATTGAGATCATTGATTTTATCTTTTATCTTGTTGATAACAAGCAGGATTATAAAAGCTGTATATATACATGCAAACTATTCTACTTTTTTGCCAAACCTTACTATTATGAAGCTCTTGAATTTAATTCAACTTATCGATTTGCTCAGTTTGTCTCCTATTTACGGCTCAATTCTGAAGTGGGTCATTATGTTAAATATATCGATTTGTCTGGAATCAAGCCTGGTTATGATAAGGAATTGGAAGACGATATTGAAGCGATGAATAATTTAGTGCTAAATCATAACCAACTCCACCAAGATCAACATCATCATGCAATACCCCATCAAGGCCACCAGGGCCTAATGTCTGATTTCAATCACGTAGACGACAGCTTCAATGACGCTACTTCAAAAAAAGTCATGGCAGGTTGGAGAGATTGGAAATTCAAAAGCAATCCTCTATACTCTATCCATCCATCCTCATCGATCAGTTTGACCAAAATTGCCTCTAATTCTCAAATTCTGTCAAGTTCTGCTAAATCCACTACTTCTTCATACAAGTACAACTCCAAAAGGTTTGCAAAACCTTTCAAATACTTCAAGTCTAAAAAGAGAAGGCACTCGATGGGACATGTTGCTATGAATCGTAGAGATCCCATCCCCGAGCTTATCAACATATCAGACGGAAACTCTGCTACATTGTTGCGAAACACCGTTCCTCATCCTCATATGAATAAGTTCTTGCTCAATTACTCAACATCGAAGGATATTCCTGCGGGATACGTTCTCCACCTCATAAACTTGTGTCCCAATATAACTTCACTCAATTTAGGTAACCTCTCGTTATCCATTGATTATGAGATAAGTCGGGCGATGATTTACAAGTATCAAACTTTTGATCTTATGAATAATTACCCAAAGGACATTATCTATAAAATTGACGATGCAATGCGTTTGGATGAATTTGATGATGATCTTTCTTTCCAAGGTTCATTATTTAACTCACCGATAATGGGATCCGGTGGGTCCATTGTGACTGGTCCTGCAGCTACGTCCAATGCTTCAGCAAGGCAATTACATCAACATCCTTCGAACAAAACTCTCTTCGGATCCAATCATTCTTCCTCTTCTGCTTCTCTGGTCTATTCTTTGGCAACATTCTCTAAACCAATCAGGAAGTACAACAGCTTGTTGCCACCGTTGCCCCAAACCGTCAATGATATATCATATTTAAATAAGGGAGATGGCAAGGTGTACCTTAGTGATTTGAATCTTAAGTCTATCAACAACAGTTATCTTAATAAAATCAATGAGGAGGATTTACTATCGGTGCTAATTAGAATGCACGGTACCAAGAACTTCCGTAACTTGACTTATGTGCAAACTGCCATGACCATTCGCAGTCTTAATAATACCTTGGTTGCAGGTAATCTAAAGTACATCAATTTGTCTTCTACTATCTGGCTCAACAAGAGTCTAGTTCAGAAATTCCTCAGCAATTTAATTGTACGCAACTTTCATCAAGAAGATTCAAGTGAATATTTCAGTGACGCTGAAGATATTGTGGATGACGATAGCACCTTTGACTCTGAATTCGGTACTTTGATTGATTTCAAACAGGATTTAGTTATCGATTTGTCAAACTCAGGCATGTACAAAAATCTTCCATGGGCAAGAAAAATAGATCTCAACACTGAAGAAGGATGTAAATTGGCTTATAAAATCATCACAAACGTTCTACAAGATCCTTTTGATGAGTATATGAATCGTGAGAGGTTAAGAAGAGGTAGGATTGGAGAAAATTATTTATCCTAATTAGTTATTATAATACTAATTCTCGTATCTACACATATAGTACGTAGAGATATATGTCCCAAGCAATAGGTCATCACTATTTCATGGGTCTGCCTGACCTAATGTATTAGCGGCGACCTCTAACAGCGATGGTTTTAAAGCTGGTATTCTCCACAGGACTTCTCCCATGAAGAAAAAGATTATTCTAGAAAATTTAAACATACTCCACGTGGTCTGATTAGCACCTAGTGTTAACGCTAACGACTTATTGGCCACGGAAGTTATTCAATAGATTCACAATCGCAAATGTGACCCTACGAAAAGAAAATTTTCTTTTAATTTATAGATTTCTTGTGTCCGGGTAATAGAGCTGTACCTGGGAAATATCAATTTTAACAAAGTGATACTGTAAGATATGTATCCCCCAGGATCCTTGCAAATACAGTTAAACAATGTCTGACTTATCTGCACAATTATCTGCGTTTAAGAATAAAATCAAGAGTGGGCCTTCAGTTGTTGCTCCTCGAAGGCCGATTCAAAAGGCACCTCAATCACCAATTAAACAGGAGTATAACCAAAAGAATCATGAAGTGAAAAGACAGGCACCATCCACAGATTCAGTTACTGAAGTAATCAAAAGACAAAAAACGTCAATGGGAGAAATGTCTGGCTCTCATTTATCAACTCAGTTACATTTGGCTGTAGAATATGTTAAACATCATGATACTTCAATCTCAGTTGCCAAGTTACAAAACTATTTGTCATTTGATATTACGCATACCTTACTTCCATTATTAAAAGAAATTGATAGAATCAAGTTTGATGCGGACACCAATACATTAGAGTACGTGTCTCTTCATAATATAAGAACTGCAGACGACTTGCTTAATTTTTTGAGATCACAACCAACATTCAAAGGGACATCAGTCAAGGATTTAAGGGATGGTTGGGCAGGTTGTCCTGAGGCAATCAATGAGCTTGAGGAGCAAAATAAGATTTTAGTATTAAGAAATAAGAAAGAAAATGCTCCTCGCTTAGTTTGGGCAAATTTGGGTGGTGAAATGGGCACGATCGATGATGAGTTCAAGGAGATGTGGACGACCGTAAAATTACCTGATGCCGACAGCTTATACCAGGCATTGATAGATCAAAGTTTGAAACCAACTGGTGCAGATCCTCAATTGATTAAAAAGAAACCTCAACAGCTGGAAAAGAAGCAAAAGAAAGCTAGAAGAGGTAAAATTACAAACACTCACATGAAAGGCATATTGAAGGACTATACCCAATTGGTGTAAGTTGACATAAAATGCCTTTCTTTCATTTGCATGCTATTTTTTAATAGATACCCCTTGTTACGGACATAACAGGGACATAACAGGGACGTTTTAGCCTATAATCTTCGGTAAGCATTTCAACTAATGAAAGATTTATCATATTTCGAAACGATTGTGGGGGTTTAGCATTATGTGACGTTTATAAAGACGTTTAGAGCTAAAGACTATAACTAAACTATGATCCTACATTTTTGGAATCGTTAAAGGAATGTGGTAGGCAGTATTTCAGTATAAAAGAAGCCTATGTTGTACCTGAAGCTCAAAATTTGGCCCGAAAGAAACATCTAATCTTCTTAATTGGAAAAAATGAAAAAAAACCTAAGAGTCCCATGGGTTTCAAAGCTCGTATTACTTGTTAATCTCTTTGGCATTGTTTATGTCTCGTACCTTTATGTTACCAAGAACTTAAATTAACAAAACGATGTATAAATTGGTTCATATTCTAGGTATTCGCTTGTTTTAATGATATGTGAAGCTCAGTATCTTATAAGCATCTACCTTTTGAATCAAATTTATGGAGTATTTTGCATACTTGAATGCAAGACAGGTACTCTAGTGTCGTTCCCATATATTTGGTTTCTGTTTCGAATAATTCCAAAATTTCAAAACCAAAAAGAAAGTCAACGAAATATAACTATTATATCTATACTAGATTTGATTATTGGAAAATACGTGAGTATCCATAGCAGCCTACTTTCTCTCATCAATTGGAAAAACTTCTTCGAAGCTCTATCAATTTTCAAGCTCCAAAAATACCAATTGTCACCTCTTTCCATATATCGAAGATTGTATTATGTATTTTTCGGACATGCGTCTAGAGATTAGTCCTTTTCTGGCAAACTACTTGCAAAATTTCATTTTTTCACACAATTTGAGCAATTGGAATTACATTTTGTACTAAACTTGTTGGACTTAACCACGATTGAAATTTCTCCGAAAACTTTTAACATAATTTTCAGGTGAGGCGGATGACAGTTTGTAGGAAGTGCAGACTTTGGACTATAATCAAGTGTGTGAGCCCATGTTCTGGAAGTATTGCTAGCTCAAATAGATATCGGGAAGGAGGCATGAGGGTATGCAAGGTTACTCGAAGACACATGCTATCATAATTGCAATTTTATAGTCAATAAAACTGTAAATTTCGTAATTTCTACGCTATCAACTAAATTCCAGATAGTTCTGTTGGTTGCTTTGAAATTTACTTGTCGCTTCTTGATCTGGATCTGCATAATCGCAGGCCTTGAAATTACTAAGTCAATAAACCCACAAAGCTTACCAACTAATTCATGTTTTACGTTGTTTCGATGGTAAAACAAATTTAGAGGCAGTGAGGTTAACAAAAAGTTGGTTTCTGTCGAGATTTTGCACCCGAAATTTACCATAGGCGGATTTCCACAACTCGGATTTTTAAATTGCCCTATAAATATCAAGCACCCCTTTATCAAAACCTCTGTGGTATTTGATTGTAAGCCACTGTTTGTATTCGTTTATTTGGTGCATGGAAATACTCTTTAAGTTCTTGTATGATATCTTAATAATTTAGCAAATAATCCAGAAATATTGGCTAAACAGTTTCTAAAAAAGGGATAAGCAGGTAAAATTGTAAAACATCCTCAGGATGTAAAATTTCATTTCATGTTACATTACAAGCCCTACTGCTGCACATAGAAGACATGGAGAGTCATTTGTAAACGAGTAACTTCCTTTATTGGAAGCGCTAAAGTATTTGCTTCATAGTTTGATAAGGTCTAAATATTATGAGGAGAGAAAATACAGCGTAAATAACTCTGACTTATATACTTGAGCCAAAAAGGAGGGTAGACATATTTCAGAGTTCCTCTATTTGAAGCCTTCAAGCATTGCCGTGAAGTTCTCTTATTTCTTGAATCAAGGTGTACATCAGTTTTACTAGTGAACTTTTGAGCACGCTATTGATAATATTGAGTAAATCTTGGTCCAAGATAATTTTTTCTGTTCCCTAAGTACAACAAATGATTGAACCAAACGAAGGAGATATCTCTCAAACTAACCTTTGTTAACAAGAAACTATGTCTGGTATGTAACTTCAACTGATTTGTACAAATAATATACATACATTCAAAGGAGCTAGTTCACTTCTGTTGAATTCAAATTTCGAATTATCCCTTGAGGGGGAACAATCTTGATTACCTCTCCGCAATCGCCATAAGTTATACTAACCCTGAATAGTCGATTTCAACACTGTAGCTACTGAATTTTGTAACTTTTACTACCAACAATTTGATTCTGATAGAACCCAATTGGGTAACTTGTACAGAGAACAGTCCATGTTGACTTTCGAGACCTCTCAATTGCAAGGTGCCAAAGACATTGTTGAAAAATTAGTTTCATTACCATTTACTAAGCTTGTTCACAGAATCTCGACTTTGGATGCCCAACCTGCCTCACCAAGTGGAGATATATTAGTCATGGTCACAGGTGAATTGGTTTTTGACGATGAACAAAACTCCCAACGTTATTCTCAAGTTTTCCATTTGATCCCAGATGGAAATTCCTACTACGTATTCAACGATATCTTCAGATTAAACTACGCATAGATAGAAGTATATACGTAATAATATTATTACTAGTAATCTTTTGGAGATTCTTTTTCTTTGGGAAAAATGTAGAAAGCCATTCCTAGTCGTTATTTGAAAGCAGCTTCAGGGGACAACTATCAATTAGTGTTAGTTTGAAACCTTTTTGGGACCAAAGTTGTGCAAAGTGTGTACGTAAGACAATACTTTAGATATTTGTTTCATTCTGAGGTTCAGGATTCACGAATTTTGAATTGTCGCGGATGGAAATAGGGAGTTTACGCTCCTACTTATTGCCCACTCACCGTCAATGCCTATCATGCTGGACGATCTGAATTATCCAACAATACCAAATAGACCAAACAAAACCAAAGAACATTCAAATACAACTGGTTCTGATGCTGATGCTATTCCTAAATTTAATTCCAACAACACCGAATATGAGCAAATAAACCCCGTAAACAATTCTGATAATATAGAACCTATCATTCCAAGAAGACCCCACAAGAACGAAGTTGAATCGGATCTTCCGATAGCTACCGGGATTGACTCCTACAACTCAGATTTTAGTGATACAGAGAAAAGAGCTGTTGAGCCAGGAACTCCTCCAATCCCCTCTAGACCTCAAAAAGAAAGTAAGATATCGTACACCGAGCAATCTTCTTCTTCATTGACAGATTTTTTGACAGAATCCACAAGAGACGCAAGTTTTGACTCTCATTTGTCACCTGAAGTTCATTCGACAACTCTTCTGAATGTTCACACCAACAAGGCAAACGACATAACTTCTGGAAGTGTTCCAATGAATAGCGACATTATTGTGGAGAATTCTCAAATGGCAACCGAGTTTATCAAAAATCTGTCCTCAATACCAGTGATACCTTCGAGACCTACAAGAAAAGGTAATAAAAACAGTACGGATATTTCAATACCAAGAACTTTATCCTCGTCTGGTAGCCCTGAGGATGAAATCTGCGATTCAGAAATATATGTTGAAAACTCGGTACCTACAAGACCTTCGGTTCCCGAGAGAATTACAAAAAAGACGAATGTAGAAGAATTGCCTATCAAGCAATCCATCTCTGTACCAAAAGCGGACGTCAAGAATGCTATTCCTGACTCGTTTCATGAAAAAAATGGAGAATCAAGACTAAATTCTGACTTGGGTGTGTCAGTTTATAATGAAGAAACTTTTGGGGATGGCGAAAAGACACCAGGTAATTCTAATTCTAAGATCACCTTCAAACATGACGATGAGAGCCTATCTGCTGTTGTTTCAGATGTCTCTAGTTTTAACGATGATGTCGAGACTTTCCTGCAAGAAAAGGAGGATAATGAAGCAAATGTAAAACAAGCTGAACATGCTGAACCGATTGAACAAGCTGAACAAATTGAACAAGAGGGAGTAGAAAGATATTCTGACGAAGGACACAGACAGGAAAGAGAACTTGATGGAGAAGAGAGCCATCACGACTCACTTGAAAGCACCGAACAGCTGTATATAACAAGGGAAACGTCAAACCCAGCGAGCAACGAAGTTAGCGATGGTCAAACCGAAACATCTCACGATGATATGGACGACGATACTGCAATGGACGATTTAAACTTTTCGCAGGGTGAAAATGAAGGCGATAGAACGAATAATACGGGGATATATACCATTGGCGAAGCTATAAAAGGTGAAGGAATTCCTCTTTCTGGTGTTAGCGAGAAGAATTTTTTTGATGTTTACTCGGCTTTGTCCAAAGGGGATTCAGATATTCCACAAGTTACTAAATCGAAAGAAATAAACAATCCCACTGAACCAGAGAACGTTGAAGATGTTTCGAAAGGTGACTCAGTTGAACTATCCGCGGCAAAAGTTACAGGAGTGCAAGAAAATGCGCAACCCTTAGTTCCATCAAGACCTAACAAAAAAGTAATACAGGGAAGTCTTACTACTGGAAAAGTTCCACCCCCTAGGCCCAAAAAGTTGTCATCCAAAATTAGTGCATTTCAACAATTGTTCAATCAAGAACCCTTGGCTCCTCCCCAGAGACCGATGAAACGTCAAGTTGAGAGTGAGAATAAAGGTTCAAAGAAACTTTCTAACGACAAGCTCATGTTTGCAGAGAGCCTTCAAGGTGTAATGGGTAGAGGCGTCCCCATGCCTGGTATGGTGAATCCTAATTTGTTGAGAAAAGAAGTCGAAGGCAGCATCGACAAGGAAATTTCAGATACCACGCAAGATGAAGATTTTGATACTCCAAGACCTGAGCGAAATGTGGGAAAATCAGAAGCAAGAAGAACAAAAGGCCCGAAAGGGAGAAGATTACCTAAAAGCTTGAAAGATCCTATCAAAATAGAGAGCAGACCCCGATTTCAATTAGTTCTGTATAAGTTGTGGAAATTCAATTTCGAAGCTCCTCAGAAAGAAGACGAGTTGGAGCCGGGTAGTATGAATGAAGACACCGAAATTAACGGAAAGCAAACCATCGATTCAGTTTTGGAAGAGAAAACTGCAGAGGGGGACGGCTTAGTTTCAAGTGAGATGTCTAATATTGAAGCAACTGAGCTGACAACAGAATTTGACATATATAAAAACGAGAATGACATTGAACTGAATATCGGTGTGATTGAGCCAACAGCCGAGTTTGAAGACAAAGATCGCAGTCAGAAATTGTCACACATTGAATCACAAGGAACCGAACTAGCACCCAAACTTGGGGAAGAGAACCAAATAGAATTAGAAGCAGATTCAACATCTGTGAACGAAGAAATAATTTCTAGTACTCCCGTTTCTGTGCAAGAGGACGATATTGTCAGAGAAATCGTTGCTCCAGGTGTTGAATATGTTCAAAATTCAAAGGATCTTGAATCAGTAGCAGTAGTTGATAACGAAGTCGACAATACATCAACATAGCTGGTGGATACGAATGATATATAATATGAGCATTTTTGTTTATTCGAGGGCCTCTATTCTCTTTTGATATATATGTTGTATTGAAAGGGTCAACGGCTCACTATTAAATACTGTAAGAATAGAGAGCAAGTTGAATTTGCACTTGATCAATATTCATACCCTTAAGAGATACTACAGTCTCGGAAGTCTTCTGATATCTGATCCTCTAGACTTATATCTCGGCACATACTTCGAAGCTCTATCTGTATCACGATGGTGGACAGCAACATCTGCGGATTCACTAATATTGATATTTATGGGGCCCAGGTTTTCCTCTTTATTGTTTGATTTAAAATGGACCGCATCATCCTTGAACGATTTTTCAAGTTCACTAGAATGTTTTTGAATATCTTCATCTTTACTGCCGTTCATGTCTTCTAATAGTTTACATCGTAATTCAGCTATTCGTTGCTCAATAACATTATCTTTCTCAACATCTTCTAACTCCTCACGTAGCTCCATACATTTAACTTCTATTTGCCGTTTCTTCCCATGTTTTTCAATTTCAAGTCTTGCTTTGTATTTGTTACCCTCATCTACCTTGAGTCTCGCCTCCTCTTCTTTTCTTTTGCTAATAATCTTTCTCTTTTTATAGTTTCCTGGAATGACCCCATCAGGCAGCACCAAACTAGTTTGTACGTAGCCCGAAGTTCCTGAACCTCTAGCTGTTTGTAGTCCTATTCCATTGTAGGACATCTCTGTGTTGATGATGATGATGATTGTTTTTGGAGTATGTGCAGTAGAAAAATTGAGTTGTCCAAGTCTAACCAGTATTGATGTGTCAGTCTCAATAGATTATAAGAAACATGGTGAGTAAATCTTGAAAGAAAAGTATCATTTGCCAAATTATTCAACCATTAACACCCTAAACCCCTAAATTCCTACTTTTTATGGTTTGTGTTGGTTACCAGTACTGCAATACTGAATCACAATTCATTGGAATTTCTGACAAATTGCTTACTATGGGGGGGTTGATAATATTATAGCCTAACTGTCCACAATTGATCCTAACTCAGTTTTCTACAGAACTGGTTCTTGATAATTATCAACTGGAATCGAATACTTTGAGTCTTACGAATGATGAAGCACTTTAGCCAAATTGTTCCGTATGCTGTATTATGGACTCCAATATAGTATTTATATGCAGCGCCAAAACGCGCCCTTAGCGATTTTTTTTTTGAGAAAAAAGCCTTAAATAGAGTTTAACCAAGAAGGGAGCCAAGAGAGATATGGAGAGAGGCATGTTGAGTCTGTTGGCTAGAATACCTAGATCAAAGTCAAGGATTGCATTAATTGTGATAGTAATCGTCGTAATAGTATTTCAATTCAGCGGGAAAGGACTTGAAAATGAGTATTTACCAGCCGAGTTTAGGACAAGTCCTGCTCCTACAGAAGGAGTAATCGAGAAGCCTATAGTGGGGCAATTCAAACCCAAGGTATCCCAAGAATTCTGGGCTAAGATATTTGCTATAATGGAGGAAAGTAAGCCCGAAGTGCCAATTGATTGCATTAAATACGTTGACAAATCAGAACAGATTCAGGGACCGAAGAACAAGCAAGTCTTATTGTCAAAAGCAGAGATATCCCCAGAAAATTTAACAGAGTTCAAGCTCAAGCATGATAAAATCGTGAAGCAACTTCCGGAAAAGATATCTACTTCCACGTTCAAGAAAGGATCGAGAGGCGTAGTGTTGGTTGGAGGAGGGAGATACTCGTGGTTATCTTACCTTTCTATCGTTTCATTAAGAGACACCGGTTCTCGTATACCTGTGGAAGTATTCATGCCTACATTCAAAGATTTTGAAAGAGAAAAGGAATTTTGTAATGTCATTCTTCCTGAGCTTCAGGCTTCCTGTGTCGTCGTACCTGACGCTTTAGGTGCGGATGTAATGTTGAAATGGTCCCCTCGAATTTCGAGTTATCAATACAAATCTTTAGCCTTGATGACTTCATCTTTCGAAAATGTTCTTCTTTTGGATTCTGATAATATTATTCTTTCCAATCCTGATGAAGTTTTTGACAGTCAATTATACAAAGACAATGGTATGATAACATGGCCCGACTACTGGCAACGTACCATATCCCCTCATTTTTATGATATCGCCGATGTTAAGATCAACGAAAAGAAAAGAGTTCGATACAATCGGTACCCCCTCAAAATCGATGAAAAGGCCGATTCGAACATCGCCGAAGATGATGAAGCGGAAATTCCATTTCACGATTTAGAGGGAACTATACCAGATTTATCGACTGAATCTGGCCAATTGATAATCAATAAAGCTACTCATGGCAAAACCTTATTGTTGTCCTTGTACTACAATATTTACGGACCAAAATTATTTTACAAATTGTTCTCTTTGGGAGAACAAGGTGAAGGGGACAAGGACACGTTTGTAGCAGCAGCAACTGTATGCAAAGATAAATTCTACCAAGTTAAGTCCTACATCCAAACGTTTGGCTATGTCAATTCAGAGGGGAAATTTCAAGGAGTTGCAATGGGCCAAAAACACCCTTTAGTTGATTTTAAGGCTTACGAGGATAACATTGTCAAATCCAGTAAAACAAATAATGATAAAGGATTGAAGGAGCAAATTGAAACTTTGAAAACTGTCGACAAGGAGATTTTTGATCAAAGAAACGGCATGAAACTTTTCACCATTCATTGCAACTATCCGAAGCTAGATCCTTTGGATTTAATGACAAAAATGGATATATATGACTCGACGAAAAATGTTTTGAAGTATAAGTTGTTTGGAACTTTGAAATATGAAAAGAACATTATCGCAAATGGCCAACGCACGACGGCCAAGACTGCCTTTGAATTGGAAAGGTGGACACAAATAAACCGTGCCTTATGTGAAAGGAACCTAAAATTTGTTCACTTTGCAAAGACTGATATGAAAGAGTTATGTAATTTTATTGAGAATCAAGTAAAGTTTTTGAAAGAGACATAGGTTAGCGATTTGTGTTGTTACCCCAAACAAATAAACTTACTTGTCTTATACGATAGTTGAGATTGTTTTATTACGAACGTCAAATTCATTGCTTGCTGTTTAATGCTTTATCATATTATAAATATAGACTTGAGAGTCGATTAAAAACAAAACCAAATTTTTGTCAAGAGCAATACCATCTGTGCGACTCACAAACTGTAGCAATTGTACATCACTAACATAAACTAGATCTTAGGTTGAGGCTGCAAGTCGCTCACAATTCCTAGTGCCACTAATCTTGCAATAGCCATGGTAGTAATCATAGGATTGGCACCACTAGCAGTTGGCATGGTACTAGCATCAGCAATATAAATATTCTTACACTCAAACAAACGACCCTTTTGGTCACAGGCACCATATTTGGGACCTTTCCCCGACATACGACAAGAACTCATTTGATGCGCAGATCCAAAACAAGGGCCAAATGTATCAAACGGAATTCTTGAAATAGTTTGTCTCCATTCGACATAGTCAGTATCGGAAATCGATCTTTCGTGTTTAGGTTTGTCTGAATGGAAACGAGGATGCCAAGACTGTGGAGAAATGATTTCCTTAGCACCTTCGATGTATAACAAGTCGGCACCAATCAATGCTGCTTGTAATAAGGCATTACGATCATACTTGTTTACTGAGTAATCAACAATCAAGGAATCTGGTTTTGCTTTATCAGCAGAAACAAAACCACTGCTTTGATCTCTGGTAATAAGCAAAATAGTAGCTAACAGGTTGTACTTCAACGAATCCTGTCTGAGTTCTTTACTGCCATTCCAAGGAAAGAAAACAGATTCCAAGTGCGGGGCATGAAGTATTGCTTCGATCTTAGCACCATGTGCCTTTCCATCCAAATCATCAACTTCGGTGCACACAGTCGTCAAAATTGGATGTGCGTGAGGTTTGGACTCGACCTCTTTCCCAAAGTCGCCAAATATGACAGTTACAGGATGTAATTTCAAGTTAGCACCAATGTGCCTGTTCTTGAAGCCAGAATTTTGTAAAATAACCGGAGTGTTCAACGAACCACCACTCACCACAATCTTTTTAGGACCTGTAATTTTAAAAACAACATTACTTTCCATATCTTGACATAAAACACCGTAAGCAACATTATTTTTGTGTAAAATCTTGATGACTTTGACCTGATCCATAAACTGTGCTCCTTTAGTCAGTGTATCTCTAAACCAACAAGCAGCAGAGCCTTGCTTAACCCCAAACTTACATCCTAAATGACAGAATCCACAGTCGTGGTTAGGGTGACCTCCATTGTTTTGTTCGACTTCTTTCGCTGCATAACCTAATTTTGCCGAACCTTCCAAAATGACTTTGTTTGTAAGGGAATGGTCAATATTTTCCTTGTTCGCCCCCATTTTTTTCCAAACATAATCGATATGTTTGTCAAATTGTTCAGATGCAGCCCAATCAATACCGTATTCATCGTACCACTCCTTTCTTACCTTGAATGGAGTTTTCAAACAGGCTGACCAGTTCACAGTGGATCCTCCGCCAAAAGTACTCCCAGCCAAAATAAATATATCTTGACTGCCTGAAGCTAAAGTACCATTGCTTTCATATAGTTTTTGACCTTCATTATTGTCAAAATTAAACTCTGATTTGTTAAAATACTTTCCCTTTTCCAAAACCAATGAAGTGAGTCCTGACTCAGATAGAGTGTGCGCAACCACGCCTGCACCAGAACCAGAACCGATGATTAATACGTCAATATTGGGCAAATAAAGCTCGTTTCCGTCAACCTTTGGTTTTTCAGTCATAGTATAGACAAAGTCATCAATGACCTGATCCTCATATAAGAAATCTCTCAATTCTCTACCTGGGAAGCCTAAAGCCAAATTATGCAAGTCATTGAAGATCTTTCCGTAGGAAGCCACAGTAAGGCAGAAGACCATCTTAAACAATCTTCTTTTGATTGCAAAAGGAGAGTCCCTCCAAGATCTCAACAAACCTTCACGCTGCTCTAAAGTCATATCTTTAATTAAAGTCAAACTACCAGTAAGTGCCGGAGCAAGAATTCTAGAATCAAATGCTGTCATTAGAATGACAAAGGATTGGACAGAGTTTGTTGAACTAGAATTAATACTTTCAAGTACGAGTTGTTTGAACTCCGGAATTCTAGATGGACGAGGGTAACTCGCGACGTATTCATCTAATCTTTCAAGGGGAAAATCTTTATGTAAATACGGCTTAACATCTGCAGCATTGAACTCATAAATAATTGCATCTGATAGACATACAAGAACCTCAATGTTCTTGTCGGTTAACACGGCAGGAATCATATTTTGAGATATCTAAACAAAATATTGGTTAAGAAAGCAAACCTAGATATATATATGTATATATACTAGAAAAGCGATCACATACCTCCCCTATCGGACCACTTTGCCTTGTGATTGCAACTAAAGGCTTATGATTTTTCCACCCGACGTATGTATATATACAGGAAAAAACAACCCCACAAAAAACTTCTGCTTGTGAATATCCTGATTCCGTGGGAAGTCATCATTTTTGGGCGCAAGAAAGCTTCAGTTCAGCCCTAAATCAAGTAAGCGTCTTCCATACCTTGTACACTAATTTTAAGTTTGTCGGAGTTGGTTGAACAGAGGGACAATACGTGTAATCTGTCGGGATCTCAATCTTATGTTGTCTCTGTTGAGGGTATCGTGAAATCTCAAGTGGAAGAATTTTTTTAGATTTATCGTAAGGACGTTCGACGAATATCATTAATACTTCGGAAACCAAGATAACCCATTTAATACTAGTGCATATCAAGAAACGTTCGTAATTGTGTCAAAATTCAATTGTTTTGCAATCGCAGCAGCTAATTTTTTAAAATCCAGCCACTCTACTCCCCCCTGCCAATCTCTAGCGAAAGGTCATAACTAGAAAGCCACTGGGAGCCACCGAAGTCGCTGAGAAACCATAGAGAAGCCTCTAATATTATGACTCTATTTCTCTGGGTCTATGATTCTATCCTTCTTATTCGTCAGTTCCTGTATTCTCAAGTTTTCTTGAACATTTCCTTTTTTAAAAGACCGCCATTCACTCATGAATCATCTTTCTGTTGAGTCATGACAGTGCACGAAGGCGCCAAAGACCTATTTCGTACGTTTTCTCCCAAGTTCAAGCGACCTGAAACATACATAAGGCAATATTAGTCCTTTTCAATGTGAACTTTTCGACTTGTAAATCAATGGTTGAAAATGTTGAACCATTTCTTGATTGAAACTTCTAATTAGGCAAAAGAGACTCAGAAATTATACTACTTTGAAGAATTAAAAAAATCGATATGACCCATCTCCTTTCAAAAAGACTTCTTGTTTGCGCTGTACGTTAGATCAAGATTGAGTCGACAAATTTATCTTTTCAGCCTGCCGATTCAATACAGATCAGAGGATTCGTCAAGAATAATTATTCATAAACAATTTTCTATGATTGCTACGTACATGGATCATAGAACAATTTCATCAAAAGCAAACCCACTTAAATGTAGGTCAAAGCTTGCCCTAAGTATCTTTTCTTCCAAATATTTTAGATCAGAAACAAGAAAGCAAGTGGGTTTCAGTATCAACTTTCAAATCCATAATTTCAGAGTTGTTTATACCTTAGCATTTGAGGATTTGACGTAGCTGAGACCCCAACTGTTATAAAACATACACAAATTGGGAACTCTGGCCGAGTTGGTCTAAGGCGCCAGGGTAAGGTCCTGGTCTCTCCGGAGGCGCGAGTTCGAATCTCGCGGGTTTCAATATTTTTTTTTTAGAGGGGTAGAACATAAGAAGGTGATAATAATATCCCCAACAAGGTGAAGATATACCTCTACATCCTACATACCTAATTTTATATAGAGGAGTAAACAAGTGATGAGACCATCTAAGAGAATATATAAAATAAATGACCCTAGAGCTTATAGCAAGGTGCTACTATGATACAAAGAATACTCTACTTGATTTTTGAGTTGTTAAAAAATAATGAACTTAATACTAAGGCATGGGACAAGGTACCTGTTCAAAAAAGAGCTTCGTTCTATTTGTTAAAAACTGCAAGATGGATAGTATATACTCTATAGATATATATTCAACTAAAAAATTCTTCAAACACCTCCTCTACTTACTTCCAATAAACCTCTTCCCACGCGGCTATTGCAAATGAATAGAAACTTTAATACAAGGTTTATGAAGAGGATATTGTAGTACACGGTTTATACCATACTCACTACGCAATCGCTCATAAGCATAAAGAAATAAATCTTTGCTAAATATGAACTCAATAATAATACTACTTTTCAATACCTACACTAGATTCACTAAATGAATAACACCATCAAATTCTACGGATAATCATCAATATAGAAAGAGTAGAATTAAATTTAAGTAATCAATGCATCCTATTACAAATCCTACGAATAGTAAAGTTGAATATGATATTGATGCAGCTAAACATATATCAAACAATACTAAAGGTCTATGAAGTAGATTGATGTTAATATCAACGATCCAAAATCTATATTTAAGTTTATCTAAGCTCATCATCTAGAAGAAACTCGCTAAAAAAAAAATTACGTTGCAAATTCTCAATGGTAGTAGCAATACAATTGAAAGTCAAATATTAAACATACTGAAGTTTTTTCCAATACATGAGAATTTAGAAAACTCAACAAGTCACTTTTAAAAAGTAGAATCATGAAACAACATACAACAGTCACTAACGTACGTAGATAAATAAAATTTCAGGACTGCAAGATCTTCTTAGAAGACGGTATACATGCCGACCTTAATTGCTGTCTAGGAGACTTAAGTTTGGAAGGTAATATCAGCCTTCAAATACATGTCATACTTCAATAGAAGCGAACTACGAAATCCGTCAGAAAAGGTTCACAAATACGACAGCTGAATTGACTACATAAGCTGCGGAAAGCCAAATTCTCTAAGTCGGTGCTTGTCTTTCAAAGAAGGATATTTAGAACTTTAAACTACGAATACAATAAAGATCGCGAATGAGATATTAATAAAGAAGCAAATTAACAATACTGGATCTCTTATATTGAGCTATTTAAGCTTCAGAGATTGTAAAATCTAGAACCCATGCAGCGAATCCCAAATCTTCATCTGAAGAGATTAAGATTATTTCCATTAATATTAGGTTTAAGTTTATAAGAAGATATGTACTGTTATAAAAATAAAGCGATAGTGTGGAATAAATTATGATTGCTCTATGTAAACAACTTTATTTTAGATTATTATCTTTAAGTTTAATAGATTTTTGGAGTCGAAACTCTTCGTTGATTTGATTATATTTATGCCTATTCCGCAAATGTATAATTCAATTCATCAGACATTATGTCCAACGTGTTTCCATTTAGAGAATTGTTGCTGAGGACTACAAGGATTCATCGATACAAGAAGAATAGAACTTGAAGCAGCAGAAAAGAAATTTTGTGCTACAGAAACTCTATATCAGTATCTCGATATTTTGTTTCCTAATATTTACTCCTCCGATTTGTTGATGTTCTTAATAGTAAATCAATACTACGAGGAGTATCGTAGAAGTATTGTAATCATTTAGATAGTGTATTAGGTAAGTTCTTTCCAAATTATGGACGGTGGTGATGTCAATTGACGGGCAGCTTATAGTGTATGAAACTATCATCTTTTATCTTGTAGCATTACGAAAACTATAGTGTTCGATATTGAGCTTTGTTTAGCTATAGATTTTACGGTCCCTAGATTTTCGAGGTAGGATATTTGTAGCTTTGGAGTACAGTCTGGGCTCCATGAAGATTCTTTTGCTCTCACCGTATGGTCTTGCATATTTTTGAGGGTTTATCATAGCACTGATGTTTAAAAATGGAGTAGAGTAATATTCAATAGGTGCAAAAGTACTTTCCTTTAAATGATGAACGATTTTTTGTAGTTTGGGTGCAAAGGGAGTAAGAGCTCTTCATTTAGTCTCTAATTTGTGTGGATATATAGCAAGACATATTTCCGGCTCTATGGAGAATGTGGCCCTTTAGTTGTAGTAGAAAGGTATATAGAAGTCATTTTGGTATTTGCATTAAAGTATTCCTGAAGACAGTACTGTTCTACATGAAAACTACAAAGGATACTAGTAATAGTATCAACTTGGATTGAATATTCGGGAGTTTTCTAACTCATCAGCATGTATTTTGTATAGAATTTTACTTAAAATTGCGCAGCTAATTTATGATTTGTTTCTCTTATCTATTTGTATTGTTTCTTATTAAAGGAGCTCAGTTTGGTGTATCTGTCAACCTCGTATATACGTGAGTAGATTGTGTTTGTCTGTTTTACGAGGGATGATAGCGAATTGCAGTGATAAATAGTGAGTAGTCGTGAGAGTTGGTGAAGAGTAGCTAAATGTAGAGACTAGTTTTTTACTATGCTAGCTAATTACTGAACCGAGAGTCATTGTTGTAGTTTGACCGGATTTATTCTAAGCTTCTATTTGATAAATTGTTTCAAATTGTATAATGCTAAAAGATGTAGAAATTATGATTTGTTTGAGTGAATGGGTGAAGAGTTTTGAATAACGAGCCTGGGTATCTGAGGATATCTCACGGAAGCTTCAAAACATTACGTCGTAAGAGTTCTGTCTATATTACTGAGAGATATATGCTTTCAGATCTGTTCTCTTTTTGTTTATGTTTATGTGTTTTAGTTTTAAGTTTGCTAGATTTTGAGTTTTATATTTTGTTAGTGATACGTAGATTTCATTTGATGTTTGGTACGTTTATCGGGTATAGGTTTTTTTTGTTGCGTGTTGCACGCAACTTAAGGTGGCTTTACTACTATCTGGATGACACATCGGGCTATTTTGTTTGTTTTGTAGATGTCGGTTATATTTAAGAGCTTCACAACTTTTAGTATAAGTGAGAAGAAGTATGAATTTTGGCGCTAGCAAATGAATTCGAGTAGTGCGGAATGGGTAACAAGTTGGTGTGCTGGGGAAGCTCTGTTTGAATTCGTTTTGAGTATAAGTTTACAATTGTGGGTACAGATTTATTTGATTGGTATTTGACCACATTGAATTCTTTCGTAATAAGGATAATACTTGAACTTGTATGCAGTGCATTCGTTTGATCTATGGAGGTTTTGTAGATATATATAATTTATTCGGGACTGTATATAATCTTAGCTCAATCTTTTGATATATATTTTGACAGAATGAAACCCTCCACCAGGGCTATTTACAAAACAATGGGAAAGATATCTAGAGTTAGAACAGGATGTTGGACGTGTAAGAAGCGGTATGTGATTTTGTATCTGAATTCAATTGGTATATCGGTATACTAATATTTAGACATCGGAAATGTGATGAATCCAAACCATACTGTAATAATTGTTTAAGTACTAGCAGGAAGTGTGAAGGATATGAAATACGGTTAACATTTGGTGTTGAAGAGTTGAGGACTCAGAAATTGAAGGAGAAACTGGGTATTGGTAAGTACAAATATGGTATTGCTCTGACTCCTCAATCTGATAGAGCCGAAAATGGAGGAGCTCCATCAGATATTAACAGTACAATCCGACGTTTTGTCTCAACGGATATGGAGCTGTCTCTGAGTAAATTTGGAAGCAATTCTGATAGATCTTTGAGTTCCGAATGCTCTATGTCTGAGCCTGCTAATCAAGAAACCCCAAAGTTAAAGGAAGAAGAATTAGGAGCGATAGAAACGATCACGTCATCTCCAAGGTTGTTTAATACTTTAAATACAAAGTTTGGCAGTGATAGCTTAGAACAATTTAGTTTTGAGCTATTTGAAGACCTAGAATATTTGTTAAAGCCAATAGAGCAAGAGACTCCTAATATTACAAAACATTGTTTAAATTCTAACCTACAACGAGGTGTAATTTCTGAGCCAACCTCAATTAGCTTTGAGAATGATATAATAGATTTTATGAATAGTTCTAACTTGTTTGGAGGAAATGAACGTTTGATATCTTCTGATGCAAGCAAAATTCAAGAGTCAGTAACGGTAACGTATGAGGAAGAAAATATGATGCTAAAACATTTCTTCAAAAAGCTATTACCTCTCTTAGACGCCCACCCCAATTCACCATGGCCTGATTTAACACTCAAGTATTGTGATTTCGATGTCGCAAGGAGCTGCTTTATTGCATTGGCTTGTATTCATATGTATGAAAGTAGAAAGGGGGGGGAAGAGTATTATAAAAAGGGAATGGCACACATTAACATTACCATGGAACATCTTATATTGAATATAAGTAACAGTGGCGAGAAACCAAATTCAGAAAATTCGTCGTCAAGGACAATTGCAGAGAACCGCAAAAAGCAAGTCAGCTCATTCGCAATTTTGGTGTTGATTAATGTCCATATATTGTTTGCAGTGTTAGAAAAGGGCAAGAGTTCTTTCGTGCGTTTTTTTTTCCGTGTATTTGCTTCCATATGTCGGGACTCGGAGTTTTACAATCGACTTATGGAAAATGAGAAAAAGAGATCTTTAGTTGTAGTGTTGTCGTGGTACGATACCATAAGTGCTATAGTAAGTCCTGATTGTCGTTTGCCATATTGTACTCCAACCTGGTATGGCTCATCCAATGAACTGATTTCAACTTCGAAAATGATGGGTTGTCCAGGAGAAATCTTCTGCGCTATGTCGAAACTATGCTTCATGCGACGTGATGTGCATTATAATATCAAGAAAGATCGCGAGGAAGTATTAGAGGAATACCTGTCAATTAAGATTGATTTATTGCTGTACCGTGATTATGTGTCCCTAGATGATGATGGGGTAGAGGCGTACTACCTTAGATTAAAATGTGCGCAATGTTGGACTTTAGCAGTGCAAGTTACCCTCAATCGAGTCGTGAAACCTCTTGGTTACGAGAAACTAATACGCAAAGATGTGCTTGAATTTATCAACGTGTACGGTTCTATGGAATCTATTTCACCAATGGTGACACAAATGGTGTGGCCAGTATATGCAATTGGGTGCGAATGCAAATTTCTAGAAGAGCAGGAATCCATGTTATCGATCATGGAAACTTTGTACCAAAATGCACAAATGGGTACTTTGTTTTCTTTGAAAAGGATTGTCCAGCAAGTCTGGCAACAAGGCATTACCCAAGAGGAGTATTTGATGACATGGCTTGATGTAGATGTTGATTATTTACCTCTATGAATAGCTCTATTAAAATTTTTGTATTCATTATATTAAGCACTAGTGAACATAACTACAAAACAATACACGTCTCTATACAATAGAGGCACGCTTATACTTTTTGCATGGCAGCGACATCAGTAGACTGGACGTGGTCTTCGTCTTCTTCGATAGAAGCTTGTAAATCATCTATAGAGACTAAGGCATCTTCAACAGTTAAGTTGATTTGCAACTTCTTGATACCGAAACCGACAGCGATCCATTGGTGGGCACCCCAGACTAAACCTTCCCTTTCAATGGCCTTGACGTTAGCCAATAATGCTTCTAAGTCGGTTTCATCATCCCAAGGCTTGACGTCCATGGTGACGGCGGTCTTAGCAGCTGGCTTTGCACCCTTAGTGGCCTTCTTGGCAGCGTATTCAGCCAATCTTTGTTGCTTTAATTTTTCAGCTTCTTCATCAACTTCATCGTCATCAGAACCGAATAAGTCAACATCGTCGTCATCTTCTTCAACAGAAGCTGGGGTGGCAGGGGCCTTTCCAGCTGGCAAGTCAGAAAATTCTTCAGTGAATGAAGCAATGTGATTGAACCATCTGGTGAATTGAGGAAATTCCTTTTGGAAAGCCTTGTAAACAGTGACGTCAGCTTGGGTAGCTTCAGTACTAAATTGATGTTAGTATATTGATTGTAATTCAAGCACAATTGTTCTTCCCTTCTAAAAAAATTTCAAAGTTCAGGTAATTTATTTAAATCTTCGTTGTCACTCACACGGTGGGTCTTGAATCCACCTCATAAACACGGACCAAAGATCATGATCATCATTTTAATTTCAATTTTTTTAGTTCAAATGTGCTTGCTTGTTAGTGGTCTATTAAATACATACCCATCAACGTAGGATTTGTCAACTAAAAAGTCATTTAAGGACTTGATAGATTCAACCTTAGAGAAATCTGAGAAGGACATTATAACTAAGTGATTTAAGAGGAAAAATGTTCTACTTTGTAGGAAGAAAGTTCAACAATTTATGTTCAAGAAAAATTTTCCCGTCCCTTCTGTGGAAGAACGTTTTTTTTAGGGCTGCAACGGTCTATAATTTACACTGACATATCAATGTTTGAGTAAATATGAGCATATTGTCCGGGTAACTGGTGTTGGTTGCAAAAATGGAATTGTTTGTATTTTGAATAGACTAATAATGAATGCCTTAGGTTAGTTGTAGCCTAGCTTCCTATTATCTAGTTTCATTTAAATAAAAAAATGGAAATCTAAAAACGGCTGCAAATTTTTTGGGGATTTATACATCTTCAAAACACCTGGATGAGAAAGATAAGTATATATAATGAAATTTGTATTTAGGTACACATAACGGTCTCTACGACAGATGGGTAGTTCTGAATTTCCAATACTTACATTCGAAACTGGCATAACATCTGAACTCATTACTCAAACCATTCTTATGTTCTGGTAAGAATGTGGTTTCTTCGGTGTTTGGGTAGTTCTTCTTGACCACTGAGTTCATTCTTTCGCCTGTTGAGGAAATGAGCTTAATTTTGGTGTCTCCAGAGTTTGTTTTTGCTGTTGTATCAGTCGCAAGGAGATTTTTGGCAGCCTGGGCTGATTTGGTTTGACATTCTTCTTCCAAGAAAGGGGGGTCAATTAATAGCCGATGGCACTTGTTGCGGAGGTTTTCGGGGACCTTTTCAGGAGTCTTGTAGTCATAAAAACTAAAATGGGTAGATCCTGCTAAAATTTCGAATCTTGTGTCATACTCAAGTAAATAAATGTGTGGAGTTGGTATATCTTCGGGAGGGAAGTTCCTTATCGCTGCATAAACAGATGGGGCACTTGCAATAACAATAACAGTCTCGTTATCAGCACCTTCTAGTAAAGCTCTGCCTAAAGTAGCTGCAGTCTCATCTGTATACCAAAATTGAGATAGTTGCCAATCCTCTTGGAATGCATCAATAGTTACCTGCCGTTGGTCAAATTGTTCTTGCGATTTAGCCTTTAATTCCTCAAAGTGCTTGGTTCTAGCGTCTTCTTCTGCTCTGAATTGTTGAAGAGCAGCTAGTGCGTGAGATGATAAAGTGATTTCTTCGTCCGAGTCCATATTGTGGAAGTTAAGTCGCTAGTATGGAAAGCCATTGGTTTTTTATTTCATTTCCAAGAACAGTCACGACATTATATTGCGACATTATCTTAAAATGTCTCCAAACCAACCTAAGTTTGTTTGTTTTTTAATCATTGCAAATTAGATACATATAGCAAAGTAAAGATCTGGCCCTTTAGAATAGTTATCAATGCTGTTCACGTTACCACCTGCAGAGCTAATACCTTATGTGTTGGATAAACTTTCGTTCTGTGGTTCGTCTGGACTCAACTTGACCGAAATGTGGAGATCGATAGGAGACAAGCTTGAAGTGCAAGCACTCGATTCTTTCCAACAGCAAATCGTATGGCAGTGGCTCTTTTTCTGTAATGAAGAAGACGCATCCTTGCAATTATACGTATCCAAGAATTCGAATGTTTTGACTATCCTTCCCAATTATTCGGAGTTCATTCTGAAGGAGGGTCCGGAAGACAAAATTAGTGTTATCCCTACACAAGAAACTCAGTGGAGATATTTGACGGGTTTAGAGATTTCCAAGAAATTGAAGGTACAGTTGGGCGAGAAACCTTTTCAACTTTTGTGTGAAATAGCAAAATATGGAGCTGATGGGATATTGTCTCCTGATTTGTGCAGAGCAACAGGACAAGATCCAAGATCCTTGCCATCGAGATTTAAGAAATTGGAAGAAATGGGATATATTATTCGCAAAAACGTTTATCACGAAAGTTCATCTCAGCATACCAACCTCTGTATTCATTCGAAATTTGCGGAAGGGGGTTCCAGCGCAGACACCACAAAAGTGGTTGCATCCAGAAGCTCCTTCAAATTGAGACAATTGATTGTTCAAGCCGTTAAAGAGGCACCCAATAACTTGAGAGGGTTCAATGATTTGAAGAAGGAGTTGAAATTAGACAATCCGAAGTCCGCTTCCAAATACTTTGGAGTTCTTGTTGAGTTCTTACACAAGAATGGATATGTCGAGAAAGTGTATGTCAAAGATGAAGCGGAAAGGATAGTCTATTCTATTAAGTACTCTAAAGACTTGCCTATTAATTTAGATAATGCTTCAGACTACGTCGAACTTTTTGGATCAAATGTTAGCGGCGAATCACTTGTTGATGAAGTAGGTGAGAAGGTACACGAGGATAAAGACAAAGTCCCATTGTTCAACAGTATATTTCCGATCACAACACAAGTGAATCAGAAAATCAACTCTACAAAAGAAATGGGCTCCACGTCTAGAGAAATTGTATGCTCCTTAAGCGGAGCTACAAGATACAGACCTTGGAACAGATGGCTTGAGTTCGCGACTAGTTATGTTGTTCAAGAAAACAGTTTAATCCCCCTCAAGCCATACCACGATTTTTATAATGATTGGTGTATAATAAAGGCTTACGATGTTGAAGGTAAGCACAAATTCTATCGCTATTACTTGAGGGAGAACCACAAACTGTTACCTGCACAACCGAATAAATTGAAAAGACCTCAGATAGATTCTTTCTGCGGCATATCTTTGAAGCAATTAAATACGAAGTTTTATCAGCCTTTAGGCAAAACTCCAAAGGGCTCTTTTATCAAGTCTAACAAGAGATCTGCCACTCCAATTGATGTGAATGGTAAAAATAAGAAACAGAAGGTTGAAGCTATAGGGAGAACCTTGAGAAAGAATATATCCAAGGACAAACCTGTCACGGATTTGACTGAAGCAAGACTTGCGGTCGACTTCGGTGAACCCCATGAAGAAGTACAAATGATCAGCAAAGAAATTTCACAGGTCGTGAAACCTAAATTTGGGGAATCAGTCCATGTCTCGAATATTGCTCCTATTAAGCCTCAAATTTCCACTGATATCGCAAGGCGAACACGTAAATCAGAAGCAAATGGCGTTGTAAAGTCGACGATGAAGGGCCAGCGAAGAAGAGAACAACTATTGCAACTTATTAAGGAACTAGGGGGGGTCACTTATACAACTGCAAAACTCTGTCGTGATTTAGATGAAAAGTTGGGTAATAATACTGCGACTGACCTCAAGACTGTAGCTAGAGACATTTCCATTCTCATATCGACCCAAGTACTAGAATCTCAAAGCGTTTCATTCTTGAGGGCTGGTAGGTTTGCAACAAGAAAATTGCTCATTTTGACAAAAGAGCCATTTAGACCAACCAAAGAACAAATCGAGTTAGCTAGAGAACAATGCATCAGTGATCAAGGTGTTTCTAATTATCAAAAGGTCGATAGAAGAGTAATCAAGGGTGAAGTGACGTTGTATCTGACCGAGAAATCATTGAAAAGGAAATCAGGTAAAGGTAGGTTGGATTCTTTGGGACGTGTTCCAACTGTATCCAGTAAGGCCAAAAAGACGACCCGAGAGAATGATGGGTCATCCCCAGAAGGCAGCGAATCAAAACCCGAAGAACTTGAAATTAGCGACTCCTTGCCTGCTTTAGTTTCAAAAAAGCACAGAAGACGGACGAATCCTTTTAAGCGAAAGATTGACAAGAAAGCTACTGGAGGGTCCCGGAGATTTAGGCCAACTTTTAAGTTTGACAAGTCTGATGCTACAACTTTATTTCGAGCTGTCGTTATATCCAAGACATTCAAGAGAGGCGCTATTGATTTTGCTGAAATTGCGGCATTATTTCAGGATATGGATATCAAGAGTGTCAAGCAAAAATGGACTGTTGTGCGTAAACTGGTAGGTGGGTTGCCTATGGTTGTTAAGGGCGTTGAATCTTTTGGTCAAATTGTATTGAAAGGGATACAAGATGATTTGGTTTCAGCGGATGATTTGGAAAATATCAAGTTTCGATTTTTTCTTGACTTATGGAAAGACACAGATAATTCAGTCTTGGACATTGTTGATAAAACTCCTCTCTACCACTCGAATAGTGTAAATGTTGAAGAGTACGATAGAACAGAAATTGTCGAGACCTACTCGGATATATTCGATCAGCTTGAAGATAACTCAATGAGACAGAAGGATGCAATACTCGCTGGGATAACATTTTATTGCAGCACATATCCAACCATTAAAAGGAAAGACAACGAAGACTTGAGAACCGTATTGAAAGCCATATTCTCTACAACCGAAGAGAATTTTACTGGGTCAAGAGTGAAGCAAATTTTATCACAATATGGTGACGAAATGACCCATCTAGCTTCTTCTGCATTGATTAGAGATAAGGAAATGTTGTACTACGGATCCGATGATTCTAACAGTAGATTCGTTTTAACAGATAGGGTGTACAACGCAATTAATCTGAGACTTCCAAGCCGTCTCTTCAACCAGGGAGCTAGATTTAAACTGAATTTGTTGTCAATAGCAGGAGCGCAAAAGGGCCTTATAATATCCCAAAATATTCTAAATGGTCACGTTGCGTCGTTGCTTCATTTAATTTCGGATTTGTCTGTATCTTTAGTGCATATTGACAGACAGTACCAATTTGAAGGGTATGAGTCGAGACTAATCGACAAGGAAAAGCTTTCAAGCGACATTGTTACGATTGGAACAGACTTGACAATAGTTGAAAATGTTCCCAAAGTACCTGTCCCCACTGGAAAAGCGTGCTCCCGCATTTGGTTGGATCTTAATGGAAATATTAATCAGCAAATATGGGTAAAGATTATCACAACCGTACTTTCATTTATTCATTTCAGACCTGGTGTACAAGAAAGTGCTATCTTGGGAAGGATGCAAACTGCTTTGAGTCACAACGATTTCAGAGCTGTCATAAATTGGCTAATGGATAGTAATTGTATTAAAAGGGGTCCAAGTGAAGGTTACTGGACAAAAAATTCATGGTATTCTATTCTAGGCTACTAGTGTATGTATGATTATTTTATTGTATTGTGTATGCGAATCTCACTAAATAATGTAAGAAGCGAAAACAAACGTTCATTTTATACGCAGGATGGCATCGCAGCGTATTTTTTTATCTTTAACTCTAGAAGGGAACTAGCAGATAGTAATAGACATACGGACAATAATATGGGATTGGCAGGAACAAAAGTAAAGCAGAGATTTGGCTTAGACCCAAGAAATACTAATTGGTCAAACGATACTTCGAGGTTTGGACACCAATACTTGGAAAGTATGGGATGGACACCAGGCAAAGGATTGGGGTTGGTAGACCATGCTATGACAAGTCATGTAAAGGTAACCATAAAGGAAGATAACATGGGACTTGGAGCTAAATTGGGAAAAAGGCAAAAGAAAGACGAGTTTGACAATGGTGAATGTTCTGGACTTGACGTTTTCCAAAGGATATTAGGAAGGTTAAATGGAAAAGAAGACAAGATCAACAATGAACTTGACAGACAAAGAAAAGATAACATATTAAATGGAAAGTGGGGGATGCATTTTATCAGGGGCGAGGTCTTACTGAGTACCTGGGATGGTGACTCTAAGAAACTTTTGTCCCAGCAAGATAATAAAAAGAGAAGCAGAGATCAAGATGACGAGATGGATGAAAAGAAAACCAAGAAGAGAAAGTCAAAAGATTCAATAGAATATATGGAAAGAAAAGAGAAGAAGAAAGAAAAGAAATCGAATAAGGAGAAAAGGGACCTGAAAGAGGGTAGCTTGGATGAGAATGGAAAGAAGATCAAATCAGAAAAGAAAGAAAAGAGACAAAAGAAGGAGAAGAAACATAAGAAGGAGAAGAAAGATAAGACGGAGAAGAAAGATAAGAAGGAGAAGAAAGGTAAGAAAAGTAAGAAGGAAAAAAAGGAAAAGAAAGATACGTCACATAGTCTTTCTCCAAGTATATCTCTGGCCCAACCTATATCTTCACGTTTAGCTGTGAGGTCAAGATGGATCAAGCAAAAGAGAGCTTCAGTAATGGATGCAAAAGCACTTAATGAGATTTTCATGATTGCTAGTTAGCTTGTTCAAGCGACTCCTTCGATGTGAGTACTTTCATCATTCTTGAAGGAAAAAAGCTTAGAGAAGATTCCATTAATACATAATTGAGATACTCTTGAGACCATGTGTCATTTTTAAACATTTTAAATAGTCCAGATATTCTCACTTCAAATGCATATTGTTTAATAGCGACTAGCTATGTAGTATTTTCATCCTTTGGAGAAAGCTTAGTCACAAATATTTACTTGAAATTTGAGCGCCCAAGTAATGTGAAACCAGTTTGCTGAATTGGGACTGAGTTGGGGAACATAGTAATAATATTATAATTTTACTACCAAGGTATATTATCCTACATCTGCTTCTTGCGCAAGATGGTCCTGTGTAATTTTAGAAGTCCTTAAAGGTACCTGTTTACTCAAGAAGTACAACTTTGGTAGTTCCTTGGTTTCTATATAATTTTAATATAGAAGACTGTACATAGTCAAGGATCCCGTATGTATTAGCTACCTCTATAGTGGACAAATCAAGGACAATTTCTATGTACAGTTCTGCTGGAACGAAGTTGCAAAACTTGAAGGGGAATGTGCAAGAAGATAATCCCACCACAAAGTCGCGGGAGCGTTCTGGGCAATCTTGCTTATGTAATCCAATAGGAAGAGAAATTCCTAACATGAATGGGGGGCTTAAAATCGCTTGAAGTCTAAAATTTTGCAACCCTCAATGGCTGCGAATGTACATTTTTTAAGTTAAAATAGTAGTAATCTATTATCTATTCGAAGACAACAAAAGAGATGCCACCAACAATTGAGGTAATCACACCAGCAATGGCCATCAATTCTCCCTTTGACAAGGTCTTGAAGGAGATAGAAGCCGATGAGGATTTGGTAGAAGAAGAGCTTCCTGAGGAAGAGCCCGAAGCACTTGAACCTCCAGAACGAGATGATCCAGATTTAGAAGAGCTGCTAGTTGCTCTAGCAATGGCAGAAGAACAAGAACTGGCAGAAGTAGCACCCTTGTTAATTGAAGCAGATCCACCAAAGTCACAAGCTGAAGAGTCTCTATTTTGATCAAGGTAGTACTTGTTCAAGACAAACGATAATTTGTCCTTCTCTTCACAGAAGGAGACTTGACCGTAACTACCCTTGATACCATCCCCAGAGATGGCAGAACAATCAATATTAGAACAAACACTGCCATATAATTTACCATAATCCTTAGTCTTGACGTCATCCTTGACAACACATTCTAAGTTTTGGGCTACACAGTCACAGAATTCCTTGTCCGGAGTAGGTGGCAAGGATGGAGAGGCTTCCCAGGTTTTGGCAGATGCTGGACAGGCTAAAGTTTTGGAAGCGTCTTGACTTAAGGAAGACGATTTTGCATAAGATGGGCTGATGTTGTTGATTTCGGAGGAGTAGTATTTGAAGTCAGCTAAGGTTGAGACGTCACCTGAGGAGTCAATGGAAACAAGACCGTAATCGTTGTCTTCTTCGTGGTACATGTAGACGATACCGCCAGACCAAACGTCGGTCATATCATCAGAAAACAAAGTTCCAACTTCAGTGAATTTTCTTGGTCTTTCGGCGTTGCAACCATATTCTGAGAAAAATATAGGAATAGTCAAATTCTTGTATTCTTCAGTTCTATCCATATATCCAGATGCTCTAAAAGTAGAGTCTCCACACCATTCATACATGTTGATACCGAAAAAGTCAGCTCTTTCTTCGATTTCACCACAAGAAAAGTAATCAGCTATTGCGACCCTAGTATCTTCATCATCGTTTGAAGAGTATCCGACTGGAATATTTCTGTAATCCTTATCCTTGATATAGGCCTTCATATCTCTGACAGCAGCTTTGACAAAAGCAGAGGCATCAGTGTTAGATCTATTGTTGGTGACTTCATTACCAGCGAAAAAACCTAAAACATTAGAATACTTGGAGAACATGTCTACAACACTAGTATACCTGTCATACAATTCCAAGTTCCATTCAGGATTTTCTCTATTAATCGAAGTCTTTGGTTCTGATAAATCAGCAATGATATAAATACCGGCATCCTCGAATATTTTCATACAAGGGTCGTGATCTGAAGTTGGATCTACAGCATAAACTCTCAAAGTATTGGTATTAAGTTGTTTGAAGTATTCGACATCTCTCTTACATTCATCTTCGTTTGCTAAAGGATCGGTGTAAGAAGTAGAACCATTGGTATTTTGTTGGTATGCAATACCTCTCATTAAAAATTGAGAACCATTATTGGTGAAATAAAACTTATTGCCAACAACTTCAACTACTGGAGTTGGAGAGTCAGCAGCAATGGAAAATCCAGCCAATACAAAAAGCGAAAGTAAATAATTGAATATCATTATGCCGGTAAGATGCAACTCTTGAGTGAACTGGGGCGAACTGAAGCTCTTAAATACCGAGAGACCAGTGTTTCTAGGCGATTCAAAATAGAAACCTAAAAAAAAGAATTCCCAATGAGGAATGTAGCTTCTCCTGCGTTAGTCGCCGATCATAGCCACTTGCATCTTCCACCTTCATCTCGGAGAAAAGTCAGTCAGGCTCTGGGGACACTTCAATCTTGAGGGCGCTTTATATATTGTCACCATTGTAGTTGACCTCTTTTGCTTAACGATCGTAGTATACGCATATAGTTAGCGAAAAGTTGGAACTCAACTTTGATTATTGACCTGGTTCTATGTGTTGCGCATTTCGCACTCGCATTTCTTTTTTGTTGTTCTATATTGATGTTCCACATAAACTTGGTCGGTTGAGGATGTAGAAAGCGTGGAATGGGCGGTATGGACACTGGTTGAAAAAATGCGCCAAACTAGACGACATTGAGAGAGTGAAATTGCCGACTACAACATAGGGCAAGTAACATTTGACTAATAGGAGACTCCATAGCCAAGGCAAGTTCTCCCTTTTGGCTCTATACGTCTTGGCCATAATGTACCCAACTAAGTCTTGGCCACCGCACAGATTTTTAATTTTACTTAACAGAGTGGTTGACTTGGCGTTTCGCGTTGTTTACCAAGTATTGCTGTCTATTCTTGCCTTTTCGGTTGTGGACCCAAATACTTGTTTCATTTTTGCATCTGGGCATCTGTTTGGGCTGTGTTTGTCGCGAATACTGGGTAATGCCTGCGACGAGAATTGGTTGTGCCGTAGTAAACACAGTAAATTCATCAATAGTAAACATACGTCACAATCTTGGCTTTTGCAGGTTTAACTCTTGTTGAGAAATTGATTCTGTGCCCAATTTGTTGCGGTATGTTTCGTTTCTGTTTGTGGTTTTTCACTTCGTTGTACGCGCTTCCAAAAATTAGCTAATTTTTTGCAACCATCTACTTCGTAACCAATCTACAATGTTGCCACTATTAATGTTAGGTTTGGCTACAGTTGGGGTTAATGCTGGTGAATATGGCTCGTATATCAATCCTAACCCCCGTCCATACGAAAGATGCGAAGCCGAAGACCTCATTAAACTATCAGCGTGTTTTAATGACATCCTTTCTAAGTTGGATATTTGTGTAGCAGACGACTTGGCGTGTGAATGCTGTGCACTCCAGCAAATTGATCAAGGATGCTTTCACTTATGTCCCACAAACCCCTCGGCAAACTTTCTTAATACCCTTGTGAATGATTGTTCCGCACTCAATGATGTGAATGCTTGTTCCGCACTCAATGATGTGAATGCTTGTTCCCTTCGATTCGCAAAATATACTCCTCGGCGACGTCCATCCCTGGCGCCAATTCAAGAGGATTCTATTTCTGTGAAATCGAAAATAGTCTCTGAATCTGAAGTACCATCTCGTGTTAGTCTCGTGTTTGATTTCGAAGAACTTGCGAGCTTAGCGCCTATTGATGAGAGCTCCGTGGAGGCGACGCTAAATCAGACTCAATTTCTGGAACCTATAGCAAACTTCACTCAGGACTTTACGAACAACACCAATAGTTCTAATGGTATGTTTCACGTAAAATATCTACAAGAATTTACTAACATTATTAGCAGTGTTACGCCTTGATTCCAGTGCTACTATCCCAGTAATCTCAAATATAGCACTCTTCCTTTTGGTTTCCAGGTTGTTTCTTTAGATATTCAACATATGATAACCCAAATATTGCCAGTAGTCTCGGAGATGTCTCTAGACACGTAATATGAATCAATATCTCACCTTCTGTATTTTTCGAGTATGCGATCTCACATGTATAACATCTATACTATTAAGTACCATTTCTTAGTACACTATATTCTTTCGAATATATAGTCTCGTAGTTGTACTGTTCGTTGTACTTAAGTCGAATCAATTCAAATTTCTTTTCTTGCCGTAGTCTTCATTTTTTTGTGCAATATCACCACTCAACTTACACCTTGTAACTGATGGTGGTGTCAGCAAAATGCTCGTTCGCTCATTCCTAGCCCCTATTAAGTCAAACTCTATTTATATCTATATTTGCGTCGATCTTGAGAGTATACTACTTGCAGGTAGTTATGCTTACTAAATCTACTTATTGACCCACTTCTTTTAACCAATCTAAAGTATAGTTGATTCCTGTCTCAAGGTCAACTACCGGTTTGTATCCTAAAATAGTCTTTGCCTTACTAATATCGTGATATCTGTGGGCACAGGCCAATTTGACTCTGAAAGGTGTCAATCCTGGTTCTTTACCGGACAATTTAGCAAAGAATTCGGAGAGCGATCCAACAAAAATTCCAAACGAACGACTCAATTTGATATATCTCTTGTCAATCACCCCATCTGCTTTCCACACGGTTCTTGCTAAAGTCCAGAAGTAAGTAGGCTGGTCATTGGTCACGAAAAATGTTTCACCGCCCACTTTGTCCAGTTCAAGCGGGTTCAAAATCTTGTGTGCAGCTAGAACATGAGCATCCGCAACATTTCCCACATATGTCCAATCAAAAATGTTGTTGTTGTCACCAATCTGAAACTTGGATTGACCCAATTTCGCAGCTGCCCGCAAACCTGGGACCAATTGACGATCACCTGGTCCAAATATTCCCGCTGGTCTAAGACATACAGTCTTCAATCCATCTTGTGTGTTGGCTTCCATTACTGCTGTCTCGGCAATTGCTTTGGTTTCGTTGTATGAATCCATATGAACATCAACATATGGCCATGATTCATCTGCATTACGAACATCCTCACCATTGAAAATTACGCCAGCAGAAGACGTATATACCAAAGCCTTTACTTTCATTCTTTTGGCAACAGCAATGATATTCTTGGTTCCTTCAACGTTAACTTTCTCGAGCACTTCTCGAGGAAGGGATGGAAGTGGAGATGCTGCATGGACAATCACATCACATTGTGATTTTTCAATCGCTTGAGCAATATCTTTATCAGAAGTTAAATCGCCAATAATTGCTGGCACTGTCATGGGATCAAACGTGAAGTATGCCGAGATCGTCTCTGGTAACGGACGAATATCAAACACATGAATTTTTATTCCAGGACTATCCTTGTAAAATTGTTCAATGAGATGGAGTCCAAGGAACCCTGAACCTCCAATCAAGAGAATTGAATTTAACTGGCTCATAATGGTTGTTTAGTAAATGTTATGTCCAATTACTCGAGATTGAATTAAACGAATCGTACAACTTTTCAGGTGATATCAAAAAGGTAGTGCATTTACCTGTTAAGCGAATTACAGAATACAGGTCATAGCTATATTAATTATACTATAAACTCATATAACGGTCTATATTGGGCAACCTTGGAAGAATCTAGGATTACTTTAGTGATTTCCACATTTGGGAATATGAATGTAGTAGATTCCTTCGAAATGAAATTTGATTTGGTGCTAACTTGAGAATTATCAATAGCCTTTGGCTTTTCAGCTGTAGAAAACAGTTGCAGGAGAGATGAGGAGGCTGATGTATTGAATGAAAATGCGTTTGTGGATGGAATGGGTGTTTGTTCTTGTTGTAGTGGTTTATTACTTGAATGGTTCGATTCGAAGTTGGAAGTTTTTACCTTGAATAATAAATCAGGGTTTTGAGAGGCTTTCAACGAGATAGGCTCAGCTTTTTTAGAAGCTTTAAAATGGAGTTGTTCTGGCTTATTTGAAACTTCGTTAGAATTCTCAGTGAGTGAAGAGGAGTCAACTTTCATAGTTGAATTCGAAAATTTGAAATCGAAACTTGACTCAGGAACTTTTTTAGCATTTCCTCTACTCATCTTCGTTTCTTTAGGTTCCACTTCTTCCTTAGTTTCCACAATTGGTAATGGCTGTGATTTGTCAAACAATAAAGTCTTGTTGATATCTGTGGCAGTTATCGATGGTTTTTCAGCTCTTCTTTTACTCTTTGTAGAGGCATATGGGTTGGAGAAGAGTTTTATATTACTCTGAGTCTGGTCTTCCTTAATTGGCTCCTGGGATTTCCCATCCAAAATGCTGAGAAGTGTGTTTGCAGCTTCACTGATAGGTCTCTTCTCGAGAATATTACTCTCATCACGAGGTGTGATTTGAGTGGCATCAATGGAAATGTTGGATAAGTTGGACGTACGATGCTTCAGCCTAGATAATGAAGGTGCCCTTATTCTTGTTCTATATGGCAGAGGCAATCCAGAGAATTGGTAGACCCTACGCACCGAACGATTACTTCTGCTTGTATTGCTATCATTTGTGAATGTATGGTATACCGGTTGATACTCTGGAATTGAGATGTTTGAAACATCATTGTGGAATGTATTGTTTCGCAAATTGCGCTGTTGTGGAGTCATGATAAACAGATCATTTTCCTTCAGTCTCTTGGGACGAATAACTGTTGATTCATTAGCATCATGGGTTCGCTTCTTGTGTATGTCTTCCATTGGCGTGCCTGATTTGGACATAAGTGACACCACACCTTCATACTCGATATCATTGAGCGGCTCGTCTCCCTTCCTTTGAAAAAAGGATGATAGTATATGATTAGGCGAGGTGTGCACCTCAAAAGAGCCAGGGATTTTCAATGGTGTCATAGTGGAAGATCCATTGTAACTCACCTTTGAAGAGAAATTGGTGCTCGAAGGAGCAAACTTAAATGGATGAACTTCCTCTGAATTTGAATCCTCAAATGGGGCGGGAGAGAAGAGACGTTTGACTTTTGAGAAAATTCCACCACCTGGAAGTGGATAAGGTTGAGCTGATTTCCTAACCTTATCCTTATATGAACTAAAAACTCTTCGATTATCCATCAAGTGTCGTTTCAAAGTTGTTGTAATGGACTTGTAAATTTTTTTAATTCGCGATTTCATCCAACTTCCTCTGGCACGTAACAAAATTGTCAAACTGGCGTTGCTTGTTGCACATCATAAATTAATGAAAAATGGATATTAGGTGAAGTAAGCGCTTATCTTGCAGTGTTTGGATATACTACTATGTACTTGCAGCTTTATGTGTTTGTAGTTCAGGGTGGAGTCATTGGTGTGTGGAAAGGTTAAAGCTTATGTACCGGAAAGTTTTGAAGTGAATTTGCGAAGACTCTAAATACTAACGTGGTGGTCATTTGAGTTTTCAAGCGAAACCCATAATTAGTAGGAAGAATATACTAAGGCACTATTTCATCGCCACTTTCGGTGCATTAGTGCAATTGACCTCTGTAGTCAATTTTAGAGGTTGATCGTGTGACTTTCATGGATAAAGCATTGCTTACATAAAATCTCTAGATTTGATTCGGTTACACCAAAATCCATGGAGGACATTTTACATCATAATTTCTAATCCTAAAGAAACGGGCACCTCTAAAAGGGTTCATGACTAAGTTGTTTCCGTGTTGGAGGGATAACATGTGGATATGTGTATAGTACCGACGAATGCCTCAACTGCTTATATAATCTTATTAATGAGTCTATACGTAGTATTTTCAACACTTGCAGTTACTCGGGTATGATGAGAATCTTGCGAGATAACGCTTAATATGATGAGAAGAACAAAACCTAGATTAATTTCAAGAGTCATGATAATTCTGTGAAACAGATTTCGTTAGGTTTAGTTATTTTTTTGCATCCGGTGCTTTGAATTTACAAAAAGTGAGTGAAGAACACCAGCTAATTTATTTAATCATTACTATAAAGACTATACGCAACTACTTTGGAAAAGACAAAAGCTGAATTTGAACTTTGAAAGGGCATGTAGCATTCAATAGACAACCAACAATTTTTATTCACAGCTAAAAACCACCATGTGATCCAATCCCCTTTCATTCTTTATTTTTCGGATTCTTACAAATCCCGTATAATTTCCGGATTAAGAAAATCTAGATTTAGCAAAGTGAACCACAGTCGATGTGAGATCATTACAAAGAGACGATGGGAATCAATTGTTCTCTACAATGTTATGTTCGTATTACAATAGTGCAACCATGTTCAATTTTAACTCTCGCATACCATAACTTGCAAAATCTCAAGGCTCATACACGAACGGCAATTGAGAATCTGTTCATCGGTTGCATAAGTATGTACACTAACGATGATCGATCAAGCTTTTAAAAATATATTTCTTCTTGCTGCTATCTCACTACTTCTTAGACATGCATCGTAGCAGCAGATCTTGGGTGCTTCTAGATATGTCTCAGTAAGATAAACAAGAGACAATAGGATGATTGAAATGTAACGGTACATTATTGATTCTATAATTGGCATTGTACCTATGTATACTACCTACCACAACTGTATTGAGAATATTTTGATCAATACCGCAACATAACTTTGAAGCGGCAATTAACACGATCGAGCCGGACCGAGCGACGACTCAACGAACTCCGAACTCTTGAGTCAGGAGAAAACAGATATTAGAGTGAGCTTTGACGAGGAAACAAAAAGTCTACAAAGGACATTTTCACCTTTTGATATAGAGTACTAAGACCCTCTTAGTTATAGTGTACTATGACTTCAATTGTCCGAAACAATTATATCCAGGCTTGGAAGCACTATATCACGACTTATCAAGACCAATCAGTGTCTGTATTGGCTTCGTCACTATGCATCAAAATAAAAGGCTCTAATATCCACTCGGCCAATTCCGCATCTCACAAGTAAGAAATAACAATTCTCGTCCGATGCCGGACCCACTCAACCAACACTTGATTTGCTCCAGATAGTACCCTCAACTCGCCACGTCGGCCCTACCTTCCAAATTCGCCCGTTAAAGGTCTCTCATTTCATTGGTCAGAGATTGGAGGAAAAAGATTTCATGCGGAGTGTATATAAACCTTCGATGATTCATAGAAAACTATATAAGTTAATATCATCCTAGGGAATACTTGTGCTGCATTACTCCATTCCTCTCGAGAACTCATATAAACAAAATGGTCTTACCTCACGAACCTGAATTTCAACAAGCCTACAATGAATTAGTTTCTGCTTTAGAAGACTCTACTTTGTTTTCCCAACACCCTGAATATAAGAAGGTTATCCCTGTTGTTTCTATCCCAGAAAGACTTATTCAATTCAGAGTATCTTGGGAAAATGATGCTGGTGAAATTGAAGTAAACAACGGTTTTAGAGTACAATTCAACTCAGCTCTCGGTCCATACAAGGGTGGTTTACGTTTCCACCCATCTGTGAACTTGTCAATTCTTAAATTTTTAGGTTTCGAACAAATTTTCAAGAATGCATTGACCGGTTTATCCATGGGTGGTGGTAAAGGTGGTTGTGACTTCAACCCAAAGGGTAGAACTGATGGCGAAATCAGAAGATTCTGCGTTGCCTTCATGAGACAATTAGCCAGATACATTGGTCAAGACACTGATGTTCCAGCTGGTGACATTGGTGTTGGTGGTCGTGAAATTGGTTTCATGTTCGGTGCTTACAAGCAAATGCAAAACAACTGGTCCGGTGTTTTAACCGGTAAAGGTTTATCTTGGGGTGGTTCTTTGATCCGTCCTGAAGCTACTGGTTACGGTACTGTCTACTACGTTGAAAAGATGATTGAAAAAGCTACTGGTGGTAAGGAAACTTTCAAGGGTAAGCGTGTTACTATCTCCGGTTCCGGTAATGTAGCTCAATATGCAGCTTTAAAGGTTATTGAATTAGGTGGAACTGTTGTCTCTCTTTCTGACTCCAAGGGTACCATCGTTTCCCAAAACGGTATTACCAAGGAACAAGTTGCTGAGATTGCTGCTGCCAAGTTGAAGTTTAAGTCCTTACAAGAAATTGTTGGTGAGTCCGCTACTGCATTCTCTGGTTCTAACTCAGTTGAATACTTAGCTGGTGTCCGTCCATGGGCTAATGTTGGTCAAGTTGACGTTGCATTGCCATCTGCCACTCAAAACGAAGTCTCTGGTGAAGAAGCCAAGGCACTTGTTGACGCTGGTTGTAAATTCATTGCTGAAGGTTCCAATATGGGTTCTACCAAGGAAGCCATTGATGTGTTTGAAGCCAACAGATCCAACGACGTCTGGTACGCCCCTGGTAAGGCCGCTAACTGTGGTGGTGTTGCCGTCTCTGGTTTGGAAATGGCCCAAAACTCTCAAAGAGTCCAATGGACCTCTGAAGAAGTTGATGCTAAGTTGAAGAATATCATGTACACTTGTTTCGACAACTGTTACGAAACTGCTGTCAAGTACTCCGCTGAGAAGAACACCGAGAGCTTGCCATCATTGTTGAAGGGTGCTAACATTGCCGGTTTCATCAAGGTTGCTGACGCTATGTTTGACCACGGTGATGTCTATTAAAAGTAATGGTTTTTAGTTCTGTATGTATGTTTAATAAAGGTTTAGAGAAATATTTTAATAGAACTTATACAAGGAGGTCTACTGAATAAAGCTACAATATTGAGTGATATATTTTTTTACAAGGACAAATACTGTCAGAATATGAGGTGGATAACATCAAAAACAATAATTTTAAGAACGAAGCCAAATTAAAATTTGTCTCCCATTACCGCTTCACTAATCTTTGGTGACTAAGTGTTGTGGTTCCATTTTGTAATCAGTCGTGTGGGAATTTCAAAATCAATACACCTGCCAAAAAACAATCTAACTATCAATATACGTGCTTAATCCTATTATAAGGATGTCAATTAACTACGGACCACAACCACATGCTGTTGACATACCTGTCACTGATATAGATGATCCTGATGATGATGTGTTATTTAACGAGCAATCTAATCATACCAGTGGAGGTGCTGACGATGACTCCTTTCTTGATGGATTAGACTATGAAGACCCTACTCCAAGGGCTGGTATAGTGGGAAGAATTCAATCGTTGTTTAAGGGAAGATCTGGGCAAAATAGCTATGAAATGCTTGAGACTGGTGGCTTTTCCGGGCAACGTGTCGAACCTCCTACGAAGTACTCAGTTGATCCTGTTCGCGTCCGCAGGGATTTCAATATCGATAGACTTAATTCCAAAATCAAACACACAGTTATTGGAGGATTGCTGATCATTGTTCTGCTTGTCATTGTCATACTATATTTGACTGGAAAGGTGTCTAACTCTCCGTATTATGGACTTTCCAACGGTATCACCAAGAGGATATTATCCAATGGAACTCATCCCTTTCATCCTACAACTATTATGATATCTCTAGATGGATTTCACCCCCACTATATAAGTAAAAAGGTTACCCCGACTTTGCATGAAATGCTTCTTCACGAATACGGTCCTCCTTATATGACCCCGTCATTTCCATCTTCAACGTTCCCTAATCATTGGACTTTGATAACGGGTTTACATCCTTCAGAGCATGGAATTGTTAGTAACACATTTTACGATCCATTGCTTAAAAAGAAATTTGTCTATACAAATCCAAAGGTCGGTGGTTTAGATCCTGATTTCTGGCAAGGTGGTGAACCTCTATGGACTACTGCTGCTAAACATGGAGTTAGATCGGCAGTTCACATGTGGCCAGGAAGTGAGGTACCTACGGTCGGACCTCCAACAGATTTTGATAGATTTAATGGTTCCGAATTACTTTCAGTGAAAGTGGATAGAATTTTGGGTTGGATTGATCGTGAATTAATCACAGAAAGACCCGAATTGATCCTTGGATACGTTCCAACTGTTGATCACTTCGGTCATGAATTTGGAATCAGTGGTCCTGAATTGACTAAGGCATTGACTTATGTTGACAACTTTGTTGCGTTGATTAAGAAGGAACTTTCTATTAGAAACTTGGACGACATTGTTAACTTAGTATTTGTAAGCGACCATGGAATGGCTCCAACATCGAACCATAGGTTGCTCTACTTGGATGATTTACTTGACTTATCTAAAATTCAATATATTGATGGCTGGCCATTATTCGGGTTAAGGCCATACAAAGAATTTTCGGTGGATGAAGTTTTACGTGAGTTGCAGACAAATTTTGATAAGTTGGACAAGAAGACAGCCAGGAACTATCGAATCTTCAAAACAGAAGACTTACCAAAGGAATGGGCTTATGGAGGAAAATTACATGATCATAAATTCAATTATAGATTAGCACCACTTTGGGTTGTTCCAGAAGTTGGATACTCTATTACAACGCACAAGCAAATGGAAGATATGGGCAACAAATACCAACCCAAGGGAACACATGGATACAATAATACGGAAGTATTAATGCGTGCTCTCTTTTTGGGTACGGGCCCTTTCTTTCGAGAAAAGTTACATTCCACATTCAAAGTTCAACCCTTCAAAAACCTCGAGGTGTATAATTTGATATGTGAATCATTAGACATTAAACCTGCACCAAACAATGGGACTTCATCAGCAGTGACAGTTGATAACAGGTTGGCACTTCATGACTGGGTGGATGAGGAAGAATATCCTGGATTAAATTTCGATATTGATATGGGCCATATTCTTAAAGAATCGACTTATGATTTACTCTTCCGGAAGAATCCTGCAATCAATGGAGAAGAGAGTCCGAAGCCTGTCCATATAAGTTCCGGTTCCCAACCACATAGTTCATTGTTAAACGATGAATCAACGTTGGCTTCATTTACCACCAAGCCTCTCCCTCAACAAAGTGACCTCGTTGATAACAAACAAGGAGGACAACACGATGATGACAAAGAAGAAGGGCAACACGATGATGACAAAGAAGAAGGGCAACACGATGATGACAAAGGAGGAAATGAAGATGAGAACAAGGAAAACGATAAGGGAGGTGACAAGGAGCCTCAATCAGGGTTGTCAGGAATTTTAAATGATATGGAACATGCCGTAGGTATTGACAAGGCTATTGAGTACGTTCAAGACCAAGTTGAAAATGCTGGACATTGGTTTGAAGATGTTCTTAACTCTTTGACAGATCATGTCTGATTTATTAAATTCGTTATGTTTATTGTGCTATGTATTGTCATGATATATGTTCACTAAGAGCGTTCGTAAGATTTTGTAGGCTAGCGAAGCTTCCATTTAACGGTCTTGCCTGTCGAGGAGAATCTATAACAAAAGGCGAGTGGGTATTTCTACTGGGAGTTTCCGGATCAGCCAAATTATCACTAGACTCGATAGAAGTTGTGTTGGACGACGGACTTAAGGATCTCTTTGGATTTTTGCTTTTCATCAAGACAAGACTGCAATCCTGACATAAACTTACAATTTCGTCTTTGGAAAGCTGGAGAAATGGGTTTGCTCTGGTTATGGAACCCCAGCACTTCTTAATAAGATCAATTACCTTGACAATAAATATTGTTTCATTTGAAAATGAAAGGTCTTTCCATAGTTTGAGCAAGATAGAAATATTCTCATCGTTCTCCACAAATGAACCTTTAAAAATCTCGAAACGTGTAAACAACTGGTGAAGTAGCAAGTTACTGAAATCCAGAAGTTCATACATATTTGCCATAATCAATAGTCCAGAAAAATCAAGAATCGTTAAGTCATGCTGCAAATATTTTTCAAACTCCATAGATCCAGTGTAAAGATAGTAAACTAACGCTCTTATCCATAAATATGGTTCCGGGATAAGCATCTTATTTAGTATAGTCTCGTGCATCCCCGTGGCGATCATTCTGGCAAAATGTGGCCATCTAGCTAACAAAATTGACTTGTGAACCTTTATACATTTAAGGTTGGTATTTGCCTTCCATTCTATTTCCGAGAGTTCTTGATAGGTTTGTTTGTCATATTCATTTGCGAGCGTATAGATCTCGAAATCGGTACATTCCTCGTTTTTGAGGAGTCGCTCGAAATCATTAACTAGAGGGATGGTGCCTTCGTGATGAGAATTGGGTATACCAAAATCAGACAAGTGCAATTTCATTAAACAACTGAGTTTGGGATAGAAATTATGTTCGTTGTTCTCAAATTCATCCATTTGGTCGGGCTGGTTGTCGGGATCGTTAGTTTCTTCGTTTGGTGCCCGACTCTTTGCTTGATACGCTCCCAAAATATAAAGCGATGAGTCCTTTGCAACCGCATTTTTCCATGTATAATTGATAAAATCGATATTATGGTTGACCTTGAAGTAGGTGACTAAGTTATCCATGGTGAACAAGTCTTGAAATTCATAGTCGTCGACGCTTACAAAAGACATGGTGATATCTCTCGTGGTGGCACTCCAGACAGGTAAACAGACATCCAACTTTATCGCGTCATTAACCTCTGTATCCAAGTATATACGTTCACAATCACTAGGAACATATTTATCCATAGCTTTCTCCACGTCATCTCCAACGAACGGTGAAAAGCTATATTGAGGCTTTTGAAGGATAGAGATCTCGCCAATTGATCTGGTAGTGAGGGAATAATAAGTGATTGCGTTTTTGACATGGTTCATGTCTTTATCTAGCCCACCAAAGGAAAAGATCTTGTCGTTATGGATAGTGATGAAATGATCAAATCGAGAAACGAATCGTATGGGTCCAGACCACGTTCCAGACGCCATATCGTAGCAGTATAAATCGTCAAGAGGGGAAGACTTTACGAGCCCACCACTTATGTATACCTTTAAACCGTCAGGGGATAAACAGCATGCGTGTCTCGACCTGGCGAACGGTGCATTATCCAAGGCAAACTTGGGCGGTCCTATCCATTTCCTATCAAATATGTTGTAGATCATCATAAGACTATCCTTTCTAAACGTAGAATCATCGGTTCTTTGGTTGGGACTAGGTTCTGGGAACTCGTCGTAAGGAATTCCTCCAAACACGAAGATGTTGCCATTGCCAATATATACCGCCAGATGCCCTTCTCTGTATAGCCCGATATGTTTATCGTCTGTTTCCCACGTCATCGTCAGCAAGTTCAAGAGATAAACGTTACTGTCCAATGCATCCATCTCGTCAAATCCACCAAAGAGGAAGACATAGTCTGTTCCTTTGCAAGACACTAAGGAAGATTTTACATTGTAGACTGGCAGGTTTCCTTTGATATCATGTATTTCTAGGCAATCTTTTTGCGACATCATCAAGCCAGAGCTTTTGTGTATGTGAGGTTCAGGAAAAAAAAGACAGGTGGTTTTGTAGTAGCTGGAAGTCGTATCGAGCGTTTAGGCTGTAAGGGTTTATGGGGAAAATCATATTGGATCCGTAAAGCGAGTCACGTGCCGATAACCGGAAATAAAATATAGAACTATCAACTGGCTCTAAATACAATAATTAACCTCAAACTGACGTTTAAGAGAGTAGCTATATCACCATTGAGATGATAACTCATAATTACCAAGTTTCATAAGGATCTCTGTCACTCTTACTTATAATAACTTCGGCATCTACGAGCTCCTTTGACAATTGTTCTTGTATGACTTTCAAAAAGGCTCTTTCCGTGTTTGTATGGCTGCAACATATGACTGACGAACCAGTTTCAGTGAAGAAAAGAGCTTCGTGATGAGATAATTCACCTGTGTAAAACAAATCTGCTTTCACGCCTCTGAAGACAGACCCACCAGATCCAGCACAAATGGCGATGGTGCTAATTTGATGATCTTTACCTTCACCTCTAGCACTCGCAACTTGAACATATGGCAATGACAAAGTATTCTTGACTCTTTCAACTAGTTTCGATAACGCTATAGGTTGGTCAAGTGTGACAATTCTACCCATTCCACATCCATCATTCTTTTCATCCTTCTCAATGACCTCCTGAGAAGTAATAGTGGATCCTTGTGAAATACCTTGTGCCAAAAAGTCATTGACTCCTCCTTTGGCACTGTCCACTGCAGTGTGTGGAGAGTATACACTAATGTTGTTCTTGATTAATTTTATTAACGATTTTTGTTGGGGATCCTGTTGAGTGATGGACTTCAATCCGCGAAATATGAACGGATGGTATGCCATAATGAAGTTGGCTTTCTGCTTGACAGCCTCATCGGCAACATCTTGAGTCAAATCAATAGTTAAAAGGACCTTTACATTGCTGTTTTCAGCTTCTTCGGGGCTGGCATCCACCAATAAACCAGTGTTGTCCCAAGTCTTATCGGCCAAAGCAATTGGATAGTACTTTTGAACTAAACTATGTTAGTTACGTTAAACAATGATTTATTAATGTTGATACTTACTGGAATTTACCACTCTGGTAACGACGGCCTTTGACATTTGTAGTGAATTCAATGATATTGAAAAAGTATAAAAAGCAGAAATGCACAAATTCTTAAAGTTAAGCAAGAAAAAAATATTAAAAAAATGCGCAAACCCGGAATCGAACCGGGGGCCCAACGATGGCAACGTTGGATTTTACCACTAAACCATTTGCGCTGATTGAGTTGCAATTAATGCCTCCTGCCAGAATTGAACTAGCGACCTTTGCATTACAAGTGCAACGCTCTACCACTAAGCTAAGAAGGCCCAATTAGTGATAGTGCAAAATTTGTAAAATTAGTGAATTAGTAAAACAAAACGCTTAATTGTCTCCAATGTATACTTAAAGAAAAGCTCACCATATGAAGCATTTATATGTATTTGTTTCTAACTAATGAGATCCTCATTTATTTTCAATAAGAGCAACAGTTGCACTTTCTTTAAAGTGATTTTGAACCTTTGTGTAAGTGGCACTGTTTGTTCTAATAAACGCTTCAACTCTTACATGTTCCGGGTGGTCCAATGAAGTTACTTGCCGATGAATTTGGTCAATTGCCAGCATGAGCCCCAATTCGTCACTTTCGTTTCTTACTTTGTAATGAAGAAAAACCAACACACTTTGGGAAGTATCCTTTCCTAGGTTCGTATTCAAAAACAGCTCAAAAGAAGCATCGTCTCTAACGTAACAAACTACTTTATTCTTGAGACTATACCGAAAAAAATGTCTGTTGCGAAGACTAGGCTGTTCTGTTGTATTTGTCAACACCAACACTTTAGGTCTGAAGTGAAGCTTAAGTGGTCTCTTTGCATTTAATCTAGGCAATACAATTTCTCTGGATTTCTTGTAGAAAACGGTTTTATTGTCTTCCGATGACGGTTCTGAAGGCTCATAGTTTTGGTTACTAGTATCAACCAGAAGATATGTCATAGGAGGTACAACCGATCTTCGAACTCGGATTGCTAGCTGAGGAGTGTTAGTGAAGGAAGGCATCTAGATAATATTTAGTAGGAGTATGATTCTTGTTCTTGTTCTCATTGTCGTTCATTTATAGTTTATACAAGCATAGCATTATGATTTTATAAGCATGGCGTTCTTGTATTTGAAAATTGCCCTTCTATTTCTTGAGTTATCTTATGCGTCAGTTTAAGCACCCAAAATGAGACAGGTCATTAGGCAGGTAGAACTCTGAGCTATCTAAGAGAGTGCCAAATGGTAGTCAAAAGGGTACACCAAAATTTCGGGGAAATATTAATAAGATGCATTTGAATTCTCTCAACCCGTAACTAGATTCTTATGATCCCATTCATGTTGTAGAATCTGGAACCTATGTTCAGTTTGAAGAATTCTAGTACTATTACTAATTGGTAAAAAGGAAATATCTCGGCAAGCGATTTTGCAAGTAACGGTTCTTATTTATAGAAGGGTTCTTTTATCGATATTACCACACAATCCATTAATACTTTATTAATTAATATTGTACATAATTGTAACAATATTTAAAGCTTGCAGAAAACGGGCGTGTGGTCTAGTGGTATGATTCTCGCTTTGGGTGATTGTTCCGACAATTCAAATTTGCGAGAGGCCCTGGGTTCAATTCCCAGTATGCCCCAAATTCTTTTTTCAATCGTAAACTGTTTTTTTTTGAATTGAATTTCAATTTACTGCAAAATTATCTGATGAAACTCGTCACTTCATAAATTTAGAAACATCACTAGTATACTAATCATGATATAAGTATGGATCACTATGAGTTTAATCATTTGCTATAATTATGGAAATACTGCATATTGAATTCACTTTATTTGTTAATAAAGGTAATGGCAAAGAACTTTATAGAGAATTCCAGGTACTATGGTATTTTAACATGATTCTAAGGAGCTTCTAGAGCTCCTCGCTTCTTGTATTTTTAATTGACTTTGGTATTTTATTGTATTTCTGAAAAACTTCTCGAGGTCTCACTACTTATTGTTTTGGGTGCAAAATTAAATGCAAAATTCAACAAATAGATCAACGGCAGAATAATTATAGTTTAAGGACGCAATATCTAAGGATTCTCGAATAGTTCCAAATGGATAAGTATTACTGAAGGAACTTTGGTTCAACTTGGGAACTGATTGATTTGAATAGTATTGCGGTATTGATGTTTACGCACACCATAAAAAAAGCGAGGCACATATATTGCAAGTCTCAAATAATTAATAATAAACGGAGCCCCCTATACACATTGAGTGTATCTAGAATTGAAAATATGAAGCTGAAAATCGTCGCCAACAGAATTGAAATGGGGCATCCAAAAAAAAGGGTATAGAAGAATTAAAGTAAATGAGAATTGCTAGGGATAGTAGAAAAGCAAACGAGGAGCTCTAGGACGATGAGGGACTAAGTTAAGTATGCACCAAATCTCACAATATCTATGCAGGTAGGTCACCTAAACTCAGATTATTGATCTAGATGTAATAGTTATTCAATTTGAATATCTCATTACAAAGAACTTCCCAGTTATATCCAGTTCCACCTTTCAAACCCAACATTTCTTCTAAAAGAAACAATTCGTAAAAGATTCGTAAGTTTGGTTGAATAATAATATTGAACCGTTGTACTCTAAGGTAGAGGTAACATGTAAGTAGGTTTAGCTTGTACTTCTTCATCATAGAAGCAATAATAACTGATGCAGAACGCGAAACCCCAATGCGACAATGAATCAAAGTAGTCTTGGGGATACAGTTTTGAACCCGTGGAGGAGGCAATGGATTTGCCAACAAGATCTTTGATTGAACTGATTCAGGACAATCAAGCAAAAGAGAGAGTAAGGAGTCTCTTCCGTCATCCTTCAAGTTATAAATGAAGATCAACGACTCCAAGTATTTTGGTACGGCTCTTGGATTTGTTGCGTACTTACCAAAATAGGTGAGATCTATTTCATAGATGCACGAATCACCGTTGTTGAATTGATAGATGGGCTGCAAGACTTTGATATTACTTTCCCTAGCTTTGTTGATGATGCTAGGGTCTTCACAATCAAAGACAAATGCGCTTCTAAATTGGTTTATCCACAGGGGACACTCTCCAATTGATATCAAATGGGTGATTTTTGTTGCATTTAAAATCGTAGTTGAATTTGCATGGTTCAAGGATCCCAAGTATAAGTCACTAAAGACTTTGGAAGGAAAGTTGTTGTCATTGGCAGAATGAAACCAATCATACTTAACTCGAAGTGGTGGTCGTTGGTGATGAAACTCATTGATTTCGTGGAAGTTGATCGAAGTAATAAATCCAAAATCTGTCAAGTTCTGATACTTGAGAAAGTTGACGAAGCGTTCAAATTGCTTGAGGAACGACAAGTCTGTCTTGAAGTAATAGAGCTTGATACTTGTGATATCATTGGACAAAAGATGGATTATTGACTCCTCAACAGTGTCACAGCAAAGCATTTGGGTAACACATATCGTCAACAATGACAAGCCTGTAAAACCGTCAAAGGAAAATATGAAAATGTTGTAATCAAATTTTTCTACAAATAAGTAGATTAACTTCAAGACATTCAAAAAGGCAAGGATCTCCGTAGTATTGATGTTAGTCGGATTTAAGCTTCCAGAGCTAGGAAACTCAATGTAATAAACATTGTTTGCTTTTGAGGGGTTTGTATCACGCAAGTCATCAAAAATGGAGTTCAACAAGTCAAGAGACGGAAAGGTTGCATTCTCATGACAGTTGATAATCAACTTGAACTCAGGGGAGTTTGATGAAGACAAATTGTTAAAGTCAATAATGTTACCCAAGCAAATTTTGTTGTTCATTATCCATTTCATCGAGTTCAATCTCCAAATCAAATTCTGTTCATAGTTGAGTAGCTTGGACTCTGCAAGATCAGGGTGATCAATCAGGGTATCTAAAGCGAGAGTGTTGTTGACACCGACTGCTTTGAGAATGTCATTAGTACAGATACCGATGTTGGTTTCAGAAGCAGCTTCGAAATACTGGGAGCCAATTAAAGACCAATCAAAATTCGAGTCAATAACATAAACAATCTGGTTTTTTGTGTGTTTAAGAGACTCAAGAAGTGATGCCAACTCGAGATTATCGTGCTTACTGTAATTATAAACAACAAAGCTTGATAATGCCGCCATCAACCGTATTTGGTCCTTGTAGTTACGGTTATTCAAATCTGCCTGAACGCCACAATCAACACGAGAAACTTCTTCAAATGGAACGTACTCTTGTACACAACCAGTCTTTTCATTACTGACAGACGGAGTAGTAACCTTCTTGGTCAAGAGATTATCAACATCAACGGTGTTGATCAAATTCGGCGATGAGTCTGGAAAAGAATTGACAAACATCAAGTTATAGAAATCACAATCATCCATGTTTGGAACGAGCAGTTGAGAAGTAACATTCTTTTCTTCTTCCAAAAAGAAATCACGTTGATTGAGACTATTGAGACCGTGAAGGTATGGAAACATACACATTGAACGTTTGACTTTACAAGCAGTCGAAGAATACTTAGCTTTGGAGTGGAATTCATGACGAGATTCATAGTAGAAATTTAACAATTGAGACAAGTCTTTAGGCGAGGAAATCAATTTGATATCATCGTGATCAGGCGATGACGTCAAAGAGTTATTAAAGCGAGAAAGCCAAGTCAAAGAAGAATCATTGAATGGAGACTGAACGGTGGTAGGAGTATCAATATCCACTAAACAACAAGATGAGGATGTTGGGGAGACAGATCCCAGGTCTACAGTGAGACTGCTTTTGCGTAAAATAGACGAGACCAAGTGTTCACTGTGTTTGTAGTGGGACGCGGATACATCGGATGTAGCAGTAGTACTAGCAGCAGCAGCTCCTGCCAGTTTCCCATATAAAAGAGAGCATGCAGAAGAATTGCAATTGAGGTCCACGGAGCTGAGAGCACGGGACAAATTAAACGAGTAGTCATCATTTGCACTTGTTGTAGAAGCAGTAACCAAACTAGAAGCTGACAACGGTGAAGGTGAAATAAAAGAGCGAGGTACAACAGAAGGCTTGTCGAATTGGGCCTGTGTAGTTGAATCACTCTTGTGTAGAGAACCTAGGGGTCCTGTATCAGGCGATATTGGTCCCGAAGAGCCACACCCAAGAGTGGCATTTATCGTGGAAATACCAGTAGGTAAAGTAGTAGAAGTGACAGGACTTGCCGGCGGAGGGTTGTTCAAACTATACTCAGCAATACTCATTACAAGTTCAGGTAGATGGTGCAACAATGAAATATGGGGGTATTTCAAAGTTTATATAGAAAAGAAAAATATCCTGCAGATAAATGACAGCAAATAGACTAACCAGTTCCTGGAGACAAAGTCAAGATAATATTCAATTAAGGCAAGAGAACGTGTAAATGTGTCGATGAGGTATTGTACCAGGATAGCCAGATTACGATAGCGTTGTGTAGTTTTAATAATTATATTGATTAAGCACGATTACGCAAACAATAGCGGGATTTTCAGCTTATAGGAAACCAAAATTCTTTGACGAGCGGAGCTCTGAACGAGAGAATGTGTCAGAGAATGTGTAAGTGAGGTGAGGCGCCCATCGTCAGATTACCATAAACGAGTATGGAAAAGACGAGCACCAGCAAACGAATCAACGCGAGTACAGCCAGCGTCAAATGGAGGAGATGTTTTAAAATACTGATTATACAACCAAGAAAAAAGTTGAGGCCATCACATCATACTGTTAATAATATTTCGGATACACTCGAAGTATTCCCCCTAAAACAAGCCATTGTGATGGCGTACGATGTTTTGCCTAGTAAACGCTTGTGCGTGTAAAAACAAAAATAACGAGGTGTTTGTTACCAATAGAGGAGAAATCCTTCCCAATAGGTCAAATGAGTTGACATGTCAGGGGTGATTAAATATTATTTGGTTAAGAGATTTGGTGAAAAATTAGAACAGATATGGGGAAAACTGAGACAGTTGAGGATGAAAGAGTGTATTGGTGCTAGTTGAAAATACCGTATCTGCTATACACACGTGAGATATGTGTTATCAACATTAAGCACAGGTGAGATGAATGCAAAGTTCCCGTAGCTGACTTAGACTGTTTGGTCTCTGGTAGTGTCTGCATTTGCTACTGCGAGTTTTTTCCCTATAATTAATCTGTGCCTGATATTTTCAGTGTCATTTTCTGATTTTCTGTCTGATTTTGAGAATTAATTGTCTGTCTCTTTATGTATTCCATACTAGTTACCACTGGAGCCACGATAACGTTCACCACGTTGTTGGAGCAAATCACCAACCATGAAGTGATAAAATCTCTCATTCTGTTGAATGTGTCACATTTAACAATTCAATACGGCAACGAAACCAGGGGAGGTGTCAATATCAGTACCTCCATTTTTGAAGATATTCTTTCCAAAAGCGACTTGCTAGCCAAATTAGACTTACGCGATACCTCATCACCATGCACCTCCTCCAAAAGTTACACATCCCCCGCATTCACATTGGAAGTTCTTCCATTCACTTCTGACATCAATTCATTTATCCATAAAGCGGACATCGTTATCTCACATGCAGGCACCGGTTCCATCATCGATACCCTTCGACTTCAAAAGAATTTGATTGTCATCACCAACGATACGCTTATGAACAATCACCAGACCGAAATTGCCAACGAGTTCTCCCTGGCCAACTACTGTGTGGCGTTCAGCACTTCCCAAATCGTACCTGGCCCAAGCGACTTCATCTCCACAATTGAAAAGCTTCTTAATAATTCCATCACACTAACACCGTTCCCGCCCCCCTCTTCAAACGTCATCGAGTCCATCGTAACCCAAGAACTTCTTCAGGCTACTGGATTGTCCTAAATGGGACCGTATCCAAAACGAGAACTTTTCTGGCAGATGCGACTAATGCGGAAATATTTCCACATTAGGCCTATATGTATCCTATAGAGAAAAACTCAAAACGATTGCAAACTTTATCTTGTCTGTGTACAATTTATACGTCACATATATGAGGGGAAGTACACGTATAGTACTTAGTGTGGTGATATTTGGAGAAGCCAGCTTGGCCATTTTACTACCAGGAGTGTTGAAAACTTTGCCGCCGCAAGAATTGAACAATAATCAGACTCTTCCTGAGGATTTCAACTACTGGCATAATGTATCGGAAATACGAACATCTACAACGGAGTTCCCCGCTAAACTATACTCGTCTTATTCAGGGTATCATGGGTATCCTTTTCATAATAGAACTGACCAGATTGACGGAGAGAATACCATCAATGAGTTTCATTGTTAGAGGGTCCGTCAGAGTCAAGCCTAGAATATGCAGACAGGTCACTGGGGGATCTGGTTGAATCGCTGAAGAACTTTTTGGAAGAAACCCTGGACGGTTGTCTGAGGGATCTTGAGGACTCGTTAGATTTCCTGGAGTTGACTCAACTCATAGAAACTACTATCTTACAAACTACTATAACCGAAGTGCCTATGATAGCAACGAAAACAACTCACGTGGATGGCGAAGGCTATGGACGACAGACAAACTACTTCTTTGATAATGACGGCCATTTTGCTATAGGGAGAGAATTGGAAGACAGTGCAAGCAAGGAAACTACTTCAAGGTTAGAGCCAGTGGAAACTTGTGTAATTTCAGCTAGCTTGGTGACTTTAACTTTGACTTCCGTGAGATCTGCAAATATATCTGTGAATACAGAGTCGCTTTCACTGAGTTCACATAATTATATCAACCGATCACAAGTATTGCACCCCCTGGATTCACTGAAATTGACTATGGAGTTTCCACTGATTTCGTCCATGACTTCACAGTTGTCATTTCGTGCTTCACGATCATCCTCATTAGCTCTTCTGAAACATACACCAAAATCCCCGCTAGCTCTGGAATTGCTGGAAATTACACCATGTACTCCCTCTAAATACCTAATGTCGACCCGACGGACCATCATCTACTCCTCTTCATCCCACCACACTTTCTCCTTCTTACCTATTTTTCTCGTTTTCCTTGTACACATATAGAAAATCTAGATTTCGCTGAACTTGACTCCAGACCGAGATCTACTACAAATATATTGGGCTAGTGCCGACAGACTTCGGCATCGCAGCTACTTTTAAGCTCTGGCCATCTGGTTGTGTTCCTCCTTGTAACTAGCACTGGGTCGCGCGCGCTCGAAAATTTTCATCCCAGCGAAATCCAAACGTCAGACTAATGTTCGAAAGCACAACATCGAACAGTGTACTGATAAGGTGAGATTGGATAGTGAAGATGTCAGAAGTAAGTGTTTTTTTAAATGAGTTGTTAGCATCCACGTCCCTGGTGATTACTGGGGAATTTCGAGCGAGATCGATCAACAAATGGTGAGGCAAGTCAACAAGGAGAGTTAGCGCTAAAGTGATGTATCACCCTTTAATGTAGCGAATCGGCGTTGTTGAATAACAAGTCAACTATAGATGTGATTATTCGCGTGGTGAAGAATAATTCGTGGCAAAGTTGGTGATATATGAATCAGATTAGCTATGTGTGGAACACCGGTATATCATAAACAACGAGATAAGTGCGAGACAGGTGGCAACGAGACAGGACATTATGGGCGCTATGGACGTTATGGATGTTATGGACATTATGGACGTTTTTTCTTGTCGTAATTGATATCACCAAATACTCAGTAGCAGCAGAGCTGTTAGCCGTGTCTCGTTGTTGTTATGAGTTTGAAGACCGAAAGTAAAATTCATATCTTCCAGTTTCTACATTACCACGCTGCTTATAAGAGTACTTATAAGCGATGAAACCTGTTTTCTTGACTACCAGACAGAACAAACAATTCAGTCAGGATGTGATCTTGTGATCTTCGACGTGAATTGTACTGTCTCGAGACTCATGAACTCAGAGATTCTATATGGGATTCATTGCTTGAGCCTGGATCTTTTTGCGTTGACATGAATCTCAGCTCAATCCTTCTCTAATAACGTACTAACCCCAGACTAAAAGAACAATTAGAATAACCACTGAACAACATATCCTAAAAGATGTTCCTCCAGTAGAAAACTATCCCATGAGACAATGGTCGATCCAGATCTCAATGTTGGACCTGACTGGACAAGAAATAGCAGCAAATATCGTGGATAAAGTCACATACACTTTGCATCCAACGTTTGCCAATCCAATAAGAGCATTAAAACAGTCACCCTTTAGAGTCGAAGAAGAAGGTTGGGGTGAGTTTGATATTCCGATTTCCGTCCATATTTTAGGCTTGCCTGGTAAAACCGGAGAACGTAAGTTCAACCACGACTTGAACTTTTTACAAGAAAAGTACATCAACGACCATGTAGTTTCGATCCCAGTTAGTCCTACCAAGAATCAGGTATTGAACAAGTTATTGTTGGAAAGCGGGTCCTTGCCATTTGACGAGTCTGGAGCTCCAATCGGCGGTCTTAATAAACGTAAGTTGGGTGATGGAAACGGTTCCTCCATGGACTTGAATAAGTCCAAGAAGTTAAAGAACAACGGAGCCGCTGTCAAGGGCGCCATCGACTTGGAAAAACTCGCCAACGGATTGACCAAGTTGAATGAAGACGATTTGATTGTGATTGTTCAAATGGTTACCGATAATAGAACAAATGAAATGAATATTAAAAATGATGTTGACAACGGTGAGTTTACTATGGATTTGTATACTTTGCCAGAGTCTTTGTTGAAGAGTTTGTGGGATTATGTTAGGAAGCATACCGGGGAGATCTAAATATCGAGCAGTTTATGGTAGCTACTAGCTGAGTGATGCAATATGGACCAATGAGGTCATTGAATATGAACTTAATCTTTGCCAATATCTAAGACCAACCGAATCTTGAAATTCTTGAAATTCATTTGTAACAAGAAGATCAAGAGAACCATGACGTAACTTCGTTCTATCATCTTATTAAGATATTTCACAACTGAGCCTAGACTTCGAAATATATGGTGAAGAACATTAGTTCCCCAGATGTTTGGCACGTCGTTCCTCAATACATGGGCCCTGAATTGACACTTTTGACGTCACATGGAGAGTTCAACCTTTGCTCACCAATTCCAACCTGTTGATGGAGTCATTTTTTGCACTTTATCGACCGTCCAGCTCCTTGTCACCGATGTAACTGGGCCAAAAATGGCGGAAATCCGTCAATTCCTTTCTCTTTCTTCTCTCGGGCAAACCGTGATGATATCCATGTTTATTATTTAAATCTATGTATTAATAAAAATAGCTAGAAAATCAGGCCTAGCAGTCCTAGCTAGGGTACCGACACCTAGTAGGACTCAGACATTAAAGGTTATGGTTGTCGCAGGATGAACAGGTTGGGCAGTAAAAGGATTAAGTTAAGTATTATATATACACACCTCCACAAAACATTTACACGAAAGGTGTATATGGTCAAATGAGTTGATGGCCGAGCCTGAAAATTCCGTTGACATAGAACTCTTGTGTATGATTCCTAAGTCAGGCGTTGTACCGATGGAACAGGCGCTGCAGCGGTCTTTTCCGACCTAGGACGTCTCTTGTTGGTCTTCTGTCTGTCATCACGCTCCAAATCACCGGTGACCTTTTGTAAATAATTTGGCACTGGCAAGCCGTTCTTCAAGAAAAACATCTTCCAATTTCTGGCTTTATCCTTCAACTGAACTTGCGTTCTATTTTTAAGAGCTTCTGAAATTTTTCCTCCATTCCCGAACAATTCTAAAATTACAGACCACTGAGTACCCTTCAACTCCATGGCCGAGCGCAACGCCTTTTCCTCCTCACGATTCCAAGGTCTTCTTTGCAAACTCTTGGAAGTTGTGTTGGGGTTGATACGAAGATGTATTTGTTGTTCCTGGATTTCGGAGGGTAATAATGCACTTGTGATGTCGTTAATTTCCTGGCTCATGGCCGAGTTGGTTGGAGTGGAAAGTTCCTGTACGTTTCTTTCAGATACAGTTCTTTCTTCGGTGGAATTCAATAAGGCCATGCTATGAGGAGTGTCCACGACGTCAGACTTCGATTTTTCCCTCGTCGTCCTGCCCCTCTTGCCCCAGATCAAGAATCCCATATTCTTGGAGACATAATCAAACAAGTCCTTGAGGAAGTTAAACCAATCATACTCTTCACTCAACCTTTGATCTTCTGGATAGTGCAACAACGTATCTTTACGTGAACGACAACGGTCTACAAAGTCTAGTTCTGTTGGAGACAACATCTTTGCCCCTCGTCTATTCAACAAAACCTCTTCGATCCCATGAGGAAGAATATCTTCCAAGATCTCTTCACGAGACCTTTCTCCTGCTTCGATAGCAGAGATGTATGCTTGAGTTTTCAAGTCCAAGTAGAGAACAGCCTGGGGCTTAAACAACTTACCGACTTTGTCTCCCACTGTGGTGTTCACCCCACTTTGCAAACTCATATTGTTGGTGCCCATATTGGTTAAAGCATTGGTTGGATCCAAGTTATTTGCAGGACAAAATACGTCCAAGAACGACTCATTCAAATAGAAGAAACCAACTTCAATCGTACCCAAAGTTGCAGCCAAGAATGTAGCCAAATTAACCTTACGTAAGGTAGATTCAATACTTTGTTCACGATTACGGAACATGCTTGGAGTTTTATCTCCTTCCTTCCACATTCCTGGTGCAAGATGTTCTACCGTGAGAAAGGGATCTTCTTCAGAGTACAAACGTTTGGTGAACTCAAATAACGATGTTAAATCTCGATATGTGGCCCCAGCAGGGGTATCTGGGTTCGATGCTAAATCAATAATTTTCTGATATGGTCCAATAGCAACGATTCTTAACAATTGGGTCGCCAAATTATCAAGTGTTGGAAGAGTGTTGATTAACAACTGGATTCTGGGAGGAAGATAATCGGCCGCTATTATAGGTAAAGGTAAAGCTGCTAGATGTGCATTTGCCAACACAGCTAATGGTGGGAGTTGCGAAGAGAGCGCATTATATGCGGCAAAAGCAGTACTCGATTTAAGTAATTCTGAATTGGCAGGCACTGGAGTTCCATCATGCATTACAGATGTTTCAGACGTGATTTTGGATTTGTTTGCTCCTGTTGCCTCTTCTAACTCATGTGCAATCATTGCTAAATCTTCTTTCTCGTTGACTATCACGTCATTATCCTGTGTTTGTGCGGGTTGGTGATGGGGTTGGTGATGGGGTTGGTGATGTATCTGGTTTGCATGGTCTTGTTGTAACTGGTCTTGTCGCACCAAGTCACCGTCAACTTGGGAATCAGGTCTCGAGGTCTCATGAGGATAATTACTATGCTCTCCATCAACTTTGGTATGTTCTCTAGAATCGTCAGTGTGCTCCACAACATGTTCTCTTGACTCGTGACTAGGGTATCCAGCAATTTCATTGGATATTTCATTCCCATTCGCCGCATCTCCACGACCATGTGTTTCACTAGAGTACTCTCTAGCGTGTTCATCAGTATTATCTGTGTCTCTGCCGTATTCTGTTGATTGGGCATCTCCTCCGTTAGTTGCACTTGCCTTGAATCTTTTTAAATCTTCGTCCTTATCATCTTGTGACCTCTTTCTACTATCCTTCATCTCATCTTGGTTAATGGTGTCTGAAATCATTCTATCAATGTCAGCAATAGCTAACGAGTCAGACCGTTTCTTATCATCTGGCTTGCTCAGTTGTAACAGAGGATCGAACCGATGGTCAAGTTGTGGGTCTAATTGTGACCCTAGCTGAGGATCTAGTTGTGGATCTAGTTGTGGATCTATGCTTTCAGAAGCCGCTTTATCGTCAGACATGTTCGACTTGTTGTGTTGTTTATCTATGTCATCCCGATTTGTTGTGGTCAAAAGAAAAATGTTTCGGAAAGGACACGACCTAAAGTGACAAACAAATACAAATTTGCAACCACTGTGAAGAGACACAGACCTCCGAAGTTTCGGTATAGTTCCCACATCGAAGGAATTTGGCTAGTTAAAAATGTCAGTTTATGATACCAACATAAATTTCAAATTTGGTTCAGACGAAGCAAAACCCTTTTAATGTGATTTGGATGTAACCAGGACTGTATTCACAAACTGATGATCGAGGAAAGTTTCCGAACATTAATATTTGATTTTATTCATTTGTGCTTCATTTATGTCAGAGATAGTAGTCATAAAGAGTCTTAAAACATGAATAGTTCCTCAATCTTGTTTTGTTGTGTGGATTTTATTTCTTCACTATTTGCTGGAGTGATATCTGCATACAAACTGTACCCAGTTTATGGAGAGTATCAGCCAAGCAAATTGTCACTTCTGAAAGTCTTCACACAACTCGGACAGAAATCAAGACTAGACAGAGAACCTAGAGCACAAACAGAATGATCTTGTGTAGAAACTCTTAGAACAGACGCTGCTGCTTCTTTGCAGGAATTCATTCATCGTCATTGATATTGTGTTGTGCATGCCGAGGTATTTCTGGCGTTTCTTCTTGGATCCATGAAATATGAACGTGTCTTGGGATTTTATTGCTGGTTAGTATCAATCTCATCATATCCAGTATTTCCTTCAGATTTCTGGTCAATATCGCCTAACATTTCTTCCAGTGCTCACATCGCTAGGTGCCAGAGGCTAGAGGCACTTTTTAGTGTGCGGTTCTTCAATCCCGATTATCGCCAAAAGAGGAAAGTAGCGCTTCTTTCTGGTAGCGCCACAATCAAATCCAGTGTCGCCTATTTTGAGAAAAAGTCAGCGCTGGGGCATAATAAGCGGCAACGATCCCAATTGGGAAATTCCGCTAAGGTTGGGATCAGTTATTAGCGGCTCACTCGAGATTAGACTGCCTTATTTCGCCATATAAATATCCTCCATTTTCCCCAGCAATTAACAATCATCAGTACTGACACTTCATCCTAAATGTCTGTTTGTGAACAATACTTCCCAGAAGAACCTAAGGCTCCTGTTGTGGCAACTTCCGAGTTCCCTGGACCACAATCCAAGGCTGCTATAAAGTCTTTAGGTAAAGTATTCGACTCAAGAGCTGCCTACTTTATCAGTGACTACGAAAAATCACAAGGTAACTACTTAATTGATGTTGATGGAAACACTTATCTCGATGTCTACGCACAAATCGCATCGATCCCATTGGGATACAACAACCCAGCTTTGATCGCTGCCGCCAAATCCGACAGAATGATCAGAGCAATTGTCGACAGACCTGCTCTTGGTAACTTCCCAGGTAAAGATACCGCTGAGATTATTCAAGAAATCTTGGATGTTGCCCCAAAGGGACAAGATAAATTATGGTCCGGATTATCTGGTGCTGATGCTAACGAGTTAGCTTTCAAAGCAACTTTTATGTGGTACCAAGCTAAGAAGAGAGGATATGCTACGACCTTCTCTCAAGAAGAAAATGAATCGGTCATGCACAACCAATCACCAGGATCTCCAGACTTGGCAATCTTATCATTCGATCGTGCTTTCCACGGTAGATTATTTGCATCTGCCTCCACCACATGTTCTAAACCTATTCACAAATTGGATTTACCATCATTTAAATGGCCAAAGGCTGAATTTCCATCATACAAGTATCCTTTGGAAAAGTACAGTTCTGAAAACGCAACTGAAGACAAGAGATGCCTTGATATTGTTGAAAACCTTTTCAAAACCTGGTCAGTACCAATTGCTGGGTTGTTGATCGAACCTATCCAATCCGAAGGTGGTGACAACCATGGTTCGAACGCATTCTTCCAGGGATTGAGAGACTTAACTTTGAAATACGGTGCCTTGATGATCGTTGATGAAGTTCAAACCGGTGTTGGAGCCACAGGTAAGATGTGGGCTCACGAACATTTCGAATTAAGTCCTGCCCCAGATTTAGTTACATTTTCCAAGAAGTTTCAATCTGCTGGTTACTACTTCCACGACCCAGAAATTGTTCCAAACTACGCATATCGTCAATTCAACACTTGGTGTGGTGACCCAGCCAGAATGATTTTAGCTGGTGCAATCGGTAAGGAAGTTTTGAAGTACGATTTGGTTGACAAGGCTCAAAAGGTGGGTGGCTACTTGTACGCCAAGTTGGACTCTTTACAAGCAAAGTATCCTCAATTCATCCAAAACTTGAGAGGAAAGAACAGAGCAACTTTCATTGCTTGGTCTATGAAAGATGGATCTGCCAGAAACAAGTTTTTGGCTGATATGAAAACTGTTGGTGTTAATGTTGGTGGATGCGCTGAAGAATCTATCAGATTGAGACCAACTTTGGTGTTCGAGGAGAAGCATGCTGACATTTTAATTGCTGCAATTGAAAAGGTTTTGTCAGGCTATTAGTATAGATATAGTAATGTATGATGATAATTAACATGGCACAACTGCAGTGTAAAACCAGAATGAGCCACAGAGCTCTGGAACATAACAAAACCCAGATACTTTAATTTGAAATTGTATTCACAATTAGAGAACGAGTCAAAGAGTAGACCTTTAACCTGTAAGAGAGTGAAACCATGAGAAAACTCATAGAGTGATTTCTCAAAGTATCTTGTTGAGCAATACCATATTAAGCCATCTCACACTAACACGATCATTATTGCTTGCAAGACTATTATGTGATTTCTTTCGATGCTTATTTATGAGCCAAGGGTATCAGACTATCAGTTTATGGTAATATTGTACTACTTGGAACTGTGATGGGAGTGCAGTACCGATATTTTAAGATGCACTATCATTAGAAGCTCATCAAGAACCAATTATCCCAGATGATATCAACAATAAGCCAAATCTATATACACATTGAAGTAATTATAGCCATGTACCACTAATATCAAATGGTCTGATATATATTGGCATGTGGGATATCACATACACGTAATTTTATATCAGACCAGTTGATATCTGACTCCAAACATGTCAGCTGGATCGGATTTTTATGATTAAATATCAAAATTTGGATAAGGAGACAAGTTCTGATAAGGTGGTAGACTCTTATAAGATGTCGAGTCTGGAAATGTGGAGGATTATTAAGTGGCAGAATCTTGCCTTGATGAGACAACTCCTTGATGGATCAATAAGATACCAATGGATAAGCAGAGGACTTGAAATTATACTAAAGTAAATGTTAAGAACAGACAGTAAGTCTTGGACTATTTCATACTACCATGTGGTTAATCCTTTGCTTGAATAATCATTAACTTTCTGGAACTTTCTCCAATTATCACTCAGGACGACTAGTTTAACTGTTGTTAACATCGCTAACGACGCTAACTTAAATAAATCTTGTCATAACAGATCACAAAAGAAAGCTTTTACACAGTATAGCAACTTAGCAGGCTCCGTAGCCTCTTTCCCTGTCGAGTACTTCGTTTTGCAACCTCCTCAGAAGCGGAATTTTCAATCGCGAAATTAACAACAGAATTCAACGAATCGAATCTCCGGGCGGATCTGATCTCTCAGGCATGAACGGGAACTAAGAGTGATAGAACACATTTAACCATATCTATAGAGTTAATGTCGGAAATATCGGACAAGCCAGAAAAATGCCTGGCCACAGAGCCAGAGAGTCAATCGGTCAACCCAGTGGACGATGTAAAGAGTCTTCGGTATCTGGCTGAAAAGGTTCTGTCAGGGGTTTTAGATTGTGAGCCTCCCATTGGCAAGCCTTTTAATCTGGTACAAATACAAAATTGTGCAGCCAACCAGGCTTTTGCAGTCTTTCCCAGCATAAAAGCGTTCATTAAAAATGAGTCAAACGCATCGTTCATATCTGGAGGTATTGCCGGGGCAGTTTCTCGTACGGTGGTGTCACCCTTTGAGCGTGCCAAAATATTACTTCAGCTCCAAGGTCCAGGTACCAAACATGCATACCGAGGAATGTTCGCTACCATCCTTAAGATGTACCGTGATGAAGGATGGCGGGGATTATACAGAGGAAACCTTTTGAACTGTATTCGAATCTTTCCTTATAGTGCTGTACAGTACTCAGTTTTCGAGAAGGTCAAGCAGATGATATTACTAAGGAAGCCCGTGGGGGAGAGGGAGCTCCAGTTCAGCGAAAGACTTTTGGCAGGATCGATAGGTGGAATAACGTCAGTATTGGCTACATATCCATTGGATTTGGTGCGAGCTCGCATAACTATTCAGACAGCATCGCTATCCAAATTGAATAAGGGTAAATTGGCGGATTCTCCTACTGTCATGGGTACATTCCGTGATGTATATCATAACGAAGGTGGTATCACTGCTCTATATAAAGGGTTGGTGCCAACTACGTTGGGAGTAGCGCCTTACGTCGCCATAAACTTTGCCTTGTATGAGATTATCCGAGATGCCATGGACAACTCCACCGACGACTATTCGAATCCAATGTGGAAGCTTTCCGCAGGGGCATTTTCAAGTTTCGTAGGTGGAGTACTAATCTATCCATTGGATTTATTACGGAAGAGATACCAGGTTGCAAGCATGGCCGGTGGCGAATTGGGTTTTCAGTATAATTCTGTCTCGCATGCCCTCAAGTGTGTTTTCACTAACGAAGGTTTCTTTGGAGCATACAAAGGACTTACGGCGAATTTGTACAAGATAGTACCATCAATGGCAGTCAGTTGGTTATGCTATGATTACTTGAAGGGGATGATTCATAAGTGGTAGTGATATGAAAATGATGGCCATGCCAGGGACGCTTTAGAACCACTACACATCACTATTTAAATCACAGAAAGATAATTATATCAAGGTATCGTCCAGGCGAAGCCCTAATATTCAAGAGCCTCACGCTTTCAGAAGTTTCACATCTCCCAACAGTCATTCAGTAGACCTATATATGACAGACAAGTCACATTTGTAATAATGGCAGACAAGTCTCATCATTATTTATTCAATTTGTGTTACCCACAGCTACATAGAGTATAGAAAGATATAAATAAAAACAGCTGGCAAGGTTCTCGCCATTAGGCTGCATAATCTGAAAAATCTCGGGAGTAAACTAGAAGATCCTGTCTCAAACACTTGTGGCCCTTAGCTGCAAATCTGGGAAGGTCACCGGCTCGATCCGCACAAATGTGTCATAATATTATCAGAGAGAGAGATTGGAGTTCAAGTTGATCAACAAACCGCGCACTACTACACGTACTACAGTGTTACTTGAAATCTTGGGTTATACATGGCGTCTCTTTGCTCACTCACACCGATTTGCTCGTTGTCCAACCAAATCCTTCACATATCCACATCCGTGCCGCAAAAGCGTGTCTCGACCAAAAATATCACAAAACTGATGGTTCGATCAATTATTTCTGTACTAAACATCTCCATTATAGAAACTCCATAGATAACAAGTCGAAATGAGAGCCACTCAAGTTTTATTAAATGCTGCTAAGAAGTCAGCCCCAAAGACCTCCGTCCCAGTCGAAATGTACCCATTGTTCGCAGCTGTAGCTGTCGCTTGTGGATCAGGTGTCTACTTCACTTACAGACATTTTGCTTACGACAAACAATTGAGGTTATGGAAGAACCCAAACTTGTCTAAGTTAGATGAGGTGTTGAACGAAGCCGAAGCCGAAAAGAGGAATTAGATGTGGATCACAAAGGAATGTTGCATCAGCTCTGAGGATTTGAAGTTCTGCCATTAGGGTTAGCATCGTCTGTACTAGCTCTCCTGCAAGCTCTTAGTGTTTATATAATGTGTGCTGCAGCAGTTTGGAGTCACACTTGGCTCTAATATGTTATTGGTACCATATTTTTCACCACACTGCCAATCCTCGACTCATTCCTGCTCTTCTTAATAATCAATTCATTAGTAGTCAATGGGTACTAACCTACTAGTCAACGATATATAATTTACGAAATATACGTGGAAGTACAAATTCAGTCAAATTCATTCAAATTCAGTAGTCAAATTCCCGTGGCCCCAGGACATTATAGGACTGGCCAGTTAGTCTACTTTAAGAGACCAACGCTACGAATTGTCATGGAAACGGATCTCTGGTAGTAAATAGAGCTAAGTCCATTAAGCGTCTCAGTACATCGTGAGATTTCAAACAGAGTATGGAATAGATCTCAAATTATGATTCTGCAAGTAGTAGGAGACAATTAGAACTAGAACTAGAACTGGAAGTTGTCAGATATCTAGAGTCTTAAAGAGTATAAATTTATACCACCAGGAACTCTAAAGTTCCTAACGGACCACAGTTAACTTTACAGGTGTACAGACTCTTGAATTGTATTTACAAACGGCTATTTACATTGTATTACTTGATATCATATGTTCTTGCGAGAACCATATGTCTTGTCATGACTCCGAGAGAGAAGAATCTTCGTTTAATCTTCTTTGATATTGGTCCAGTACTCTTCGACTTCAGTAATGTTCTCCAACCCTTCCATGGCCTTTCTAAACCCCTTCTGATACTCCTCTGGAAATTCCACCTCGTTTTCCTTGTCTGCCACGAAGTTTGTGGTGGCCTCCATCAACTTATATCCTCTCTTGACCAACTCGTTCGAAACCACAAACAAATCACTTGGATCAGTCACCACCTTGAACAACTTCTCGCTATCATATTCTTTCTCTTCGTCGACAAATTCCTCTACATCCTCGGCTCCGATATCAATGGCTACTTCAAAGATGTCGTCCAAAGTCTCCTCGCTTTCAAACACAATCTCTCCTTTTCTTTGAAACAAGTACTGGCATGGACTTAATGAGGCGTTGAATTCCTTCATGGTTGATTTCACCAAAGAAACAGTACGAGCTTTATTGTCTGTGGTGGCAGTGATGATAAATGCCACTCCTCCTGGTCCCACAAACTCATATTGAACCTCGGAAGTTGCAGGCCCATCATGGCTGACTTCTCCAGTCCCTCTCTTGATAGCACTTTCGATGATTTTCTTTGTGACGTTCAACTTCTTTGCCTTTTCTACCAAAGTGTCCAATTGAGCGTTGGCTTCCACACCTCCTATACGTACACTTGTCTCGATCTTGCTGGCAAGCATGGATGCTTCCTTGGAACGTTTGGCGTCATTTTTGGCTTTATCATGACGAATATTGGCCCATTTAGAATGTCCAGCAAACGCTATGGACGTGGAATGAATATTACGTGGAAAAAATGCCCATTTTGGTTCCCTGAGAAGTCTTTCAGCTCTTCTAATCATGGTTGGTGTTGGTGGTGATAGTGTATATTTGAAAAGTTTTCAATATATCCACGTGATTTCAATTTCAATTTGGGTAAAGTAGTAAAGTTTGATAACACAATTATAAGTCGATAGCTTTGAAATGGTAAGGGGAGGGCTATATGGGCTAGTAACTGTAAGAGCGACTTCTGTCGTGGTATTTAAGAGGGTTAATGAGGTATATATCGAAGATACAGCGGTATGGATGTTTTATTGATTTCAAAGTGTGTTGTGAAACTAGTGACGCTGACGATCAATTGGTGAGCAGCTAGTGGAATAAATGATGCTTAGTGATAATTAGAATTCCAGAAGCAAGTCTGTCGTGGTTGCTTATAATCATCTTATATCACCAGGTTTAGTTAGCTGCTAATTTCTAATGTAGGGACGTGTCTCGTCCAATTCATCCAATTTCCACCATACAAAATCTCTGATAACGCCTACTGACACCTTGATCCTTAACCCAAACGATGAGCGCTAACGAAGCAATGAATAAGCGGTCGCTCCTCGCTGCAATTGCGGAGGAAGACTCGGTGACAGGATTATTACTCGCAGGTGTCGGCCAGGTTTCTACTGACATTGGCAAGGAAACTAACTTCTTGACGGTGGTTCCTGGTAAGACCACCGTTGACCAAATTGAAGAAGCTTTTGACAATTTCACTAAAAGAGACGACATTGCGATTTTATTAATCAACCAACATTTGGCTGACTTGATTCGATTCAAAGTCGACGGGTATACCAAGGCGTTCCCAGCCATCTTGGAAATTCCATCCAAGGACCATCCTTACGATCCAGAAAAGGATTCGATTTTGAAGAAGGTAAGGAGACTTTTCGGTGAGTAGACGAGTAGTGGTGGTGAGTGAGAGAGACAGATAGTCAGATAGGAGATTCTCTCAAAGAGTCATGCTGGAAATTTCCGATCAAGTTTCTTGAAAATGTAAGAGAACGTCAGAAACATGAGTTTTCATGAAGATATACTGCCATGGGATCAATACGGCGGTAGTATAAGTATTAATACGGGGAATTGAGATATTTATCTCGAGGTAGTTGAAGTTACAAATACTAGCGAATACAAATTGATCTGTGGCCACAAATACAGTGAGTAATTGATTCGGCGAGGGAATTTTCAGATGACGGAGTGCGACTGTGTCCCTCCGTCGCTAGATCTTGGTCTTGTTATTCTACAGTATCAATAGATGTAAGTTTATCTTCAATTCATATAAATATCTATATTTTGCACGTGACCCAAAAGGGTGAACGTAGGGTGATGATGACAATGTCACTAAATAGCGAGAAAACCAGACAATTATTAAGATTTAGCGACAAGACTAACTAAATACAAATATGTGTTTCCAGTATAGCGATAAAAGTACGGAGGAAGTAGCTTTACAGCTTAAGTTTGGCACACTATTTTTGCACTAGTCCACTATTTCTCTAATTGCTGGATCTGTATTAAATCTATACTAGTTTACTTTTTATTCTTTTTCTTGTTCTTTTTCTTCTTTTTCAGAGCAGAATGTTGGGTAGTGGTTTCTCCAGCCCCCTCTTCCTCTTCAGTTCTATCCACTTCATTTTCTGTTTCTTCTTCCTCCTCGGCTTCTATTTCATCTGTGATTGGCTCTGACACGGGCTCATTTTCTTCAATTGATGTAGCCACAGGTTCGTTCTCCACAACCAATGAATCAGTTACTGGTTCAATTTCCACAGCCACTGGCACGGCTACTGGTTCACTTTCTTCCACCACAGGAATAGGTACCTCGTCCACTATTTCTTCTTCCTCCACAGGAGTTTCACTTAGATCAACTTCATCAAGTTGTTCAACATCGACGTCGGGTACATTTGCACTTTGATCGTGATCAGCAGTAATTTCAATTTTGACTTCTGATTCAGGAATTGGTGGAGTTTTATTGGATATTTCTGGTTCCTCTTCAACTGCCTCTTTGGTTTCTGGTGATTCAACAGTAGTAGAATCTTGAGGAGAGGACACAACTTCTGGGGATTTGATAGTTTCCTCAAGAGATGCAGTTGCATCTAAAGTTCCACTAACTGTTTCTGAAGCCTCAATGATTGGTTCTTTCGGAGTTGGTACCTCAACTGGAGCACTTACAGGAGCTGGTTCTCGCAGAGCTGCTCCATGTGCTTTAGCCCAATAGTTTCTCCCTAATATATCCGGTAAAACACAATCTTTTATGTAAAAATCTCTTACTCCAACGATCCTCCTCTCACTTTCACAAGCCTTTAACCATTCAGGTCTCACGATCGGAATATTCATCTCACTAGCCTTGATAAATTCAGGGTTGTTCTTGTTCTCCTTAGAACATATGTAGTGGGTCGTGTCCACCTTGATTTGTTCCTGAGGAGGTAAATTGGCACCCATGTTCTTCAAAGCTTCCACAATATCATCCACAGTGAAAGGATCATTTGGTGAGAAATCGCCCAAGCAAACAGTGATTCCAGACAAGTCGGTCATCTTATGAGTTGTAACTTCGATAATTTCTGACAGATATACTCCCGCAGTAGTGTCCAAACGCAATTGGAATTGAAAGGTCTTGTCAATTGGTAAACCAGACAACTTTGTAGTTGTGTTAGTGAGCGGTTGAGGAATGGCGCCCAATTTCTTACCGTCCTTGAATAAGATCAAGTTCTTCAAGCTTGCGGTTCCCAATTCCAACGAGTCCCACTCCAAAACGCATGACGTTTGAGTTATGTTCTTGATCTTTAATACTGGCGATTGTGGTAAGTTGGTGCCGAATGCATTCAAAATTTCATCTTGGATACTCTGGAAGTGTTGTGATTCTTCTTTCTCTGTTTCTAAATCTTGTTCACATTTGATTTTAACTATGGATCCTGCCCGAACTCCATTCGGTAATAAAATTGTCGGGAATTCTATTAAATGATGATCTTTTGTTAAGAGCAACGCTAAGGATGCATCTAATTTACCTACGGTTAATGATACTTCCACCATTGTTTGTTTCAAGTAGGTTTATGTTGATGTGGTGGTAGGGTAGGTGGTTGGAAGTTCGTTTGTTGTCAAGAAATTCGTTTGATTTGGGTCGTGGGAAATAGCAAATTAGGTTGCAAAAAAGGAGCTACAAGTGAAACGAAGCAAGAGAATGAGCTAGATAGAAAATGAAAGAGGTAAGGAGGAATAGAATCAAAGGGAACTGAAAATGAAAAGACTGACGAAGTTCAATTAAATATTAAATGATATTAATACTAATCATCCCTGCACTTTTTGAATAGCTGGAGTTCTATTCAGTGAATAGAGAGAAGAATCAACCAGAACTAATGATCCAAATAGCCGAAGAAAACCGCTTAAGAAGACGCATTGAAGAAACTAGCACATAGTTTATGGAGTTTTAAGGAAATGGGTAGAATATTGTAATCGAGAGAGACACTAACGCCAATGGGGAATTTCAAGAGAAAGGGCAAAGTTGTACGTAGAATGACCAGGCTTCCAAAGCCTGTGGTGACACAAGCAAGCACGGTTATGTCACCTTTGCGAGATCTGTGGCTCTCTATAATGGCAGTCTACATTCAAGAACTAACAGGCAACAGTATCCTAAAAGCTCAGTTTAGTCTGAATAGTTCTCAACACTTCGATAGTGTGGTTGAAATCAATGCTTTACCTTTCATATATATAGTATAGTACAGAGTTTAAGTAAGTCAATATGTATGGTACATGTGTGATTCAAAGCGGACTGTTCACTGTATGTTCTTGAATATGGTACGAAATGAACTTGTGGATATCCGAACCCCTCTAATATTTAAGATTGTTAGGGAGAGTATCGTGGTTGAAGATTATTAAACCTCAGGAGAGTGAGATCTGCGGAAAATAAGGTCACTATTAAGTTGGAACGAATAGGAAAATTGTCTTGAGGTTGTAAGATGACAGTGTATGGAGGATTCTTGAATTATGAAATGTGGTCCCTTTTGAATTTGGAGGACGTAGAGTTACCGGACTCTTGAATGTCTTTATTCACTTCCGATCAAAGAGTTATCCCCATCGCCTTCAAGTCATCATTAATTTCATCTTCGGTAGCTCTCTTGAGAAGGAGTTCCGCACTTGCTACCTCCTTACAATCCTGAAGTGAAGCGTTAATAGCTGCTGGAAACCCGTGAAATTGTACAAGACCATTGAGAACTCCTAATTGTTGATTAATTCTGTTCCTATGATGAACAAGTTCCACCATTGTATTTTGCTTTATCACCTTCTTAGACAAAGGTTGAGTAATTTCTTCGAACGGATCATGTTCGTAGCCATTATGCATAATTTCAGGATTGGACAACGACGGCACGTCATCTACGGTAACATTTGGAATCTGTGGTATGGCAGAGAAATTATAGTCGGGTATAATTTGGTCCAATTGGTTACGTTCTTTATTGATTTTGTACCAGAGCGAAGTAGTATCTGTGATCATGTCATTCTTGGAGTCCATCAACTTCTTGAGGAAATCTTGATGAATTGACGTGCGAGTAGCAATAGTTTCATTGTCGATACATTTCAAGTTGTACGAGAGATTGAAATTAGCCAATTTCAAACTCTCTTGGTAAAACCCATTGACTTTAAAGTAGATCTTTGAAAGTTCTGGATGAGAGCCTTCCAAGCATAATTGTAGTTCTCTTTCTAATAAACTAAGTTTATCTTGATATAACTTATCCCGCAATTGTGCAAACAATTCTTCAATTGAAACCAACTCGTCAATGGCTAATTTACGTTGTTCATTCAAATAAGCGTCGTCCTCTTCCTTGTTTTCATCTTCTTCATCTTCTTCACCTGCTTCAGAATCATTTATCTCCTCGTCATTCGTTTTGATTCCACTTTCAGCATCCTCGTTTTCTTCTTCATTTTCATCACCCTCATCCTCGGCCTCATTGTCGACCTCATTGTCGACCTCATTGTCGACCTCATCAACCTCGTCTTCTTCATCATTTTGGTTACCATCAACATCTGGTTCATTCTCTATCACTGGTTTGTCAATAACATCTGGGGGGTCTTCTTGCTCTTGAATTTCATGGTTTTCTTGGGGTTCTTGCTCTTGGAGCTCTTCGTCTTGGAGAGATTGATCAACAGAATCTCCAGGAACATCCAATTGAGGGTTTTCATGTTCTTGAGATTGTTCTTCATTTGCTTCGTTGGATTCTCCCCCTGTTTCTGGAGTTAGAGACAACTCAACATCCTCAGATTTCTCTTCTTGTTCAGAAACCTTTTCTTCCAATTCTGCCTCCAATCTAATTTCATCCTCTGCGATACCTTCATCATCCTCCTCGTTTCTGATAATTTTTTGTTTCTTGGTATTTATCACGACATATTCGTCAATAGGTCTCTTGCCATTGGTCTCAGGGCTTGCTGCCTTGGAAGTCTTTACAGATGAAGTTTCTGAGGCTATCTTTGATCCTTGGTCCGGTAATAAATCCAAAACATCTTCCTCTACACCACCGTTTTCATTTTCACTAACTTCATCATCAAAATCCGAGTCGACCTCCTTCATACGCGCCAACTCGGTCAATTTAGACAAAGCATGAAGATCAGACACCTTTTCAGTATCAGAGTCATTTTCATCATCCAAAAAATCCATTTTATCCGTTTCTGCTTCAGAATCATCGTCACCAACATCACTCAATTCTGAACTTTCGTAACTATCACGTTTGAAAGGGTCCTTTTTTGATTCTTTTTTATCATCGTCCTCATGGTCGAGATGTAAATCAAAGGGCGGCGGTGATGTTGCGATATCTGTTAATGGAGATTCTTTGGTGGTAATGTTGACTCCCGGAGGTGAACTGCTTGAGTTACGTTGTTCTTCCATCTCTCGGAGGTTTCTATCTGACTCGTTTGTGGTCATAAATTTTGGTAGTAGGGAAAGAGGGATTTAGACTAGACGGACAGGTGAATATTCACTCGATATAGGTGGTTCGTACGAGTGTTTTGTTTTATGCTAAGAGAAGTTGAGTGATGAAGAAGGTAACTCCACTAACGGGCAGGATTTGTTTTTGGGAGATTGGGTGTATGCAGGAACAAACATCCACATCTAGATGAAGTGCCAGGGAATCAACAGAGAAACGAAAAGGTCGAGAAGTAGTACAAAGGGAAGGTATAAACTTATTGATTCCTTCTGAAAGGGTGAATATAGCGAATATGAGAGTGCCACAACTCAAGAGAGAAGTATTCATTACAATAGAGGAGCAACCCGAACTTCAGAATGGCTTTGCAATTCATGTTGAGGAGAAAATTATAAGCTATCTAGCCAATGAGAGAAGTACAGACACGAACAATTAAGCATACATTCACTGCATCAATAACTCACTTGACTTTCAAGTATAAGTGATTGGCAAATTACATGCAGTACCATGGAATGCAATGTATGACAGCTATGAATGCTAGTACATGGAGAGACTTTCAGATTGATGTTCACGAATAGAGAATAAAAATACATGAGACAAGACAAGACGTAAGAGAATTTCTATGGGAGAGATATGTTTCCTCAACTTAGAACGTTGTAGCCGAGCAATTTACTTTCCGTTGTCTCTCTTAGCATTCAATTAACTAGAAACGTTTTGGAAAAGGTTGAATACAAGCTACCCTACTTATCATTGAAAAACCAAATCACGTCTCATATGCATAGCTCATCCGAAATTTGTCTCATACGTTGGCTCCACTATTCAAGGTCCAGTCTCGTCACTTTTTCACTATGAAGTTAAATTTTCTATCTGCAGTACCAACATTTTTTCACCTCATCTCAAATCGTATCTTTACATCATCCCAACTACTAACATCCCAACACACATCATGTCGAGTTTCAGCGCCCTTTTTGGGTTAAATAAAGAGGCTAACGTTGATAAGAGCATTGACAACTTATTCAAGAACAACTCCGGTCCAATCTCAAAGGATCAATTAAAGTCAACCAGAACACATGTAAATGTGCCAGTGAGAGAATCAAAGAAAGAAGACGAAGGTGATGAAGAAGCATCCGAATCCGAATCTGAATCCGAAGAAGAAGAACCAGTAAAGAAATCTAAGAAATCTAAGAAATCCAAAGATGCTGATGATGACTTGGAAGCAAGGTATTACGATAAATTGTTGAAGACTAAAGAAGAAAAGACCGTGGAAGGCGAAGAAAAGACTGGTGAAGAAAACAAAGTCGACGAAGAGAATAAAGAAGAATCTGGTTCTGGCTCTGATTCCGATTCCGATTCCGATTCTGATGCAGAAGAAGAAACCACTAAAACCAGAACCACCAAAGCTAAAACTATCGATTTAAAGGAAGCCGAATTAGAAAAAGCTGAAAGAACTATTTTCGTCGGTAATGTAGTTTCAACCGTTATAAGTTCCAAACAAGTTTACAAGCAATTCAAGAAGTTATTTTCACAATTTGGTAAAGTATCCTCCATCAGATTCAGATCGATTTCTTTCGACGAGAGTTTGCCAAGAAAGGTTGCCTTCGCAAAGAAGAATTTACACAAATCTAGAGATACTTTAAATTCATATGTCGTTTACAAGGAAAAGGAATCATCTCTCAAAGCTCTGTCGAAATTGAATGCTACAACATTTGAAAACTTCCACTTAAGAGTGGACCATGTTGCCCATCCTGCTCCAAAGGATACCAGAAAGACTGTCTTTGTCGGTAACTTAGATTTCGAAGAAAAAGAAGAATCATTGTGGAGATACTTCAACTTAAAAACTGATAACGATGTTGAATCTGTTAGAGTTATTAGAGATGCAAAGACAAATGTTGGTAAAGGATTTGCTTTGGTTCAATTTAAGGACTCTTTGAGTGTTAATAAGGTTTTGTTATTGAACGAAAAACCAATGCCTTCATTTGGGGACGACAACAAGAAAGCTCGTAAGATTCGTATCTCTCGTGCCAAGGCTCATTCAAAACCTTCCCTTTTATCTCCAAACCACATCGATAACACCAAAAAGAAGAATGTCAGACCAAACTTGTCCGAACAACAAAAGACAAAGTTAGGTAGAGCTTCTACTGTTTTGGGTAAGGCTGACAGAGCAACTGCTGGTAAGTCAAAGAAATTCATCGAAGGTCAAAGAGCTACCAAGGGTAGTGCTATTGCCGGAATCAAGGGGTTGAAGGGTGCAAAGGTCAAGAAACCAAGAATCAGGGACAGATCCACCAAGTTCAAGAATGAGAGAAATGCGATTAGTAAGGAGATGTCCCAGTAAGAAAGCATTGAAGCCACATATTTTGAGCAAAATGAGAACACAATCAGTCAATATGAGAGTTCCAGAGATGGTTCTAAAACCCAGAACAATTGTCTGAGCAGTTACACTTGCTTCTCAATATTGTATTTGGAGACGAAGTTGCTTTCTGATTTGGCCACACATTAACTCAAAACAAAGATGCGTATACTTTGCTAAGTAGTTTCTCCATATATACTGATGTACCATAGTTAACAAAAACTGCATGATTAGAAGCGTAGAGGAACCATAACAATCGTGAACGTAGAATTCCTCGCTTTTGTATAATACAATACTGATACGGAGGTCGATTCCGGCCTGTATGTATGGATCTTGTAACACCTTGACTTTGATTTGGTGATTTTATGCATGCCCGAGCTTGAAAGCCACCCCACCTCCGTTGTGGAGTTTGCCACTAAATCAATGCAACGGTGTGGCTGATTAATGGAAAACATCGAACTCAAAACACCTCGATATCTTCGCTTTACCGTTCGTCAAGTCATTGACTATACTGGGTTGGATATAAATGCATAAAACACCTGACGTGTTCCCCTAATCAGTATAACTTCTACGGTTGCAAATCCGAGAGCCTCGCTTCCAAAAGGAAAGGTCGTGTATTTCCAAAATAACTCTATAAATTGATAAGGAATCCCCCCAAAAAACGATTAGAAACTTCACCCTTCGCTGCTACTACAATGGGAGCCACCAATTCTAAACCAATTTCTGCAATTGAGTCAGACAACGAATCTTCAGTGTTTAATGAGAAATCTACTGTTCAAGATTATGATATTTCCAAGCATCTTCAGAAATTGAATTTGACTTTAGAACCAAACTCGGATGAGTTAACTAGTATCTCATTAGATGCTTTGGCTCAATGGGAGAAACAATTATTAAGCGATCCTAAGAATCGTTTGGCACAGAGTGCATTTTCTAAACACGATATCACGTCAGTTATTGGAAAGACAGGGATCGAAGCCAACCTCAAAGATCAATACTTGTTCAACGTGGTCGTAGACACAATAGGATCTCCATCGTTTCTCAACAACCAAAAGCTGTCAGGAAGATGTTGGATTTTTGCATCCTCCAATGTTTTGAGATCACATGTCATTAAGAACTATAATTTGAAGGAAGACTCATTTCAATTATCCCAATCCTATTTATTCTTTTACGATAAGTTGGAGAAAGCCAATCTCTTTTTGGAACACGTAATTGAATATTCCGAAGAACCATTGGACTCTAGATTATCCAAATGGTTATTCCAGGACCCTGTTGGAGATGGTGGACAATGGGATATGATTATCAATTTAGTCTCGAAGTATGGTATAGTACCAAACGAAGTCTTTCCAGATAGTGCACAATCAACAAGCTCTTCAAGACTCAATTATATTGTCACTGAAAAATTAAGAGAGTTTGGTTTAGTTTTAAGAGAATTGGTCAACAACAACACTCCAAAGGTCGTTGTCCAAGCATTAAAAGCTTCAATGAATAAATCCATTTACAATATCATCGCTTTGGCACTTGGAAACCCTCCAAAACCATCCGATCCGTTTGTTTGGGAAATTTTAGACAAGAATGGTAAGTATCTTCACTTTGAGACAAGTGCTCTCGATTTCTATAAGACTCACGTTCAATTTGATGTTTCTCAACATTTCTCATTGCTTCACGATCCAAGAAACGACTATGACCAATTGTATACTGTTGATATTTTGAACAACATCCATGGTGGTAAACCAGTCGAATACGTGAATCTTCAGATTGATGAGATCAAGGAAGTTGCCATTAAGATGTTGAAAGATAACGAGCCAATGTTTTTTGGATGTGACGTTGGTAAGTTTGGTAATAGCCAATCTGGTATTTTGGACACTACTGCCTATGATTATGAATTAGGTTTCGGCGTAAGCTTGAAAAGTGATAAGGCAGATAGATTAAGATCCGGAAGCTCCCAAATGACGCACGCCATGGTAATTACTGGCGTACACTTAGATCCAACCACTGGAAAACCAGTTAGATGGAAGATTGAGAACTCTTGGGGTGATGCTGTAGGCGATAAGGGATACTTTGTGATGACCGATGAATGGTTCAATGAATACGTCTTCCAAATCGTAACCAATAAGAAGTATGTTGATAAGAAGGTGAAGGATCTTATTAAGAAGAAGGACTTTAAGACCTTGCCATATTATGATCCAATGGGATCATTAGCCTAGGAAAGGAAAGGAAATTGGTGGAATATAGATAGTTAATTCTCTTTCATTAGCAAGAGCGCAGGTACGACTCTTCAAATTATCTCTTACCCACGAATACCTTTTTAGATTGTTATACATTATGTTTATTATGTTAATTCAATGCTTATTATGTTAATTTGATCCTTACAATCGCAATCCCGCGTAGAGACTATATTCAGTTAGAGGGAAGTTATTAGTAGCTTTCAAATACGCAATTCCGCATCTCTAATTCGTATTCACATTACCACTCATAACTACTCCTAAGTATTACGTCCTAAACTTAGTCGAACCCTACTGAATAGAGACAGGAACCTCCCAGGGCTTCACTACAGCCTATGAAATATTATATGCAGTATAAAAACATCGGATCTGAGAACAACTCAACACGAACATAAAAGAAAACCACTACCTGTAAACATCGTGAATTAACGAATTGGAGACTTCTTGACAAGTTGAGACGGCGAGTCATAAACAACTAAAAGGTATTGAGCCCCACTACAGCGCATTGACTTAGCAACTCACTGGAATTAAAAAGCTGACTCTCGCTAAGCCAAATCACGAATTTACAACCCACCACAGTCTATCACCCACGAAATATTTTGAGACTTGTGAATCATTACGTTCAAAAGTCTCTAGTTAATTAATTCCACGGCTTTAAGCATACTATAAGAATTTCTATTCCAATCATACTAAGTAGTAGTTATCTTTTCATTTCAAGAATTCCTACCGAATACTCAGGTACCTTAGAAATTTATTCTAAATTCCCAAGTCTTATATATTATGAAAGATCAGTTTAGTTTCCTCAATGAGGACGTTTTAAATAACGAAATTGACGTCTTGAAAGAATCCTACAAGTTATCAACCACGCCCAACGATATCTATAAACTAATAGATGCTATTGATTTGAACTTCAACAAAATCGACACAAACCTCAACCATTTCGTGACGTTGAAGCTGAAAAATCATCAGCAGGATTTGAATAACATAGAATTGAACCGGGTGACCAAGTTATCCAATACAATTTCGAATTCAAACGAGTTATTGAATATCTTTCAGGTCGCAAACGATCTTGGGAACTCGCTAACGTTTAAAATCAAATCCTTGGACGAGGAGATCGGTAATGTCAACGAGACTTTGAATTTTCTTTTGGATGTACAAGTTATCCGTAACAACATCAGTCAGATAAACTATTGCATAGAACACAAGGACTGGGAAACTGCATCCAAATGTATTCATGATGTCAGGAAGATTTCGCCGCTTATTGTGGATGGGAAATTCTCATCGTCAGTCATTCCATCTACTGATATTCCTGAACTACCAGCTGACAGTATCGATACCTGGTGTAAAAAGTTGACAGATGTTTTCAAGGAAGGATTTTTGAAGGCGTCGAATGATCGCAATGTCGAGGAGTTGACGAGATACTTTCAACTCTTTCCTTTGATTGGAAGAGAAGAGGTTGGTTTGGAGTGCTATTCAAAGTTTATCTGCCAAGTAATCGAAGAGATGCTGAAGGGGTTGATAAGTGATCGTTTAAGAAATGAGACAAATACAGAGTCTTATCCTCCCGGGGCATTTTCTACCATCTCCAGTCAATTGTTTGAGAATATCTCTCTAATGTTATCTCAACATACTCCCCTCATAAAACGGTACTACGAGCCAACATACCCGAATTCGATTTTGGCCATAATCACAAAGATCCAATATGAGATTGACTCTCAAATCAACATAATTAGTGACACCTTCTACGATGTCAGACGTATTGAAAAACTCTTACAGGACATTAACTTATACAAATTTCCTTTACTTACATTTAAAGGAGAAAACGAAGAACCCAAAGAGGTGGTTTTGGACAATGATTTGATTTCTCTTGTCGACGTGGGTGATTTTATTAACGAGTTGGCAACAATTTTCCATAACTGGTTGTTGTACTGTAAATTCATCACCTTCAAGTACTTCAAAGAAAAAGGAAAAGAAATATCACTATCAGATTTATCTTTGACAGATGTAGCAGATTCATCTACCTCGGTGCCCTCCATAATCACCAACTCAAATTTCACCAAAAAAGTTGCCAAAAAGTACCAACCAACGTTTGAAATTCTCTACTCGTTTTATTTGCGCAGGGGGTTGGAAAAGTCCATCATGATTGAAGAATTGCCTTCTCTTGAAACTTTCTTACAGGCCACTTCGGCAACCAAATCATTTGAAGTTCCTTGTTCATCAGTAATTGAAGATCTCACGCTCATCCTTCACAACACGCTTCAGAACGTTATAGACTGTGGGATCCTCTCGACATTCAAAACGTTTATATCAAAAAGTTTTGAGATTCTTCAACAGGACTTGATCAATAACTTTTTGATCAGAAACTTGAATGAAAACCAACCACGCTACAACCAAGTTCTTTCCATAATTAAGCCAGGGTATGTTAGTATGAGTCCAGGAAACTCTAGAAGTAACACTCCTGACCCTGGTTTAGGGTTCTTCAAGGGTGCTTCCAGTGCTTTGGGAAACGTTGTTGGTACCACTGCAGCCTCTGAGAACTCTGACAAACTCTTGAAGTTCATAATCTATTTGAATACCGTAGCAATGAGTCAGGAATACTTTGAAAGGATTATAAATAATGTCAGAGGAGGTAGAAAGACCGCACTGAACCTGACAATCGCCCATAATGGACATTCTACAACCATATCGTCACAAATAGCACACCTCAGATCGTCATTTCCATTTGAAAAGGACGCTGAGAAGATCAACTTTATTCTCACCAACGACTTCTTGACTCCGTTCATTTCAATTACAAACAAAATCATCTCCGACAGTATTGTCAACGTTTACAACCAATCTTTCAAGACAAGACTAGTGATCTTGATCAACGAGTTCTTGCCAGAGAACGAAACAAATTACATAATATACTCTTCCACTATAAGCGACACTTCGTCGCTCTTGAAGTTATCCACGACGTGGCAGTCCATGATTAGACCGTACCAGCAAACTCTCCATAGAACCTTGATTTTCGAGAAGTTCTTGCGTTTGGTGGTGGTCAATTTAGCCAACTTGCTTGAAAAGAAGATACATCTCGTGTTGAAGAAGTTTAGAATCAATGAGTTGGGTTCCATAAGACTCGAGAAAGACTTGTCTTATTTTATCAACGAAGTATGCCAGGATAATTATCTGTTGAGAGAGAAATTCCTTAGAGTAACGCAGTTGGTCTTGTTGGTGGGTATGGATGACGAGGAATACGAAGAGAGTTTGCAACATGCTAACCAGAGTAAAAATAGCGATGATGAAGAGCACGTAGAAGACGAGTTCTTGGGTATCAACTGGGTCTTAACCCCACAAGAGAGAAACATGGTGAGAAGGTACAGAGCGTAATCGTATTGGTGCTAAGAAATATCAATTTAAGACTGATTTTAGCACACATAATCAACTTTCACCCTGTGACTCAGGTCTCAGGCGTAAAAATGTTAAAATTAATACAGAATAAATTATTCTAGTGGTTAACTGTACATGTCGTCGTTTTCGTGTCATATTCTATCATATTCGTATCATATTCTTATGTCGTCGTCCTTACAATATGTCGTCCTACAAGATTCAAATATTATTATGTATTTCTATAAAAATATATAGTCGTTAGTCATGAAGGGAGTCGTCGTAATTGGTAGGGGTGTGTTGTGGATACTCCATAAAGTATGCTGACTCTGTGGCAGCGTGATTGCTGGTTATGACTGCAAACTGATACCGTTAGCTCAACGTGAATAGTATCTGAATATCTATTCCAGTCTGGGCAAATCTCCAATAATATCACATATTAAATAATGACAAATACTGAGCGTAGCCAAGTACTTATGGCTTGAAATTGCATTCAATGTCCTGTAGAATAAATGGAACCTTTACAATCTATAATGTTTAGCCAAGTAAAGGAATCATTATATATGTGGTGGTGAATTTATTTCATCGATCAAGCCTCTGTGATCAGTTTGGCTTTGAGTTCCACGATATATTCTTGTTTGCTATCTTGTGTAGTAAACGGCCCCCATAATTCACCTTCTCAAGGGTAATTGTGGTAGATTTCAGTACTTAGATTTAATTTCTCATTCCCGAGGTGAATTTTCACTAGTCAATTCTCATTTGTCAATTTCATCAGTTTCAGTCGGCAGTTTGATCAGTTTTTCAGTTTCGCTGGGCTTTTCGCTTGTCTCTATAGTTTTAGGTTCTTCTGATTTGACCCTTATCACGTCAGGCTTGATTCTCAATTTTCCTACAACTTCATGAAACTTTGGATGCGTGAATTCACAATCTGGACCTTTCAAACACATTCCTGTCAAGTACATTGGACACGCCACTCTCCGGATATGTCTTCTTGGACAGCCAGGACCCTCGGGACAGAATCCCTTTGAGTAGTTTTGGCACTCAGGGATCTTCAGCTGAGGATCCACGTGAAGATATAAACATTCGGGAGTCTGGGTACAGAACCCGTTCTTACTGTAGAACAAACACTCGGGCATTTTCCGGAGGTTGTATTCATGGAGGAACTCACAGTGGTCGTTTTTCTTACATAATCCTCTTAACCAATGCTTACATACAATCTTGTTGTTGTACATCTGTGCCACATGTTTGTGAGGACATTGGTTACCGTTGGGACATGAGTTGAGAGGTTTGAGTGGGTTGTAGAATTGACACACGGGCCGATCTGGATCTAAGCCGAAATTGTACTCTTGTCGAAGAAACAGTTCGAACTTGAACCTCTTGTTTTTGGTCTGTGGATGTATTACGGGATTAAGCTGAAGCATAGTGGTTGGTGGTTAGTAATTGTTTTTTGAAGTTAGGGTGAGTTTTTTTGTATATATGATATTGGCATGTACACGCAGGTGTATATGCAGGTGTCACGATATAGAAGTCAGTAGTCTTGAAAGATTAACACCCCTCTAATAGTGGCATATATAGACAGAATGTACTTGATAAAGAAATTATAATAGTATAGAGTTTCCAGAGATTCAAAAATATATGTTTATTTAATATGGTGGCATTGAAAGCTCACTTACTTATCTAGTAGGTCCCAAAGACGCTCTGTTACATGAACCTTTTAAACACTTTATCCCCTTGGGGTATTCTAATCAGGCAACATTACCTTCTTTTACAATTATTATAGTAAAACCTATCTCCAAACATTCCAACTCATTACAATTAATTAGAAAAAGTTCTAAAGCACTCATAGAACTTAATTTTGCAGCTTTTGATATTGGGTCGTGCGGAACCCGTTATTGTCCCTTACATATATACTGGTGTTTCACCATTGATTCAATGCCAACTGAACTATAAATCGCAATCGGACTTCTCTGATGTAGTTCCTAACATACGTCGTCACTACTTGATTTGAATAGATTCCATTTTATATCTCTCGCTACAACAACAACAACAACAACAACAACAACAACAACAACAACAACAACAACACGTCACGATGTATTGGTGAGATAACTTATGCCAATCTGTCTCTCGTAGCAGAGTATCCGCTAATCATACAGTGATTCACCCTAGACTTGCTCACGCGTAGTTGCCACTTATGACGTTCTTGGCTACGCGCTAACGTTCCACCAGAAGGCTTAACTTGTCACCACGCCATTCCACCCATATACAGGAACCCTCTCCTGATAAAACCTATATAACCTGACTACAAAACCAACCAAACATCAACAAAATTACATAAAGTTGTTTTTCGTACGTAAATTCCTAGTATTCGGACTCGCTATCACTGTTTTATATACCATTGTGCAAATGACAACCACCAAACCAACCACAATTGTGATTGGGACCGGCTTAGCAGGTCTCAGCACCACCTTGAGATTATTAAAACATGGCCATATGGTAACATTAGTTGAAAAAACAGACAAGTTTGGCGGAAACTCCATCAAGGCTTCCTCGGGGATCAATGGGGTACCCACAATTTATCAAACTCCAGGCGATTCGGTGAATTTATTTAAACGAGATATGATGAGATCCGGACACGGATTAAATGACGAAGAGTTGGTTAATATCCTCACTGCACAATCGAAGTCAGCTATTGAGTGGTTAACTGGTGATGACTTCAAAATCGACTTATCAGCAGTCGCACAATTGGGTGGACATTCCCATGCAAGAACACATCGTGGAAGTGGTAGTCTTCCACCAGGTTTTGCGATCATTCTGGCTCTCGTGAAGAAGTTGGAGACTTACGACTCTCAGCAATTAAAGGTGTTGAAGAATTGTAGGTTCAATAAACTTCTTGACCTGAAGAATCGCGTCAACGGAATTGAATATACCCAAGACGACCAAACGGTCAAGTTGCAGAGTGGAAATGTGGTTCTTGCAACGGGGGGATACTCGGTAGACGACGAGTTGTTAAAACAGTATAGACCAGATCTTTTAGGACTTCCGCTGACCAATGGGAAGCAAACAACCGGTGATGGTGTGAAAATAGCCTCTCGCGACGTTGAGGCAAAACTTGTCAATATGGATCAAATCCAAGTCCATCCAACAGGATTCGTGAAGCTTGAATCTCGTAATGATTCATGGAAATTTCTCTGTGGTGAGCTTATCCGTGGAATTGGTGGGATTTTGATATCCCCTGATACTGGCAATAGGTTTGTTAACGAACTACGTGCTAGAGATGAAGTTACTCAAGCTTTGGAAAGTAATTGTTCAGAAAAAGTCGCCATCATAGTGGTGAATTCAAAAGACTACCTTAAGGCAAAAAACCATATTGATTTTTATTTGAGCCAGGGGTTGATGTTTAAAGGTACTACTGACGATTTGGCTACCTTGGTCAATAAAAGCTTGCAGTCAAACCTTCAAAGAGCACAAATCGACCGAACATTGTTAGAGTACGACTCCTTAATTTCTATGGGAAGAGACAACTTATTTCAGAGAAGTGAATTTGGCAACTACTTTACCGACGGCGTCTCCACATTCTATTATGGTCTTGTAACCCCTGTAATTCACTATTCCATGGGTGGGTTGGCTATTACTCCTGATGGTAAAGTATTGAATAAAAAAGACGAGATTGTTGAGAACTTGTATGCTGTTGGTGAAGTCAGTGGCGGAGTTCATGGTGGAAACCGTCTTGGAGGCTCCTCTCTTTTGGAATGTGTTGTGTTTGGTAAAGTTGTTTCAGACTCGATTGTTGCAAAATAAGTCACGTGCATTTTATATGCAGGTATGTATGAATAATGATAGAATAATTCGATTTATATGTAGGACATTAAAGTATTAATATGTGGGAAACAAAACCTGCATTATGAATTAAGGTTGAATGTTATATATAGGGCGTTATAGACGTATGATTATATGCAGACCAGTTTGTCTTCTTTATACTAACGTTAACAGTAGCAGCATTGCTCCAGCTTACATTCTACAATTGGCGATAAAAACGATATTACTATAACAATATATAATACCGATAGATACTGGAGGCTCTTCTTAGTCACTTGGACCTCGGTTATATATCAGATACGACACAACAATCTTTGAAGAGGGTCTTCTAAGTCACGTGATTGTTGGGTTGAGTCTGTGCAAGCCCTCCTGGCCCATTTGGTCTAGTAAGTAACTGACAAGTCTAACTACAAATACTACGGTCTTACGCTTCGCTTGGACAAGTCCCACTGTTCCTTGTCATCGCTTGGCTCATTCATTAATCTGTTGTGTACATTAAGCCTGGCCTAACACGTGAACCTTAACCTATATATAATATGTTTAGATGTTGGATGGGTACAACATAATTCTAACGGAAGCACCGAAAGTCTTTGCTGGCAAGTTCTTTTTGAAGTTAGCTCTAACGAGACCGTTGTTACCGTGAGTTCTGGTAACTTTACCCCAGATGACTCTGATTTTAGATCCTCTGACTTCCTTAGAAGCTCTGTAGACGTAGGCGATTCTCTTACCTAAGTAAAATTTAGCATCTTGTGGAGCGGCAACACCTTCAATTTGAATCAAAGAGACGTTAGGGTTGTTAACACTCTTAGAACGTTGGTATGACACATGCTTACCTTTAACGTATACTGTAATTGTTAGTAATTGTACTGGATGAGATAAAACGAAAGATAAATGATAATGAGATTACAAGTCATCCTTGTCTGCTCGAAGCTCTAGGAATGCTATGACAGTCGTTTTGATATTGATATGTTTTCTGGACATGCGTATTCATCTACTATATCTTTACTTGTCAACATCAAGTGATTTCGACTTCTTAATAGTTCATTAATGTGGTAATCAATATCCATCTGTAAACGGAGTAGTTCTTGGAATCTTCATAATTTATCTTTATCTATCTACCTGGACCAGCCTATAAGGCTAGTTTGCTTGATATAACATACATCTGTGAGATTCAGCCATTTTGTATTATCCTCTAAGTTATGGTAAAGAAGTACTTTTCTTTATTGATGAAATTTTCACTATCACCTTTTTTCGTACCACTGAAAATTTTTTTGGACTTTTTTTTTTCTACGCTCAACCTGCAAAGGAAGTCGGAGGATTTACAGGTTACGCGGAAGGAAACAGTCGTCGTGGGGACAGCCCTATGTAATTACACGTGATTATACGGAGCCCTAACTCGGCCATTCTTGATAAGCTCCACCTTTGCCAGGCTCTTGTTAGATTCGAGTATATAAGCCATAGATGATATGGCTTGAGCTATAAGAAATAATGTATACAATTTTGTTCCAGAAATATTATCTCCCTCTCTAAGATTTCGAGTCGAATCGAGTCTACTATTTAAATGCTAGTAATTCGCAGCCACTGAAATACAGTAACCACCGAGTGGAGATCTCTGGAGTATAAGTACAATATATAGTCTCTGGTAGTTATTCTTACTATTCGATTCGGTTTCATAATAAAATTCTTGGTCACTTCGATCCATTTAAGTATTCAATGTATATAAATCGTGCTACAAATCAAAGGTATTAGAGTCAGTACCGGAATCACCGAACCATTAACCTTCGGGTTCTGACTCTGCTGCCAGTGGGTAATTTCCGCTTAGCCTATTGGGAGATAAGACAATGGTGTATGACTTCTTCAGCCAAGGACAACTGGATCGTTCTCAATAAAGTCATAGCAAGTCCTAATGAAGAAATTCGTTCTACGCTTCTGCAATGGGAGTACTTCTGGAGGATATACTGGAAAGCACGTTAGCTTGCCCTACCAAAGTTACCATAGGTACAACAAAATAGATACGTAATCACATTCAATCATTATTCAGGACTTCCTGAGTTTCTTGGTCAGATCTTTGCTCACTCAGGAAGTTAGATCTTAATTTCAGTCTCAGCCTTCCACTTGTCAAGGTTAACTCTCCAATGCTTTGCTTCACCCACATCGTACTTACTATTCTTTAAAGAGCCACTAGGAGCGTTCTTGATAGATAAGCTAGAGAGGTTTGTCAAGTTCACAAATGGATCTGGGCCTATGTCCTTTTCATAATCGACGTAGTCAAACCATCTGGTTTCCCAACGAGTTCCTGACTCTTCTTCTTGTTTTCTTAAATCACGTTGAGCGTTTTCAATCAATGATTTTTCGATGTGAATCTTATCGTAGTCCGACGTCTTAATGGCCTCAGCTACGGTACGCCATGCTCTTCTGCTTTCCAACTCGTGTTGTTCTTCGATAGGTTTCACCGATAAATGTTGGGGCGTTACGGCCATAGCATCATAAAACAACTCATCAGCTTTAGAAGAAGGACTCGATGAGCCAGGGGTAATGTACGACTTTTCCAGCCACTGTCCACCGATGGTTACCAATGCGTTTTCTTTACTTGCTGACGAGACCTGGTCTCTGTAAATCCTTGCTTTGTAGGTATGTTTCTTACCAGAAAAGTATCCTCTGCCACTGAAATCTACCGTGACAAAGTATCCGTTACTAGCTTGAATGTATGCAGTCCCATCAAGTTCTACAAATGGCAGGGCATTGATCAAGCCTTCAATGTGTAAGGGTGGTAACGTGATCAAGAATGATTCGTTCAAGTCCTTGTATTCCAAGATGGCATGTCCGAATTGCTTGACATTAATAGAGGTGGTAGAGATGGTGGCCCTAACACCGTTGTATCCTTCCAAGAGAACATTATTCGTGTCATTGACAATAGAGTATGCTGTGACGGGTGGATGGTGGGATACCTGTTCAGAGAGAAGGATGGTTTCACCGAGAGTAGGGTCCGAAGAGATCCATTTACCGACGAATACCTCACCAAGGAAGGGGTTTAACGGCTTTTTCTCGGATCCCATCGACTCGTTACGGGAACAGTATTGCGAACGGAGTGTGGAGATGAAGTATTTGGTAACGGCAATTACACGGAGAAGGGTTGGGTCGGATGTAAATGAGGCACCAGTTGCGGATGAGTCGATTGAGTCCTTGTTAATCTTACTCGCTGCCACTAACAAGTCCGGGTGTTCTCCCCAGTATTGCGAAAACTCACACAACGATGTGCTAGATAAGATAAAGGGTGGCGCGGTTAACGACGACAAGTCCCCATTGAACGAAGCAATCGACTTTATGAAGGAAGTCCATGAACTAGATTGTGCTACTGCTTGTGATGATTCAGACATTCTTTGTTTTTCTTAGTAAGTATCAGTTGGGCTGTACGTTTTGGTTTTGATGTTTGCCATTTCTGGTACCTGTACGAGGCTGGTTGATACACGACTATCTATGCGAGGGTAACTCCAACACCAATAGCCACAGTATGATAGAGAAAGAGAAGAGTAAGAGTATAGATGACTCCCAAGGTAGTGTTCGGCGTGTCTAAATACTTATGTTGTAGCTATTTCAAATTGTGAGAGTGCTGGTAGGCGGAGTAAAGATTTCCGAAGACTCCGAGTGGTTGCAAAAAAAGATGAATTTAACGGAAGAGCAATGCATGTGAGGTCGCCAATAGAGAATAGTGCACGGTAAATATGGCAAATATTTGTCGTTGGTATTAGTATATAGCACATAGTCAGAACTGGTAATAGTTCTAGCATATAGTAAGTTTTAATAGAAGTATGAGGAGGTTCATGACAAATCACAGCTTCATTTCCTGGATATTGTTCTTTCTGTTTAAAATTTCAAGTTCAATATAACAAATTGTAGCTTTATAATTCACATGGACCGTAGACGGCGTTTCTATGAGTATCTAGAATTTTGGATCACCTAAATTTTGATATAGACTCCCTTCTTGTCAAGGACAACGGCGACCACACAAGTAGCCAATATGTATACTAAAAGAATGATAAAGGCAATCGAATCTTTCACTTTTAAAGTATTGCACATCATATTGATAAATCCAGTAGCCAAGTTTCCAATCAAAAAGAGGAATAATCCATTTTTGTTTGTAGAATCAAGCAATGCTGAGTTGATGTTGGGTAACGCTGCATCTATGAGATGGTATCCCAATAAATAAGCAGCGTTGTACGAGACTGTCCACATGACATATGGCATATTTGCCAACCGACGAGAGATACTAGTCAGTTGGAAGAAATAGAGAAAAATCACCTGGTAGAAGATTGACGCAATGACCAAGCCTCTGGTGGTTGAGACTGTCAACATTGACGCGAACCAAGATTTCTTTGTTTTTTTGGATCCGGGAACGGGAGCACTTGAAATCATCACCAAATTGTAGGGTGTAGGACGGCTCGTTAGTACAAAAGAACCAAATGACTGACCAAACAAAAAGATACTCAAGTATCCAATAAATGAAAAGATTCCTTCTTTGTTCATAGTAATAAACGAATCCATTCTGTTATCGGATCTTAAAATGAACTTCAACAAGTCGGTATTGTTTAATAAAGTCTCGTACACACCGGAAATTGCAAATGCCACCAAGAAACGAGGCATTATATTGAGTATAGGATCCAAAACACCAAGCAAGATAGGCAAGAGACCTAAGGTAATGAAAAAATTCCAATGGACACCATACTCGGTAACATGCTCTTGGTATTCCAACAGTTTCACGCTCACCAAACGGATTGCACCCAAAGCTAACAACGGCAAAGACTTCACGATCCCCTTCCAGATAATAGATCCATAATTTGCGAGACTGAATCTCACACGTTTCTGGTTGTGCAATTTAATCACAGACCGGGAATGTACCAACCCCATTGAAAATACGAAGGAACCCACTCCCAAATCCATTAAAGATGTTCCCCAAGTTTCTACCTTGGCGAAACGACGCGGAAACACTTTGAAATCAACAGCCAAGATGGCCATGTTTGTGATGAGAATCATATGGGAACGATATGCTGTTAAAAAGGGCTTTTGGGGGAGTAGTTGTGTAGATTTTGAAGTTGACGCTGGAGTGCCTTTCCCCAGGTTTCTTCCCCAAAAATACACCAAGACGCATGGAATCAATACTATCATGTGTAAGTATCCTGGCAGACTACTGTATATTGTGATTGATGCTAATAACGCACCGCAATTCAATACAAAGTCAAACCAGAACCCCATATCTTGAGGACCCGACTTCATCAATTTAAACCCCAAAAATGATGTTAACGAGACACTTGTAATTTTGTAGATCTCCTCCACGCTACCTCCCAATAGCCCCGTTACAAAATCTTCTTTTTGCTGCTTTAGAGTAGACATAGCTGGCGTGTTCTCTAGATGTTACGTGTTTACGAAATCGAATATAAAATGAATATCATATCGGGGCTCGCACGACTTTATCTCCAGGTCAAAAATGAAAACCAGATGCACCCAGAGATACGAAACTCGACATATTGATGAAGTAATGGAAAACCTGATCGAGAGAGAAGGTATACTTCCCGATATAGAAGAACCTAAAATAAATTCAACGCCACCTAGATCAGCAAAAACCGAAATGCTGGGCAACTCACCACAAGTCATGACTCCCAAAACACCAATGATGCCGTCGTCAGACTCGATGATGGATATAAGCCCATTTCCGTCAAACACTGATGATTTTGTACTATACTCAGATTCTGATGGTGCCTCTCAGAGTTCTTTTGATAAGAGTCCGAGAAGGGGCCCAAGACATGACGACGAAGAACATAGAGGACTTACTCCTTCACATACCCACACTCCAAAGAGTAAACATACCAAAACTGCAAGCATTCTAAACCCGGTTACGCATCTTAACAATTCTTCGCTTAGTCCGTCGCCGAGTCCATCTCCTAATAAAACTAGTCTCAAACCGAAGAAACGGGTACGTAGAAGATCATCAAAATCAGCCGATGGCTTAGCTAGCGAGAAATCACATCGTTCATCAGTACGACATAATGGTTCGGAGTATTATATGGGAACAGGATATACGCTGATGCCAGCAACAGGAAAAATCTTTCGTAACTTATTAATTCTTGAAGAGAGCTTACGAGAACAAGTCATCCAACAGCGAGCATTAAGAAGAAAATACTTGACTTTCTTATCGATCCTCTGTTCCTTAATAGCATCCATTTCCCACCACTTATTCTTTGTGGATCCGATATTATCGTCAACGGGTACTGTGAGGGTCGTGCTTCAGTTTTGTTTGCTTGCACTTCTCGTTACCCTTATGTTGTATCATTTATCAGGTGAGTATCAAAAGACGATCGTAGTTCCTCGAAAATTCTTATCGTCAACCAACAAGGGTCTCAGGCAATTGAATGTAAGATTAATCAAGATCAAAACACCTTTAAGTGATACTATTATTGACTTGATCAGAGAGTTTCTGTTGTTTATTGCCACAATGTGTATTAACAGTTTACATACAGTTTATCCGTCGACTGTGAATAACAAGAATTCTCGTTTGGAGGTATTTTTGGTCTCATGCCAACTGCAATGTCAACCTAGAATTGGAGTAACGGACGTGAAATTGATTCTAAATGCAAGAGTTTTCAATACGGATATTAGAGAGGGTTGGGAGTTGTACAGGAGTGAATTTTGGATCCACGAAGGGGTAAGGAGACGTAATAATATGATGTTATTTAAAATCGACGACAAAAACGTTTTAGATCGAGATAAGCTTTTGAAGAAGGATAAGAAGGAGAGGAGAGAGAGAAGAAAGTCCACTGTTTCTAATGAGCCGGTTATGGATTTGTCTCCTCAGATTTCGAATCGATTGAGCGAGCAGAATCTCGAAAAGTTAGCAAGAGGCTTTGACTACAAGGGGGATGTGACATACTATGAAGAGGAGTGAAAAGTGAACTATTAGTGATATATTAGAATGCTATTAGTTCCAGATATTTGTTTCGGGTGTAATCATGAACAAGAATTGCAAATGGTTGTACAGATGGAGCTAAAATAAACATTGTATGAATGGTTTCACCAGTGAGTGTTAATTCCAGTACTAAGGACAATTTTGGAATCAAAAATGAGAGATTGTTAGCAGAGAACGAACGAAAACGCTCATCAAACGAATTATACAAAGCTCAATCACATGGCCCCTTTAGAATGATCATGAACTGGAACTCTCTAATACAATAATCGTAAGAGAATTATGAATATAGAACTCGCTTAACTATCCTAAGTCTAATCAGTTTTGCTCAGGTCTGCTCTAGACAGCTTCTGTGAAAGGATGAAATCCTGAGCAGAGCATACTAAAAGATCTGCTGAACTAGAAATAGAACCTCTTGGGCTCGATGGCTGTCATACGGTTCTCTTCTATCATGCTTATTACAAGCTACCTTGGACATAATATAATACTCCTATTTTAGGAAAGTTAACAACTATCTCTCCACCCACTAGTCGTTTATCGGAGTGGAATGCTGGAGTAGAGCGTCTTCTATGATAAGGACTCGGTACGTGAAGTGCTAATCGCAGTCTTTCGGAATAATATATCATATCCGTTTCTAAGCTCTTAGAATATTTATGGAACGAGAATTAACTAGGAAATGGTCAGAGTACAAATCGCTACTCTACATTACATCCTCTCTAGCATAAATTTACTGCATCCTTATGTAACCCACAAACACATAAATATTAATAAGACCTCTTCTCCTTGTAATTCTTTGACTTATTTTGCAACCATTTTTAAATGGACGTGTCTTAACCAATGTCAATACCTGGTATCAAAGCAATTAGAAGTAAGAACGACGCCCAACCAATGAAGTCGTTTTCAGATGGACATAACATCTCTCTATCACTTTATATACCCTTATATAGCTTTCATGGCACCTTTATCGCTAATATACATTTCACACTTTTGTTGTCACGTGATCAAATCCCATTTTTTCTACTCATCTCATCTCTGATAAAATCCCTGCAACATACTCCAACCTAATCAACCATATCTAACATACCAACATGAGTGACGCAACCAAAAGGTCCCAGCCTTCTAGAAAAGGTAAAAAAGCATGGAGAAAGAATGTGGACATCCAAGATATCGAGACCGGTTTAGAAGAATCACGAGAAATCGAAAGGTTGACTGGAAGTAAAAGTGGAGATGACGGCTTCGTTATTGACTCTACACCATCTACTAGCAACAGCAGCATTAAGAAATTGAAATCCACTGAGATTCTCACCAACAAGTCCAAGGTTCCAGGACTCTGCAAACCACTCAAAGCTTCAAAACACAACACCATCCAGGGCGTTAAACGTACAGAGATTTTACGATTGTTGAAGCTCAATGGAGGAAAGTACGGAGACGAATCAAAGATAGTTACCCGTATTGAAAAAGACGGTTTGATCTGTGTGAATAACGATGATTTATGGGGCGAAGAGCCTAAGAAAGCAAAGGCAGTTAAATCGAAAACCGCCAACTCAAAAACACCTTTGATTTCAGCCACTGCAGAAGACGTGGCCGAAGCTTTCCCATATTTCTCCTCAACCTCGGGAGTAACCAACGCCACTGTTATTCCACAAACTCTCAAATACCAACCTATCAAAATATCAGAAAATGACGTGAATAAGAAATTCATCCATGCTGGTAAATCATACAACCCTTCGTTAGAATCCTGGAAGGCCTTGATCAATACGGAGTACGATTTGGAATACAAGCGTGAAGTCACAAGACAACAAATCGTCGAATATCGTGAAAGAATCCAACATCTCGTAGAAACATTAGAAGATAAGGAAGTCGACAGTACTGATGACGAAGAAACCGCAGAAGTCGAAGTCGAAGAAGAAGAAGCAACTGAAGACTATTCATTATCCATCAACCAACCAACCAAAATCAAGATCAAAACCAAAGCTAAGAGAAATAGAGAAGCCAAACATAAGAAGAGAATGGAGTTGGAGGATCAGTTGAAGGGCTGGAAGAGACAATTGAAGGACTTGACCAACTTGGACGAAATTTTGGCTGCAGAAGCCGAGGCTGAAAAGGCTGAAATTGCAAGGGCCGAAAAGCTGTCCGATAAGGTCAGAAAACCAAAGAAATTATTCAGATACGACACCATCGAAGCTCCTTTGGAAGTCAAATTGTCCGACGAGTTGACAAACAACTTGAAGAACTTGAAACCAGAAGGAAATTTGTTTTATGACCTGATGATGAATTTGCAATCGACCGGAAAGATCGAGACCCGTGTTCCTGTTGGAAAGAAGAGAAAGTATGCTCCAAAGGTTACTGAGAAGTGGACCTATAAGGATTTTAAGTAGCATAATATAGAGTCATAGAGAGATTATATGGCGGTGGTGGAGCTGGTTTAAGTAGAAGAACTGTAGCCAAGGTTTATAACCTTATGAGTATGTAATTGTCTTATTGTCTGGCCTTTTAAACTCTCTAACTAAACTTAAGAAGCTTGGGCCACGATTATCTGGTATTATACGATACATAACTGATATTTCCATTGTAAGAGATCGAAGTTATGACGAATATCACCACTATTTGTTTAATTTCGGTAGATTTCCAATCTCTTGATAAAATCTCTGATGAGATATAATGAAAATCGACGATAAAATCAAAAAATTGGTTTAGAGTGGTAAATCTTGCCGTAATCAATGAGGTCACTTCAAAATGTACTATATCACACATTATTAAAGGCTCTTGTCATTGGAAGAGTCGACTCCTTGTGCCAGTAACTTTTGTCACTTGTTGCCTTGGTAAATTTATATTTTGCACCCAAATTGAAAAAGAGAAATAGTTCTATAGAGAATAAAAACCTATAGTATAGCAAATGTCAATAAATTATAATTATAATTCTACTTTATATTATCTTTAATCCGTGATGGATAACTAACTATTTCTCCAAATAATTACTACCATTTGGGATATGGTTTCCTTGTCGAATCTCTAATAAGTTCATTCGCTGATACTCAATTTCACTAATATTTACTAGGCATTATAACATTTCAGATAGTTCGGGTCACCAACTAACATATTCTTACTAGTTTATTCCCCTAATTAACATGTTAACATATTTCGGCAAATTTTTGGCATTAAATTATGATTGTCACCAATCTTGAACTTTTCTCACTATTTTCATTCCCTTCTCACCAACTTCTACAACATCCTTCTATCCAATTACTGAATGTATCTTATATTAATGCAGAACTATGTATGAGGAATACTATCGCTAGTATTGGGTGTCGTGTTAGTCATAGTAACTTAACTTCTAGCATGCTATGATCTTATAAAGTCCGGATAATCCTTCATATGGAAGTCTGTCTCATATCAAGCTGGATATATCAAATCTGATCTTATCCAAGAAACGTGATCTTATATATAAAGTCATCTCTCGTCTCAATACGACCACTGCCTGGTGGTCTACGACAAGTCCCAGTTTCCGGTAACATAACCTCTGTATAATCTCTCTCTGAGGGAGAAGAATTGATCTCTGTAAGGAGTGTAGTATCTTTGTAATTTGACATCCGAGGTCTTAAAATGTTCGGGTGCAATGGCGTCACTACTCTGGCCTCTCTGGACCCCCGTCAACATGAAATCTCTTTTCATCATTCTTTCATCCCACTCGTCCAAGTCGAATCTGTCTTTCTTCCAACCGTTATCCCAGTATCTGATGAATCCAACCCCGTGGCCAGCGAGTCCAAAGAACGCGGTCATGATGGCATATGGCAACAACCCTTCGAATGGTACAGGCATTTTGTATGTGTTGCTGTAGTGGTGTAGTTTGATGGAGTAGAATTTAGTTTTGAAATTTGTTTTTTGTGAGATATGATTGGTTGGTGGCACGTGATAGGCTGCGTTTAAGGACAAGATATAGTCATAGTATAGTGGAACCTTGTAGTTAGAGTTATAACTACGACATAAATGGTAGCAGTATTTAGTTTGTATATCTGGCACGTGGATACGGTGCTAGCTACTGGGTTGGTGGTGGATGTCACTGGTGATATCCAAAGCTTATACTGAGTATGGCATTATCACGTGATGTTACATACATCCTGACTACGGATCCTCCAACGGTTGCAAAATCTCTTAGTTGAAAAGTCTTGGATCGGAATGTTGGTTCTTAGATGAAATTCATATAAATAACATTAAGATAAGCTGATTTAAAGGTTATTATACTTATAGTTCAATCTCACAATTGTCAGTATATATATTAGGTATATTATGTTGGAATTTGGCGATTCCGATTTGGCGACTTTACTGAGAAGACTTGATTCTGATTATTGTCTCGTGGTTCCAATTGTCATACACAGTGACCATTGATGTCAAAGGTAGATCCTTGCGATGACTTCGACTTTTAACTGGTGATAGACGAAGTCCTCGCTTAGATATGGTCGTTTCTAGATGATTTCATAGAGACGCGGGTATATTTGGGCTCTAGCTAACAATCCACATTTCAAGTGAGTTATTCATCAATAGGGACTCATATATGTTGGACTGATCTTCGTCAGTATAGTAGTGGCTGGATCGTCTGGTGAAAAATAGATATTAGTGTAAATCACAAGAAAACTCTTGCAAACTAGTGGATATAGAATCAAAACATAGCTTCACTTGCAAGGTCAATTGGTGATCAATTAGCGATCAATTAGTGATCAATTAGTGATATCAGTAATCCAAATTAGTATAAGTATTCTCCTCTCATGATTCATTGTCTCCCCACAATTTCACGACAAACTTGTCCATCCTAACCCTTACTCCTCTCTGTCCTACACACCATGGATGATTCAACAACTGCTTTGGAGACGGTCTTTCCTCACTCTTTTTTTTCAAACAAAACGCTATGAAGTTTTTGAACGAATCGGACCAGTAAATATCCTCCTCTGGTATATCTTCCAATTTTGGTTCGTACTCTAAAATCAACGAGAGCAATTCAATAGGACCAAGAGTCAAGAGATCAGCGTCGCCATTATCAAACGGAAATTTTCCCGTAGCCACTTCCAATAGCGTCAACCCCAACGACCAGATATCACACGTTACGGTGTATGGTTTCCCTACTATTCTTTCAGGGGCCATATAGTATTGAGTCCCCACAAACGTTGTGGCCAATGAGTTGACAACCTCTCCACTGACCCCGAAATCACATAGCTTGACGTTTCCTTGAGCATCCAACAAGATGTTAGACGGCTTGATATCACGATGTATTATTCGCTGTTGGTGAAGATAGTTGAGGCCGTTCAATATCGACTCTGCAATCTTGCCCAACACTTTTTCGTTGATTCTATTACTAGGATCGATTTCAATCACACGTTTGTATATTGCATCAAGAGACTTTCCGGCCATGTACTCCATGGCTATTCCGATCATGGACTGTTTTTCGACCATAAAAGTTCCATAGTACTTTACTATATTGGACGAGTTGCAAAGTCTATTATACTGGAGTTCTCTGATGATCTGTTTCTGGATATCGGGGTTTGGATCGGTGTTGATAAGTTTCAACGCAAATATCTTGGACGGTTTTCCCGATGCATTGTTCGTCAACACGCATTTCGAAACACTTCCTCCGTTTCCTTCACCCAACTTGCAGAGCTCGATGATTTTATTACTGTTTGCTAAAACGTTCCAATCTTCGGGTGTCAATTCTTCTATATCTTTTTCAAGCGGATCTTTGGCGCCCGGGGCCTGTTTGGAGGGATTTGAATCGTGACTTTGTGCGTATTGAGTGTTTTCTGAAGGATTTTGATATTGGCGATTTTCCGACGGGTTTTGATATTGTCGACTTATACTTTGTGCGTGGTTCTTGAACTCGTCACTATCCACGGATATGGCTGGCGACGCGGTATCTGGTGTCAAAGAATTGGATCCGTTTACTCTCAGAAAATCAATGGGTGGAGGCTTCCGTTTAAGTTTGGGGTTGTTGGTGATTGTATAGTTGGAGTTGAGTGTGCTGGGTGTCGAGGATGGTGTTGCTGACGTCACAGAGAGTTGTGATAGTAAAAGGCTGCTTTCTTGTACCACTGGCAGGGATGATGGTATGGCTAGCTTGGGTAGCCTATTGTCCTGTCTTTTGGTGTTTGGGATATTAAATAGAGGGTTAGCCATGATGGATGTTTATGAAATTAGTGATATGGATGTGTGCTATGAGTTAGCGTGATGGATGATGAGTAATATTTTGTTGAATGGCCAATTTGGAATTTATCCAAGTAGAGTCTATTCTAGTAGGCTAGATTGGCTAGTTTGTTATAGCTAGCTCTTGTTGAAGTGACTCTAATAGTTGAAGTATACGCCCAAGCAGTGAGGTATATGGAATCCGAATGTCTCCGCTATTAATATGTCTATTGATATTTACAATCGATTCGGTAACTCAAAGACTTGTTAGACGGATATTAGACCTACTACTCTTTTCTATATCGTCTCCTTGGTGTCTTCCTGTGTAAGTTTCCTTATTTTCGAAAAGTCTCCTGATCTGATCTGACGTGTCGTGGTCGTCAAATACAGAATAATAAGGGTTAATGAGTGGCTAACAACAATTGATGTTATGGAGTCCTTTATCCTCACGAGAATTAGATTACACGTGTGGTTACCTGTGTGGCTGTTGAAGTATGTGGTGCCAATAGTGAGTAATTTCTTACGAGATTTCACGAAGTGCGACTTCTCCTTTGTTCCTGAAGCCGTTCCTGAGGTGAGGGTGCGATTTACGAATGCACTAGTTAGCGAGATTGGACTACAATTTATGAGGCACAGGGAGCTGCTGGGTGGCCGGTGTGGTTCTGGTTCTATATGATGTAGTCAAGTGTGATGTAGTTACTGGTCCCACATCTTGGTAATTGTAGGCGATGGCCCAGGCCCCAGTACGCTTCGTAACGCTTTAGTAGCAGTTTAGTAGCGACTTAGTGTGTAGTGGTCCAGAATTGTCTGGTATGGGTCATAGCGACCCACAATTGTCTAAGCTGTCTAATGCACAATCCATTTATTTACTAACAATGTCTCTAAGTGACATAATCGCTAACTAGTCCTAGTCTTTGTATAATTAAGTATAGCAGTTATTGGCTTAACTTAATAAAAATAAGTGGATTGAATTCCTTCTTGTCATCAATATCGCGACATTCAGATCATCCCAAACTCTGCTACTTCTTCTTCTTCACTGGTTTCTTTTTTGTAACCTTTGAAGGTCTGGCTTTTACCTTAATAAGTTTATCCTTCTTGGCATCAATTGTGTCAGTGTCTTCCTTTTCCTCTTCGTCATCGTCCTTTTGAGTATCGTCTTCAATTACGTCCTCAAAATCAACCTTTTGCTTCCTCCCCATACCTGCAGTTACAGAATTTCCTGTCTTATAAATGGCCACAGGATGCGATGCACTATTGTACTTTCTGGTGAAGGCAGTCTTTACCTTGGTGGGTATTTTCTTGAGAATGACATCGCCACTGGCAGTTCCCACTCCAAAATCAATGATTGCGTCCCAGTCTTCTTTGGTTAAATAGTAATAGTCCATAATTTCAATGGTCTTTTCAATCCCATCTTCACCGTGTTCCAAAATTGGCGCGGTCAACTTGTTAATAAAGGCAGACATGTAGTCGAGTCTCAACTCTTTCTTGTCGGTAGACGTTCTTAATCTCGTATGATATTGTAATTCTTGTAACAACCTCTGGTACTTCATGGCCTTGGAGTTTTGTCCTAGCCACCCTGCAAAATTTATACGTTGTGTGACACTCCCTGCAACTTCCAGTGATGGTCTAACTGAAGACATAACACCATGGAACGGTAACAAACTCCATTGCTGCTCACTTGATCTAATTAACGAGTTGACTCGATCCGACTGCGAAATGTCATCTGCAGCATTTGCAACTCGCTCCAAATGTTCTAGCGGGGTATTGCAATTCATGGGTCTAGTAGACAAGTAGTTTTCTTGAATCATCAATGGAGCAAAGTCAATGTCGTTAAAATATAAATCGATTTTATCGTTCAAACTGTGCTTTGCTCCCGGTAAGTATATCTGTCCGTTTAATAATCTGCTCGTGATGTCAAATGGTTTCAACACTGTTTGCTTCTTCCAGCTTTTGGATACATCTCGAGCTTCGTCGGATCCAATCACCTTCTGTGTCTTTGATACTGTCGATAAAAGGTTGATCATCTGTCTGATATCGTTATTTGTTGCTTGCACCAATTGTCCAATTACGCTTGGATCAAGCTTGACCTTCTCACGAAGTGCAATAGACATAAGACGAGACTTTACTTCAGTCTCAGATGGTCTACGGAAGGATAAGTCATACGTCACTCTATCAAAAGTTCTCATCTTTGGTAATGATTTATCGTTACAGATTAAAATCATTGGCATCTTGGTTGTACGGCAAAAAGCTGACAACGCTCCAGCTCCTCCATGATCTCCACTTGACATACCATCAACTTCATCCATAATTAAACAAAATTTCTTGTCGTTCTTGGTAGATTCATGTTGGCCGTCTCTAGCCTTGAAAAATCCCATTACAGAAGTATTGTTCAACACAGATTTGATGTTGGAGTTCAATAAGGACTTGGATCTAACGTCAGATGCATTCTTTTCCAACACATCAAATCCAAGGTTTTTTGCAATTAAATGTGCTGCACTGGTTTTACCTATCCCCGGTGGTCCACTGATCAAACAAGCACGGTATATTCCTGAGCCATCAGATCCAGGGTTTTTAAAGTCCTGCTTGGCATTAGTGAACCAATTTTCTAGCCAATTTTGAAGCTTTTGAATTTGTCCTTTATTTCCACATAATTGAGATGTGTTTGTTGGTGCATATTTTACAGTCCATAACTTTTCATCATTAGATATCACTCTGGGTTGTTCAGCAGGTTTACGATCCACTTGACTTGATTGTGATTGGCTCTGCGATGACTTTGCTGCTTCTGCTTTTCTTGCCTTCTCTTCTTGTAATCTCATTTGTCTCTCTTCCTCTTCCGCGTCTTCGATTATCTTCCTTTCTTCTTCTTCTCTCTTCATCTTCGCTTTCATTGCATCTTCTCCGCCTCCTCCTTCCTTTGGCATACTTTGTAATAATTGTATAAACCCGTCTTCGTCAATTGCTTTCACTTTCAATTGTTTGATTTTTTTCACTTTAGATGGACCTGCTTCGTCTCCAATCACCACAAGACTTGTCTTTCCTGAAATTGACTTAGTTACTTTGGCTCCATATCTTTTGGCCAAGTTTTCAGATGCATCTCTATCTAATCTTGGTAATACTCCTGTGAAAACTATAGTCAATCCAGATAAACAATTTGGTTGAGCTTCAGGAATGTCTACAAGTGAAAAATCTCCACCAGATGGAGCAGCTTTTTTGGCGAAGAAATTGAATGCTTTACCCTCTTCAGTTTCAGGTAATTGGGCATCAGGAATTTCAGATAAAACATCATCAGCGGTTCTTGAGGAGCCGTTGGTTTCTAGCTTAGGAGCTGGAGTTGGCTTGGTTTTGGTTTTCTTGGCTGGAGAAGCCTTTGTTGGAGTGGATTTTGTTGCTTTGGCTGGTGATTTAGCCTCTGATTTTGGAACAGATTTCGCTTTCACTGGAGATTCTATTTCAACAGCCTTCTTGACAGGAAGTTTTGTTTCAGTTTCAACTGGTGTAGATGCTTTTGCCCTAGTGGTTCTCTTAGGAGTGTTCTTCACCTCTTCCACAAATTCTATATCATCGTCATCAAAATCATCAAAATCGTCATCGAAATCTTCCGCTTTCTCATCCTCTGAGTCTAGATTTATAACATCTGCATCCTCCTCGGATTTATTAAAATATTTGCTTGTTTTGACTTTCTTAGGCGCAGCCGTCGGTGTTTCAGTGTTCTTTCTCTTCGATATTGCTTTCTTAGCCTACGCGTCTGTTAGTACTCAAACTTATTGTTCACAAACCAAAATACGTACAGGTTTTTCCTGCATTGAGCCGAATAGGGTTCTTATGTCAACCATGACTTAATTCTGGCAATACAGTTGGAATTGATGGTTCTGTGCCAAGTTACGGATCACAAGGTTTCAATCGACGTTTGCAGTGAAGGCTTCTTGTATTTAGATTTCTGGTGCACGATTTCAAAATTGGTTCGCACACTAACGAAGATGGTATTTTACAGCGTATGTATATATGTATGCTAGGTGGACCCTCCTTAGCAAAGGATCGTTGTGGAATTTCATGATTAGGAAGAGCTGAATGAAAAATGTTTGGATTAATGAAGATTTAAGTGATGCACAATATGCATATTTTGCTCAATTTGAAGGAGAACTAGCTCGATGCCTCCTATGAGGGGTTGGGAGAAGGACTGAAGCCCTATTTCATTGTAAAGTTGAAGATGTATAACTCTAAATGAAACGAGAGCCCTTCTCGATCATTTTTCCTGTGAATAAAGAGGAATAGTATAGACCTAGTTCATTCTGCTGGGCTATAACCCAATCAAAGTGTTTTTTTGCAACTGAGTGAGTGAACTGTTTTAACATCTTCGGATGTAGGGGAAGAGATAGTGTTGTTAAACAATATCTTATAATGAATGTCGCCCTGGTATAATGTGGGTAAAAGATATCAAGTAGTTTCAACTGCTGTGAGTTAATTATATTAACAATTTGACTTCCCAGTGTTCTACTTTCTTGACTCCTTCTCCAAGAACTCTGTCCATAAATTAACAAAACTTTGTCTTGTTGGCTTCCCATCCTCATCCTGACTTACGCTTCCTCCACTCACATGACTTAGACCCGCTGCCACTCTCTGTACCTGATCCCACTCTAATAGAGCACTAATAAGTTGTAATGCTTCAAATTTTTTGGTATCACCACGAGGAAATTGTAAGAAACTAACAATAACATTTGAAATCAACTCCTTATCTATAGACTTACTGTTCCCGTCATTACCTTGTTTCAACATTGTCAACGATTTGGTCAAATGTTCATTAAGAATGATGGCTTCGTGACGTAATTTTCCAATCAATAATTGCTTATTGTTAACTTCCACCTTCAAGTCGTCAATAGTTTTCAATTCCACTTTCAATTCCTCCACTTTCGCTTCATATTCGCTGAGATTACTTTTTAATAAAGTCATTTCTTCAGTCAAATCAGCAATAGTCTTCTTCAAATCTAAAACTGTTTCTTTATTTACAGCCTCAACATCGGCAAGCTTTGACTCAGAGCTCTTCAAAAGCTCATTTGCATTCAGTAACGACTGCTTCGTATTTTCGATTTCGAGATCTTTGTCAACCAAAATCTCATTCAACTCGTCGACTTTAGCCTGTAATTGTTCAACTTCAATATTAAGTTCACTCTTTATCAAACCAAACTCGTTAATCTCTACTTTTAGCTCATTTACTCTCTTGGACAACTTCGAATTTTGGTTCTCTAAATTATATTTATCATCTTGTAGCTCATCAACCTGAGATTGAAACTCACGTCTAATCTTAGTCAACGATGTAGAGAGTCGTTCACATTCATTATTTAAGTCATTATTTTGCTCTGTTAGTTTGGTTATGATCTCGGTATTTTTGGAATGGGATCCACTTGTCTCAGAAACTTTGGACTTCAACTGTGCATTTTCTGTAGTAAAAGCTGTGATTCTTGATTTTGACTCTTTATTTTCGGTCGTTAGCTTGTCGATTTTTGCTTTAGCGTCCTCATTTTCGGATGTTAATACTTCAACTTTAGATTTTGATTCTTCCAACTCGTTTTGTGCCTCCTTCATTTTACTGAAGATCGATTTCATAGATGAAAGCTTGCTTAGTAATGTATCATAAGATGATTTGATCTCATCACGCTCTAATTGTGTTGATTTTAATTGAGCTAACAAGTCCGAGTTTTCTGAAGTTTGAGATGATGTGTCCTGTGCCGTAGTCGACGACTCTTCTTCTTTGCGATTTTTTGCAGCTTCCAATGCTTCGGTCTCCTCCTCCTTTTTCTTCAATTCTAACGTCAATAGTTCCACCTTGTGCTGCAATTGTGTAACTAAAGATTCATTATCGTTTGCATTTGTTGTGTTGTCATCTTCTGGCTCCTCTATTTGATCTTGAATTGGTGAAGGGTTCGGGGACGGATTTATAGACTCTTCTGGTTTGACCTTGTTGGCTTTCTTTTTATTTTTAGCCATCTCGTATCTATCTGTTGTTGTGTCCTAAGGTGGAGGTGGTTTCAAAACACGACAATTGAAAATTTTGAAAATAGTCCGGTCACGTGAGTTTTAACGATTAAAGTGAAACTGAAATGGCTTGGTAGAAAGTTATAAGGGGTCTAAGAACTCCTCAAAGTTCAAGTATTTTTAGCTTATTCTGCTGGAACTTTGCTTTTGTAAATGGTACAAGTTGATAGTCTATATGAATATGAATTTTTACATCCATGGATTTTGCAATATGGATTATTGGGTGCAAAAAATGCAAGTTCCAGCAACTCCAAGATAAGCGGTCCAGATTCTTATCCTTTTATATTCTCTTTAACTGTACTTAGAGCTACTCCGGTAGTAATTCATATATCTTTCGAATGTGGACTTTTCTGTTTAGAGTTCTAATGTGGAAATACTACGTGAACTTATCTGAGAACAATGACATATTGGCGAAACTATAATATTCCCAAATACAACAAAATTAGATTCATTATCAAGGGTATAATTGGAGGATTCTTTTTAATATGGAAGAGAATTTCATATTTTAATTCTAACGAATAGTTGCTCAGGTTTCTGATTTTTTAGAAGACATAGTTGTAACTTGGAAGTTACCTCCAGTTTTAATAATTGGTATCGAATTTAAAATCTGCATTAGGTTGTATTTGCTCATATTCTGGATATTAGTGACGTATTTGTAATTTATATCCTCTTTTTGCAGCCAAGTATGACCATTGAGTCTTCAATTTGTCATTGAAAACATCCTTACCGCAATATTATTTGCTCTGTCTTGAAACTCTATTTGAATTGGAACTATTAACATCCGGCACTTCCTAGTCTTGAAGTTAATGGTATGATGGTGCAAATTATATATATCAAGAGTATAATGGTTTATAAATGCTTGTTTAAGCAATATTTTTTTAAAGTGTTTTTAAAAATTGCTGCAAAAAGTTTCTCAAATTATTCATTTTTAAATTATTTACATAAGTATTCATTCTTTGAATAATATCAACTCAAAGACTACAAAAATACTTTTTGTTGATCTTTTAATATCTACGTAGCTAGTTTCAAGTGGATTGAAAACAACGGTCTACTACCAATTGTCTTGTTCTAAAAGTAAAACCATAGTGTTCATTGGGTTTCGAGTTTTAAAGTTAATTCCAACAGGGAATGGTAGATAATATTGGTTTGGCAAAGATTTGATTAGAAACAACCTACAACAATTGAATCATATGAACGAATGTCGAATATCTCTCACCAAGTATAGCTGAAGACAACACGAAATAGGCGTATGAAATGACTTTTAGCAGTCTTGTAAAATATCAAGATATCCTATATTATACCTCATTAATCTTCAATCAACCATATCTCTCAAGTACAGTACTACTCTCTATAACATAATCTTCTTTCTACTAACTTTTACTTATCCTAACTTTCTCTCAAATCAAAGATCTGGATTCTGATACTAGGTCGTGTATTTTCCAATATAACACCAACAATTGAATCAACGTTTTTAACGAACAGAGACGTTATCACCCAATGGACTTCATAGACTTTGATTCATACCAGGAGACCTCCGCGGAAGGAGGAACCAACCTACCATCTCCACAACCAGCATTATCACTTCCAATCACAACAAATATCGAAAACTTGGGGAAAAGATTTTCGAATTTCAACAACTTAACTAGAAACCTCTTGAAACGAGACGAGACATCAACGAAAGACACAAATTACTCCAAAGAAATCAAAATAGCAGAGAAATATGCTAAGCTATCGCTAAATATTATTGACAAGGAAGAAACCGTTTTGAATGAGTCTACAGGACCCATAAAACACAACTCGTTATCAAACAGACTTTCACGAGTATTGAATAACCAGATGAATGATTCATTCATCAAGGAGGTATTCATAAATCTTGAAGATAAATATTCAGACAATTTAACAAGTAACAACATCAAAGAATTAATAGAACCTGGGGTGAATGGATCAATTTCGAGAAAAAAATTACGGGGCTTGATTGAAAACGAATTAATTAAGAACCAAAGTTCGGTTTTGAAGGAGTACAGTCCAACAATTAAACAACTAAAGGTTTTGCAAGAGAAGCTTGTGAAATTAAACGAACTCAACAACAGCACTAACGAGAAAATTGACAAAAACTACCAACTCTCCAGCCATTTCAATTCAAGAATTGTAGATTTGAACAAGGAAAAGAAGTCAATAATGTTGAAGAAGAATTTGTTGATTAATTTCAAGGCAAAATTCACTCTTGATGAGTATGAAGAGTTTGTCTTGAGCTCTGGGGAGATTAATGATGAATACTTCAAAGTATTACAGAAAGCAGAATTGATTAATGAGAATTGTTCAATTTTACTCTCAATTGATAATCCACAATTGGGACTCAAAATAATGTCGAAAATCAATCAAATCATCAATAAATCAATCGACAAAATTGTCAATTTTACCAACAAATCACTTGGAAACTTGTACTCGTTGAATTCTAAAACTAAGTTAACTATACTTCAGAAATGTTTAAAGTACTTGAAAAACAAAATGAATTATTATAATTCAATAGTAGCCAATTTCACAGAATCAAGATCAAAGGTGTTGCTTGACGACTTTTTGAATGAAATTCAAGTATCTTCTTCCGGTTCCAAAAATTCAAGACCAATCTTCATATCTGCACATGATCCAATCAGATTCATTGGTGACTTGTTAGCATATATTCATTCTATCGTTGTTAACGAAATTGAAACCATTTCAAATATTTTCTTGACTGATGATAATATTTCAAAAAATAATGAAATATTAAATAAAATCCTCAAACCACTTTCCAAACCCATCAAATCAAAAATCGATGAAATCATCTCCTTGAACACTAAATTGTCAACCTTGTACTCAATCTACAACTTGGTTGAGCTCTACACTGTCATGTTTTCGAAACAATTATCTCCAGAAAACGATATCCTCCAAACAATCCATTTGCTTGTGAAATCTTCTCAAGACAAGATTATAACTATAATTAATAATAATTTGGCTACAATAAAATCAAGCAATCAAGCACAGCTAGACTTGAGTATTGATTTGCAACCTCCTGAGTGGATAATCGATTTTTACTCCGACATCTTGCCCATAATTGATCAGCTCAACTCTGACACTATTCTTAACTTATCTACTAGTGACCATGAAAAATTCACCTCTATGATTGTCAACCAACCAATCGACGTGTTTTACCATCACATATCAAACAACAAGTTGTTCACCGATAAAAGAGATCAACTTATTTTGAAACAAAACTTTCTTGATCTTATCTTATCCAAAATCATCCCTATAAACCTCCTTAGTGACAAGGTATTGGAGATCAACGAGTTGAATAACAATCTAGTTAACGAAATCACGTCCTACCAACTCGACACTCTCCTCAAGGAAACCCAATTGTATGATTATTTCAACATCATCAACATGATTTGTCCGTTTACAGATGATTTCTTTGACATTTCCATTTACGAGCCAATTAAAGAAAATAAATTATTTTCTAGAGATATTATTTCAGAAGTCAATTTGGTTATTCAAGATGTCTTACCAAACGCCCTCATTGATATGCAACAATCGATGATGAAATTGAACTCGCCGTTGATTGTCAACGATATCGTCATGAACTCTTCGTTCGAATACGTGAAATTCTATTATAAATTTAATACCATTATCTGGGAATATTTGAAGGAAGAGTTTTCTTGGTCTGACATTGAAGTCGCTACTTTGTTAGGGGTAGAAGATGAATATGTTGAAATAAGGAGCTCATTAATGGAGTAAATGGGATGGTAGAACATTCAAACCGAGCTCTGAAACTCATACGTTTATCTGATAAATCTAGAGACATTTATAGTCTAAATTCATGGCTCATCATTATTTACAGTATTATAATATGGTATTGTTTCCTTTTTATCATAGTGGCTAGAGTTTAAGAAATGCTTCTGAATTTAGAAGGGTTTGATTATATAACCTAAAATATCTTTCATAGAATTAGTTTTGGGAATTGTATTGGAATCTCTCCTATCAAGATAGTTCAAGCTGGCTCATCTCTTGAGTTCTTGTTCAATCAGTAGCCCGCACAGAAGTTCATAACTAATAGCATCAGTGTAAGATTGAAAGAATTGTAATCTGAAGATTTATACAGATGTTTAATACTATGTCACTCTGAATGATCCCTCTTGTAATGATATCGAATGTTCATTTGTTTTGTAGTTAAAGATTCTTGGAATTGGAAAGAGTTCGATTTACATGATGCTTGCATTGATGTATTCGATATCCCAGATCAGCTTATCATATTCTCTATATCCCACTACGATCAGGAACCTTACCTCTTCCATATCCATCCTTTTCATAATAATCCATTGGATAATATCCTTCATCCCACATTCTATCATTTTCCAACATCACCATTGCTTCATACGGAGTTAACAAAGGCTTATCAAAAGCATAACCCCAATCAATAGACAACCTAGGGCACGCCACTTGAACGAAAGCATCGATGTCATCAAACATTGACAACTTCTGAGGAAAGATCTCACTCAAAATGATCTTCACCACCTTGATGCCCTTCTTGGCCAACTCTACTTCCAACCTATCCAAAGTTACAGGACTTCCTTGTCTCCCTAATGCACCGAGAATCAAACCAATCTTTTTAGCCTTTACTGCTGTCTTGATGGCGTCCTCCCTAACCTTGATCATCTCTTTCTGGTCGTAGAACTCTTGAGTGAACTTTCTCGAATAAGGGTCGTATCTATATGCTGGTATTTCTGGATTGTGGATCATGGAACTTTCCAAGTGGAACCTTCCGTCTCCAATGTAAATCATCCCCGAGATTTGATCCTTGTTCAACCTGGCAGACGTACAGCCCAAAACTTCACCCTTCGACAACGGACGGGTTTGAGGAGGTATAAGGTAGATTGGTTTTTCATCATTCTCAAGCTTGGCTTTGATGCTGTGGATGGTGGGGTTGAATTGGATGGTTCCAAACACTGCGAGCTGAGTTCCTCTTTCGAAATTCAACTTAATGGTATTTATCAAATGGGTTTCATCGATGTTGATGGTCACAAACACATACAAAACCTTGATGGTGGTGAGATCTATGGGTACCAAGCATGAATGCGCGTAATGGACAATGAAATCACAGTCTAGCGATCTGGCAGTATAGTCATCGATACAACAAGCTCCATACGAAACATCTCCCATAACCACAGTCTCCACCTCACAAAACTGTTCTAAGATATCCGATATAATAAGAGAATAGATCAACAACCCTTCTGGCATTTGGAGGGCAACTCTTGTTGCCCCTTGTTTACGAATGTTCCACACGGTTTTGTGGATTTCAAAGTTATAGTTTGAAGGCAACAACTTTATGGCTTGATTCAAGTCTTTATCTTGAAGTATTTCTTCAGGAATCTGGTTCATTACTCTTCCAACATGACGTTTCGTTGTGAGTGTCACCGCATCGTTTGAGGCTGCTTTAGTTTGTGGTTTACCAATGAATTTTCTCTTTGGCTTCGATTTTGGATCCACTGGAGCCGCCACGGGATTCTCTATCGCCTCAACGGTATTATTTATCTCATCTTTTGCCGGCATTGTCGGTGAATGGTGGTGATTAGTGATGTGAAGGATTTGAATTTTCCATCGCGCGGCTCACAAAAAACGTCATAGAAATACCTTGAAATAGAGATATCAAACAAATATCATAGATAGATATCGGAAAGAGACAACACCATAAGTAGATAGCAGCCTTGCGGAATATCTAACAGTTGTACAGCATTATAGCCATTTTTGTTTTATTATAATCTATCAGCAATTCAGGATCATTTCAAATTTTAAACCTTTCCTAAATCATGATCACTCCGTTCTTCAACATCAACCAAGATGAAGAATTCATATTCATCGAAGTGAAGATCTCTCACGTTCGTTTTAGTGCCCAGAATATTGAAATGGTGGTGCAGAACGAATTGTTTGTATTCTCGATGACTCCATACTACTTGAGATTAAGGTTACCTTTCTCTTGTGTGGACGACGAAAGAGCACACGCTGAGTTCGACTCCAAGTCGGAGTCTGTGAAGATAAAGATTCCGAAGGAAATCAAGGGTCAAGATTTCCCAGACTTGGATTTGACCGGAAAGTTGTTGGCAAGGGTCGACGAGAAAAAGGTAGAGAAGGGACCCTTGATCGAGGAGCTTGATGTGGATAACGTAATGAGTACTGGTGAAGGCAATAACTCTCCAGGTGTGACTGAGGGAGAAAAGTTCGATTGGGAAATCACCCAACAGGAAGCACAAGATCCAGAAATACAAGTGACATCCATTAAATATGGGTTCAATAATCAATATGATCAAATCATCAACATATCTTCATCAAATGGTAATGATATCAACGAGCTAGGAGACTCTGAAAACACTTCAGCCACAGATAGGATTTTAGAACGTCTCATCAAAGAAAATGTAAAGTTTGATTTAGAATATTATGCTGCAGATTATATCATGGAAAAATATCCAAGTGAAGATGACGATAAGATGTTCAAGGAGCTCATAACATGGTCAAACCCTGTGTCAAAGAAATTCTTGAAATGGTACCAGGCACAACAGAAATTACCCCAAGAAGAACGAGAGAAAATTATGGGAGTCGACTTCACCAAGGAAGAACAAGAAAAAATGATCGCTCTTCCAAGGAAATCATACTTAATAGAAGATTCTTACCGTCCTCAACTCTTGACTCTATTAATCTCTTTACTCTTTGCCTACCATTTCGAGTTGCGCGAAACAGAAGGAGACCACAACACAGAAAGTGCATGGACGATAGGAAAACTCACACCACAAATCTGCTTCTTAGATTCGCAGATCTTGGTTCCTTCTGTTAGCGACGACAATATCTTAAGAGCCACAGTGATAACCAGTATCCGTAGAGCACTTTCATATCCATTGCACAGAAACTTCAACTTGATCTCAAAAGTGTGGGAAGATGTCTACTACAACCTTCGTGGAGGAAAGAGATTGGTGTTGAAATCATTATTGGATATCAAAGAGCTTTTCAGATTCCACGATGTCTATTATGTGTATGATAAGATTTGGATGGAGGACCTCTGTGCTTGGTTGATTAGTGATGATCTCAGCGAAGGAATGATCAGAACCCTTGCACACGATTTGAAGAACGAATATCTGACAGTGTCCAAGACTGATATTACTTTTGAGAAGTTAGAGGAAGGAACGGAGGACGAATTTGTGGCAATTAACCTTCAAGAGATAGAGGAGATGGCAGAGGACCTGTTCCGTGCTTACCAAAACAATTAGCTCCATAATGAATAGATAATTGACACAGAGCATATAGAAAAATCAAAGACACGATATTGACTGTGGTGGACATGTAGTGATAATTAAGACTCACTGAAATCAGAAGCAGAGACGAAGTAGAGACACAGTTAATAAAGACTCGATGATGTCACTGGTTAAATTAAAAGCAACTGGGTACAAAGAGCAAATGAAGCACAAGAACTTGTGACTTGTTGATGGACAAATAGTACTTTCCTAAGATTATAAAGCTTCATAATATAGATATCCTACGTCTGAAGTCTTTTTGCAACACGTCTTAAATGAATATACACACGTGACATAAACCGGTTATAATCAATGCACTTTAGGCCCAGGTATCTCGTATTCTAGATGTATCTGTAGTATGGCACATATTTGTTATGACTAACATTTGCTAGTGACTGTGACCCCCTAAAGGTAACCACAAGACATAGCCGGCTCCATCTTCGTGCCTAATGCTACCTTGGCCCTAGTCATTCATCCTGTATGGTGGACGATTGTGTTTCATGTCTATTATGGTTGCAATACCAACCAGCTATAAAATACGAACCACATGACCCTGCCGGGACTAAAAGAGCCTGCAACCTGTTGTCGTACATTCAAATATTTTCCTCTAACAAGTATCGAGAAAATAGACGAAGTAATTTTAGACGACCAATAAACTAACTTATTCCCGTGATAATCCACATTTAGAGCCACTAATGCTCTAAGATGATACAAGAGGCAACCTGGGTGCTATGGTCATTATCAATGACGTGCGGATCGTGAAGGAACCAACATAGCTAGTTCTGAGCCGTCCTGGTTATGATGATATTTAAAGATCTTAGATCCAACATATTTCGAGTGAACCTTTTATTAATCTATTAGAGCCAAAAGAAACACACAAACCTTTTATGTGCCCAAAGTGAATATCAACTACAGAGAAGAAATTGCAAGAATAAAATATGGAGCCGGGGCCAGCGATGATTAAATATGAGCTGTGAGAGCTGTGAGAGCTGTGAGAGCTGTGAGAGCTGTGAGAGCTGTGAGAGCTGTGAGAGCTGGTAAAGTGAGTATATGGTGGGAGCACAATATGAATTGCTGATATCAATACCAGCATAGTTATTTATTGTAGATGAGCACTATGCTAGGTAACTGTTCTTGGGTCGTTAAATATCCAGAACTCGTGCTACCTTAGCTATCGCCGCTAATAGGGTGCCAAAATATCATGGGGATACCTTCCGACGTTCAGCAGCGTCCGTATATGCCCTCCTTCAAGAGGGGTGCGTTCAGGATCGTCACTTGGAACTATCTTCGTTGTGTTGGGCGAGTTGGTGTTATCTGATATTGTACTTGTATTCATAGTCATGTCCCTGGCATCATCGTCTTCATCATCATCGTCATCCTCATGGATGATCATCTTGCTGTTGACTACCATAGGTTTCATATTGTTGTGAGGGGACACGACGTCGCCCGAAGCAACTAAGGTATCGGAATTTAGATCGATAGACATGCTATCTGATTTGTGACGCTTATGCAGTGGTAATTGTGACTGTTGTGCCGATGGTGCACGAAATGGGTTACCTCCACCGATTGCAGGACCCTGTGTCCCGTCTGGTTTCCAGTGGTGGAATTGTATAATATGCTGGAAGGAAGTCATCGATTCTTGAGACGGTGGTTGGCTCAGTTTGTTTTGCCTATGCAACGGCTGCGCTGGAGATGGTTTTACTTGGAGGGTTGACGTAGATCCCATCGGGTTATGTTGACCAGAAGTTGCTAGTGAGACGGAGGTTCCCTTGGATTTTGTTTGTGTTTCAGCGAGATTGAGGTTAACTCCTCGCGCATGAGATTCTACAGGCATTGAATAGTGACGCTGATGACTGCGAAGGGGACGCCTCGAGGAAGACATGTTTCGGTATGGGGTAGTTGGGGTGGCTAAATTTGCAACGGCAACTGCGCCTATTTTAGCAGGCGATAAGGGTCGACGTGAACCAGGACCTGGCGCTGAGGACCCACCTCCGAATCGATAGTTCATAGGAGGGATTACACTGGCACTTAATGAATCTGGTTGTGTGAGTGAGCTTCGATTACTTGAAGACCTTGAGTGTTGTTGAGGTGGTGTGGGAGGTTGGAGCATTTGCTGCAGTTGTTGTTGTGGTTGTTGCAGTTGTGGTTGTAGCTGCTGTGGTTGTAGCTGCTGTGGTTGTAGCAGCAGTTGTTGTAGCTGTTGCAGTTGTTGTAGCTGTTGCAGTTGTTGTAGCTGTTGCAGTTGTGGTATCTGTGATTGTTGTAGTTGTTGCTGCTTATGTTCGAGCTCTGGTGGTAGGTTGCCCACACACATTAGGGGAATTAAATTTACTGGAATTTGAGATCTCAAGGCATTTTGTAGTATAGCCAAGTTCTTGTTGGCGATTTCGAGCCGATAGAAATCTTGTTTTGTCTTCTCTTGTTCCGAGCGTAGCTTGATTGATTCGATATATGCTTGTTCTGAGAACGGGAAAGATGTGACAGAAGGACCGAGGAGAGTGAGGAGTCCGGTGGATGAGATGTCAACAGCCCCTGGTGCAGGTGTGTAAGGATTGTTTCCTGAAAATCCCGCGGGAGTTGGTGCATTTTCAGAGGTTGTGGCAGTGGACCGTGATGGGTCGTTGCGGTCAGGGACGGATGCATATGACGAGGAAAGCTCTACACTAGCTCTTGTGCGATTAGCACGACCACCAAGTTCACTTGTGGCCCCTCTTGTTTGTCTTTCAGGGAAACTTCCAGAAGTGCCCATGGACCCTGGAGTTCCTGGAAGGCCTGCGGTAGCCCCAACACTCGCAGACCTCACAAGTCCTCCACCTTGTTCTCTCTCTCGCTCTCCCGCCGACCCTCCCTTCGTCTTCTTCTCCCCGGAGAACTTATCAATAAGTGAATGAACACTTATAGACCCAGACGACATTAGTTAGAGATATTCGTAGAATCGCAGTTGTAAGCTAGTTGTTTTATTTTAAGGTACACAGAGAATTGGGAATTGAACAGGACACGAAAAACTGCATTTGCGCCAGACTTCACAACAGCAGAATCGATGGTAGGCCCGACAGAACCCCTTACACCGAATTAGTGAGCCATTATTATCTGACGCTGCCATACAGTAATATATTCAATTCTCTGAGTAATTCTCGCGTAGGTGAGATGTTTAATTATACCAACTTGGGCTGATAGAGTGCTATTGTCGCACCAGTAGAGCTACGAGAATTAGAGGGACAGAAGTATCGTATTGACGAATGAAACCAAATTTCTCTGGTGATTTTAGTGAATGTCGTCCAACCGTATTATGATAAATTCCCCTAGTACAGGTTCTCTGTATCACATTTTGATTCCTTAGTAGATTCCACCTCCAGCTCTCTAACTCTGAAGCTCGCTTATTTACTGATAAGAACCTCGAAATTCCAGAATGGCTCTTGGCAGCTTGGAATTGGACCGCTAACCACAGGACCGTTTCAATTATCTAGCCCTGTGGACCAAACCGCTTCTACTTCCGCTTCGAGTACCGAGTCACGAGTCCCACCTTGAGTGGTAATAGCGCGCGTATCTGACGTAAGGGAGTCTACCCCTCAGGCAGCTTTTTTCACATTTCCCAGAGATCGACATAATCCAGGGCCAGAACGCGTAACCTGCCACTGATATTGCATTAAACAGACAGTACCCAACAAGCTCACCCGTTAGCCACGTGCCTAGCTGGCTACATATTCAGTAGTACCTGGAAACATCAAGATCTCTCGAGGCAGTAGCGAAATTTCGAGTCTTGAGTCATTATATTCGGCCAAGTATCACAACGCGCCTGATTCTGATTCTGGGCCCCAGGTGCTCCACAGGAGTACACATCTCTCGAGAATTTCTCACCCCCTCCCACATCACACCCCTACGACGTTCTCTCTAATGATTATTTTATGATATCACATCAACGATCCATGACCTCGTATCCATCCATTCCAGGAAGCTTTTGATGCCTAGATCTGGATTATGTAATAGACTAGAATTAATGTCTAACGGTCCAGTGGCCAGACTACAATATACAAAGATGAATACAAGTTATCTATAAAATCTGAAAAGATATTGCTAGATGGAAATAAAACACGGTAACAAACATAAACTTAGAGAAAATGTTTTGATGCTATCTGGTTTTCGATTAGTTATGGTAGTTGTAGAACATTTAAGATAAGTGATGGTAAGCTCTTGTAGTTTATTTAAGATTAGTTTCGGTAGTAACTTTAAGTCAATTCTTATAGCTTGCTTGTTGTAGGTTCTCGTAGTCAGTTGTTGATGTCACTTAGAGGTACCTCTAATGGCTTCAAGAGCCAGTTTTGCACCCAAAATGGCGTGCACCCACCACTTATGCAACTATAACCCGATCCGCGACCAAAGTGCTAAAACCTACGACGATTATCACAAAACTCATCTACCTATGTTCACATATGGACTAGCCATCTATGAGAAAACGATATAAATATAATTAAAGAGTACTCGAAGAAATAAAGTAGACCAATAAATAAGTGCCTGGATTAGTAAAAGACAGAAAGAGTCACGACGTTATCACTCACTATGACCTTTCAAGCTTACTAGAAAAGAAGCACATTAACATCCCTAGGTAAGCAAGTCATTAATATTCATACTTGATCGTCTGTATGGGGTCTTATCTGACGATATGTGAGTAGGAAGTGAAGGGGGGTCGCTGAGACCAGCAGCAACAAGAATAGAACTGATTCCTCCTGATGGTTCCAAGGGGTACGAAATGCGAGGAGCAGAGGATATGGTATAGTGGTTGAATGGATCCGATATATCACTAGATGTAGAATCTGTACGAGGGTTGCTGCTTGCAAAATCTGTACCACTGATTGAGGTGTTGAGGGGCGAGGATTGTGATGATTTACTCAATGATTGCAAGCACTTCGACGCATTAACAATCTCAATCATATCGTTGATGTCGTGTGTAGCTACCATAGGCGACGACGCTCGCTTCCTTGTAATTAATGGCGAATCCACAAATACCGGTGGAGCAGAAGCCTCCTGGGACCAGCGAATCAACTGGAAGTTGGGTTTCAACTTATATTCAAATTTTGAAGCTACCGCCGAGTCGAACTTTCCAGTGTATTCATCGATACTCAAGCGCTTGCGCTTGTCCAAAGGACCAACCTCTTCACACAGGCGCTTTTTCCTGGGAGCCTGTACAGGCGTTACGACCAATTCTGTATTTTCAGAATATGGCGGTACCATAGTAGAATATTGAACCTCATTAGGGATTTCGTCCAACTTCAACTCTCCAAAACCACGATCTGTCGGCTTCAAGCAAAAGCTAGGAAAGTCCACACCAAAAATGGGGATTAGTTCATGTCGAATATAGTAGCAGAATCTGCGAGCTAAAAGTCTACACAATTTGTAGGGCAACCAAGTTCCCTGGATCTTGAGAAACCCCCCTCGGATCCGTTTGAAATACTGATGGTATTGTTTCGGTGTAGAATCAAGCAACTTGACAATATCCGCCTTGTGAGACAGAAATGAAGGAGTCACTGGCAGGTGATTGGTACTCAAAGATGCCTTCCATATACCAGTCAAGTGAACGAAACCCGTTTCGTAATCCCAAATGACCCAATGGTTGAAGATGGGATATTCATACACCGTTAAGAAGTTGCGAACAGGGTCGATGGCAGAGGTAGAATACTTTTTGATATCGATCGAAGGATAGATAGAGTTCTGCAACTCGCGTGTCAATTCTAAAGGGATGGTGTTGGAAAGAAGTTGGTGGATGGGGTAATTATTGTTGTGGTAGATCAAAGTGGAGGTAGAGGAGTTTTGACATCTAACAGGCGAAAATGTGTTTGCTGTGAAAGAATTGGGCGCTGAGGGAGTCGAACTTGAATCGCTTTTTCTGATAGGAGTTGTAGTGAGCTGCGAAATAGATGTCTGGCGTCGGGAATCTGGACTCGATGTAGACGTTGGACTGTGCTTGTGGTGAGGTGAAACCACAGGAGGGTTGGAGTAAGTGGCCATTGCATTGTATGGCGATGTGACTACTGTTTTGAAGGTATTCTCCAGAGACTGTCTTGAAACAAACCCACATGAAGGAACCGATCTTTTTCTATCAATTTCACTTTGTAGAATACTTCGTGGCCCTGTTTCTTGAATGGAGCGGGGGACACCATGCATTCTATGTTCCACTGTGTCTTTTACATGGCGCAATCGTGCTTGATCTCTCTCTCTGTTGTCGATGGAAGCATCAAAAACATTAGTATTAGTATCATGCTGGTACATCGGAGCTAGTACCGGAAGACTCGGTGCCCTCAAAATTGTAGGTAACGAAATCGATGGAAACCGTTTGGCCGTATCTTTGAAGTTATTAGAAGAACAAGATGGTGTTAGGTTCTGTACAGATTTCGAAGTCTGTAACGTCAGCATAAACAGCGGTATCAGGGTGTTCAGCGACGACAGCGAAGGAATCAGAGAATACAGTGTGTACTGCGAGGGTATCAGCGAGTACAGTGGATACTGCACAGGGATCGGGGTGTAGTACTGTGAAAGAACCTTTGAGGGAACCGAGTAATGTGCGTATGTATTCTGTGGCTGCGAGATTAATGGAAACTGCGAGTGGTGATTACGATAATTATCATGCACAAACTCACGTTTGACCTCCTGATATCCTGGTTTTAAAGGGTAGCAGGGGATATTCAAAATACTTCCATTACTGGCATCCAAAGCGTGGGTTTTAGTGGTCCTTCCTTCCATAACGTTTGGGCCTTGATTCTTTGTGTGTGGGACTTCCCCTCTCAACGGCGGCATATTTGCAGAGTAACTTCGTTTATGGTTCTTTGCATCTAACTCGCTAGCAACACCATACCCCCGTTCCAACTCAACCAGCGTGTCGTTTACTAACTTTCGCATTCTCCACTGTTGAGAGTTCTTAACATCTCGCATGGATCTGTCAGATTCTCTATTAAGAGACCCCATCACTCGTTCATTTGGATCAGTCGAGAACTGCTTCATACTATAGTTAATCATACTATATTAATGAAAGAAAGAAGTTGTGAGAAATCATGATTTGCGATGAGCACTTAAAGGGGGTGTAAGGGGTGAAATATAAATGTCTATCTGAGATAGCAATGACGATAAAAAACAATAGGAGTGTATGGACGGATTTATAGTCACTCGCGCGACCTAACATGAGGCTACTATGCAACTGAATATACTACTGAACTTTTGCCTACGATGTCGTACAATAACATCCTCTCCTAGTAGGTGTTCTTGGTGATACTTGGTAACTTCTACGAGAAAACGCGAAAGCTTCACACTACGATGGAAGGAAAAAACCCCAAGACAGCTCAGCCATAACTGCTCCACCTAGATTACGTATACTTACGAGGAACGAATACACTTTTATATGCTAAACGATCCCCGCAAATCTAGTTAATATGGGTTGATTCTGCAATGGTTGTTTCACTTATAATGTCAAGTTTCCACATTCACCAACAGAAGTCGTAGAGTGACTTAGGGTGGCAAAAGTGAATTAACTACGTCTAATAAGCGCAAATGCGAAGAGTGGAAGCACCGAGGCGTAAGTAAGCATGCACTAAAGCACGCACTGAAGCATGCTAACGTACTATTAATAGTTGGGGCCAGAATCCAGTAACTAAAATATCTCAAGTGAATTTCAGAATTGTCAGAACATTTGTTTCGCAGGGCTACGAATAAAATATTGTGCCAAATGTCTTCTAGTTGTGATGGAACTCCTCACTGCTAATGTCGAAAACAAATATTAAGAAGGGTTCAAATCAGTAGATAGCTGAAAGTTATAATACAGTGGCCGAGATACCCATTACAGCTAACTTGTTTCGAGGGTCTACGAAAATATTTTGTTAAAGATGATTTATCTACTAGTAAACGTCACCGAGTCTCCGATCTCGATTTTATCTTTGGAACAATTTCGGCAATACTACCTGATCCTGGAAAATATACACTTGAAGCTCGTCTAAATTCTTGATAATGTCGTTATCTATGGATTGCCTGGAAGAGTACGTGGCCACGTTCCGCCTCTTTTCAATATGCCATTGGAGATAGATCTTCTACGAGATACGAATCTAGACCATCGAGGACTTAGGGCGTGTTAGTTTTCAAAGATAAGCCTCGTGATCCATAACTTTATATAGAGACAGATGTTTAAATTATCTGCCCTATATATCATACATTTCCATTCCTTGCATCTTTTCCATTCCTAACTTCATGACCATTCTCGTAACCTCAGGTCTAAGATAAGGCTCGCTTCAAAACTTGAGAGTTCGCTATACAAAAACTAACCATATCGGAGTATAGTTAAAACTAGAAGTATACACTCCCATAATACTATTATACTACTCTATATTCCTCCGTAGTGCTCCCATATTTGACCCCTAGCTCCAATAGTTGCCAGTATTTAAAATTAGTACTCTCACGCAGAAATCGATCTGCAACCGAACTTTAAAACTCAACATCTTAACCAGATCAGTTACTCATGTCGCGTGTATCACCAATGCAACGGAATATAGTACGGCTCGCTCGTAACTATTCAACCCCAACACATCCAGAAAAGCATCATGTATGTAAATATTCAATTTCTCACTAATCAGTACTAACTATTAGACCCTGTTGTATAGAAATTTTGGCAAACCGTTTTTGAAGATCTCTGCTGTGTCTATAGTTACATTCTATAGCATGTACGGGATATGGAAAGTTTTGGAACGAGGAGATAAAAAAGAAGGAGAGAATAAATAACTTGTCTAAATGAAGAAGAACGATCAATCTGGGAAGAAGGAGAAAGTGAATAGTCACATAACTATGATGAGAAATGAAGAAGTCACTTGACGACGATGAGCTAAAACTTAGGGCCCAATTGAAAGCTCATCTTCCTAGAAAGTATATGTATAATAAACGAAATGTGTAACTATGCGCTTGTAGGCTCAGAAAGTAATTAGATCTACGAGTTCTTCTGTTTCGATATATATTATTCGATGAATCACTAGCTATGAATTTGAATATGAGGGATCTGAGAATGTAGCGATCATTAGATGAATTCATTCTACAGAATTCTTCATTATTTGAATATTGAATAGAACGAGATTACTAAGCCTTGACTTGGTTCTTCAATCTGTCAGCAACAGAATCCAAGAATTCAGTAGTTGTAACATAAGAAGCTCTATCGGTTCTACCGGTAGCCAAAGCCAAATCCTTAGTCATAATACCATCCTCTTGAACAGTATCCAAAGTAGCCTTTTCAAGAAGGTTTGCAAAGTCAACAACTTCTGGGGTACCATCAAGTCTACCTCTTTGGGCAATACCTCTGGTCCAGGCGAAAATAGAAGCAATAGAGTTGGTGGAAGTTTCCTTACCCTGTTGATGTTGTCTGTAATGTCTGGTGACAGTACCATGGGCAGCTTCAGATTCATAAGCCTTCCCATCTGGAGTCATTAAAGCAGATGTCATCAAACCTAAGGATCCGAAACCTTGTGCGACAATATCAGATTGAACGTCACCGTCGTAGTTCTTCAAGGCCATAATAAAACCACCCTTGGACTTGATCATTTGTGCAACCATATCATCAATCAATCTATGTTCATACCATAAACCAGCACTTTCAAAGTCTTTGGCGTATTGTGCTTCATAGATTTCTTGAAAGATGTCCTTGAAACGACCGTCATACTTCTTCAAAATAGTGTTCTTGGTAGACAAGTATAATGGTAATTTTTTAGATAAGGCCATCTTGAAGGAGGAGTGTGCAAAGCCTACAATAGACTCTTCAGTGTTGTACATGGCTAATCCAACACCAGGACCTTTGTAGTTGTAGACGGTTCTAGTTTCTGGAGCACCGCCATTTTCAGGGGTGAATACGAGTTCCAACTTACCTGGCTCGTTGATAACTAAATCGGTGGCCTTATATTGATCACCGTGTGCATGTCTTCCAATAACAATTGGTTGTTCCCATCCAGGCACCAAACGAGGAATTCTAGGAATAATGATGGATTCTCTGAAGACTGTTCCTCCTAAAATATTTCTGATGGTACCGTTAGGTGACAACCACATTTTCTTCAAGTTAAACTCTTGCACTCTTTGTTCATCAGGGGTAATCGTAGCACACTTAACACCGACACCAAACTCCTTGATTGCATTGGCAGCATCGATGGTGATTTGATCATCAGTCTTGTCTCTAGCCTCAATTCCTAAATCGTAGTATTTCAAATCAACATCCAAGTAAGGGTTGATCAACTTGTCCTTGATTCTTTGCCAGATGATTCTTGTCATCTCATCACCGTCCATTTCGACGATTGGGTTTTTGACCTTGATCTTAGCAAGATTGGCAGCAGATGATGAAAATGAGCGGACCTTCAAGGCAGACGCTCCTTGAGCCTTAATAGCAGCTACTCTAAACATGTTTCTATAGTTTATCCGAGTATTTTAGGTATTTCGGACTCGGCGAGGGTATATATAGGAATTTTTCACTCTGACTCAACGACCGGTATCGGCGCGGAGAGACGCGAACAGTTTACGTAGCCGTGCAATTATATCTGAGAGTAAGTGGTTCAACATGCAACTAGAATATATAGTCTTCGAAACATACCTTTCTTAGAGACATCTAACTCGCTTGGTTCGCTTAGTTTATTACCTTCAACATATCACTATTGCGGAACAGATGTTTCCGGTTAATAAACGTGACAATACTCACGTGTCACACCTATTGCGGCAGCGATGTTAATTCGGGAGTGCACGTCCATTTTACAACAGTTTTGGCAGCCACTCCCTACTACCAACTATAACAATGGATTTGAGACAGGAGTTTATATACTGTGGAGTCTGCTACAAAGAATTTGATGAGGTTGAAACTTGCAATTTTTACCTCACTTCCTGTGCTCATATATGTTGCAAACTGCATATTTTAGGTACTTACTACACTGAATTGTGTATTCCACCGTAAACAACTAACAATTTAGAAGGAGGAAATGCGTGTCCTATATGCCATTCTAATAGTATTTCTCTAGTTAAAATCAAGGAGGAACTTCCCACCGAGCTCGGCAATTTTTTAATCCCGTTTCCCAAGCAAATCTCACTGTTGGCGAGTCTAGGAACCTTCCAATACTCTGCGCTACTCAAAAAACTTGATTATTACAAGCTTGAGAATACAAGACTACTGAAAAAAGTAAAGGAACAGAAAGTATTACTCCAAGCGGCTAATGACGAGCTTAAAAGAGGAAAGGATTATCAGGAGGAAGTGAATTCGCTTAAGAACGAGGTAATTGATCTAAAATCACAATCCCATGGAAGGTTAATGCAAAAAACATTCATAAACCATAAGAAAATGATGAAAACTAGTCCTTTAGTCCTATTTGGTACACAGGAAACATTCTTGGATAAAATTCGAAGGCAGTCCCTCCAAAAACCCATGACACCACAAAAAGAGGCCATACATCGAGATGTATCCATCAATGAACCAAGCTCAAAGAGCCAATTATCTTCCTTTGCAGAATCTACTAAAATCGAGGAGATTCTGCCGAAGAAACTCGTCCAAAGAACAAGTTTGGGCCTGCTCAATCCAAACCTCGTAGGGACACATAGAGTTGTAAAAGTCCGAACTTCCACATTGCAGGATGCCCCATATAAAAAAATTCCGAAACTCCAACCACCGTTTGAAAACATACCCTTCAGTCTGTTTGACGATTCGCCGTTACATACCAGACGGACGCCATTCTTCAAGAAGTGAATATGGCTAAAGGCACTTGCAACCATCGATACTGCATATACATATTGCACACACACGCCCATCAAGTAATCTCTATCAAAAAACGAGTCTGAGATTCAACCCAACATTGTCAGTAAGTTTTTAACGATAATTCTTGATACCTGTATAAGTCTGCTCATTGAGGCAAGTACAGTCGAGAATTAGTCTAAATTTTGGGTGTGTAAAAAGTGTATTAGATATTTGGATGTATCTGTAAGAAGCATATTAAATATCAAGACAAGACGAATCGAAGGAGTCTCAAGACTGACAGAGAACTCCAAATTATACATATTATAAGATATCGCCACAGAAAGAGACTGAAAGTCGCAGAGTCATAGAAGTCAAGACAGGATACTTCCACAACTGGTGATCATTTAATAGGCCTAGATACAAGATGGACTCCGAAGGAACATTTAATGCCGAGTACTACCAGAAACTTCTAAACACATTAACCATCAACTCACGAGCCGTAATCACGGAATTAACGTCGATAGCTGAGAAAAATGTCGATAAATGTAATGAAATTTGTGAGTTAGTCGAGTTGAGAATTAAGCGATGCTTGCCTCAATATAAACTAATTGCAACCTATTTGTTGGATTCAATATGTAAGAATATTGGTAATCCATACAATATAGTGTTTGGTAAAAACTTGTTCAAACTCTTCACAGAAACGTATTCAATTGTTACTGACACCCCAACCCGCCAGAATTTGATCAATCTCTTCAAGACATGGGTTAATGCAAAGACCAACACTGGAGCCGAGTTGTTTCCTGCTCCGATATTGGGTAAAATTGAAGACTTCATTATCAAGGCGACCTCAATATCAGGAGGTGCAGCACCTTCAAATGGGCAACCTATGCCTAGTATGAATGGTGGACCAACCAATAGTGTAGTCGCCCCTGAAGTCCTCTTCAAAGACATTAAGAATTTGTTGCTATTCATTGTGAATTTGAACAAAACGACTGATAGTTTTGGTGATAAGTTAAAAGAATTCAACGAAGCTGATCAAAAAACATTTCACGGCTTTGAACTCCGTCGAAATCAAATCGTCACGATATTGAATGAGTCGAGTGATGCTATTCTCGTTGATTTAAAATCCCCCAATCCTGAACAAGAAGGAAGCAATATGTACGAAAGTACGAACCGAAAATACTTTAACGAATTCCAGAGCATACGAAAAGAATTAGATGACCAGTATCTCCAGCATCAACAAATTATCAAAAGGAATCAACCAAACTTAAACGCAAACTACGAAAAACAACAACAAGAGAGTCAACGAATAGTTGAGAAAAAGAGAAAACGAGCATACATAGAGAGCCAAAAGGTAACTCTCGATTTCAAACCTAATTTAATATACTTTACCAAGTTTAACGATGACATCAATGAAGATGAGAAGTTCATGGCAGTAATAAAGGAGTGGGGAAAAGTTCCTGTTTCACGGGAGGAAACAGAACACGAAAATGCAAAAGAAGAACATCCAGTGTTTCATTTTAGTTCAAACTTGGGAATGGACTTTTCATCTTTGAATTTCCTCGACTCGATCTTGTCTAATACAGATGAAGAAAAATTGTCGAAGAACGACAATCTTACGGATAATAATGGAGAAAGTAAAAGCGAAGTTGTGGAAATTAAGTCTGCCAGTAATTCGCCCGAGAATTCAGCAGACTCCATCACCCTTGAAGAAAAACATTCAGACGGGGATCCAGAATTGGAACTTGTCGAGAAGTCACCAGAGGTCCCACAGTGGAATAACACAGGTGATAATTATCTCCAAATACAGGATCAATTTCAGACAGACGATGAGAGACAAACTGATACAGACGCTGAAAGTCTCCGAGACGAAATGTATCATAACGACGAAAACCAGTCTGATACATCTGTAGAGCTTCCAGAAATAGCACTCGGGAAAGACAACGGTGAATATTATACTGTACAAAGTGAAGAAGAGGATGGAGACTCAGATTACTCACCCGACTCGCCACCTCCTCGACAAATAGATCCATATGAAGTCGAGGACGATGACGAAGACTATACCCCGACTCTTCCAGATTCGGTTTCATCGAAACCTATTTCCCCTACAACATATACTACCCAAGACCATTCATTTTATCATACAACTCCTCAACCTTTGCTCCCTCCGTCATCACATATCAATAAACGGTCAATCTTAAAGCGGAAGGCTGTGGAAGTTGAACCCAAGGTAAGGAAGCGCGTCAGATTTGATTTATAGAGATAGCTGGCTTCTATCATGATTTTTAAGTAGCTATTAATACAGATAATGGCTCGATGACATGAAATGCAAAACAATAATCAGAAGATTCACATTAACTGAAGAGGAGCAATAAATAGATGTAACTTAGGCAGAATTATCTTTAGCCAATTTCAGCTTATAACGACTAGATTTGGCCTCTAATGGCATACAGCTTACGTTCAACATAGATAATAAAAGAATATAACAGGAATCTGTACTTCACTGTAGGTCTTCACTTATCAAATTTCTCCATCACATTTTGAATTTCGTCTTGTTAATTCTTACATGATTCACTAAATTGCATCTACAAGCGTATTCTCAGAAAGCTTAAATTATATTAGCTAAACATATAAAGATTGGATGTGAATGTATGGAATAAACGATGGAGTTGGATGAGCTACCACAGGTAACTTATCTATCTAACTGTTATATAATGACTTGGGGATTGCAATTTGTGATTGATAATGGGGACTAAACATTTTAGACTTAGGAGCCGTTTCGTAGGAACAGATTCATACTGAATATGTGAATATGTTTTCAGGAGTATGATTATAACTCCGTGGATGAAAATCAACCCAGAGTATTAAGAAAGAACATTTCTGGCATGATCTTAATTCACCCGGGGCCATTATAATCATAACTTAATATTTTCATACTCTCGGTACAGCTCTGGCATCTTCATACCCAGTGGTTCATTATTTCACTTACATATCAAAAGAACCAGCCTTCTTTAAATGCCAGTAAGTAGTCAAGAAAGGGAAGGCAAAGAAGAATCCTAAAACACCAAAGAATGTAACACCGAAAGGAATCATGGTTCCCTTTACCTTGAATGGCAAATTTGAGTAAGGACCGGTTTTTGGGGAACCGTAGATATCGTTCATGACTCTTGACGAAGAGGTGAAATTTCTTCTGGCAGTCCTGGAGAGGGAGGATTTGGCGAGGGATCTGAACATTGTAATAATTGGGTACTTCTAATATAAGCTAACTAGCAGTAGTTGTAGTAGATAACGTTAGAATATGTCTCGTAAGGTTTGTGTTTGTCACGGCAATTTTTCACACCACTTTTTCTACCCTCCCACACGACCTTTTTTATTCCATCTTCCATTGGTTGAAAAACACGCCAGACTGCGAGTGATAACTAGCCATCAAAAGTCAGCTACTCTACTCATCTGTCAATTACAACACAACATGGCTATCGCACCTATTACCGGAACTTTAAGAAGAAAAATCATCACTGACATCACCATTGGTTTTGGTGCTGGTTTCGTCTTGGCCACTGCCTACTGGTACTTGGAACACAAGCCATTGGTACAAAAGAGAGAAGCATTTTACAAGGAGTTGAGAGAAAACAAGGAGAGAGAAGACAGTATCTAAACTCCCTGTGGTTATTTAGCTACTGGTGAATGCTTGTCAAGGTTTCATAATCGTTTAGTGTAACTACGATTCGGAAGTGATGGCTAACAAATATCAACAATTGTCCATTAGGATCATAATTTACTAGAAACACAGTAAGATAATCTGAATAAACTGAAGAGCCTGAAGAATCTGAATACTCTCAGGAGCCTGAAGAATCTAAGAATCTAAATAATCTCGAGAGTCTGAATAATCTGCTGAAGAATATCACATTTAAATCAACGGGAATTATATCTACTAAGATTATCTGTTATGATTCAGATCTATGGATATCTACTGGTTATCATTATAAATATACACTTGTGAACATTCGATTAGCCACCACTATCCGTCTAGCAAACATTTCTATCTCTCATTCGTACTTTGTACTTATCAATTCATTTAATACATATTTAGTTAAAATTTAGTAGTGGAGAATCAATTTCCAGTAAGACGACTGAATAATTTAGGCACTTAAATAAGTTAGGGGTACTGTGACTCCAAGTGCACAATGTAGATCTTTTGAGTATCAAATAGAAGGACTGGATTAGAATAATTCGTCATTGTCTTTTGACATCTATAAAATGTTTTGTATTCTGCAATATGTATTGACTATCAATTGATGTACTTTTTAACGAACCATATCTATTATCCGTTATGTATATAGTCTAAAAGACGGCGATTATTGATGATCCCAGTAGATAGGATCTTGATCTTCTTCTTGATTCCATTCCGTTCAAGCTTTTGTTCTAAATATTTGTATGCTGTGATTTCACTACGGGTGATTCCTCCCATTATGACAATAATAAGGTATTCTTGCTGTGGTTTGTGAGGATTTTGTGGTTTTCCTGGCTGAAGGGTATTTTTTGCTTTTGGTTGAGTGTTTGGTGTTCTAACACCTGGTTGTCTAATATCCAGAGTATCATCGATATTCAAATCAACGGTTGCTCCTGAAAACATAGTTGTCATACCCAAGTTATCCCAGTTGGGTCGTTTTTTCAAGTTATTCACAGGCTTATACTTTAGAAAATCTCTCATATATAGCGACTCCACAAACCGATAGAGTAACGGAACTGTATTTGCAGGTAATGCGAAAGACGGCTGTGATGCTACGTCCACCAAGCTTTCCTCCGTTGTATCATCATCGACCGGTCTCGACACAAACTCTTCCTCATCTTCTGGGTGCAAGTTCCAAAACTTATCTATCAAAGTATAATTGTTCTTGTAAACATCTTTTGCTCCCGTGACTCCAACTTGAGAATCATCCGCATCCACCACAGGCTCTTCTCCCCCTGAAAACTTCAAACTACTGAGGAAATCAGTGGATGTTTCAGTAACAATTCTCAAAATCTTGAACTCAACAAGCTTGTTCAACGACAATGACGCTTCTATCCCATAGTTATCTAATACTTGCTGTATGATCCAGTCATAGTCACGCTCCTTGATTCCGTCATTAACTATGGCAATCAAAGTGGCCGTGGTCAACACGAAATCACAGTCATAGTTTTTATGTAAAAAGTCTCGAAGTCTTGCCACTTGTGACTTGTAGTCCATTTCGAAAATGTCGTTCTGGAAGTTTAGAAACTGTTCGAATTCAGGAGTGATTTCGGATATTATGGATTCACTGATTACCGTATGCTTTTTGATCAAGTCTTGCTTTGACGTGAGGGTCCCCAAGTTAGAAACGATTTTCTTGATATCATCCAAATCGTTAGAGTTAGCTTCCTTGAGCTTGAATTGCAGTTGTACAGATTTTGCCAAAACATTAAGTCGCCTTCCAATAGAAGAAAAGTTGAGGTGTTTGAGTTTCTGGTGGTACAAGAAGTCGGTTGGACCAAGTTTTTTATCGACAGATTCTGTCAGTGGTAGCAGTTCGATCTGGCCAAGCTCAAGGGAAAACAAATCGTCAATCAATCCATGATATGTTAGTTGGTTAAATAATACTGAAGTGAAGTCTAGATTACGTTCAAGAATTACCAAGTCAGTATTGCTAGGAAGTTTGGTTTGATAAAATTCTATTTCCAACGGGGTAAGGTTAGCATTGAGGTATTCTGGAAACTTGACATCGTTCACCAAATTGATGAGAAATTGTGAATGGTCTCCTTTACCATATATATTTCGAAGTTTGTATTTGAAGTTATCTCCAGCAAACAATACTTGGACCAACGCATCGGCAAGTTGGTTGACTTGCTTGAGGGGCTGGGATAAATACGTCCCCAAACTTCCTGAAGAATCATTGACATCCACTAATAATGCATCATCCTCCACAGGACATGTTTTCCAATTAAACACCTTGATCTTGGAACTAAGGTTGACCATTAGAGAATTGTAGTTCACTATTGCCTCAAAGTCTAAAATTGTTCCCTCGACAGCCTTGTTCAACTGATACAAACCAGAACGCCCAAGGTTTTCAACAATTATATGATATTTCATGTGGATGTGATGTTGTTGAATGAACAGAATAAGTTTAGCGATTGCGGCTACATTAACCGCAGAATCTTTAGCCACAATCACTAGTGATCCAAAAGCCAGATAGACAGATGCGTCTGTAGGACTTTCATCTAACCAAAGCAAGTTTTCAAACTTGCCTGCTTCCTTCAAAGCCAGGAAGTTCGCCACATGATTCACGAACCCAGACACTAACCGGTCCATAATCAAGAGATTGTTGGGGACATGAATCTTTCCAAGTACATTCAAGAGGTTTTTTCGTGTTTGGGAATCGAACCCTCCACCGATATCATCTCCCATGTGTGGTTTAATGGAAGTTGATAGTTAGAGAACTCTTGATCTTATTGAATATATTTAGACGGTACACGACTTATGATATGAGTGTACTTTCAAACACGAAAGATACAAGACATTGGTAAGTCTCCGTGAATAGGTCTAGATGAGACAATATACTATTTAGAAAGTGAATTTTTTATACATTAGTAAAGACGGTATTGAACGATTCTATTTTATTCGAGAACTGATATTACTTAACACAATTTCAATAAGATGGAGATCAGGCACTCGTATACTATGACATCATTGTTAGCGACATATTACTTACGCCATTGCGGTGATATATATAACATTAGAATTACTTATATGGAGATCTCATTAAAAGAATAGCTTTTATGTAGACTTATAATTCATCCCCACACTACAACTGATAGTCATTTTATGATGGTAATTTCCTCAATTGAACCTATAAAGTATTTATATTTCTAATGTAACACTTCTAGTGTTTATAGTGCAACAGAATAAGGTATTCAAGATAATACCGCGGAGATCCTTATCGATTATGGTCCAACTCCATCGAGATCAGCTTCATTCGGGCCAGAAATCCAGTTTGTGAATAAGTTGGTCCAAAGAAAATCAGACTTCAGCTTCAGAGCTGCGTGATATCTAATTTCTTAGATCTGTTTAAATAATCAAACAAGGAGGTGTATTGGGAGATCGAACTGTCGCTTTGCAACTGGATGCTCTATAACTTCATTTCTTCCTTCAAGGAATCAAATTTAATCAAACCTTCTTGAACCGCCGTCGCAACATGAAAACCCTTTTCATTGTATATTTCAACTTCTAGTAAAACTCTTCCGTTAATACATCTCATTGCACGCATCGAGAAACCCATCCATTTGGTGGAATCGAAATCGTCATCGTGAAAATACACTGTATGATCCAATGACACTGACCAATAATGGACCAAGAACGAAAGATCAACCGATTTTAAACGAATGACTCTGGCAAGAATAAGCAACAAAAAGGAGTCGGATATGTATGCCAATCCCAAGAATTGCATTTCAGGACTATCAACATTAAGTACAGGCTTGTTGAGTTCACCTTCTTTGGCACCCCACTGGGCATACCAAGACACTTTTCTTTCCGAAATTTGAAGCTGCTCTTCTTGAGGGGTTAATGAAAGGTCATACATCTCTGGTGGGTTCTTGTGATAAACCAAAATGTCATTTTGACGAGTGTCAACCTGCAACGATTCAGGTGGATTATCAATTAACATTTTGGGATAAGGTGTTTGGAACTCAAACGGTCTTAAGACTTCTGGTTCGTCATCGTCATCTTCGTCGTCATCGTCGTCGTTGTTGTCCCCACTTAGTGTCTCCTCAACCGACGCAGCTACTTTCTTCTTGTACTCGTCATATTCTCTATTTGCATTTCTATGCGAGTTCTTCTTAGTTAATGAGATGTTGGCCAAGTATGTCAACTTGCCATTCTGCGTAGCCTTAACTTGACGGCTGCAAAAGTTTCTGCCTTGACTGATAGTTTCGACCTTCCACTCGACTTCTAGCTGGTCGCTTGTGGGGCGTAAAAAGCTCGAATGCAATGAGTTTGGAATACAACCTGGAGCTGTTTTCATAGCAGCAAGAATTGCCTGTCCTGCTAGAGCACCTCCATACACACCCGTAGATCCGGGGCTTGGTTTGGGCAACGTCTTCTTGCTTCTGAACGTGTTAGCATCTATTTCATCCAATCCAAAATTCTCCAGAGCGTCGAAAGGAACATTTGGAAACGGCATTTTCTTTATCAGTTTTAATAACTACCACCAACTATTAGTAGAGCTATTTAAATGAAAATTGATTTGAATGTGATTTAAGTTCTAAATAGCCACGCGCAAAACTGTAATCTGGGGAAGAGCTTGTGAAATTCCGTCCAGTATTTAAGAAAGAATTAACCAAAAATTGCGAGCCAGGGTGAGGAGCTAGAGCGGGGCGGAACAATATCTACTAGACATATGAGGAACTCTGAAAGCGTAATGTAGATATGTTGAATATGCTATCTTTCGCAGGTACTTGAAATCCTCGGTCAATTATGGTTCCGAAATGAGGGGTCCGAACAAAACTCCGAAATGTTGACGAACCCTAATTTAAAAGTAGCGACTTAGTGATACTGGAAACTTTGGTAAGACAACGCTGCTCTAGAGAGATTTTTGAGTATCTAGAATGGTTGAGTTTATGAAGAATCTGGAAGAGTATCTAATCGTTCAGGTCGAGATGATAGCTATATGTTGATTTGGAAGTTGAGAGTATGATAGAGTGACCGGATAATCATCAGTAGAGAGGTCTAGGCTGTCCATAATGTGTCAATAATATGTTTAGAGTATGTTTAGAGTTTTTGTAGTTCCTTAGGTTTCGTCCAAGTCCGCCTAAGCTTGACTATTATGTCTCAACCGTCTACATCTGTCTACATTTCTGTGTGCGTTTCATTAGTCTTCAATATAATTTGACATACTTCGAACTCAACCATTATTCTAAGGAGATTCTATCGACAATGTTTATACTCAACTTCAACTCAACATTCACGTATCCACCAGCCCTCAGTATCGCTATTTTACAACTTTATTTGTTTCTAGTCTCAGCTTTTCAATTTAAACTTCGCAACCAGAACTATTCTGCTCTATTTTCCTATTTAGCATTCAAAGCGAGGTGATATTTTCCTGTAAGTCATAGTAGTCGTAATGACTCCACCTCACTCCAAAATTATCCGTATACGTTACAAAATGTTGCTTTTCTGAGATCGCTCATCAAGCTGAGGGCCAGTAAGATATTTTTAGTGTAACTATCTAGATATCATCTGATAAGGTGGGTGCCGGGGAAAGAAAAGCGACTCCAGAAATGGCTCAAGTTCAGCGATGGTCGAAGTACGTAGATGATTAATTACACTGAGTGTGAAACTACGGTGATGTCTTAATATTGGTGTCATTTTTTTGCAGCCTATAAGAACAACTGAATTCTCTGAATCCTCGACGGCTCGAGAGATGCTTATAATTACAGAAAGCGAGCAACGTCTAAACTTAACATTAATAGAATATAACTCAATTCATTAAATATATTAGTGAAAGGAATATATAAGCTTGAGGATCTATATCCTCACAATAAATAGTTTGATAGTATGAAAAATTGGTAGAATTAGACAAAATATCGTTATAGGTCATATCAAACAAGAGAGGTGTAATTATTTAGCTAAAAAGTCTCGAAGTGCTTTCAGCGAAGAGATGATCCAATTGATTAGGAATATGTTGACGCTAACTGTCGAACCCAAAAAGTATAACCTAGTGAAGATCTCAAACATGCTTCACTTATAATTTAGCAGTCAAAGAATCCACCTCATTCTCCCTCTTCGAATTTTCATTAAATTCATTTGCCTTATCCATAATTTCCTTTGATAAGAATACCAATGCTTCCTGGACGACTGAACAGATAAGTCTTCCATCTCTTGTATAGAAATAACATTTACACAACACTCTGTCGTTGCTCATTCTTGCAAACTTGAACTCCAAAAAGAGCCAGTCCGTTGGGTCGAAATCAAGATCATGGAAAAATAATGAATGGTCAAGCGAAACTCTGAAAAAGTTGAGCAATCTTGCAGCTTCCGATGCGGAAGAAGTAGGTAGGCTCAAACCAAGAGCATTTATAATAATAGAAAGGTAGAAAGAATCACTGGCGAAGGCCAAATCGATGATTCTGGCTCTATTTGCATCCTTAGCCAAAGATAAGTCATCATTTGCTCTCACAAAAAACCCTAAATGAACATTTCCGGTACTTTCAAAATCAGCTTTATTTGTTGCAGTAAAAAGTTCCGGTGGAACAATGTGTTGAAGGTGTCCGTAAGTATGCTCGAAGAAAGGTAAGTCGTCAAGCTTGTCACGATATTTATCAAAATAATACATCGGTTTACGCTGGAACTGGAATGGCTGGTGGAGTTTTGGAACCCGAACACTCTTTTCGGCCATATCTTTGTTCTCTGCTTCTATTCTCTTTTCCTCTTCGTTTGCATATTCAGTTTCTCTTTGTTTAATGTGATTTTTCTTGGAGAAAGATACTTGAATGGTGAATACCAATTTGTTTGTATGGCTCTGGTATCCCTGCACCAATCTGTTTGCATAATTTCTTCCGTTATTTGCTTCCTGGACTTCCCAGCGTATCGGACTATCCCGAGAACCAGCTTTTATGAAATATGAATGTAATGAATGTGGAGACATTTCGTGATCTTTCACTGTTTCCCATGCCGCAACAATACCTTGACTAACAAACTCGCCTCCGTATGTTCCTCTGGTTCCTTCTTTAAATGGTTGTAAGGGATACTTGCCCATGAACACCCACTTATCGCCAGTGTGGGATATTTCATCGACTGCGAATCTCGCCTCCAACTTGGAAATATTATCGTTATCGTAAATCTCTGCAACACTCATCTCGTACAATGTAGATCTCGTTTGAAAACAGTGGGATTTACATGGTTTTATACTGGATTCTCCACGATTTGAATAAAGGTAGTGTGGCTCCAAGAATTTTATCCTCGGTATTTCCTAGTTGGATGCAACTGATAGCAGAGCCTCCCCAAGATCGTTGGCTGCAAAATCGTGGAATATCTGTAGAAGATTCTAGGTCACGTCTTGCGTATGGTGTGAAACTTCTCTAAATTCCCAATCCTTCCAATCTTGATAGTTCTCCAATGATTATGTAGCAAATTAGCAATGTCAGCCTTAGTGTTCAAGCTCGGTTAACATCCTGGGCACGAAATAAAGAAAAATCTTATATTACATTGTTCCCATACTAGCAAAATCATGGGTTATATTACACAACTATACAAATTCACAGAGAATATCTTATTATAATAAAACTCGGACTGAAATACGAATCTTGAAGATAGAAAATAGAACAAAAATATATTTTTCATCAACTCCGCGAGCAACTCCTAATCATATGCTACATAAGTTGTCCCTTGTGCACAATGGTACACATTTTCTTTGCTACTCCTTATCACCTCGGTAATCACACTTAAGGTATAGAATTACAACAATGATTGGTCAGCGGATGTATTTATTAGATAAAAAATCAATGTCTTCGGACTCTTTGATGATTCATAATATCTTTTCGAATCGCGTGGTCTTGTGCTGGTGATGGTTTATAACACTTATGGTAGCCTCTAAAATGTGACACAATTAACCTTACCCAGCATGGTGTGACAATTTTTACTGGATCTAGCACTTGCTAGTTTGATATCATACTTGAAACAGCTGTAATTTCTAATACTCATTTCACAGCCTTTGGGATTGTCCTCCTTTCTAAATTCTAATAATATTATATATTGTTGGCTGCAAATTGCACAGACTAATTAGCTCGAGAGGCTAGTACTGTTAAAATTATTCTATTTCTTCCTTAATAACTATATAGGTCTACTGAAATTATGTTTTCTCTATCTAATACCCACTCTACCTTCATTACAATCTAGCCTTGACCTCAGACCCTCCGTGAAAAAAAACCAATCCCTCCTGGACAATTGTCGCAAACAACTTTCCGTTTCCATTATAGTAACTTCCCTGTATCAACACCCTGTTATTACACAACCTGGGTGCCTTAAAATTCACAAACGTCCAGTCACTAGGATCGAAATTATCATCATGAAAATATACCGAGTGGTCCAAAGACACCGAAAAAAAATGAGGTCCCTTCCCACCAGTGACACCAATGTCTCCAGGGTATCGTTGTGGTAGGTGTAGGATTCGGGAAAGAGACGTCAAATAGACCAGGTCCGAAACCATGCCGAACCCAGCATATTTATACTTTGGCAGAACGTCTGAGGATATTCTTATCCAAAACGATAAGTCACGTTCACCAGCACTCTTTGTATGTTCGTCTGTTATTGCGTGGTCGAGGAAAGTGGGTGGGAAACGGTGTTGTAAAAGTCCACTGGAATCGTACTTCGTTTGTGTCTGCATTTCCTTGTGATTGTACTTGTAAAATGCAGGCGGAACGGGCGTTTGGTATTCTATAGGAGGTTTCTTCCCTTTCTTGGTCATACTGACCATTACGATATATTTCAATTCTCCTTCTTGTAGTACCCTCACGAGTCTGTTGGCAAAACTCTTGCCGTCATTAAGTTTCTCCACCTGAAACTGACAGACCAATCCGTCGTCACCTGCTTTTACAAAGTATGAATGGAGAGAATGTGGAATAAACCCTTCGCCAATGGTCTCCATAGCTGCCACTAATGCCTGTGCACACAAGTTCCCTCCGTAAACCCCACGAGACTCCAGAGACGGTTTATGTAATGGAACTATTCCTTCATAATGGTGAGATTTCCCATCTACTGATCGTATTGACAAGATTCTTTCCAACTTGGATGGCTTATGGCTAATATTCAAAAGCGACGCCATGGTATACTGAATAGCAGGTTTTCTTTTCTCACACACTTGGGCTTATATATAAACTTCGGATGCAAATTCGCATCAATTATCCGAGGTGCAGCCGAAAATCTGTCAAACGTTGGGTACCGAGAGAGGAGATAGTGAGGAGGCCGATGAGATTAGATAGTGAAGATATTTTAGCCGATAGCTACGTACGATTGTTGATATAGGAAAAGATGGCTAGATAAGACACAAGAACAATAGCAATATTGTGGCATCTTCTGATTGCAAGGTGGCATCGTTTCTTGGAATGCTAATTTGCGACAATAATTCAAGTTGTGATCTTTAAATCTGCGACATATTCAAATAACAAAATGACAATATTTTATTTGCGACACAAGGACATTATGCGACACCTAAATATAGCACGAAACTCTTTAATTAGATGCAACAAATATAATAGATGAATGTGTAATGCTATAAATTAGGATGCTGTCTCTATTATATAATCATTGAAGAAGGTACTTTTAAAATTGTCAGGGAATCCAAAATACTAGAAAAGTCACGGTATTGGCCGTTCCAGAGGAAAATAATCTCATTCTGATACACTAATTGTGAGTTAACATTTTCTGTAGTTGAAATGATCATCAACTCTCCAGAGACCATAATAATTAGCTTTCGTTATTATAACCTCACAATTTTGCCTTGTCTGGTACTCCACTGAACATATAAGTCAAACCCTCTTGGATAACCGTAGCCACACACTTGCGGTCCTTATTAAACATGTGACCTCTAACCAAGGTCCTGTTATTGGCCAATCTCTTCACTTGGTAACTAAAACATAACCAATCCTTGACGATATCGAACTCCGTATCATACTCCTCATCAAGATGAAAGTATATATGGTGATCCAACGACATGGCATTGTAGTGAAATAGATGGAGAACATTGAACGAATCCTTAAGAAGGAGCAAGGCATTTTTGTCACGGTCGAATTCCTGGAAAGGATGATCTTCAGTGGGATTCCATGGCAAGTGAAGCACTCTGGCTAAGGTGGTGAGAAGGGCACTGTCTGAAAGGTCAGCCAACCCCACCAAGTTGAAAATGGGGTCCTTAAACGACTTTTGAAGTTCAGATGGGATTCTTTTTGATTTGGGAAATATAGAACCAGCCTTCATCCTCGCTACTTTCTCGGACTCCAGTTCCTGGACGTCCGGATGGTCTATGTATTGCGGTGAAACTTCGTTGTTGATCCCACTCCAAACAGTAATCCAACGCTCAGCCGGTTTTAACAATTGTTCTTCTGGAGCCTTCTCATAATCAACAAACTCATCTGAGTATGCGTTTCTTATATAGTCTGTATGATGAACTTGATGCAATGAATTGACGTCAGGATATCGTTCTTGAAGGGCTGGAACTGGGGGTTGAAAGTCAAGGGTCGAGCCGCTGACTTTGGTTCCACGCTTTACCAACGAACAAATCGCCGTGCTTCTTATTCTTCCTTCCTGTATCACAATTATACTCCGTTTCGCAACTTCGTCATTATCGAAAGTATTTTCCACTTTATACGTCATTGGGACTCGAGCATCGCCTGCGGCAATGAAGTAATTATGATACGAATGTGGAATGAATGTGTTTCCGTCGGCTCCTCTAGTAGACTCAATGGCTACCAATAACGTCTGTGCTATGGTGTGTCCTCCATAAACACCTCTGGCCACTGTTGCGGGCAACCTCAAAGGGTGTGCGCCAACATACGTATTTTCATCAACTTTAATGACTCGAAACGCCTCCTCAAAGTCTTCGATCTTTTCGCCAGTCCTACTCTGTATCGTTGCCATTTTTGTCCCGTAGGAGCCTGATGAATATGGATTCCATAATGAATATATAAACACGCGCTTAGGAATTATCACTAGCCGTGGATTTCCCCGCAAAAAATGGAGCATGTACCCAAAACGCTTCTCGCTAAAAACAGACATAGGCCAAAGCTAAATTGTCATGTGCACCCACATAACCAATATGACTACATCGCTATTGCATACATCAGTAGCTTTGTTAAGGATCCAACTAATCAATTAATAAAATAATTTCATTTAATAAAATCACTGAGAGTTGATCCAACTCGCACATGATAAAACTGGTCTCATATTTCCTATTAAGGATCATGTAGTAGGTAGTGTTTGTCACAATATTCGGTAAACTTAGACCGAACCGATGTAATATGTTGGCTGATGCATATGTGAGACATATAGAGTGTGACTTTAATTAGTGAAATTTCACTTTGATATTCTTGAAGTAAGTTGCATGAAACGTTCATTCCTTGAAGGGTATTTTCCATGTAGTATTAATATCACTTTCGAATAATCACAAATACTACTTTTCTCTCTCTATTTTCTATAAGACAAGTACAGTTAAATTTGTATTCTCTACTTACTCGTCAAATCATCTCCGTAATTAAACTCAATATCAAAATGTTTGGAGAACGTTTCTCTTTCCTTCTCTGAAATCCTATGATGAGTAGGAAGCTTTTGGGTTTTTTGCAAAAATTGAACGTTACTAGGTACTGAAGACGATAGTCCTATTTGAGAAGTGGGCGTGAATTGTATACGCGAATTCAGCGACGATAGTCTGCTAGTATCCAACTTAGGATCGTTAAATCTTGCATCAAATCTAGGATCGGTGAGTCTTGAATCAAATCTAGAAGGTTCATTAAATCTTGAATTCGTGATTTCGATTCTCTCTTCTTCTTGGTATCCATTAATCTTACTGTATTTTGGTAGTTTATAGGATTGCTGGTCATGCAACTGGTATTGTCTTTGTTTTAACGTCAATTCTGCGACTTCCTCTTCACGATGTTCTTTTAAACTTTCATCGTCATCACGATCTTGTATGTTGAGACCTATCAATTGACGTTGTTTGTCACTCAATGGCAAATCAAGACACTGGTCCTGCTCTTTTATGAGTTTAAGTATGGATATTATGATATTTATCACAAATAACGATACAATTATTCTCGATGCAATTGTAAATATGATCTCATACTGCGACGTATCTACTGGGGGATATACTCTCTTTGCCAGGTACAAAATTATAATCTTACCAACCAACGATTTTATCAAAGTGAAGAAAATCAAGTAGAGGACGTTCTTAAGCAACTTTTTCAAGTAATATTCTTTGTTGATTTGTCGAGTCAATGCCTGCTTCATGATTGGATTTGTCCATTCACCTGTAGGATTGGCGCTAGGAAGGTCTTCATCAGATAAGTCATCTTGTATATAGCTTGGACTCAATTTTCCTGGTACATTTCTTGGTAAATCACGCTCTCTTTTATTATATTTTACTAGTAATGGAACTTTATTTGTCCTTTCTTTGATAAGTTGTACATTTGGAGGAAGAAAGCTCTTGATTCCATACTGAGTGTCTTTGAAGTTTGATGATGGTGGTTTATAATATATTGGACTTTTTACGCGTGGCGTCTCTAATGTTGCTTGGTTTTGGTAAAACTTAAATGGAGCGTTTCCCAAAGGCGTAAGATTGTTTCCAACATCAGATACCTCTGAATGAATCTGATTCTCGACTCGTCCAATGTCACTTCCCTCGTCATAAAAATCTATTCCCAGTAAGATATGATCTCTGTCTATACACTGTTTGAAATGAATGTCTCCAATGGAATTATTTGGAAGTTTTTTGAGTGGTGTTTCAAATATATTATTGGGTTGTTCTCCTATATTATATGCTAATGAGAAATTCATTGCATCTTCGTACACTGACTCCTCCAGCATGTCGTGTTGTGAGGTGAGATTCTTGGTGGTGACTTCACTGTATTTTTTGACAACCATGATGGGTCGTGTGAAGAACGATTTTATAAGAATGGCTTAGTTAGATATGAAAGGCTCCTAAAAGTAGTATGATCTAGAGCCTATTGAAGTGAAGACACAGTTTCTAGAACGTGACACCGATTCCTGATAATGAAGTTGCTAGATTTATACTGACAAACTTACGATCTCCATTTTTCAGTAACCAATACTTCTGTTAACAATATACACGGAATTGGATAAGCATTCACGAGTAAGTTTCAAATATTCAAATTATCATTCACTAGTGGGTCTCAAATTATCTATCTATCTATATATATATAAACTAGGCAACTTTTAGTGTTGATGCAAGATGAACTATACACTGTCACGTGACATTGGATGTGTATAGAGTTCGGATATTCCTCTTCAATTCTATTATTGGTACTAAGTATAAGAATACTACTGACTTTCGAAGTCACAATTCTTTGCTGAACCACTTCTCGTGGTATATTTTTCTATCATAGTTTAAGGGGTGGTTGCAATTTTTGAAATTTCACTAAAGTTATGAGAATATTTGTTCCTAGTTCTATATCTAACACTAGAAGATTTCAAGAATTTTTAAGCTTATAACAATAGCTCAAGATTTTAGGACTTTAACCTTTTCTCGAAGATATAAATGAGGTTCAAGGCCTTCAACATTGGCGTGTTCTAAGATACTATCAGAAATCTCTTGATCTCACCTTAGGTGTAGCACTATAAACCCGAAACTAATTCCAAGAATTTGCAACTATGAAATGTAAATTTATTGATTAGATAGAGATTATTCATTAAGTCAACCGTAGGCGTTATCATTTACCTTTATTGATTATTGTCACTATAGACCCTTACTACTTGTTCCTAGGGCAGCCTATGTTTGCATAAGCGCATTACCCGGACAAATGAATCTCGAAAAATTTTCAGTATATAAGATTATCGAGAAAATTCCTCGAGACTACCTTAAGACTACAACTACTAGTATTAGTAACTAACTACTCTACAGCCGTTAGGCTAACAGTAAGTACTTACTACCTAATCTTTAAATGATGAACGAAATGTACACAGACCTGTACTGAGGGTTGTACTTGAAATGCAACTCGCTTGAACGATAACAACATGCCTAATCTGACAATAAAGATAACCACAAATGTTACGAATGATTTACTAACAAATCTTAGGAATAGTACACAGTTATTATTAATGAATGAAACGAAATGAAATGAAATATCATGTAGCCAGACCCTGGTCTTTGTAGTAAGCAGTGTTGTAGAGAAGTTCACGAGAGTCACGACCGAAGTGTTTACTAGGAATATTGTACAAGTGCTCTAAAAGGACCTAGGCATCATGAATTAGTGAAAATCTTTCGTTTGCAAGACTATGAAATCTGATGGTTGAGAACATTTTCGACTTTACTGCCAGTGCTTGCTTAAATAGCATACACTTTCTAATATGAAAAGTACCAGTCAAATTTAGATATTACCTTCAACTTCAACCTGAAATACTACGTAAACCCTTGAGGATCCTCAGTATATGTACGTTAATATATTTCTTATATACTATGAACTTACTTCTTAGCAGTTAATCTTCTCAAGTAGAAAGCTAATTCTTCACCTTCTAAAATGTAACCATCACATCTACCGGATTGACCTGGTCTAGAAGAGATAGCGGCATATAATCTACCAGCATTGAATTGAGATTCAACAGCGGATTCGATAGCAGCTTGTCCAGCTCTGGAGGCTAATTTTCTTTCAACCTTCTTGGATCTGGCAACTGGTTCTTCATCTTGGCCAGCCTTCTTCTTACCTAAGCTAACACCGTAATGGTTTTCGAACCATTGTTTGAATGGAGTAGCATCGATTTGAACGATAGCGGACTTAGTTAAAGTGTTGGTTCTAACTAATTCGTTATTAGAAGGATGGTAGACAACACCAGCTAATCTGGTCTTTCTAGAAACACCTTCGGAACCCCATGAGAAGTTACCGGTTTCAACTCTTAAAGCTCTGAATTTTTGGTTACCACCTCTAGTTCTGACGGAGTGAATTCTCTTAGCACCAATCTTGGTGTTGGCAGGTTGTCTACCTAATTCAAACTTTCTCTTCTTTCTGAATTGGGCTCTTTTGGCACCGGTAGCAGAACGCTTGTGACGAGAATCTCTGGAAATACCCATATTGCTGAGATGTTAGTATTTGTTGGAGGACGTAGAAACAAGAACGAGTTCGAGTTACTATAAGACCAAGGAAAACTTTTACTATTAGACTAGTTAAAACTTTTCTAGTTGGTCCAACTTCTGATTGGATGTTGTATCGATGAAGATGGTTCAAGTATCTTAAGAGAGCTCCTTCTTAAATGATTCACAATTGTTGGTTCCACTGAGCTTATATCACACTCTATTGACTACTTCAATCTATCTCTGATATCATATCTCATTACATACACTTTTGATTATCACTGCTAGGAAGAAGTATTAACAATAAATGGCTTTCTGAAATTTTCTATTGAAATGGTAGAATGAAAATTTTCGAGCATTGAGAGAGGAAAATTTTCCTGCCTGAGAAAATTAACAGTCTTGTTAATCACGTGTAAAATGCGTGTGATTAGGGCTATAAAAGTGACTGCGACTTTCCTACGAGATATCACGGGTTACAATTAGAGTGATAACTTCGATAGACTTACTCCCAAGATGATGTATATAGAGCTTCATTTCACAAACATAGTAACTGTTGAATCTACGAAAAGAAAGAAAACAACAAAGGAGATTGTTTTGTGGGTCAGCTTTGTAGATCAGTATGTGGATATCTCTTCCTGTTAAGCATATCTGAACAACAGTTCTAAAGATTCTTGATATGTCTAAATCATTTGAATTCGTATTTAGCTAGGTATATGAAGCATATCTATACTTTGAATTCCCCACCTTCAAACTGATAAGTGGGTTGGGAACCGTATTTTCATCTTTCTGTAGTATATAGCTATGTGGCTGGGTTATCTCTAGCTTCAGCTTATAAAGTGCTGATCATATCTGTTCGAAATGGCACTATTTTATAATTTACTCAACCAGTAATTTGTGGTTGCAAAATATAACCTGCAAATCAAACTTGTGTCCCTTGTTCCAATTCAGATGAATGATATAGAAAACACATTGAATTCAAAGTAGACTAGACACAATTTCTTATAAGCTATTTATATACTTTAATACGTTATCAGGGAATTTTCCGTAAATGTCTATTTCTCAAAAATGTGTGGAGATCTGATAACTTCGTATCAAACAACTAAACCTCATAACTCACAACAAAACTTCCCTGGATAACTAACAAATTAATAGCCATTGAAGTGCATTTTCTACGGGGCATACACACTGTAATACACTCAAGTAATTTTGAAACTGTTAATCATCGATCAGTCTTAGCCAGTCTAACGCTACTTCAGATTGCTTTTTATTATATACAGTACACGATAATCGCATCTCGAAATCAAAATTTTGGTGACTATAATCACAAGAGGGTTCAGTCAGAAGTCTCGTTACGGCCACGATCTAGGTATAGGAAGATATGGATACAATTTATGATGAAATAGAGATTGAGGATTTTATATACGATCCTGCTACGCTGCTTTTTCAATATCCTTGTCCTTGTGGTGATAGATTTGCAATTTCTATTTATGATTTGAGAGAAGGCGAAGATATAGCTGTATGTCCTTCATGTTCATTGATGGTGAGAGTGATATTTGAATTGGAGGACTTGGATGAGTATGCAGATGATAAATAGGTTAAAAAATCAGATAAGATGCTGTTTATATGGAGACGTATGAGCGGCACAGGTAACTGAAAACTAATTAGGCTGGCGTAATTGACCAGTAGGGATAATTAGACACGAAATACTGGAGAATTTTCCAAATACTACGAGATACTTGCAATAGCTGGCCCATAGCATATCATAGGTTATGGAATATGTGGCAAATATTGGCTAATATGTCGAAGAGCCTAGAAATTCTTGGATATTTTGGATATATCTCAAATTTAGTTGCTATGCAGCTAACAATTCATCCACTTGTTTATACTATTAACAATTAATCACAATTAACTGTTAAAAATGTTACACATTTAGGTTATTAAAATGCGAAAGTGATCATACAGGACCAATCTGCAAAAGGAAAGGATATTTATAGAAGGTAATGAAAACAACAGATAAGTGAAGTTGTAGAAAGAGTAGGAACTTATTAGCTGATAGAGCACAACTAAGCATTTATTGTTCTGGAAGAGTTTTAGATGCAAAAAAAAAATGACGACAACTGCAGGATTCGAACCTGCGCGGGCGAAGCCCAAAAGATTTCTAATCTTTCTCCTTAACCACTCGGACAAGTTGCCAGTTTTATGGAAGTTAGCTGAGGAGTCTCAGATACAATGAGGCTTATGTATAATATAAAGGCAGTTGTGGGAACACAGCAACGGACGATTGATCGGTGGTTTATGAAGGGACTATGATACAAGTCGTATACCCCCAGGAGAGAAATACATCTTTTATAACAGGACACTAATGGGGTATCAGCTGCATAGTTGAAAAAGTGTGTCATATATACTAATATGTATGTATACTAAACATATAAAAAGCCAATTCTACTTCAATTATGTTAAAGATAATTGACCTCGACCTCCGACAGAACTTCTATAACTTCTTGAAATTCGGTTGATAAATCTGAATCTCCACAGTATTTCTATCTCTTGGTATACATTTAAAGAATTGCAAAAATTGACCTCATTTTCTTTGAACAACACTCAAGTGTATTCTTTTGATCTCCAACTAGTGACACTTTTTTAGTATTTTGTATTGTTAATCAAATTGAAGTGTTTGGCTGCAAAAATAGTTCAAAATTTTAATGGTTGCAGACACCAAAGTGAGTGTAAACTTGAGTAAAACGTGTATTGTAGACTCGTGTTAATTCAGATTTAGTTTAACAGTACATTTTGATTTTCTGGTTATGGACCCACTTGCAATAAACACGATTTCGAACCCGAAGGAAAGTTGATACTCGAAAATATGCTTTATTGTAACTGCGAATGAAGTTATATATTGTATAGAATACCTTCATTAGGTATTAAAGTAGATGCTACACCTATGAATGGAACTTCGCCATACAGTAGTAATTCCATAACTCCTACGATCACCCAAAACAAAGAACTTCTTGATTCATCCCATCACTCTCAGTTATTCAGATTCCTGGTCATAATTAATAGTGTATGATAATAAATTTCATTCTTTAAATATTGGAGGATGAGCTAACTAAAATACCTCACCTATTGAGTAGCTATTGATTGAGGTAAAATAGAGGAACTAATTGATTTGGAAATAACGTACTTCTCCAGTAAGTCAAGGCCCAGGGCCATAAATTTTTTATGTAATTTACCCTTTTGGTGGAGAGTACCACACAGCCTCAATTTCAAGTATAGAATTTGTAGCAGATGCCTCCTAAGTCTATGGATGATCTCGCTAGATGTACTGGAATAATTCTGTTTAGAATAAGACTTGCATATTAAATCTATGCCTAGGACTTGACTAGTAGCATTTATAATACTCCTAAGAATATTGTTTCTAGAGAACTAGACTTTCAATCTCGGGCCAGATTCAGGGCTCATGCTCATATGCTTGAGTAGTATTTGCGATTTCCAACTAATAGCAGTTAACATTCAGTCACTCCGTGGGTATATCACATAACCTTTTAGTGACAAAATGGCTATCAGAAAATCGATATTGTGTCTAAATAGTCTTTTTAAATCATAAGCCTCATTCTGTTCCAAAGTTGAACTAATTTACCAAATCAAGAACATTTGACGCGTTCAGTGATTCCGTGATAGGGCTTGTAACATAGCCCGAATCATCTCCACGCGTATTTCAACACATCCCTCATTCGCCCACTCAGACCACTCACGACCACACACTCACGACCACACTCACACCTCTCATGTACTTCATTCGTTACCCTGCGCCATTTACGAATGTCAAACTATTTAAGACATTCCTGTATATAAAAATGGTGTATGAAAAATACAGGCACTCTGGTCATTTGCCGTTTTCCGTCCTCTCCGTCAAATTCACAAATATTCTTGTGTTGATTTTTGCCCACATTCGGACAAATCTTTTTTAAGACGACTTCGAGAGATGAAAGGAGTAGAGGAGGCGGAGATGTTTACCTGAAGTCCTCGTAATAACGCAGCTAGTGTAGGGTCGCGCCGTGGAGTAGTCCATGTCGTTCCGAGCCTTCGTCTTTGAACTTTATCCCGCATCATTTATAAACATGAATGTCGCGACTCCTTGTTGTATTTTAAATCTTCCAATTTTTCACTATATATAGCGACAAAATCTCTGAAAAATAGGAGGGGATTTGAAAATTAGTTTCTTCTATTTACGTTATAGGGTCTCACTATATTTGGTCTCATCGCTGACAAGTCTTTCTACTGACACATATTATAAACCGGATCGTCTTCAATAGTCATCCGTCTCCATCGTTTATTCTGAATATTTTCCAATAGTCCAACTATCGTGCTCAAAATGGTATCTCCAGTCTTTCTCCTTACCTTTTTCATCTCTCTCGTAACCTGTGCTTCTCTTCCTCCTATCGAGATCGTTGGAAACAAGTTTTTCTACTCCAATAATGGTTCCCAGTTTCTCATGAAGGGTATTGCCTACCAACAAAATCCTGTCAACACAACAGCCGATTTCGTTGATCCTTTGGCCGATGCTGATGCTTGTAAGAGAGATATTCCTTACTTGAAACAATTGAAAACCAACATTCTCCGTGTTTATGCTTTGGATATCGAACAAGATCATACCGAATGTATGGAAATGTTGAACGATGCTGGAATTTACATCATTGCTGATTTGTCCTCTCCAACCGATTCTATCAACAGATACGATCCTGCTTGGAACGTCGACTTGTTAAAAAGATACACCGGTGTAATTGATTCCATGGCCAACTACACTAACGTCTTGGGATTCTTTGCTGGTAATGAAGTCACTAACGCTGTCAACAACACTGAAGCTTCTGCATTTGTAAAGGCTGCTGTTAGAGACTCCAAGGCCTACATCAAGTCCAAGAACTACAGAACCATTCCAGTTGGTTATTCTGCAAACGATGACACTGATATCAGAGTTTCTCTTGCTGATTACTTTGCTTGTGGATCCAATGATGAAAGAGCCGATTTCTTCGGTATCAACATGTACGAATGGTGTGGTACTTCTTCCTTCAGCAAATCCGGTTACTCAACTATCACTGAAGAATACAAAGACATGGGAATTCCTCTCTTCTTCTCCGAATATGGTTGTAACGAAGTCCGTCCAAGATTGTTCCAAGAAGTTGGCACCATCTATAGTTCTCAAATGACCGATGTATGGTCTGGTGGTATTGTTTACATGTACTTTGAAGAAGCAAACAACTATGGTTTGGTTAGTGTTGACGGAAACTCCGTCTCCACCTTAGCCGACTTCAACAATTACAAGTCCCAAATTGCCAGTATTTCTCCAACCTTGGCCTCTGTTTCTACCAATGCTGTTACTGGATCAGGTTCTGGAACTTCTTGTCCAACTGCCACTTCAAACTGGGAAGCTTCGGTCAAGTTGCCTCCAACTCCTGACAGTGATTTCTGTGAGTGTGCTTCAGATGCTTCTGGATGTGTTGTCAGCTCTGACGTCAGCACCAAAGATTACGGAAAGTTGTTTGGTACCATTTGTGGATTGAGCGGCTTCAGCTGTGACGCCATTCTTGCCAACGCAACCACAGGAACCTACGGTGACTTTTCCGCTTGTGGTGCTAAGGAACAATTGAACGTTATTTTGAACCAATACTACAGCGCGAACGGAAAAGATGCTTCCGCCTGTGACTTCTCCGGCTCAGCTTCCGTTCAAAAGGGTTCAACTGCTTCAGCTTGTGCTTCTGCTTTGAAGGCTGCTGGAACCGGTGGTTCTGCTTCCAACTCTGGTGATAGCAAATCAAGTGCCAAGGCTAGTGCCTCTGGTTCTGGTCCATCTTCTTCCTCTTCTTCTTCTTCTTCTCCAAAGAAAAACAGTGCCAACAAACAATTCTCGACTGACAAGTGGTCTATTGCTATCCTTATGGGTACTTCTTTTGTCGTTGGTTTAGGTTTGATTGTTGTCTAGTTTATAGATCAAATTAAAAATATATTTAGATCAAACGTAGAAAGAGATCCAAGCATTTTCGAGGTTTAGGATTGCATAAAGAAGATCCCCATTCTTGAACCCAAGTCTTCAAAATACTCTCTGTGAATTCGGCACTCTCCTCCTATTTCAATACTTTTTAATTCCAAGTATTTAATTTCAAAGTATTTTGTTTTTCTGGATTTTTGTGTTGGTTGTTCTCCAGTTGGTTGCAAAATACTAAGAATTGAGTACTATCTAATGAGACTGTCTCAAAGATTATCTGAAACTTTGCTGAATCTTCTGTAAATTTTAGCTGTTGATAAGAAATATCTACCACTATTTCACTCTCAATCGTGAATTTGGTTTCCATCTAAATTGGGCTTGTTCTCAATTTAGGCTTGTTTCTATCTTGCTGGAAAATTCCTCTGTTTCCATCTAAACTGGTAAATTCTCCATTTCTAAGGTTCGTCAAGTTCGTTCCTATTTGGATGAAATCGTCCATTCTCTGGGAACCCTTTTATATATATTCTGTGCCAAGATTGCAAAATTCAAATGTATGCTTGGCTCATAACAATAGTGAACCTTACCAAGACCTTGTTTGGCATCAACACACAGAATGCACGTACTGCGTATTAGGCTGAAACAATTGAGTAGGCGAACAAAGATTGCTGAGATTAACTGAGGATTTTGAGTGTAATTGGTAGAGAAAGGAATGCATTTTTATAGTCCTGAGTCTGGAGATTAGTATGGAACAAATATTCTAGTATTATTACCGTTGTATATCTGTAGAGTCTATCATGATCAATGTTAGTGTCGCCAAGAGAAGGTACTACAGCTCACTGAAACTCGAGAGATCGACACTAAGTCGCTACGCTCCTCTGTGACTGTGATTACAAGTTAGCATTGTGGCTTATAATCATAATTGGCCACTTTACTGTCTTCTTTTACAGGTTAGTATTATCATTTATCATTTAGTATAGCTGCTAACTGCATTAGTATTACATATCATTCGTTATCGATAACCATTTTGCGGATTTCCCAGTAGTAGTCGCGGTTCATGGTTTGATTGGAGTTGTATGTCTCATTTGCTGTGAACCAATGCATGGTCTTTTTGTGAATCTTTTCTTGTTCTTTATAGAACTTTTCCATCATTTTCAGAGAGAGGTTGAATTCGTCGCTTAAATTATGGTCATTGCTGTTGGAACTGGAATTGGTGTTGCTTGAGACGGTTCGTTGGGTGAATTGGCTTAGCCCGCGATGATTTATTGGAGATTGTAACTTTGGATGGCTCGGAGGAATTCCAGCAAATGTGGCGCGTGGTGGCATGAATGAAGGTGGGGATGAGAGTTGGTAGTCGTCATTTCTAGGATTACTTGGGTCGACTAAATCAGGTATCTCGTTAAACACAGAATCTGTTTCGTCATTCAAGTTGATCCATCGGAGATTCTCGTTATCGTAAACCATATTTGGATTCCGGTTATCTTTGTCGTGAGATGCATGCTCGGAGGTCTCTACTTTTTGAGTTATCCTTCCCAAGGTGGTGTTTATAGTTCCTCTTGCATTCAGAGGATCTTGTAAGTCCCTCAATGTTATTAATGATGGACGGTGCATGTTTTCAAACCGAAGCAAGTCAACATCATTTCCTTCCCATCTCTTGCTTGCAGCATTGTATGTCATATTTTTTGTTTTTGTTGGTATATTTGGATTCTGTATCACCGAATTGGTATTCAAGTATTTGACCGTACCCATACGAAGACTGGCTTCTTCAGAGTTGTGTAGAATCTTCTTTCTATGCTGATTCTCTTTCCTAGTCTGCTCGCTATATTTGTTCAACAATTGCTGCTTCTTTCTACTTGTATCATTGGCAAGGTTTGTCCTGGTATTGCTATTGTAGAACGAAGGAATTCGGTCCAATTTCCTAATCACTTTGTTGTTATAGTTGAAGCCAGGATCGAACTCATCCTCATTCTCGTCCTCCATCAAATTATGATTCCTTCGGTTCAGATGTATATCCATTGTAGATTTATGTTTTTTGATCGAAGATGCTTGGTTTCGTTTCATATTAGGCATTGAACTCTTGCATTTCATTCCTCCTCTTATTGTTCCTTTTTCTTGAAGTTTAGATTCAAAATTTTTATCAAAGCCATCCTCAAATGATTCAAAATCGTCTCTAGTATACTCGTAATTAATAGTCTTATTTTCAATCTGATCAAGGTAGCTGAGATTCGCCAGTGTGTTATGGTTATTCGTATGCTCTATATCGTTGCTGGATAGAAATTGGTTAAAATCTTTGATTTTTAGGGTGATATCATGAGGTTGCTGACTCTGTTGCTTGTTGTACTTATTTTTCAACTCAACTTCTTCTAACTCAGCATCATGTTCGAGTTTTTTTTGTTTTGCTTTCAATTTTTGATTGATCTTGTCGTAAATCCCGCTTTCTTCGGCTCCAAATATATTATCTAAATCATCAAAATCATCCTCGTTAATCTGTGATGTCACATCTGTATCGTCGCCTTCGCTATATTCACTCAATGTTTTTCGTGTAACTCGCTTGCGGCTATTTTCGGCAAATCGATTACTTGTTAATAATGACAGCTTAGGAGAAGATGTTGAGACCGAATCCATAGGTGATGCCAAATTCGTTATACCTTGTATTCCAAGTTGTTGTTCGAAATCATCAATCTCTTCATCAAGTGCTATTCCTTGTTGTATAGTTGTTGGTTCAAAGTCGCCGATTCTTAAAGTCCGAAAGTCATCATCAAAATTGATACCTCCTTCGATGGTTCCAAATATATCGTTGTCTTCAGAAGGATTGTTAACTTCTTGGTACCTTCGAAGGAAATCTGACTTCTCTTCAACTTTTTCACTATTGTGGAGATTGAGATTACCTCGTAATCCTGGGGACGGTGTCGAAACTTTTTTATTTAGTAGTTTCGGTTTTCTGTTTATAGGTATCATATGTTTTGATTGTAGGCATTCATGTATCTGGTGGGATGTGAAATTGGAAACTGTGTTGCTGACAGTGTTGTCAAATTCATTCGATCCCAACCAAAACAAAATCAAATATATGCAGGATTGATATCTAAATCAATATACAATTCATTTTTGGGTGATTGTTTACCATCCAAAAATTGCATCTAGACAGAATATACCGATGATCTCTTATCAGTAGTAATGTATTTCACGTTTGTTCTAATCACATAGTGTGGGTCCCTGATAATTGAATACTGAGTGGATCTTTTATATGTATTGGGCCATACACATTTATGGGACTATGGGCATGACAACTTCCTCAGGTTTGCTTCTTAGAACATTTAATGGAGCGTTGTCACCAGTATCATCATTATTTTGATGGTTTGGCTGAAATAGTTCTGCAATCATGCCTGGAACTTGTTTCCTAATATCTGGAGCATAATCACGCATAAAATATGGCACCAAAATTAAGCCTATTGCCAAGGTTAACATGATCAAGTATAGTATACTATACCTGATAATTCTTGTCTTCCTTTTCCTGGAAATTTTCTTGGAATAAATTGGATCCCTGAAACTTTTAGATGGCTTAAGCCAAAATATCATACTCATATGCCATTTCCCAACGTACGGTAGGAACAAGAATGGCGTCATGGCAAACAATATGCAATGGCCAATAATGAAATCTTTGGTAAACTGGTTCAACTCTAGGATTTTGACTAAAAACTCCCGCAACGGTTGTGATATGTTCATCCATCCTAGTTTATTTCCAAACCATTTCCCAGACCACCAAGATCTATTTGAATAATCTTCTCTCAATTCTCTTGATACAAATATCAAGACAATGTTTACTACACATTCTTGAAGCAAGTTAATGAAAATTATTCCACACAATGTTCTCGTAAAACTCCATCCTTCTAAGCATAGAAATATTTCCATATTGACAATATTTAGAAGAACTGAGCATCCGTGAGCAAACCCTGCAATAAATACAGGAGTACTCTTAAAGCAGCAACTAAACATTGGAACGAAGGTGACAGACAAAATCAATGAAAAACAAAGTATCGCCATGTTTGCAAAGAAGGGAAGGAGTGCAATTACCATGATACGAAGCAATGGATTCACTATTACCGCGTCTCTGACTCCATTCTGAGCATTGATGAATAAGTATGCAACCAAGTATAATAATGAATATAACAATGGCACTATGACATTTGAAATAATTGCTTTGGTTATTGATGGTGGGGAGTGAAACTTTTGTATCAAATTATGATCAATAATTTTCTTCTTCATCCCTGTAAATCTTGATCTATTGAACCTGGCAAATGAAATCCACGACAGCGTATGTTCTCGATTATTACCTCTTGACATCCATCGTATGAAATCCCTATAATCAAGAAAGTATTTACCCCATTCAAACTGATGGGGATTGAAAATGAACGGTGCTAGACAAAGTGAAGTTATGGTGACCCAAAACCATAAAAGTGAAATTTTCCATATTGTTAAAGTTGCAAACATTATCCTTAGAAATATTCCTGAACCACTATAAATGGAAATATCTGCATACTTAGAATATAAGGATACAAATGATATTCTGGATATAGCAAGCCCTCTTCCTGTTGCAATATATTGCGCACCACCAAATATTAGATTGTCCCCCAATGATCTAGCGTATATTTGACAGACAAATACTTCGAATAGTGGGGATAACGATATGACATGATAGAAAATTCTAATGAGTGATTTGACTAGCCCTTTCTCCATCAATTCCTGAATTATAAGAGGAAGAAATGAAATGAAGAAACATATCAAACTGGACAATACGAATCTTGATACCCAGTTCAATACTGGCTGCAAATTATAACATCCAATTGGCTCTTCCAAGTCTGTGTACGGAACATTGTGGTTGTACTTGCAAATAATTGTCTCATTTCTCAAAGAACCCAAATTCATCATGAATAACATGAATATTTCGATTGAAAGCATGATAAATACATTATTCACGTGAAACCCAGCATGTGCATAATAAAATGATAGAAACCTATCGATAGGAAGTTGCGTACCTAGGTAAAAGTATTCTCGAGAGAGCATTTGCTCACCCATCCCTGCCCCGATTTTTGTTGTGAAATTCAATATGGATCCAAATCCCATATCACGACCTTTGCCACACTGATAATAATCGCAGTGCTTGATTCTTCCTCCTCTACAGGTTGCCATCATCCCTGCATAAATATCCTCATTCAAGTGAAGACCTTTTTGTGCCTTTGATACTCCACCTCTGGTAGTCATGAAGATTGCATTTAAAAAGTCAGGGTGTCCATAATGCAACTTACCTCCAATCTCTGCAAGTGTTCTGGAGAAGAGTGTTCCGAATGTTCTCTCCTTTCCTGCTGCAATATCTCCCAAGATCCCTGTATTTTCTGAAAAGATATATTCCCTGGCCCCTATTATAGCTATTGGAGGTTCGAGCTGATTTATCACTCCTGGAACATATTGTGATGAAGTCTCTATCTTCATCTCTTCAAATTCTGCCAAAACTGTCTTTATTTTGAGGCACTCTTCAAGATAATTATCTTGGTTTGCATCAATAACCTGGATGTACTCTCCTCTGTAGAATATGAGTGAGTGGTTCTGATTATCTGATTTTCCATCTCCCAATATTGGATTGCCTGATAATTTTATTCTATAAAGTTTGGTATAATCCCCAATACTGTCCGTTTTCGAGCAATCCAAAAGAGTGGAATAATAACTGATGGTACCATCGTGGCAATCCTCCTCTTCCAAATAACAAACCTTTGTTCTTGGGAATGTTCTGAATAGCACGTCTGCATCTTCTTTTTCTTGTTTGTTGAACTTTTGGTATCTTTGCATTCCGAGCAAAAGGTGGAACTTTTTACTTGAAAACAATTCCAATTGCATATCAATTTGGTCTAGTGGTCCATAATTTGTGATATCTGGGAGTTGATTCTCTATCCGGTACAATAATTTGATTGCTGTGTCATAATTCAGAAACCCAGAAATTGTTCTATACAACGTTTGAGATCTAAGTGATGCCCATATCCTCGTTCTGAGCGTGTATTCCGGAGATGAATCTTTGAATCCAAAACAATAATATGGTAAATCGTTTATCTGGTTGTTGGTGAAGCTCAATGGATCTTCTTTTCCAGTGGATTTTGAAGTGGGCTCGAAGGTCAATTCCTTTACATCTTCGTTTGCCTTTAAAATCTTTGTGTCCTTCACAAATGAATCCCAGTCATTGGGGTTTAACTGTTTCAAATATTCCAAAAGAGAAACCTTCGATGACTTTCCCTCTTTGATAATTTCTTTCAAACTCAATATTATCTTTTCTGAATAATGTGGAACAAGTACGGTAAATGTTGGCATGGCTATGATTGGTGTAGGCTCGGGTAAAGCAATAGATAGCGACTGGGCAAAAAATGAAACTCTCCTTTCAGCTTCTTTTCCTGCAGTGAAGAAATCATTAATGTTGAAAGTATTATCATCCTGGAAGACAAAAAACATTGGGGGTGTGACTTGATCTATATCTGCTTGTCTGTATACAAGCAGATTAACATGTTCTATAGACAAGAGATGTTCCCTGTATAAACTGACGATGATACTGTTCCAAATTTGCGAAACTATGATTGTTGAAGGTCCTTTAGTTTCATCTTTGCAAACCAATTTAGTTGAAATCCTTTCGGGTAACCTGGAGAAGACATTTCTCCATGGAGTGAACACTGAAATTCCTGTTGAAAACGATAATCCCACTGAAAATATACAAGTACAAATAATGTACCATAAATATGTGTCGAGAAAGAAGAGTAGAAAATTGACCAAAATCAATAGAGTCATTGTAAACTTTGGTTGATATTGGCACACCAAATTTCCCAAATATTTATCTCCTTTACATCTACTCATGTCCATGGCATATAAGACTCTGGTCGGTTCTCTCAACAGTAAGGTTAAGAAGAAGTAAGACTCCAAAAACTTTGCAAGGAAAACACAACTCCAAAGAATGAAAGAGTAGAACTGACTTCTTGGCTCTAATCTAGGAAACATTCCTGTGAATATCTTGGATCGGGAAAAGTTTCTATTTTCGCCAATAACATGTGAGAACAACTTACTTGGTGGAGTGATAGATAAGTAGAGAAAGGTGAAGATAGAAATTATGAATTGAAATACTCCAATAATCTTTCCGTGCTTTGAATTAGCATCCAATGGTAAGAATCCCAATATATAAATTGAGGGACCAAGGTTTATCGAGGCTAAAATTGTTAACAACACTAACCTCCAAAATTTGCGTTGAGAGCCTGGCCATTTGCTTGGTACAAAATACCATTCAGAAATAGTTGCAAATATCGCTATGACACAAGAAACTGTGCCCCCTAGTGCTATAATTGACCATTGTACTTGAGCAGGAGGCTTGTTATCCAACATTTGAATATAATTTTTGGTATACAATGATGGTGAATTCAAAGATGTATAGTACCAGAACATTGTTAAATGGATTATCCAAACTCGACTAAAGTTTGTGAGTAGATGTATCCATGTTCTTCTTTCATAATACGTTTTATAAAATAACTTATTCCAATTCACTTTGGAAAGATTCTTGTATCGATGATGCTTGGGAAGGTCATATAATTTATCTCCATTCTCAAGAGTTATTTGTTGAAGCCCCTCTGGAAACCAAAATAGTTGATTTATATCATCATAGCCAATAGTTTTATGATGGTCCTTTTCATTTTCGACCCACTCTGCGTCAACCAACTCATATTGTTGGTTGTGAATATAATTGTACAAGGGTGTGATTATATTATCAAGAAAATACAACTCATTGACTTTATCAGAGCATTCGAGATTCTTTCCTTCTGCAAGACCAATTTCTTTACTCGATTTGACTTCTTTATTCTCATCGTCATCTTCTGCCAACTCCTTATCTTGGGGACTTCTAACATATTCCAAATAATCCAACGAACATTGAAACAAAAAACATAAGCACTCAGGCATAAACCTGACATTATTTGCCTCCCCCCAAATCAACAAATAAAGTCCAATCTGATAAATATACTCTCGCTCAGTTAGCATATTCATCTTCATTCGCCACTTATACTCCAAACCTAATAATGAATTAGAATCTTGTAAGTCTTCTAATTGATATGGAAGATTTTGGTGGACCTTTGATTTCCTAGGATTCTTGTAGTTTTTGGATTGTTTCCTATAATTAGTAAGTTTGTTGTCATTATCAACTTGGGCGGCAAAATACCATTTTTTAAAGTTTGAAGAATCACCACCTATGTAGTCTACATGAAGTGATAGTAGAGCCATTGGGCAAGGCATTCTGCTTGATCTTGAATCTAATTGTGTCAAAAGATGATCAAGGATATTTCTCACATTATCTGTTTGAAACCCAAACAACTCACCTATTTCGTTGAGTATGGATTCAATCTCTTCCAAGGTAATTCCAGCTTCATTGTCTTTACACCAAGAGGAGTATTTTGTATCTAACGCTGAAACCTCGCCGTCGTTTGATAATTTTAGAGCCTCTTCTTCAAATCCAGTATAAACTGGATCTTGATAATCTTGATAAATCTCATAATCTTCCAAATAAGGATTTGGAGTACCCGGGATATAGGGAGTTTCTATATTCATTATTCTTCTAACGTTTTAATAAACTTGTTCTAATTCTGAAGAAGATGTAAACAGGAATTTGTTGCAAAAAACTGAATTTGCAACCATAAGATTGAGTCACACACTACCAAAATGGTAGCACATGTGCCTGTTGCTACTATAAGGGAAGATTACAACAATCGCTGATGTTGGCGTTGTAGATTATGTTTACAACTTTGGCATAGCCAGTAAAAGGAACGTGGATTTCGGTCTTATAACAATTGTGCAAAAATATATCAATTGAGATATTGAATTGAAAAAAATGCCTTCAGCCAGAGTCGAACTGACGATCTCCTCATTACTAGTGAGGTGCCTTACCAACTTGGCCATAAAGGCTTCTATGGAACTCGAAGTAACATATTCAGTCATGTCCTATATGATATCATACCATCACTAAGACTTGTAGAGTCTGAACTATATCAGAACCCAGAAATCTCCCTACTTGAGAGAGTGGATTTCCTGACAGCTCAAACGCGTGACAAACACCGATCACTTTACTGATCGCTTGTAGCCTTATTCCAACAACTGCCCTTTAAACAACTACTTATGCCGCAGATTACCTTAGATTCTGTAACACTGAAATTGTTTAGTTAAGCTGTACCCTTCAATTCTATTTTCTTTTACTGTTTAAAAAATGTATCTTAGAGCACCTTATGATCACTTGAACATCAGAGATTTTCAGTTTTCAATGGAGCCTGTTTGGAGACATTCGTTGAAATAGCCATGTAATTTTGTACCCATCCGACTATCAAAAAAATTTCATTGCCTTCAGCCAGATTTGAACTGACGATCTCCTCATTACTAGTGAGGTGCCTTACCAACTTGGCCATAAAGGCTTTTTCTATGCACGCTACATAAATTTATCGTTGTAGTTTTTTATGCCACGTAATATACCAATTTTTTGCGACACGTCACGGCATTTATTCTACTACATTCTAGTAGGTATCTTCTAAACATTTTCTTCAGTAGTCGAAGAATGCGTTGTAACTGTAAACCCCACTATCAAATCATTGTCACTAAATTTGCAGTTTAATAATTTTCTTCCCAAATTTTGGTGAAGTCTTGCAAAAATCTATATTTATTGATAATCCTGAGCAATAAGTGAATCTACAAATACTAAAAGAACAGAAGTCGATCTAATTAGTCAAACATTATACTATCTTCATGAGGTGGCTGTCACATTATCTACAAGAAAATAGAGCAATAATGACTCGGGATCATTGAGAAGAGTATGTAACTTGGTAGCAAAATGTTGCGGCATGGATGTTTTATTGATATTCTATGTACTTTCGAAGAGACTCTTTTAAGTTGCAGCTAAAGGAGTATTTGAGAGACAAACAAATTGAATTGCAAGATACTTTTAGTTTACGCAAGATATTTTATATGGTAACGTAAAAGTGAAGTCTGTCAAGATTTTTCGCAGCCAAAATACACCAACTGTACCAAATGGCTTTGTTCGAGGAGGTCACACTAGATAGTTACCACATAATACGATCTGGTACAAAACTCACGGGTTCAATTCCTATACTAATGAAGTTTTCTTTCCCATATATACAAGACCATCTTCCCCTTTGAAGATCACCAATTCTTCCCTTGATCAGTTCAAATCGCTTATTTTGAGGTATTTATCTCTCAATGGCTCCTACCACACAAAAGAGTTCACGGTACTTACTCACATAACCGGCTTGCTCTTGATGCAAAATTTCTATTAAAGTATATACTACTTCTTTTTATCATTATCTCGTAAGTCAGGGGAAGCTCGGAACAGTAGTTCAGTTATTAAATCCTTGTATCCATCAATAGCTTCCTTGACCATTGTTTCGTTAATTAAATATGGACGAGTCTCCACTGCCAATACCAAATTGACCAACCACTTTTCAGCATCCATTGGTTGTTTACCATAGAATTTACCAAAGAAACGGTCAAAATAATTGACCAAAATATCTTTGACAGCATCATCACTTTCACACTGAGCCACTAAATCTTGTGAAGAAGCGAGAGCTTCGCAATAGTGTTGCGAGTGGATCAATCGATCATGCAAGCGGCTCTTGAATGCAACCACACACTTCATATCGCGAATGCTTTCAGGATTTTCAATAAATGTAGCCAACAAAAATTCGTCACTCAAATCCCCGTAGTTTATGTCAACGATATATTCGGGCAGTTTTTCAATATCGTTGGGCATGGTCTCTTTGCGATCGTCCTCAGACACTCGTTTAAGACCCACCTGTCTTACTAGAGGCGATTGTTCTCTTCTAGGACGTGAAACGTCATATTTTACTTTTCCAATCTCAAAGATATCATCGTAGACATTACGTTGGTAGTCCCGTAAGATTCCTGTTTCCCAGTATTGACGTGATGTTGAGGAGGAATCACTATATATTGGGTCTGGAGAAGGTGCTGAAGTAGTGGAAATGGGCAAGGCATCTTCAACATCTCCCGGCAACTCCTCTTTCTCCATATTACTTTCTTGAATTTTTAATAAGATTCTCTTGCACAAGATTGAAAATGCCAAATGTCCCTCGATTTCATCACACTTCATCATTCCAATAAAAAGTGACACACGATCCTTATTATCAAGAGCCAATAGTTTATGATTTTCTCCCTCCCTTTTCTTGAACTCATGGTGTCCACCAATCGAAGAAGAAATCACCAGTGCGTCCATAGCCATAAATGCTAACATATTTCTATCTGAACGGTCAATTCCAAGACTGCTTCTCATAACCAAAGGATCATGAACGATGAATCTATGAGAAGAAGGGATTTGTATGCTTGGCAACAAATAGCTGCGATATTCTTTATCGTATACAAGTATTCCTTTTGTAGCGCTTTTGATATCAACTTTTAGTCGTTGCAAGCAATGTTCAGGATTTATGACGTAATAACGGACAATTGACTGCGCATAGCTAAGTTTCTTGGATAAGTTGATCTCGGGATACCTCACAAAAAAGGAGTTTTGCTTTTTCGAAGCTTCGTCCATGATCCGGTCGACAATGAAATCAATATTCTTTGCAAACTCTCCAGAACTTACGTCATATCCATATAGTGACGGATTACTAACTAAGTAAGGTCTTAAATTGAAATGATATATCACAGAGTACCTTATGATTTGTTTTCCAAATTGTGTAGTGAAGTTATTCAAGTATTGAACATTTAAATCCCGAATCGCATTTAAGAAGGGAGATACGCGTCGCTCGGGGTGTGAATCCGAAGTTGGTGATACTGCCTGAGTTTCTGCATCTTGAAGAATACTTAAGATGTTTTCCATTGACTGGATCGATGAGATATCTGTGCTTTCAAAGAATGTCCTTGAAAGATCAATGCCATCGTCTCTCTCAGTCACTTTAACTGAAGCTGGTTCTTCTTTTTTTATGCCATTGGTGTTAACTTTCCGTATAGATCTTATTAATAAGGATATCAGCGTGGGGCTGACAGACACACCACGAATCGCTTTTCTTGCGCCAAGTCGTCCGAGTACGTTCATCAGTCAATGTTGTACATTGGAGTTTTACATGGTTGAAAATCGATTTTCATACTGGGATTATATACAGGTCAAAATGTCCCACTTTTTGCAATCAGTCGTGTACAAACCAACAACACTGTCTATTCATTAATATACCTACATATTTAGCATATCAACAGGTGAATGTATATATGTAATATAATTGACATTCTTATGCACTATCAGAAGAAATTTGAAGCTCTAAATTTCGACTTTTACAATCGAAGCGATGAAAGTGCGTTTGTTCTTAGAATGCTCAACTAGATCAGCTGAACCGATTCTTTCCTGCTTTTGACTTATCCATGAACTCCAAGTCCTTCAAATTATAGTAATGAGAGGCAAATTCCTTAATCCATTTATCATCGATTACCATACAATTTCTCATAAACTCCTTACTTGTAAGAACCAACTCATGATATAAAACAAGCTTTGGTGGAGGTTTTGTAGGATAAATTGCCGAAGAAGGATGAATAAAAACAGGCTGGTTTTGCTTTAAGCGTCGGTAAGAATCCCCCGTCTTTGAAAGACGTGCAATGTTTGGAAAAAACCCAGACACAATGGATTTTTGGATCATTAAATCTTTGTCAGGCTTATCAGTAGTGGGGTCTTGCATTGGACTTTTTTCTGCGGTTATTCCAACTCTCTGGCACAACCTTTCTAATTGTTCGTAAATGTTCTTTGCTCGTTTCAATGTCTTGTATTGAATAAAATTATCCTGGCACCATTGGTTCGAGTACCCAGTGTCTACCCACTGTTCCCAAATATTCAATAATGTTAGATGGTCTCCAAGTTTGTTGAAAAACTTCTCCTTTGCCTTGTCAGCTTGTTCACGTTTATCCTTTGGTCGATAAAAAAGAGTCGAAGATTCTCCAAGTATAGCAATTATCGAAAGTATTTCTTCAAAAACGCCATATTTACTACTCAGTAGCAAACACTTGCAAAACATCACATCTATAGGAAACTCAGCCATCTTACGTCCGATTTTGGTCAACGACCCTTGTGAGTTTAGAGCACCTAGGGAATATAGAAGTTCCAAAGATTTTATGATAGTTTCGGAACTTGGAGGATCCATGAAATCGAAGTTTATCAAGTCATTTATCCCAAGTGATAAGAGGAGCAATACAATTGATGTTAGGTTGACTCTTAGGATTTCTGGGATTGGGTTCAACTCCAATTCGTTGTAGAAAGACCATTTTGTGTATAGTCTAAAACATTTTCCAGGACCAACTCTTCCTGCTCTCCCTGCACGTTGATCTGCAGATGCCCTAGAGCAAGGAACCACGACTAAACTTTCCATACCAGTAGATGCGTTGAATACATTTTGTTTAACATATCCTGGGTCAATCACGTACGCAATACCATCAATGGTGATGGAAGTTTCGGCAATATTGGTGGCCAATACGACTTTTCGAGTGTTGGGAGGTGTAGGCTCAAAAATCTTCGATTGTAATTCGTTTGGCAAGTTTGCATAAATGGAACAGATTGATAAGGGCTTGATCTGAGTTCCCAATTTTGCAATCGATTCATTCAACGATTCCTCCATGGTTTCAATTTCTTCTTGACCAGTCAAGAAAACTAAAATATCGCCAGGCATTTCTTGCGTGAGATGGATTTGAAAAATCGTCGTTATTGCTGCTTGTATGTAGTTGGCTTCGGGGTTTTTCGTGTAATGAATGTCTACTGGGAATCTTCTTCCAGGAATATTCAAGATGGGAGCTTGATAAAAGAAGTCTGAGAACTTGCTGGCATTAATAGTTGCTGAGGCAATGATTAATTTCAAGTCCTGACGAGACTGAATAATATCTTTGAGTAAACTCAATAAGATTTCTGTGGATAACGTTCGTTCATGGGCCTCGTCGATCATTAGAGCTCCATATTTGCTTAGTTGAGGATCTGTCAAGAATTCTCGCAATAACATACCGTCGGTTAAATATTTGATAACCGTTGTTTCAGGATTCGATTTGTCTTCGAATCTGATTGTGTATCCAACCTCTTCCCCCACGGGTACATTCATTTCTTGAGCTACTCTTGCAGCAACGGAAGTAGCAGCGACACGACGTGGTTGTGTACAGCCTATAATCAACTTTCCACCATCTTTTCCTTTAGAATAGCCTGCTTCATGTAGATACTGAGGTAATTGAGTAGTTTTACCCGACCCAGTCTCACCAACTACAATTAGAACTTGGTTTTCACTTAAAGCGTCAAGAAAGTGACTTTTGAACTTATAGACTGGCAATGACTCTCTCACTTCTTTGATAGATGGTTGGTTATTGTCTGATTGAGGAGTATCATCTTCTACAGGTTCATCTCCCTCTAGTCTCTTGTCCTCATCAAATGTAACGAATTGAGATTCATCAAATACATACTCATATTTGTCCTGGTCAGGCAAATTTATCTTATCTGTGTCTAATGCTGAGATTTGTGTGGCCTTCTTCAATTGTTCATTCTCCCATTGGTTTTCGTATCTATTTCGTTTAGATCCTTCCGCGTCATCGTACGTGGTTTTAGCGTGAAGAAGGTCGAATTTACGTTTTTTATCAGAATCCATGTCGGGAAGGTTGAAATTATCCACTTCTTCATCGACCCCTATGGCTTTTTGAATGGTTTCAAAGATTTTCACCTTCTTTTGAAGATCTTCTGTTTCCCATGGCGTGAGTGACCTTTTTGATTTATACAGTGAAATCTCGAGTTCCAATTCTTTAAGTTTTGTTAGTTGTCGTTTCTTGAGGTATGATTTTCTTGATTCAACTCGTAACAGAGAAGCGTTTGTGTCTTGTGACCTAGACAGAGAAGCTACTGTCTTTTCATTTAATTTGTAGTCGGATTCCTGATGTCTCTGCAGATGTGTGTTGGTAGACGATTCCAGTGGTCTTTGGGATGAATCCTGGGGAAGTGTCAATGTAGATAAACTGGAACTTTCTGTACTCTTTTCAACATCATTTTCTATAATCTCCTCACCATCGTCCTGCCATTGGTCATCCTCCAACTTCCGACGTCTTGTACCTTTTCCTGTTTGTACCTCCATTGCCATAGTTTCAAACCTCAGAGGCTCAGATGAGCATCGAATTTTTCGAAGATGAATCGCGTAGAAATAATGTTCTCCAGTAGATTCTGAGCCGTAGTGTTACTAGACTTGACGATATAGCGAGAAGGTTGGCTGACAACGTTACGTTTATTGCTATTTACCAACCACGCAACACGTCAGACACGACTTGTCACCGGGTTCATCAAATTTATTGAGTTGGGTGTCAGAATCATTGATTAGTTAACCATCTAACTTGCTATCAAGCCATCGATCAACTTTAATAGTCTCCACTGAAGTAATATTTTTCCGTCCCATTGTCTACTATCAACCATAGGACATATTTCATTGCTCACACGATCTCATTATGACTACACCTTCGCCTTCAGTTGTTGCTGAATCATTAGGTGTCCCTAAAGGAAGAAGATTTTCACGGATCTCTCCCGAAAACAACGACAGCTCATCCTTTTTCAACTCAAACGATGAAATAGATAAAAAAGTTGAAACCACTTCTCTCAAATCGTCTTATATTCCACCATGGACCGAACCTTATATCATCGGTGTAGCAGGAAACTCTGGGTCAGGTAAAACCTCGGTATCCCAGAAAATCATCCAAGAGTTGAATCAACCGTGGACAGTATTGCTATCGTTTGATAATTTCTATAATCCTCTTAATGAGGAAGAAAGAAAGTTGGCACACGAAAATAGATTTGATTTCGATATGCCAAACTCATTTGATTTAGATTTGGTATACGAAACGGTAAAATCATTGAAGAAGGGCCAAAAATGTTCTATTCCATTGTACTCTTTCAAAAATCACAACAGAACGTCTAAAACTACTACAATTTACGGTGCAAATGTCATTATTATCGAAGGAATTTATGCACTTTACGACCCAAGATTATTAGAATTAATGGACTTGAAGATTTATGTTGATACTGCTTTAGATGTTTGTTTAGCAAGAAGATTAACCAGAGACATTTTACATAGAGGAAGAGATTTAACCGGTGCATTAAAGCAATGGGAAACTTATGTGAAACCAAATGCTGTTAGGTATGTCAATCCGACTATGAATAATGCAGATTTGATTTTACCCAAGGGTTTAGAAAACGATACTGCCATAAATTTGATGATAAGACATATTCAGAAACAATTGGCTATGAAATCCGCCATGCACTTAAAACATTTGAAGTCTTTGGGTGTAAATACCAGTTTCAATGTCGACAGTGTGGACAACTTAAAATTGTTACCAACCACAAACCAAACAAGAGGTATAAACTCTATTTTACTTGACGAAAGTACAGAAAGGTCTGACTTTATATTCTATTTCGATAGAATTTCTGTGTTGATCATTGAAACTGCCATGGAATTACTTGATAATTATGAGTTCAAACTCGTTGGTACCAGCAGTGAACATCCATTAATTACAACTGATAATGAAGGTGAAGTGAGAGATCTTTCACTTCAAGACTCGAATCCTTATAAATTCCGAGGTCTTCATGCTAAGGATGATATTATCGCAGTAAACATTATTAGATCCGGAGATTGCTTTATGAACTCATTAATGAAAACTGTTCCAGAAGTCACCATTGGAAAACTTTTGATTCAGAGTGATTCTCAAACTGGTGAACCTCAATTGCATTATGATTCTTTACCAAAAGATATATCTGGTGAAAACAAAAAGATTTTCTTGTTTGACTCTCAGATTATTAGTGGTGCTGCAGCTATTATGGCTATTCAGGTCTTAATTGACCATAAAGTTAGAGAGAAGAATATCATTTTGTGTAGTTACTTGTCGACAGAGGTCGGGTTGAGAAGAGTTAAACGAGTTTTCCCAAGGGTTCAGGTTGTTATTGGAAAATTGAGTTCTATGGAAGAAGAAGAAGAAGCGAAGTGGTATAATGAGGAGGGATTCAGGGACAATAATTGGCATTTTAGAAATAGGTGGGTGGATAGTTTATATTTTGGGAGTGAATAGGCATCTTCTTTAGTGTCTGTCTCAAAACAAATTCGAGTACTCTTTGCAGACTACTATTTTAGATTTGATTACCAGACATTAGTATACATATATTATATTTAAGATAAACTCAAAACATTACAGCTAGCTAATTTTTACAATTACAAACACACACATTCATTCCATAATATATTAATATTTGTCGCTAGTTTGAGTATTCTTTTCCAAATAGCAGGAAATTGGATGTAAGATTACCACCCAATGGTTTTCATTATAGTAGTAATTATTGTTTTGAATCGGTTCACTAACCAGACTTACACATTAAATGTGTAGCGTTAAATAATTGATCTGTTAATTTACCTACTGGAAACACCAAATTTTTGAGTAGGAACAGAGAGCCTGGAAAAAGTCGAGAGAAAGCTATAATATATAAGTAGCAAAAATTCTAAGACTTTCCTAGAAGGTTTTTTAAGGTATCCATATGGTTAGCTGGGAAGGAAGCATAATTCATTGAAGAGTCAGGTTTGATAGGTTACCCGGATATGGCTGCAAAAATAGCTAAACATCTCAAAATATCAGTTTCACTTGTATTACAACTACATCATCGTATTGGAGATCTACAATCTTACAATTCTATCTCATTGACGTTTGAAATTTTATATTATATTAACCTAACCAAAATGAAAGCGAAACGAATTTCACTACTTCACAACGACAGGATTATCCGACCTGTGTTATCCGAAACCTGGGTTAAAAAAATTCAGAATTAAACAATGAAAGTGAATGATGAAACTAAATCATGAAAACTAATTAGGATAAGCTTGAAATGCGAAAATCGCTGTAAAGTTTCAATCTTCGAATCAAAAATGGATAATAAAAACCCGGTAATAGTGACAATTGCGAGCGAATTGAAAGACCAAAGATATACTGACGTATTCTTCTTAGGACGAAGAACAACCAAACTGTGAAAAATTTGATGGGGATTGAAAGGCTACCGGGAAACCTCAAATTAGATAGCTTCGTATCTCTGTTGGAAGTTTCAGATCTCGGTAATGGAAGGAAAAGGGAGTATTAATCTGGATCTCAGCGCAATCAAATGCAAAGACCTGTGAGCAAATTTAATATCAAGCAAGATGGGAAGGTGAATTTTGAACCCCGAAGATCACCACCCAATAATAACAGCGTATAACGACTTCAAAGTGGCATGGAAGACAATATTCTGTCTCTAACAAAACGTTTGGATATATATCGTATAGATCTTCGGCACGAGACTAGTATTTGCCCGAGAATTCTTTATGTGTAGAATTCTCTAATGTGGACAGTTCCCAATGTAGTCCATTTTGTGAAATATACCTACTACTACAGCATCGCTTGTTTCACTAAACACCAAGATTTGGTGATCCCCTGGCACATAATGAATTCCTAGAGTCATCTTACCAACAATTTTGTTTGTAGCAAACTCCCTGCTCATTTCCCTCGGGATATCATTAATCACGAGACACTATATATAATTGTGAAATCTTGGTATGACGAGATGTTTGAGTTTTATTATGATATTACCTTTGGATTATCAAACCTCACCGCTATGCTTCCCCTTCTATGATGATTTCTTCCCCTATCTCCTCCTTCAAAACTATACAATTTGCGGAAAGGGACTTCATTAACCTCCTGGTTTGACCGTGCACCATGGCAATTCTTTGCCAAATTCTTGTAGTTTGCTAGTTCAATATCAAAACTATCTAGATCACAAATTGAGACTTGACGATGTTTTATATGGGAGGTCTGATCGGGTTGTTGTTCAAGTAAGTTCGGTAAACTATTACTACGACGTTTTTCCTGTCCATAAATTAAATATGCATTCAAAGGATTGTTTGGAAGTTGATCGACAGGTGATTCAATTGCTAAAGAACATCTTCTGTCTGTCATTTTTACGTTTTAATAAGCTACTTGAAAGGTATTTAGGGGGAAAAAGGATCTGTATTTATAATATGGTGATTTTCCAACCAGAATATGCACGACTTATTTTCCCCTGCGTGATTGGTATCGTGGGGAGCAAGAACCAACGTTAGATGAGATTGCGATGGAGGGATCAAAAATCTACGGAGGGATATTCTAACTCTATGCAATAGCAATGACATCTGGTAACAAACCACAGCAACAGTACTGGAGATTTTGAAGCTACCCAAGCTCGTTTCAATTTTAGTAAGCACACAACCGAGATGAATTCCAAATCAAGCAATCAGGGGTTGCACAACAAGAATCTAGCCCGACCCAGAAGCTTCTTTCTGTCCAATCTTGGCAATCCCTTAACATACTCATACGTTATAATACCTCACACTATTTCCCTACATGGTGGTGCTATCCTCACACGACTAGTTATGGTCATGTAGTCGTGTTTTAAGATCATTTTCCCCTAACTATCCCCTAATTTGTGTGATAATTATAATGAAATGGGCCCATATATTTAGCACGAAAGCGGCTTTAGAACGGCTTATTATCGGCAATAAATCAAGTGACCGGCTATAAAATGGACCTGAGAGTACTCATACATCAAACTGCTTTTTGAAATAGCAGAGATGGATGAGTGTCTAATGGTAAGATTGACTTCCGTTCTATATGCAAACCTTATTTGGATGGTGCAAGTCCTTCTGTTCCGCCTTACATAGCAATTAAAAAATAATCAGAGACATAAATTTACATAGATGAAACTTAAAAATATGGTCAAGGCTATGAAATGGAATTAGGATTTCTGTTGCTAGCAATTTCTCTAGAGATTCAGCTTACGTGCTAAGAACAAAAGACAGATAGAAGTTTCGGAGAGCGGCTTTCAAATGAGGTTGCGAAACCCTGGAGCTGAGTAGAATTTGCATTGTTCGATTTGCGATTTATGCACAAAGCCCTGTGCAAAATGTGTCTATACAAACATAATTGTGATAGCAAATGTAAAAAGATAGCAATTACCTCGCCTTCTTTGTATTGACAAGTTTGTAAGAAAGTGATTCTTTGAAATTTCTGGGAAAATTTAGCGATTATCGGAAGTCAGAGAGCATCCACAGGATTTATTTAAGAAAAACTGCTTTGAGAGATATTATTTTAAAATAAAATTAATAGTGGATGAGAATATATTAAGCTGTAGTGAATGGAAATACCATAGGGGAAGGAATTTAGAAGTTCAAAATTATACCGATTGAACGGCTTAAAAATGTATCAATATGGTAATGCAAAGTAGAATAGTATCGTGATGGAAAATACGAAACTGCAACTAAAACAGTTCAGGCTTAGATTACTAACTTAATAGTTTTATTTTCTTCATCACACTACCTAGAATTCTTACTCTTCGAGGTCCATTTTAGAAAAAATTTGGCTGCAAAATTTTGCACAATATACAATTACTTAAGACGAGAGTTGGCTATATTTGCCACAGATACTTGTAATTAATATTAAATTACTTAGTTGCTCATAATTCCGTTTAATTGAAAACTCTGAACACTCTTTGACGTCACTTAATTACCATGTTATCATTATATGTTTATTATAGTTTATTATCTAAGAAGCTGCTCTTCCCCTGGTTTCATAAGGAAGTAAGATGAACAAAACTCCTGCTACTATGAAAAGAGCACCTGATATAAAGACAGGTTGACCATTGTTAATATCCAAGTAAAGAGCCATAACTGGACCCATGGTACCACAGCAACGGTTCCAGAATGAACATGCACTTGTGGCCGCACCTCTAACCTGTGCCGGATAAACTTCAGGAGTGTAAGCATACATGGCAGCGTAAATAAAAGTCGTGACAAAAGAAACACAACAGTTATAAATCAAGTAAGCATGTGCGGACTTCGTGGTGGTAAACAAGTACATGAAAATACCACTCAAAACACCTCCAAGGAAACCAACCCCCTTTCTACCAATATACTTACGGTTCGATAACCAACCAGCGAAAAAACCTGGTGGAATAGAAAACACAGCTTGGATACAATAGTTACGATAAGTCTTGTTCAATGAAGTAGAACCAGTTTGAGCACCCTTCCATTCCAAGTAGAATGGCAAGAAATTGTTGAATAATGGGAAAGCCATTCCGGTGAAACCCCAGATACACCACAAAAGAGTAGTGGTAATGGCCATTTTTCTAGTTTGAAAGAGAATTTTCCAATGCTTGAAGTTCTCCAAGTATCTGTTCACGATAACCTTGTTGACATCACCTTCGGTTCCTTCTATAATCGGTCCTTCGAGTGAAAGACCTTTTGCTGCAAATTCTCTGTCGATTTTTTCAAAGTGTTCGTAAGTCAACCAAGATACTGTCTTGTTTCTCTTGGCAATGGCCTGGATAACATCCACAGCTTTTCTGTCTTCATGCTTTCCAACGTAGTATTTTGGAGATTCGTAAATTCTTGCAATCATACGTAAGAGGGAAAATAACAAGGTCAACCCACCAAATGCCCAGTACGAGTATCTCCAACCCATGTTGTTTTCATAGGTACAATGGCCAACTTCACAGGTAAAGTTGACAATTAATGGCCAACCAATTCCTGATGCAACTAAGTTACCAACACCCCAGAAGGCAGATTCGTGCAACAACAAGTGTTGGTGAGATGCAGGAATCAATTCTACAAACAACATCGAATCAACCGGTTGGTTACCACCTGTAGCAAAACCAATAAGGAAGATAAAAAAATTCAAAGATGCAAAATCTGGCATACCTGCGGCCACTAACCCAGATGCACCAGACATGATAAGAGTTGTGTTGAATGCAAAACTTCTTCCAAATAAATCAGACATCAAGGGCCAAAATGTCGCACCAAGAGTTAATCCGATATACTTGAAGAGAGACAAATAGGCAATTCTGTGAACGCTGAACCCTCTCTTAATTGGAATGGAAATCAAAGAAATCGCCAACATCCAGAAACTATCCATAAACCAACCAAACCCAGCAACACCACAAAGGATCCATTGGAATTTTCCCATTCCAATGTCTTGCAAAGCTTCGTTAAGAAGGGTGATTTTGGCGTTATAGACTTCATTTGAACCATCTACAATTAGAGTTTCGTAGATTTCAGAATCTTTAGCAACGGCTGGGCCATCGATCGAAGCTGTTTCTCTGTCTTCAGAAGGGACACTCTCTACTGAAGTTTTTTTAATAGAAGATATAGATTTAGCAGACATCACCTAGTTCGTATTTCCATTTTTTTCTACACACGGCGGACACATCACTTTAAGTACTTTATTCTTTAAGGTGGAACCGTTTACAAAAAATATTTGATAGTCTTCTTTTGAATGATTGGACCATTTTTCTTGTTTTTGGGGGAGATTTCCAGTGTTTTTAGCCCTTTGTTATGGCAATACTAACATGACTCAGATTTTGGGAAATAATTGAATAATTGCCACGGGATATATTACTCATTCGGGAAATTCGACAGCAGAGCCGCGCAAAGTCTATAACCAAGGGATGAGTCATATAACTCCCGCTTCAGGGCTTGCAGGATGGGCGGATTAAGAATAAAATAAATGAAACGTAAAATAAGGGGGGGAATACCATCGAAGATAATATAATGATAAAAATGTGTTCTCACCTGCAAGTAATGTTAGGACTCTTGAGGGAACTTGTGTGGAGAATATAAAGAGAGCAGAGTAATACCGAGCGGGATACAGGAACCCCCAGAAGACTGTAGGGTTTTTGTTGTGACCTCAACCATACTGATGAAGAGGGTGATGTGCGGCACTACATTTCATTCAGATCCCGCTTTGGAATTTGGGGGACATTTTTCGATCGAAGAGGCTTGATACCATGATTTTGCAAGCCTAGGTGCGGCCAAGTATCGGCTATCACTATCAAGCTCAAAATAGTAGTAATATCCGAAGAAGAATCTTAGAATCTAGCCTTTCAATTTGTAGAGTCCTAAGAGTTAAATGGTTTATATATTTGCAACTTCGGCTTCGCAGGTATTTTCTATTTGCTGGTATAAATTCTGCAGGAACCAGGCATTGAGAACTTTTAGAACATTTTAGTCTAGCAGTGGCCTAAATGATCATAGTTGCAATTATCTGCTACTTGTGTGACCAAAGAGAATTTGCTCCACTGGTTGGTGTCAACAACTAGACTCTTGTAGAATTGTCACTCTGCACTCGCACAATTATGTACCCTGATCTGAGTCGGAACTTGGGTTAGATCCAATGCAATTGTTTTGATATCCCCGTTTTGAGTTCTGGGTTCCATTACAAGTTCCGGTGGGGATTATTTGGGAAATTTGTTCCTTTCAACTTTTAACTTGAACTTCAAGATATCGGATTTATTGTTCATTATAAACACAAATCCGATTTTATGATAAATAAAAGCTCACAACCGTCGAAATTTACAACTTGCCTGTATTGCTTCACTTCCAAGAAATCGCTTAGAATGGAGCCGTGCCTATTATACCTGGAAGATTTAGCTAGGATCATTTTTCATTTAGGATCATCATTGAATAAAGGTCTCCTTTCAGTTCCATCACTTGTACCGTTCGGCTATTGCTTGACGTTTTCCGAGCAAGAACTTCGCTCAAAACCATTATTTTTAATATAAGAGGTTTGGAGGAGTCAGAAAGAGGGGGCCCTGACTTCCAGGAGCTCACATTGTTTCATTTATATCCTTTAAAGGTCAATTACAGGCTTGATGATAGACACTAACTAACTCAAGCTTAGTGATTTCAATTCGGGGTCTAAGCATCTCGTCAACTTCAAGAGCAATGCACTTTGTTATCGTCGGAGCCGGAGTGTTCGGTCTCCTGACAGCATACAGCTTAACCAAACAAAATCATCAAGTAACTATAATTGACACGCACCGACCGCCGCCGCCACTTTCAGCTGCAAATGATTATAATAAAATTATACGTGCTGAGTATAACGACGAAATATACGTGAAGCTATTCCTAGAAGCCATAGATGCATGGCGCAACGAGTTTTCTTTGGTCTACGAATGTGGAAGAATCAGCGTAGTCCCTAAGCACGCAGGACAGCTTCAATTCGAAAAGTCATCCATCGAAATGGTAAGGAGGTTCTCCAAGAACAACTACGAACATCTAATTGGAGGTAAGCAATTGAGCCAACGGTTCCTGTGGCTAGAAAACAATTCCTTTGGAGAGGAAGTGGAATTCACATATTCTCCAGAGAGCGGACTAGGACGTTCTAGCGAGAGTTTACAGCTTATGTTGGAGAAAGTTCTCGCTACAGGATATGCAAAGTTAATCAATGACGAGATATTACTGGTCACTGATGATGGAGCTCGTGCAAAATCAGGAAAAGCATACACCGGAGAGAAATATCTAGTATGCTGCGGAGCAAATACAGGGAGTATTATAGACCTAAACCATCAGACATCATCTTCCGGTATGTTTGTAGCACACATCCAATTATCCGTACAAGAATACCAGAAATATTATAACATGCCTATAGTATTCAGTTCTGAGTTGGGATACTTCTTTCCTCCAGACCCTCTTACCAAAAAACTCAAAATTGCTGCTGTCGCTGAACAATGTGTTAACTACGGGACATCACGAAAGTCTTTTCCGATCACCCAAACTACAATCTCCAGCATTCATAGTTGCCTAGAAAAGTCCATACCCGAACTAGCAAAACATCCAGTCATAGATCCGAAGCTTTGTTGGTTCAGCGATCTGGCCGGCTCAGATTTTCTTATAGACCAAGTCCCAACATCAGAACGGGTTTTCGTGGCTACTGGAGATCTGGGACATGCCTATAAATTCCTTCCTACAATCGGAAAATATATTTACCAAAGAATGGTTGGAACTTTGGATCAAGGTTTACGAAAGAAATGGAGATGGAAAGATGCCAAGAAGGATCATACGGTGAACTGGAGAGTAGAGAGAGGAGTTATTGATTTGACTGATGAATCTGAGGCTACAGAAAGAAAATACTCTAGACATAAACTATGAATATTGGAGAAAGAAGATTCTGATGCCATTGAGTCAGGGGAAAGACTCGTAGTAATTTGTGAGTCGATTAGTCTTGAGTGTCAGAACACTACTCACTAAACTTGCACGAAGTTTTGAGAGTTTTGTTGATCAAAAGATTTTGATCAAAGATTTCTTGAATCCAGAGCAAATGGTATTAAAGAGTTATGACCATTTGAATAGAATGCATACAGTTTCATTCGTCATTTTCAAGAAGGAAAGACATAATCATAGTTAATTATCCTGTACATAATATATACAACCCACACCAGATAATATAGAAGTAGAAATCGAATTCCAGAAACTTGATAGAAGAGCCCTCTACTACACATTTTAATATGTTAAATAGTTGGGTCCTCATTACATGAAACTTCGCCGGAGGTTATTTCCCGTAGAGATGTCAAGAATTCCTCGTCAATACTCACCAGACCCGAAATGGTGATAACGATTAATAAATTATTTGACAAATCAGGAGACGTCCTATGTATTGTCTAGCGCCTAAATGTTCCGATACTCAACAATTATCAGCTACTAATTTGCAAGGCATTGGAACGTTCTCGTCCAATTCTGTGGCTTCTTCAATAAACTTTCTTCAACCTTACGGCAATTCTCATCGCAGGTAAACTTCCGATGATACAATTTCCCCAGAAATAGGAATCAGTGCGAGAGCCAGATCGAAATACAGCCAGGAAAAATAGGCCAGACTGATATTACTAGATGTGATGACAGCACAATTAGGTATCAGCTAATTGAATTTTAACTCACTGAATCTTCAGCCTATACAATGCCGTCATTATTTCTATGTTGAAAGAAACAACCTTCAAGAAACGTGTAACGATTAGGAAGTAGCGTAGCTACATGTAGTCATCGGAAGCTAACTTCCGAGGAGTGTAAATTGGTGCGATATGAAAATTGAAGACACACTACAAAAGTTGTTATCTTTTCCCCATATTTCTCACCACTTTCTTCTCAACAATGTCTGTGTTAATAAGACCTACTAGTCGTAGGATAACCAATCTCGTAAAGTATTACGCTACATTCACACCCAGCCCACAAATCACTACAAATGATATTAATCAACGTACAATCGAAGCTAAATATGCCGTTAGAGGATCTATCCCAATTCGTGCTGATGAATTAGCCAATATCATTCGTGAGAATCCAACCGGCCACGGATTGCCGTTTGACAAAATCATCAATGCAAACATTGGAAACCCACAACAATTGGAACAGAAACCTTTGACATGGTACCGTCAAGTGCTATCAATCTTGCAGTATCCAAAAATCATTGACCAAGTGGACTTCCCCAAAGATGTGATTGAGCGTGCTAAGCTCATTTTGAAGAGTATCGGGTCCATGGGTGCCTACTCACACTCCCAAGGAGGGTTTTACATCAGAGAGTCTGTGGCAAAATTCATTGAGCGTCGTGACAGATACCCGTCGAATCCAAAGGATATCTTTTTGACCGGTGGAGCGTCGGCAGCTGTATCATATTTACTACAAATCTTATCATCGGGATCAGATGCCGGGTTTTTGATCCCAATTCCTCAGTATCCATTGTATACTGCCACCATAGCACTCAACAATGCAACGCCAATTGGATACTATCTCAACGAAGACAACCATTGGTCAACTGACCCGCTTGAAATCCGTTCTCTCATACAAAAGAATAAAGAACAAGGAGTGGACATTAAAGCTTTGGTTGTTATTAATCCAGGAAATCCTACTGGCTCCATTTTGTCAGAACAGGATATTATCGAGTTGATTGACATTGCTGCCGAACATGGAGTTGTTCTTATCGCCGATGAAGTTTATCAAGAAAACATCTTCAAAGGTAAATTTTTATCCTTCAAGAAGGTGTTAAGTGAATTGCTTGAAAAGGATCCAGAAGCATACTCTAAAGTCCAACTTGCTTCGTTGCATTCTACTTCAAAGGGGGTTAGTGGAGAATGTGGACAAAGAGGTGGTTACATGGAACTAGTAGGATTTAAGCCTGAAGTCCAACTGATCATTTTCAAATTGGCATCCATTAATCTTTGCTCGGTAGTCTCTGGCCAAGCTCTTATGGAACTTATGATTAATCCTCCAAAAGAAGGAGAAGAATCGTATCCAGTATACGAGAAAGAAACTTCAAGTATCCACAACGACTTGCAAGCAAGAGCAGAACTTTTATACTCTGCGTTCATCAACATGGAAGATGTTGAATGTAACAGACCAATGGGTGCTATGTATTTGTTCCCAAAACTTGCTTTTGATCCAAAGAGCTATGAATTACTCTATGAAATTGCTGGTGCAAATGGTGAACAAATCGATGACGTTTATTGTATCGAACTTTTGGAAACTACTGGTATTTGTTGTATTCCAGGTAACGGATTTGGCCAGAAGGATGGAACTTATCATTTGAGAACTACATTTTTGCCTCCAGGTGAAGAGTGGATTGGAAGATGGCAAACATTCCATGAAGACTTTGTAGAAAAGTACAAGAATAAGAATTGAGCAAAAGAAAAGCAATGGTGAATGAAATTGTGAATTTAGTATCAAAACTGCTTCCGTATTCTAGTTTTATTCTTTTCACACATTGAAATACAGTTGTTTCAATGCTCAGGAATATAAGATAATCTCTCGTGTATTTGCGGATCGAACTTATGTATAGAGATAACTCATCAGTATGTATAGCTATTATTGAGACCATTCTGCATGTCATTGTCGTCAATGGTTTTGAGATAAATGCTAAATATTTTGAATATCTTACACAATATTTATTTTACATCCACCTATTTATCCATACTGAACAATATTTAAATAAAGTCATTATACTGCTTGGAACAATGGCTCATTTGTTGCTCTTACAATTCTTAGTGGATCATTTTGAGGTGCGCATATAGCAGAAACTTACACAGAATTCCAGAATTCCAGAATTCTACTGGCACCATAGTCTAATTGATAAATAAATGTTTATTGATAATTTACAAGAGAGCTCTGCGTTTCTAATCAGGCTCAAATAATTGTATCTCATTGAGGATCTCAAATCCTAATCTCTTTGAACAATTCTTGGACAATACATTAAGTCTCAGATTTTTCAAAGATCTATCATTTTCATACCTTCCAAGTTTATATTATGTCCTCTTCGAATTGGTTATTTGGCCATTAGGAACGTTGAGAATAGACATCACCCAAAGTAATTGCCTTAACAACTACATAGTCATCAATACCGTGCAAAGAGCCTTCTCTTCCAAAACCAGATTCCTTGATTCCACCAAATGGCATGGCGGCATCTGTAAAGACACCAGTATTAACTGCAACCATACCAGCCTCCAAACCTTCGGACATATACCAAACGGTATTCAAATCGTTTGAAAAGACGTAAGCACTCAAACCGTAAGGAGTATCATTACACCACTTCAAAACTTGTTCTTTGGTTTCAAATTTAACCAAAGCACCTAAAGGACCAAAAGTCTCTTCGTGAATGACCTTCATATCGTGGGTTACGTCACAAATAACAGTTGGTGCATAGAAATGTTTACCCAACTTTGGTAATCTTCCACCTCTGACCAAAACTTTTGCACCCTTTTCAACTGCATCGTTGAAATGGTCTTCTACCTTTTGAATACATCTTTCATTAATCACACAGGCATGAGTAACACCTTCTTCAAAACCATTCCCGATTTTGAATTCTTCAACTTTGGCTGCAAATCTCTTACAGAATTCATCATAGACACCCAGTTGAATATAGATTCTGTTGGCGCATACACAAGTTTGACCCAAACTTCTAAACTTTGAAGCAATTGCTTGTTCGACAGCGTGGTCTAAGCTTGAATTGTCAAAGACAATGACTGGAGCATTGCCACCCAATTCCATTGATAATTTCTTTAAAGTAGATGCGGATTGTTTCATCAATAACTTTCCAACAGGAGTTGAACCGGTGAAACTAATCTTCTTCAAAATTGTCAGTTCACAGAATTTCAAACCACACATTGGAGTGTTGTTCGTTGAAGTCAAGACTACATTGAAGACACCAGGTGGAAATCCAGCCAAATCAGCCAAGTATGCCAAGGCTAAGGACGATAATGGAGTCTGTCCATCAGGCTTTAAGATTATCAGGCATCCAGCTGCAAATGCAGGTGCAGCTTTTCTTGCACCCATAGCACTAGGAAAGTTAAATGGACATAAAAGTCCCACTGGACCAACCGGTTGTTTGTAGGTTATAACTTTATTATTGTGGTTAGAAGGTTGGATAGTGTTACCGTAAATACGCTTAGCTTCCTCGGCAAACCACTCAAAATACGATGCGGCGTATTTGATTTCGCCAGTGGCATCAGCCAAACATTTTCCATTCTCCCAAGTTATAATCTTCGTCAAATCGTCGACGTTTTCCATCATCAAGTTGTATAAGTTACGTAATAATTTTGATCTTTCATATGGCGATGTCTCCTTGAACTTTTCAAACCCTTCTTGAGATGATTTTATGGCATAATCAATTTCTTCTGGTGTTTGGTCAGGCAAAGTGATGATGACTTCTTCAGTTGCTGGGTCAACAATTTGAAAAGTTGCGGTAGATTTCGATTCAAACCATTCACCGTTTATGTACGGCCTGGATCTTATTAAATTAGGGTTGGTGAGTGTAGGTGACATTGGTGGTGGTGCTTAATTATTGTAGATTAGAGGAGCAACTCAATATTTATATGAAATCTGGAGAATAGATTTACCCGCGCGCGTACACCCAATTAGGAAATCCCGCTAGGATGGATATTGGTGGTACGCTTTTAGCGATGGATGTCGCCAACCGACGATCTAAGTAGTGTAATACATTCTACAATAGTGAGGTATGGGTTTTCACAGTATAACCATATTGCAAATTATTATAAAAAGTGTAGGCTATTTTGAATAGCGTAGTTTATTGTAAGAAGTGTGTGTCGTGGGTTTTTGTATAGTATACGGAATTTAGTATATGGGGAAATATTAACTGATCTAGTAGAACTTGTAAAAATGTATAAGAGTGAAGAGATTAACATAACTGTTAAATTGTATTAAAAGTAGATAGACTCAACGAGCAGCACTCGTTGCCGACATCTTATCTTGTAACAAGACGACATTGTAAGTGAAGGTTGAACTTAGTGAAATACACGTGACACAAAATTCTCAAATCCTACTGAATCACAACTAGTCACCACAAGTTTAAACAAAGAAGACTAAACAGAATAGTGTTTGGGAAATATTTCCTAGGCCAAGAATATATACATTGGGAAAAAAAACAGTTTAAACACAAGAGGGAGCTGGTTTCCGACACTTTAATTTATTATTCTAAGAGTAATACAATTTTGCAACCATTTACAGTGGCTAGCACAAAAGACGAGGACACATCAGGAATTAGGGTCTCATACAATGATAAAGATTATTTGATACTAATGATTACCTATAGCTCAAGTAATTGCCATAATTAGTATTTTCCTTATATATAGTAGGGACGATAGAGAGATAGCCAGACAGTTAAAGAAACACCCACAAAGAACAGAAAGACGAAGCAGAATGAAAAACTATTTTAAGGAACTACTATAGTAACTTCAGAACCAACTTCATTACAAAATCAACTCCAAGCAGTGTAATTATCGGAATTCCCGTTCCTATGGATACTCTACAATTAGTATTTTAGTATGCTAAAAACAGCTTATATTACTCACACTATAATTCTATTCTACTACTTCTGCCTGCTATCTATACAACTGTTTGTTAGTAAGTGGGTATATTTAGTTATAGATAAACCAATTTGTTAACATTTGAATTAACTATGAGACTCCTTTTGATGTTATTCTTAGGAATGGTCGTTACGTTACCAACAGGCAGGTTAGATGAGAGGATTGGAGGAACAGGATTGGAATTATACGATGGTTACCTGGACTCCGAGAAAGAATTTCTTGTTAGCGATGAACTTGACCATGAAAGTAGACTTAGGAGAACAATAAAGCCGAAAAATTCTATGGGTAACGCCAACCCCGTCTTCAATTGTACCGCTAAATCAAATCAATCATACCCTAACGAAGACTCAAATAATTCTGTCCCTTCATCAGGAAATGATATTCCCTCCAAACCCCACCAACTCTCGGAAAATTCTCTTCCTCCTGCTGGAAAAGATAAAGTTCCTGTAATTCACTATTTTCCCACCAAAGAGTCTCTATTCTCTTCTTCATTTTGGAAATCGATTCTTAGAACCAAAGATCCCTCCATTACCAATTCCACTGTCATCCAAATCACCCAAGAAAACTCGACATATATTTTTGCAGACTCCGAGAGTTCTCCAACACCATTCTGGAAGCGACGGGTCGTTGAGCTAATGGAAATACAGCTAGGTGAAAGTGTTACCGAGCAAGTTGATGATATTCCCTCGAGTCATTGTGTTTCGTCGACCCTCTCTTCCAGCGGAGGATCCTTCACTCTAACTTCTGGGTCACGAAAAGATTTGAAAATCTCTGCTGGAATAAATTTGGGATTTCACTACATCTATGGATGGTCATGGATTGGATTAAACAACGATGATCTAACTCTCAGCTTGGGCTCAAGCCAGTCGATCACTTGCAACATCGCGCCTACAAAGCGAGTCCAAATTTTTGCATCGTACAACTACATCTACTTTCCAAAGGCTAAAAGAAGGTTGGTTCGGTTTGCAAAAGGTATGGTTGATTTTGAAAAGCAGCTTTGGGAGAAGGTAGGAAACAGAGAGTCTAAGTTAGAAAAGTTTGGGGCAGTTTTTTTTGATATGGCAAGAGCCCCGAATTTTTACTGTGTAGATGATGAGAATAAGTTGAGGTGTGGGGATGAGATGGACGATCCTATGGAGCAGTTGTCAAGATACAGCTCACTTAATTGACACCAAAATTTCAATCAAGTAAACTGTTGCAGATCACGAGTTCTTCTGGCAGATCTTCACGAGCATTCAACCAGATATGAATGACAATTTGGGAGAGTTTACAATATAGTGAGACCTAAAGAATACAGCTCCCACTTGTTTATGGGATCAATATATAATTACTTTACTTGATTTGATTCCACATCTGAAACGTCATTTGGAGATAAGTAGATATTTCCAATTTTTCATTTTTTTATTGATAACTGTATATGATTAATAAATTAAGTATTAATCTGAAAATTTGTGAATTGTTCGACTTCAATCTCTAGCCGCTAGGTGTATAGTAGGGAACGTCTTTTGTTTCAGACATCATTCTTAATGAGACAGCTCCATGTTATCTTGAGGATGTTTTGGTATCTAATGGGGCACAGAGAAACTCTCTAAATTTATTAAAGTTTATTTTATATGTAGAGAGATTGTTGACTTGCAAAATTTCTTTATTAGAAGAGTTCTCGGTAGAGTTTGTATTCGGCCTCGGCACAAAATGAATATATGCGGTGGAAGCGGTCGTTAACATCATACGTTTCGCGCCCTAGGCTTATGTTATTATAAAGTGGAAATTCATAAGCCCACGGCTAGAACATCACGAACTCCAGAGTTGAAGTATATAAATTTTCAATGGTGGATTATTGAATCTTAACAATTAACAAACCAGCTTCTAGCCTCTAGCCATTTTTACTTATCATCTAGCCTCAGTTTTAGAATTTGCAAACCCCGGGGCCCATACGCACATCGGCTTCGGCTGCAAAAAAATTCAGTTGCAAAATAGTAGCCGTGCACCAATCTCAAAAATATCGAAATACTCGCTAAACTCCACTATTTCACGAGAATCAAAATTCTAATTAAAATACTAATTAATACCGAAATATCAATATATATTTAATTCCGAAACATCAATATACCATTTAACCCCGAAAGCAATCAACTACTGCCGGCGTAACCAATTAGCCAAGGCGATTTCGGACAAACCTCGTATGTCACTTAGGTAAAGAGAATGCATAGACCGAATCATCGGTTCGGTAAATTGACACAACCGTGCCAAGAACTGCTGTCATAAAAGAATATAAAATATACCAGTAACGGCACCTCCGGGATTTGATCATTACAGGTAGCGAAGACAGGTAAAGAAGACGAATGTGACAAAAAGCAGCAGGGAGATATAACTGCGACAGGACTTTGAAGAGTTACGGCACGGAATACGATATATAAAAATTACCGAATACGAACATGCGACTCTAGAATTCTAGACAAGAATCTATAGATTAAGGAAGGGCAAGAGATATCACAGATATCCCGAGAGATACGAGATGTCACAAGACATACGAGATATCACAGGATATACAACAAGAAATAATGATTGACTGCTTAGGGTATAGCGAGAATATTTGGTTGGTGGAACATAGGGTCAAACGGCCGGTCAAATAAATCCATGTCGGACCTCCGAAGATTTGAGGATTTTCGGCTTGGCATTTGTTTGATTTTTAAGCAGCTATACACCAAATGTCATCTTAATAATCATCGTAACCCTCTAGTATCTACACTCAAGTATCTACCCACTACTCACTACTTGACGGTATGACATTGGAAAGATTTGTTAGCATTAGTAAGTTATGGTTTGCCACCGAGAAGGAAATTTTCGATAAAGGGTTTAACACACGGAAACCGAGAAATACCTGGGAATACAAGATGTTTTAGAGAATGAAGATATTGTTAAACTAACCTGACCATGGACAATAGTCGTTTATGGCCCACGTCTTCCCCATAGTTCTCCGGGATCAATGTAACTTAAAGCCGACTTGCAAGTTGAAGCGTACGGGACGGAAGTAAGAGCGGCCGAGAAAATGAACCCGTCCCAAAAAAAGAACTTCGTTTACAAACTGCATATTTTGCAGTTATAGTAATTCTGATTACATTTAAGATGACATTTATATATAAGACTGTGATGGAAGGGGAAATTTGAGTTTCTGATTATATCAATCATTTCACAATTATTACATACTACGTTTTGATGATGATGGTATTCGGTTTTAGCAAGGCAAGGGAGAATACGTTCTTCGCTAATGTCTTCCCAATTAACTACATAAAAAACAAGTTACGGAGGAGTCATGGAATACGGGCCATAGAACATAACAGCGATCACAAGAGTAAATCAAACAGCCCTGTACACAAGAGTATCAGTCGACAACCAACCATTTCGTCTCTGTATGCTTTAAACAATTCAATGTCACCTCCACGAATCGTCGAAGAATTGGCAGCGAGTGAAGACACCACAATAGGAGAAGAAAATAAAGCAGAGCCTCAAAGTACTCAAACTCTGGCATCAATGTTGGGTGGACACAGAATCCAATACTACGACAACAATTTGTTAACTTCAGACGCGATGATTGATGTTTCATTAAAGTTGATAAATACGAACCAATCCGGATATGAAAGCGACGCATGGGTCGAGAATGAGAAGAAGGTGAGGTTCATATGAGCGGGCCAACCCTCCTTGTAATGTCTAGTTGGCAGTTTTGCAGATTAAGAGCAGGCTTTTTTTTCTTTTGACTGTTATTGGTAGACATTTATAAGCAGTACTAAAGGTTTTAATAATTTATAAGCCGATAACAAGGAGGGTTCTTTTAGTGCTCATACTCAAGTTACTCCTCAATCTCTTTTGAGACGATTCTTCGAGCTCATTATACTTCACGACAACAACGTCCATATCATTACTATTTATTACTTGTATATAATGAATGAATTCATGATGAATTTAGACTTTAAGATGCATGGGAACGAGCGGCTCCGTAAAGTTTCGCCGCACCCTGTTTCAATAGAATTTTCTTGGAAATATTTTAAGTTTCCGAAGTTTCCGGTAAGTAAGTGTAGATCAATGACAGGAATAAACCATTCTCTCTAGATCCTCCAAGTAAATATGCAGGAGACTACTGCACCTCTGGTATAGTAGAGGATCAGTCAAATCAATGACACAGATTAGAAAGATACCATGTATTTTTTATATACAGGAGAAGGTTTGTTCCATAATCATATTTTAATGGCCACACCCTTAAAATCAGGGGTCGGAAATTTTAAATTCTCTACGACCTGAAACCCGAGAAATCCACATATTGCATTCTAAGCAGTCAGACCATTACACAGCTCTGCTTATAATGTTTAGAACTCATAACATGAAAATCAGACAAATCAAGTATAGCTCAAAATCACAAACATGAAAAAAAACATTGGCAAATATACAGAAACTGAAGATATTAGATTAAAACTGGAAACTGGCTACCAAATGAACATTGGAAAAATGTCGGGAAAGCAATATCTATATTATTTGTAGTGCAACGAGCGTCCACAACATAAGTAGCTTAGTACTAAGATTATAATGCAGTCACCAAAAGACATTTGTGAGACATTGATTTTCGCAGCCAGGACTATAAATTTTCAATATATCTCTTAACTAATCCCTAGAGTCTTGAAGACACCTTTCAGATTATGGTATAGCTAACACCTGGCGGAGCACAAGATCAATAAAAAATTAAGACTTGTCGTAGTCACTAGTGGACTGATCATGAAATTTTACACAATACTTTGGAACTTAATTTTAGCATATCTTCGCGGAACGACGGTTACAACAGTAGGACAGTCACAGGTTCGTAGCCTTCAATTCTTTAAACCCAACCTCAAGTTTTCTGTCTGACAAACCAGATCATAGAAAATGTCAACAATTCTTGAAAGTGATGCCGGTAAGATACAAATAGAGAAGACAACAATAAATACAGAGCGTAGCCAAGTATTTGTGATTGCTTTATAAGTGAATGCTAATGAATACTAATGAATATTAGTGGATTTTAATGAATATTATTGAATATTAGTGGAGATGGTGAGTTCTATTAATATTAGTCTGTATATTCTCTGTCTTTTTATGTGTATTCCTTATAGCATTGGATCAAACTATTTTCAGCTATTGTCGTGTACTCGAAGCACCCTGAAACTCCACGTAGAATGTTATATGCACGAAAGCTTCTATTTATATACACCACTTCCTTCGAGGTTCGACACAGGTATCAGAAATTATTGAACCCCTTCTTCCCGTCTTTTACTCCTTTTCTTCTTATTTCGACCCCAATTCCCCCTTGCCTGTTATGCTTAACCTTTACTCGTTCATTCCCTTTCACCGTTAACAGAACCTTTCACAACAGCATCGCGAATCGTGCTCCTACCAATAACCACGCACTGCCATTGTAAATTCAAAAGAAACACGCATAAAAAAAACACCACGGACCTTTTCCTCTAGAATATCAACACTTCGTGGTTCAACGCTACTGCTTATCCATAACTACCATATACCTAACTCCTGAACGGTAAAAGTGAACCCAGATCAAAGAATCTCATTTGTCCGATTTTTCATCTAAACTATTTATTTCGCAGATTGATAAATCCTCCATAAGAGGCTTGCTATTTTGCTCCAACGTTTTCTTCGTCGTTCACCTAACTAGCTTATAATCCACTCGCTATGCATATCTCCAACTTTTTAGTTCTATTCACAACATTTTTACTTCCAGTCCTCGCAGATGTTGCTCTCACAGCTCCAAAAGCAGGATTGTCTTTCACAGCCTCCGACGGATCTGTTCTGGTAGATATCGCATGGGACGATGATGCAGAAACTGGCGATCAATTCTCCTTGGATGGAGATGATATCAAATATACAATCAGTTTGTGTACGGGTAATAATAACATGATCCAGTGTTTCGACTCCTTTGTTAAAGGACAAGCTATTAGCAACAACAAGTATACTGCTGAAATAAAAACAGATGATGCTATTGATGGCTTCTACTTTTTCCAAATTTATGTGCTTTTCGCCCCTCAGGTCTTCACCATCCACTACACCAATAGATTTGAGTTGGATGGGTTTAGTGGAAGCAAAGTCACGCAAGTCCTCGGTGGTAGTATCGTGACTTTAGTGGCTACTGCAACCGATTCTCCTCCTCCTGCTGTAGCCAACGGTGGTAAAACTGCAGTTGATTCACGGTCATTTACTGTTCCATTTAGTATGCAAACCGGAAAGTCTAAATATGCTCCAATGCAGCTTCAACCAGGATCTAAAGTTACTGCCACCGCTTGGACCATGCAATATCCAACTAGTGCAGTCACATACTTTTCAACAATTGCTGGTGAACCTAATGCCCGTTCAACATTTACACCTGGTTGGTCTTACACTCCAGAATCGGCTCCGAATTATGCAACACCGGCTCCATACCCAAACACGTTTTACCCAGCAAGCGACCGTGTTAGCAAGGCCTCTTTAAGTTCTGCAGCAAGAAAAAAGAGATGGTTGTAGCATCATGAACTCTCAACCTTTTGTATATTAAATCTTCACATCAAGTTATGATATTGTTTGTAGATATCACAAGGCCCGGATACACGATATGCTGGAATGCATCGATCCTCGTATATCATGCTGTTAATGGGATTTACATATCATATAAGTACTGTCGGTTTGATTCCTCATGATCTTTCAACAACCACATTAATCAGTACCGCAGTACTTTAAAATCGATCTTGATATTGACGTTTTGGTTTGGTACACCACTTGAACATCAATGACGCAGTACATTAAAATATAGATATACACACGACCATTTTCCCTATCAGTAATCTTCGAAATCCCATCAGGCAAGTCTTCAACTTCCCCAATGTGTATGAGAAGTCCAAAAAGCAGGGTTTTAACGAGTACAGAAAAAACTACGACGAACGTTTCTAAGATGGTAAGGTCTAAAATCATACCTTTGAGCCATATCCCAAGCTGTATATTGACGGATACTTTGCTGTACACTTGTGATATTATCCAAATGGAATACAAGGAGAATGAATTTGGTGTCACTGAACACTATGTCAATAAACCAGGCATCAAGTCTGTCAATTACATATACATTTCCCCTACAAATGACTCCATGGAGACTCAGAATCAAGCCGAGGCGAAAATGATTCCTGAACAAAACAAAACCGTTCAAATATTAGGAAGAAATGATGCTACCGTAGTACAATATCCAACCGAAAAGGTGGAAAGTATTGCTGAAAAGGTAGAATATCCTCCTGAAAAGATAGAAAATACCAATTACCGTGAAACGCAGACAACGAAACTTGATAGAGAGAAATTCTGGTCACCTAGAAGGTACCGAATTGTTGCAGAGCTCATAGTGATGATGGTTGTCTGCTACTCTTTATATGCAAACACATAATTCTGCATACACTTGTTTCGTCAGAGCATAGTTTGATTCATTCCGAGTTAGATATTTCTATTTGCGGTCCCGTTACGGAAGCTCTGTCTAGCAACTCTTCATTCTTAACCTAGATGTTATAAACGATAATAGTATAAATGAACTCTCGCAAACACATTCCCAATTAGGAAATATAAACGCATCTCACGATATATAAGAAACGTAAGCACCCGAATAATTTGGGCTGCGAAGTAATGAAGGTCGATTTTTGGTTATGGTCAATTTTGGCCAAATTATGTCAAGGAATGGTGATCGGGGAGCAGATTCCTTTAAGCTCTGATTCTATAATGTTCTCCGATTCCAGCCAGACATTTATGGACGAAATGTTTGGAGACATTGTGAATACTGAGTACTCCAAGTCACACAGACAAAAGTTGCTACTGGAGGGAGTTAGTGCTGGAGGCGAGGTAAAACAACAGTACATGCCAATGCTGTCATTGAAATTACCAGGCGACGATGATACCAGTGACATCATCGAGAATTTCAGTCTCTTTGGTGGGATAGTTACGTATTCCCACTTGCCAAGTTTCAACTGTTTTGATCCGCAGCTTTATGACCGAGAAATTGACGTTGCTATCGTTGGTGCTCCATTCGATACGGGTACGTCCTACCGCCCTGGTGCTAGATTCGGACCGGATGCTATACGTTCTGCATCGAAACGATTGGGTCCATCTAAGTCAAAACATAATTACTCAATAGTAGATTGTGGAGACGTATCCATGTCTCCGTTCGATAACCGCGTAGCTCTCAACCAGCTATACCGTGGACATCGTGCGATCCACCAACATAAACGGTCTTCTGTCCCTAAAATCATAACTATGGGAGGAGATCACACTATTACGTTGATGGCACTTCGTTCTGCTTATGAGCAACACGGGAAGCAACTCAGAGTCATCCATTTTGATTCGCATATTGATACTTGGAACCCATTGGTGTTAGGTGGAGGCATTTCTGAGTATATGAGTTTGAACCATGGAACCTTCTTGCACTATGCCCACGAGCTTGGGTATATTCAGAAATCAGGTAACTGGCACGTAGGGATGCGTGCTCCCTATATTGATGATGAGTATGATGAGAAACATGATGCTGAATGTGGTTTCAAAGTGATCTCCGCTAGAGATATCGACACTCTTGGAGCCAGAGGGATTTCGAAACTACTCAAGAAGCTGGTTGGATCTGACCCTGTATATATAACCGTTGACATCGATGTGTTGGATCCTGCATTTGCTCCAGGTACTGGTACCATGGAAGCTGGAGGATTTTCCACCAGGGAACTATTGACTATTTTGGATGGTTTGCAGGGCATTCGGTTGATTGGTGCGGATGTGGTTGAAGTCAGCCCTCCGTTCGATACCAATGCTGGGATCACAAGTTTAGCAGCGACGGATGTGATTAGTTCATTTTTGAAATTGATCAACTAGATGAATATATATTCTGATTAAAAGTTGGTACTATATCCTTGATAGAACTTAAATATTGCCTATTAGTCCAGCCTACGGAAATCAGTAGATTCAAGAGTAGTGTTTAGGCCTCTAGAGAATTTAGCGAGTTTTCCCTAGAACCTAAGAAATGCCACAACTCGTAATTTTAGATTCAAAGAGTGAATATTGTGAATTATACGAGTTTTGAATTTTATTACCTCCATAATTACCAGATACCTAAGAGAGCTATGAGTGAAGCTAATATTTCTGTCAGCATTTAAAGCTGTAAATAATAAACTAATAGACTCCAAATCACTATATGCAGTATACAAACCCACAATATTAATTTGGGAGTGTTGATTATTTTCAAGAATTCATCACTCAGTTAACTAGTGAATGCTAAGAGCAGTGAAGTAGTAGTAGAGCTTTGGTGTTATTAGTGAATATTGGAGATTTAGTGAGTAGAGCAGATTATAAGCGAAGTATACGCGAATTAAAAGAGTTATGAATAGTCAATGGTGAATAGTGAGCAAATGGTAAGCAAATACTTGCTCGCTCAGTATTTGTAAAATCAGTGACTAACAGTGTGATTCGAACTTTCCTCCGTACAAAACACATATCTAACAATCTTCCCACCAACTCTCATTTACCATATATTATGACGATCTATGTTTACCACTCACGTAATGAGCCCCCTCACTCTATCAAATCTTCTACCCCAGGGCTCACTTCAGACATACTGCCATGAAATCGCACTACTTCGAAAGCACACTTCTTCAGGAGGCTATGCTAGGGACGAGAGAATCCTCGCAGTACGTCAAACATCACGTGGGTATACTAGGGAAAGATACCAGCACCCTTCCTACCGCGGTGATGATCTTTTACTAGAAGTCTACAATTCTAAGTGTCCAAGCAAGATGGAACTCTCTAAATCTACATAGCCTCGTTATTATTTCCTCATGAAGGTGAAAATGCCATCAATTAGGATGAAGAGTAAGCAAACTGAGCCACTAGACTGATTTGGTTACGAGTAACTTCACAGGATAGTGATCTTAGACGCTGCTCTGTATATTTCTTGGGGCAATACTAGTGTGCACTACCTAGGCATCCTACATCCCAAACAACCAAAAGTATCGAGATCTATTTTTAACAGAAAATTGTAAGAGATTTCAACTTGTGGATGCAACAGTGCCGTACAACGAGTCTCGATCGGTGGCTCTCTCATCTCCTTTCTGAACACAAACACAGACCCATAGCCCTTTTGCACTTTGTTATGGTTCCTGCGTGGTCGTGCAAGTCCGCATTCTAAACGTGACATCAAGAATGGGACTCAATTTAGACGTGGATCATAGACCCATCATAGACCCACGTTACGTGGAAGAGGTCATTTTGGTGATCAAGACCATCATGGTGTTTCTAGTTGTAGTATGTTGTTCTTGTAGATCTCCAAACTGTCGTAGTGTCTTTTGCAACTGTGTTCCCAAGTCGTGTCTACTCTGAAAGTTTTTTTCTTTTTTTCATGTCTCCCAAAAGATCACAACAAATCCCCCCAAAGCAATTCTACTACACATCTTCTTCTACCAGCGGCAAGGTTTAGATTGATATTGCTAGCATAAATTATAGGCAAACGTTGATTTCTGAAGCGATCAAGTTGACTTCTGAATACATTTGAATAATTTTCCTTTTGAACGGTGCCGAGGCTACAATATATGGTCAAACCCACAAGTCCTATTCACCATCTTATCCCTAAAGTATTAGATTAAAGTAATAAACCAAATATTTCTACTTCTAATACCGCGTCATTCGTTTGAAGTCCATCCAATATCTTAGAATTCACAACCATAATCCTCTAGATCAAGCACAAGATGGCTCAGAGAGATCTTACTTTTAATAATCCACAATTTCAGGGGGAAGAGAGACCGACCAACCCATTTAGCTCACCCGAAGAAGAAGCCAGATCTATGTCTTCGAGTCAAAGGTCAAGCGCAACTTCTTCAAGTGAAGATGATCCACTCCATGCACAATATGGAAGACCTTTCAATGCCTATAACGGCTATTATTCACAAAACGAAGGAACCACTTCAAAACTCCTTTCAAATGATAACTCTTCGAACGAGGAAAGAATACCTGCATCTCGTAGCAACTACTCGAATAATTTAGCAAACTACGCTAACAACGGAGCCAACTCGAGCTCCAACGCTACCAACATCCAGGTTCCTACTGAATACGATAGATACCCTTCAATGGCCGGTTCCAGAGTCGTTTCGTCGTCGTCTTTAAACAATATGGGCCCAAACAGCCAACTTGGACATAAATCTTCGTCTTTGCAACAAAAATCAGATGGTGACTCGTCTTCAATGTCATCTGATCCTTTTTCCCACGGGGACGAGTTTTCTCCCTTTGGAGGATACCCTGCATCATCATTCCCGTTGCACATTGATGAAAAAGAAGCGGATGATTACCTTCACAACCCAGACCCTATAGCCGATGCAAATTATGATAAAAATCGATTCATGGCAGATTTGAAAAATATGGACAAAAGATCCTTCGGTGGATTATTGGGTGTAATTGGTCTCTTGATCGGTGCATTGGTACTTTTCATTTTATTACCAGTTCTTACATACTCGGGTGTAACCAATCATTACAAACCAGAGACATATGAGGTGTTGACTGATTATAAATATCCTCTTCTCAGTGCAATCAGAACTTCTTTGGTGGACCCTGATACGCCTGATGACGCCATGAGCAAAACTGCCAAGGATGATTCTACATGGAGCCTTGTCTTCTCTGATGAATTCAATGCCGAAGGAAGAACATTTTATGAGGGTGATGATCAATTCTTTACTGCTCCAGATCTTCATTATGATGCTACCAAGGATTTGGAATGGTACGACCCTGATGCTGTCACCACCGCCAACGGTACTCTTAACCTCCGTATGGATGCTTTCAAGAATCATGATTTGTTCTATAGATCAGGAATGGTCCAAACTTGGAACAAGATGTGTTTTACACAAGGAAGAATTGAGGTCTCGGCCCGTTTACCAAATTACGGTGGTTTCTCTGGTTTATGGCCAGGTATATGGACCATGGGTAATTTGGGGCGTCCAGGATATTTAGCTACTACCGAAGGTGTTTGGCCATATTCATACGACACATGTGATGCGGGAATCACCGCTAACCAATCTTCTCCCGATGGTATTTCATACTTGCCTGGTCAAAGATTGAACTCGTGTACTTGTCCTGGAGAATCGCATCCCAACAAAGGAATTGGCAGAGGTGCTCCAGAAATAGATGTTATAGAAGCTGAAGCTGACCCCAAGATAGGTGTTGGTGTGGCATCGCAATCATTGCAATTGGCACCCTTTGACATTTGGTACTACCCTGACTACAATTTCATTGAAATCTTTAATCATGCTGTCACGACCATGAACACATATACTGGAGGTCCGTTCCAAGAAGCGCTTTCCGCAACCACAACTTTAAATATCACCTGGTACGAAAGAGGGGACAATGGCCACAATTTCCAAAACTATGGGTTTGAATATTTGAACGATGACACCGATGGATATTTGCGTTGGTTTGTGGGTGAAGACCCAACAATGACCGTTTATGCCAACGCTTTGCACCCCAATGGGAACATTGGGTGGAGAAGATTATCAAAGGAACCAATGTCGATTATTATGAACTTGGGTATCTCTAACAACTGGGCATATATTGACTGGCCTTCCTTACATTTCCCTGTGACAATGCGTATTGACTATGTACGTGTTTACCAACCAAAAGATGACGTCAACATCGGATGCGATCCTGATGATTTCCCTACCAGCAATTACATTGAGTCACACTTGAACATTTATGAAAATGTCAACTTGACATCCTTTGAAAGTGGTGGTTACAAGTTCCCAAAGAACTCTTTGCTCCATCAATGTTAGATCATCACAGAACTTTTACTCATCAGATTTGATCTCAACACTCAAGTAAATCTTCGAAAGATCGCTCCCGAAATCTCTTCATGTAAATTAGGCTACGGCACATCTCTTCTCCGGTTGTTTTTATAATATTTAGGTTAAATATACTATTTCTCATGGACTCAAGGTCTGAGTGGTAAAATTCATAGCAGAATATCTTGTAGCAGAAATTAGTGAAGATTTAACGAAGTCATAGCGAGTGTAAGTGGAGTTTTAGTGATTTATTGAACTATTCAATAAGATTTATTCTAAAAAATGATCTTTCATCTTTTGTGAATTCTTGAATACTTCGCTACGCTCTACGTACTAATAGTAGTAATTCAGGTCATTCAACAATTGCTGAGTACTGGCAATCCATTATCTCCCTAATAAACGGATACCGGAGAGAACAGGAGTGATGTGAAAATTTTAGTGTATTTAAAGCTGCAAATAATCTTACACATACCAATTTTTTATATGCAGTACGATTTCATCAGTAGATATAGCTAGTGGTATATAGACCAAAATTGCCTCTGCTAACCAAGTTAAGACTTGAACAGCCTGATATAACCCCCAACATACCGTATACGAGTTCTTTGTAATACTAACTACTTATTACCCATTCAACATAGAGTTCTACTCAAATAAGAAGCTCATACAATTCGTCTTCTGCACGACCATATATGGGAGAGCTTAACGAGGCAAAAGACATCTAATTAGAGTACATTTGAAACCGTAGTGAATCTTTGAGAGATTTAGCACTTATTAAAAAGATACGAGCGATTTGAATAGCTCTCTCAATATGAGTAGCTCTCTCTGTATTCACAAATAATGTTATGTAACTGTACAGGTCATTGTGTAGATCTATATGTACTCACTATATGTAGTACATAAATAACAGTAGATTCAGTTCCAGAAATAATGATCAGAATTGCCTCTACTTCTAAATTAACACCTAGACAGACTTAAATAGCCCCAGCTATATAATATACGAACTCCCGATAATTTCAACTACTTATTAATATTCAGTACGAAGTGTCGATTACATAATCATTTAATTAGAATTGAGAATTAGTGTATTTGGTGAATCGTAAGTATTACTAGTGGAGATGAGTGAATCTCAGTGAATCTCAGTGAATCTCAGTGAATCTCAGTGAATCTCAGTGAATCTCAGTGAATCTCAGTGAATCTCAGTGAATCTCAGTGAATCTCAGTGAATCTCAGTGAATCTCAGTGAATCTCAGTGAATCTCAGTGAATCTCAGTGAATCTCAGTGAATCTCAGTGAATCTCATTGAATATTAGGGATTATTAGTGAACATTGGTGACTTGTAGTAAATATTAGCGAGATTTAATGAATATTTTTGAGATTTGGTGAATATTTGTGAATTCAGAAGCTGGGAAATGTACGAAAGCTAGATCTAGGAAATGTAGAGCTAAAGTTTAACAACCTATAGAAGTGATAACTTATAACTTCAAAGAGCGTTAAAGATCTCTTGTAGTTTACCAAGCTCTTTTCGATTCCTGAGAGAACTTATTGCTTCGCTCATAGTTCTCATTCTCGCTCATCTAAAGTAAGGCCCGTACATATTCCAAATCTTACGAACAAGACTCAACTTGGTGTCGATATCAAACTCAGCGTTGTTCAATTCGTTCAAGTCACGGATCCAATCGTTCTTCAACTGTTGTGGAATGATCAAGTTCGAGGTGATGATCAAATTGATAATTTCAATGAGAAGTTGTCCTTCAAAGTTCTGGGCTCCATCCTTAGAATTACTTAACAATACCAACAAATTTTCGATATTGTTCAACGATTTCAAACAGATGATGTTAACCTGTTTGCCGTTGATGGTGATTGGTTTGGCACTGGTCAAGTATGCCCAGAGTTTGTAGACAATAAACAACGACGGACTGATGGAGACGATTCCAAACACCAATTGCTGGGATTTCAACAACTTATCAATACCGCTAACGACGATACCTCCGTCAACCTTTGTCTTTTGGATCTGGATAAGAAGCGATCTGATCAACGAGCCTCTGATTAAAGATTTGACGGGACTACGGATCTCTGATTCATACTTAGACATCAAGAGAGTGAGATCACCGTTCTGGATCGATTGGTGGATCTGTTGCTGGTCGATTCCAGTGACGTTTTCGTCAGCGAGAAAGTCGATCACCATACGTTCTAAGGAATCCAAATCTGACTGGAGAGATTCTTTGGATGTGATTGAAAGGTCGCCATCATGTCTCAAGATGTTCAACATATCGTTGACAGGTTTGACAAGCCAGTTGGTCCAAAATCCACAGATGGTGTCGATGAAATTGTATTTGAACCATTGGGCAATTTCCTGTCTGTTATCATAGGCGTTGATGATTTGCGAGGGACCTATGTGGAGGAGAACTAACAAAACAAACCAGTAGCGGGCGATGAATGTAGGTTGGTTACTGGCAGATGTTATATCTTGTTGGTTGAAAGCGATAGTGGCATTAATAACGTTGAAAATACGGGAATTTTCCGATTTTGTTGGTAAGATTTCAAGAATAGACTCCAAAGTGTCCAAAGAGAGATTATGGAGCATCTTATCGATTTTTGTGGTGCTTTGATCTATTTGCTGGTTGATATCGATGATTTTAGCGTTGATTTCCTTGTTCACTAAATTCAACGGAGACCTGATAATGGATTTGGCGACATGGCTGTACCAGCTAGTAGAGCCTCCCTTCGATAAGTTCAATAAAGCCACTGCTGGATTGTTCTTGATGAAGACTTGGCTCACTACATTTTTAATAGACGAATAGACTACCGAGATGGTATGCTTGGCCTGGTACAAGTGGTGGTATAGCCAGTTATCCTCCTCAGTTCCTGATGTGTTCAACACGAGAGTTTCTTTGGTGAATGTATCGTTGACGTGAGAATAGACAGACTTTCCCAACGAAAATAAACGGCACGGAGCGGTCTGGACAAAGTAGATCAGTTTCTTGTAAAGAGAGTTGTTGAGGTCCTCCCAGTAAATAAGGTTATTTTTGAGGAGTAAAGTCTTGTAGATGATGGAATTGGAGAGATTGAGGTTGAGGGTGAGAAGCGTGTAGTAGTTGATGAGTTGGTTGGTGGTCGTTGTGAGCTGGGTGATAGGGAGGACTTCTCCATCGCTCAAATCGAATTCAAAACCTTCTTCTGCAATGGCTGTACTTTCTGTAAGATCCGTAATGTCTGCATTGGTAGCGACAATACTTCCATTGCCACCAAACCCCTTCACCTTTTCATACAACTTCCCCAACTTCTCCAAACTGACCCCTGAAACTTTATTGAACTTGAAATCCTCGATATTTAACAAGTAATAGACATCCTGGAACGTCTCCTGTAAAACAGCAAACTCCTTGTCTTGATCTGTTTGTGTTGTAGTTTGTTGCTGGGAATATGCTGTCAACTCATTGGTGAGGAAATTCGTGGTCAACCCATTTACTTGCTTGAACTTGGCCTTCAATTGCAACGAGATCCGATTGTTGCTGTTGATATCACGTATAATCTGATGAGAACGTGATCCTTTGGATCCTAGACCTGGCGTTAGGAAATCCATGGTAAGAAAAGTGGAGGTTGCTATTTTTTCGCAACTCAATTATAGGAATATATATAACCGTAGAATCACGAGGGACTACCAATGATAGAGATAAGTAAAAGAGATTCGATAGCCAGAAATCCCTTTAGAAAATCCCCGTAGCCCTATATATTACTATACAAGCTTGAATTCTACTAATATCCTTAAAATCTACTAACATTCTTGAAATCAACAATTGGCATTGTCTGTTATACTCAAGACTCTCTTCATTTGATTTGTATTGTCAATCGTTGAAGCCATTATTTGTCCGTAGACTTACAATTCAGTTCTCGTAATCTAATTAAAGACTAAAAATCTCGTTCAGGACTTCTAATTGCTAAATGGTAGCTATATATACTCTACACTGCGTACTCTTGGTACTAGAATGAGGCCAGGAAGCAAGCAATTGTTTTAATCTTGAACTATGCATTTATCTTGTAGGCACTATTTATCGAATGAAGCACTAGTACCATCAGCTGAGAGATCTTAGAAAGATCAGTTTGAATTCCTTCTACATGAGTTCGAGTTTCTAAGCAAAGTCAGATATAAATGTCCAACTATCGTTTCTAGGCGACTCTCTGCTCGCTCCATTTACCTTCATTATTCCTAATCATCATCTTCGTTTTTATTATCCAAGACACCAGATTCTTTCACCAAACTATCAATTTCTTCATCGGTCCAGATCTTGTGGACGGCTTTTCCGTCTTTTGGCCCCAAACTCAAGGTTGCAAACTCCAATTTTTCACTGTTTAAATTAGAAGAGTCCATGGTCTTTGACAATACCTTAATAGCCAATTCGCAGGCTTCTTTCAAGCTCAATTCATCCTTGTAATCCTTCTTTAAGAGAGTTTGGGCTGCTGAATGGTTTGCTCCAATAGAGGTAGCTTTCCAACCAGAATAGTTACCGGATGGATTAGAAGTGAATAATTGGAATTGATATCTATCGTCATAACCGGCGTATAAGAAACTTACACCAAACGGTCTTAAACCACCATGTTGAGTATAACCTTGTTTCACGTCACACACCTTCTTGATCAAGGTCTCACAAGGAATCTCTTCGTTATAAACCTTCAAATATTGTTGGGCATTGATACGGGCGTTATTAACCAAGATCGATGCGTCGGCAGTCATACCAGCCACTGCGCAAATCATATTATCGTTGATGACATAGAGCTTCTCTGCCAGTCCATCATTGTCCAATAATTTGGATGTTACTTTCTTTTCACACGCTAAGACAACACCTTCCGATGACAAGATCCCAATGGCTGTACCAGCCAACGAAATCGCTTCTTGAGCATATTCAACTTGGTATAATCTACCTTCGGGTGAGAAGATGGTGGTTCGGGAATCGTATCTTCTAGACATTGTGAGTGAATGTTTGAGTTTTGAGATTAATTAGTGAGGTTACTAGAGTTTATAGTGGGGTAGTTATGTGAGGTCGCAATGACAATTATCCCTAGACGTTGATATCTTGGTGGTTCCTGGTAGTTGAGTGGCAATAGATTTTCGATTTGGTGAGCGGTGTTTATGGTGGGTCGTGTGGGGAGAAAAATTGAGATCCAGACAAGACAGACAAGATGAAGCCAACTTGATCGATAATACTACGAGTTTATTGTTAGGGACACAAAGGAAGAAGGGTGAGGGTGAATAGCCGAAATTGCTTGATAAGAAAGAAGTTTCTATGTTGGAAATCAAATCAATGAAATCCTGTTTGTAAATTTACGATGGTTGTAAGGTTTGGCTGCGAAATATAACTAAGTGCTGAGGTTTTACCACAAAAAGATCTATGTTAGATTAGTGAGTAGTAGTTTAACAGATCTTCTGTACTGTAAGATTGCAATGGCTTCTGGTTTAAATGACGGTTCTTGCAACAACTTAGACTCTTTGGTTTAGAAAATGACCGATCGCACACAGTCATTATAGGGAGTAGAGCTAGCTGGAGCAGGCGAGTTGAAGACTTTCACTCTTTATGGAAGTGAATCATAATCCCGTAGTTGCTTTGCAAGCTGAAATTTCAGAATTTACAATATCTAATCTTGTAAGAAACCAGGATCTTATTTACGAGATTCTTATAAAATCGGGCAAACCGTGTCGATTCTTATATATTGATTAAGAAACTCCACCAAATGGGAACTGTTTCCTACCTCAAGTTTGACTCCATAACTTTGGAGATTTCTGGATACACAGCTGGATTTCTAGAAACACAACTGAATATTTATTGAGAAGTATGGGAACATATCGGGAAATGCATCGTGAATATTGGCATGAATAGTACGGTCATGAAAACTTATAGAAACTTTGATAACCCTAATAACAGAGACTTCCAATATCCAAACTTCTACTAATTAGACTACGGGGTTTTAGTACTAACGATTGGTAATACTAGTAACCTAACATAACGAAGTCGTGCGAGTACCCATTTTACGTATCTGATTCGCTTAACAAAACATCTCAGTACTAAAAACCAAAGTGACTTGTGGTAACATGAGAGTGTTTGTCACGTCGCTCAATGTTCCAATAGGGTACACCACCCCTTCGTTCCCGTCACTATTTTGGCCCCTAGGAAATGACAAACCTCGCTATGAAGCTCTGTTCCTATACTTCTCCATAGATATCTGGAAATTCACCCTCTACTGGTCCCTCCTCTTCTTTGGCGGGATATACCTCGGCGCTGGTGCTATTGCAGTCTTCAACAACTTGTTCAACAATTATCGCCATAGTGTTCCTATACTGAAACTCTCTATGATTGGAACAGTAGTGATACTTTTCTCATACATAATTGCTGGACTATTCAAAGGATTCGCTCTGGGAGCGGTGATCGGTTTACTATTAAGTGCTATATATAGAGCTGGTTCTTTAACAATGAGTACTTGGATTCCATTCAGTTGGGGGGTTGCTCAGATATTGTATGATATTTGCAGCTCTTATCTGACAAGTCTGATAATATTATAAGCTCCAGGAAATTTTAGCCGCAACAGACTGGTAATTCTGTAATGATTGATACCAAAATCGCAGAGTTCTGCTATGGCTAGAGCCTGTTCTAATAGGTGGTAACGACTGGTTCGGAAATGGAATACCTCTAAATAATATAGAAGAAAAGCTCACTGGTCGGAAACCATTAAACATCGAAACTCACAAAATTGTCATTAGTTGCTTTCACGTTCCAAAGGATCAATCAGACTGAAACATGTCCAACTCCTTAAAGAATCTCTCACCACGATCATAGTTACATTCAAACGATTGTCGCTACCGAGAGAATAATTAGCAGAGACCTTCCTAGATCCTCTGGCTTGGACTCAAAGGGTTAGCGAGACGAATATTCAGCATCGTATCACAACGAAATTAAAATGAATATTCTAAAGATTATATCGCCATTTAGCATAACATGATCAATAACACTATAAGTATTTACAAAGTTCGTCTCATAGGAGTCTTGTAGTGTCTAGAATGCACAAGCCGTATCATAATTTCAAGTAAACAAATTGTTAACTGTAGCTATGTGAATAGATGTATAATTATCAGGCATATCCGGCGTATCTACTAATATTTCGCAGCCATGTCGCGACGCGCCATGCGACACAAAAATCCAAAATCAAGTGGTGGAATCCAATTCAGATACCAAAACATCTAGTCGCCATGGTCGATACCAGCTTTCTTCTGATCAATCCGGCCATTCACACGTTTCTAAATCTCCACAATTCTCCGTCATGCTCGTCACATCGTTCACAACTCGTAAATCTTGCCCATGAAACACTTCAACTTATGAACAACCACCAAGCGTTGGCTCCGTCATATCAAATCCTAATCAACTACTTAAACTCACAAAGAATAGCACACCCCTACACAGAAAGATGGGTGACTAATATCTCCACCATTAGTGAAACACTTCTTCAAACTTTTGAAGGAGAGATAAAGTCACTTTTGGCAAAAGACTACAGGTCCCAGACTTCTATCCCCACTCACGAACTCTTTACCAAAGTCAGCAAAGTCGTGGAGTCCTCGTTAATCCAAGGAAAATACTACATGGCACAATACTTTCTTGATAGTTATGGGACTCTTGTTCAATTCATCTCACAGCCGGCGACTCACGAGATTTTGGTGGAAAATAGCTATCTTCAGTATCTATTTTATCAGTATATCATAGGGATATATCGTGCGATATGGTTTCCAGTCGAAGAAATTAAATCTCTGCAAAGCTTCACCTTTTCCAAAGAGCCAGAGTCTATAAATGCATTCAAGCTGGTCGAAAACTCATTCAAGAAGATAGTTGTCTACTATTCAAAGAACGAGACGTTACTCAAGAAGGATTGTGATGAGTCAAGGTATTATTGGCTCGCGCGTTATGTCCGACTAGCATTATTGTTTATGCAACTTCGGTTTGAAGAGTTTAAGCATGAGTTTATAGCCATCAAGAATGAATTTGAAGACTACGACATGGAAGATTTCTTATCAGGACTAACTTTGAAGTCTGCAATCTTGATCATGTACGGTATCACGCTTCTTCTATCCAAGCCATTTAAAGAGTTATCCTTAATTGATGACGACGTCATTATCGATCTCTTCATTGCTAAAGACGATTCTTTGCAAAGCATGTTTTATTACGGGGTACTATTACCGTTATCAAAACCAAATTTCAAGCTTGTTCAGACCAACTTGAACAAAAGTGACCTTACCGAGTTGCTACAAGCACATCTTGGATTTACATTACCGCTTCCCCTCAAGAATTCCGTCAACCAGAACTTTCTTGAATATGTTCTTTTGATTATTCAATTCAAGTCTTTCATATCTATCATGTCTGTAACCAAACAAATTCCTGCGGAGAAACTTTTCTCGTTGATGGGATTTGACGATCTGGTGTCTAGTGAAGAAATCATTCAAAAGCTTATGACGTTGATTGGTGGCTTGGGGTTGGGAAAAATGGGGGTTGGTTATAATGCTGATGAGAAAGTATTCTACAACGACGAGGTAAATAGAGAGAAATTGACCGAGATGCTACAAGGCGATATCGAAAGGTTGGCTAGAGATATGGAGGGAGAAAGTATGGCAACTTTAATGAAAGGATTGTTGATTGAAAAGTATTTTAACTAGTCATTATAATATAATCTTTACGATTATGGAACCATTATATTTTGTGCTTCATTTTTTATTTAGGCATCCAAACCCGACGAGCTCTTGATCCAATTGAAACACTGAACACAAGAGAACTTGAAAGCTCGGGAGTTTAAGAAATACTGAGAATACCTGAAGAGCTATGAGAGAATACTGAACTCACAAACACTTTAGGTGAATACAGAAGTCAAGAACTATTCAAGAGAAGAAAATGAAGTACGAGAGACTCTAAGACTTCCTAAGTGACTCTATGTATATTAATATGTGTATCAGGAGACTAAAACTATGTCTCCTACTGGGAAGTGCTAGCACACTATTCAATAGATCTATATAATTTATAAATCAATTCCATCATATATAACCTTCCAGCCGTGGCATTAAATCTGACATTTCCAATATCTAGATCTATGGTTATACCATCATTTGTGTTCTGTTCTTCGTCATGGAACAAGAGTTGTTTGACCAAGTAACATGCAATCATAATCAAATATACTCCACAGTCATCGAAATTATCCTGTTGGTCACAGAGCATCTTGACCACGTCTATCTTCTTGTTCCCTTTGACTATAGACTTGCACGAGGAAAGACGAGTGGTTAGTTCTCCTAACCATTCCTTCTCTGCGTCGTCGTCATCGATGTTCATGGAGTCGTATACATAAAGTCGATTCTCAAGGACCGAGAACAATGCGAGTGACCAATGGTCACCGTTGTTGACGTCCTCAAAGTCGATATTGTCGTTGTCTATAAAGTTGATGGGTAAAAAGATGAATTTCAGATCCTTTAAGTCGTCGAGAGGCAATATCGCCTCGATATTGTCCGGGGGAAAATGAAGGAATAGTTGTACTAGCGAAGGGTTAAGCAATTGGACCTGGTGGTTGAATTTGTGAAGATCCAGCTTCGGTTTTAGAAAGTTTTGATATATAAGTTCAAACATCAACGAGATGTTATTGTCGTTGAGCCATTCTTCGGGCCACAAGAGGTCGAGATCTGATCGGTAGACTGCTGTGGAGTGATACTGGAAGAGTTTACAATCGTGAGATCTAGACTCGCCAGAGAGTGTAAGGATCTTATTGTACACTCGTTTTAAGTTGGTGGTGGTCGCGTACGAGGACCCATCCCCAACACTGTCGCCAGCACTACTATCGCCGGCATTTTCCTGTTCTCTCTGCAATTTCCGTCTTCTGGCAGCATTGACTTTCTTCTGCAATCTCTTCTCCTTCCTCTCTGATTTAGTAAGCTTTTTCATGGGATCTTCCACCTCGTTGTCGGCGTCGTCTTCCCCAGATTCCAGGAATACGTCGTCCCAAGGAAGCTGTTCAAACCCCACACTTTTCACCAATGGTCTACCTCGCCTCCCCAAGACCTGTCGTATGGATCCCATCCCCACACAGAACCCTTTCTGTTCATTATATACAATTCGAGTCATGGGTCGGAGTCTTCGTTTGAATCTCAAGATTTAATTTTTCACTCGGAAGTAAAAGAAGTAGTTACAGAACGATAGATTTGAACCCTTCAAAGTTCTCAGAGTGACTCTATACCGATCATATCACAGAATGTCGCCATATCGTTATATTCTTAGAGTGAATACACGCTTCCTCAGAGCGAGTCCACGCTTTACGAGTCCTTGTCGCTACTTGAGTCTTCAAACTCGTCCTGCCCCAAATGGTCAGGGGTTAGGACAGCCAACCCACGAGACCAGACCTCACTATATCCCAGTGGCCGGCAATCTTACTCCGGGAATAAGTGCATTAGAGTATTACAACAGACGGTTAAAGTTTTCAAAGAATATGCCCGTGAAATCGATCGCCATTTTTGTGGGCAACAGTGTGGCCTTCAGCTCTGGAAGCGTCTTCTACGACTTCCAACAGGACAACGACTTGTACTATATGACTGGGTGGTTGGATCCTGACTCGGTTGCTATAATAGAGAAGAAATCTGACTCCGGTAGTGACGACGATGTGGTTTTGCATATGTTGGTTCCGGCAAAAAACCCTAGAACCGAATTGTGGGAGGGGCCTAAGCTGGGATTGGAAGGTGCTTATGACTATTTCAACGCCGATCACGTAGAAAATATCGACAGGGCTCCACAGTATGTTCAACAATTGGTCAACTCCGCAGAAGTTATATTCTGGGACGATAAGTCCAAGAATTCCGGAGGACTGCCGTTCAAGAATTTCTTTGGAATAGGAACCTTCAAAAGCGACAACATATCGGACGTTGTGACAAGGTCCAAGAAAACCGTTCGGTCCTTAAAGTCCATGGTTGCGGAGGAACGTTCCATCAAGTCCGAGGCAGAGATCAACGTCATGCATGCTGCTGGAGTTATATCTAGTCGAGCCATCAATAAGGCTATTGCCCAAGTAGGCTCGCCATCGCCGATACATACCGAGAAAACTCTCGCCCAATACTTGCAGTACCAGTTTGTTAAGGGTGGTTGCGACAAACAGGCGTACATTCCTGTCGTTGCCAGCGGAAAGAATGCATTGACTATCCACTACACCCGTAACGACGATTTGTTATATAAAGACGAAATGGTGTTTGTCGATGCTGGGGGCAAGCTAGGCGGATATTGTGCTGATATTTCGAGAACCTGGCCCAACTCTACAAATGGATTCAGTGACGCTCAGAAGGATATTTACGAGGTGGTGTTGAACACAAATAAAAAATGTATTGAGCTATGCAACGAGGCCAAGAACGTCTCGCTTAATGATATCCACGAACATTCAGTGAAGCTTTTGACTCAAGACTTGCGTAATTTGGTTGGGTTTAGTGATGTTTCTGCCGGCGATGTCGCTAGGATCTTGTACCCACACTACATTGGCCACCACTTGGGTTTGGATTTGCATGATATTCCATCGGTATCCAGATTCAAGCCGCTCGTGGAAGGGAACGTCGTCACCATCGAACCTGGATTATATATTCCTCAAGATGATAGATGGCCAAAGCATTATCAAGGTATTGGGGTTAGAGTGGAGGACGATATTGCGGTGGGTAAAATCAGCGACGAGATCTTGAACTTATCTAGTGGTTGTGTTAAGGAAATTATAGATATTGAGTCGTTGATAAGAAGTGGAGAGGTCACTACTCCTGGAGCCCATGATGAGTTGATAATCTTAGATATTTGATCAGAAACAGGAAAAAGTGGACACTTGTTCCAGACTTACCAAGATAATCATCATAATTGATGATGTCCCTGTACATATTCTAAAATCTTCAAAATTGATGATGTGTCTGTACATATTCTTGAAAAACTATTCATTAAAACTATTTACAATAATGTAGTCCAATATTAGCGCCTGGCGACAAATAGGGCAATGAAAGTAGCCAATGAGCTACATCTAACATGATAAAATAGACCATACTCTGAGATTTTCAGATCTCATTTAGATTTCTGTACTGAATTTTCAAATTCTGCTATGTCTGGTTTAGGCTTTTATCTTTTTCATCAGTCAGTGTTTAACGACCAATATTCAACAACAAAGAGTTCTTGGATCCATCGTCTCCACTTGATCCCTTACCACTTGGTATATATGAAACGTTTGGAGAGTTGGCCAAGGTTTGTGCGATATCCTTCGAAGCTTCTAATCTTCTAATCATCAATAAACCATCACCGGCCTTGGCCAAAGCCCTGGAGACTGTTTCAGCACTCTCGGCTTCACCCTCAGCTCTAATAACACTAGCCTTTCTTTCCTGTTCTGCCTTTTCTACAAGGTACTTAGCTCTCTCAGCATCTTGCTGAGCAATCTGTTTTTGTTCAACTGCCTTGGTGAATTCTCTACCAAAGGTCATGTGAGTTATGGATACATCTTCCAATCTGATATTGAATTCGTTGGCTCTTCTAGACAACTCTTGTCTGATTCTAGCACTGACAACCTCACGCTGGGTAATCAATTCTGCTGCGTCGAATTGCGCAACAATAGACTTCAAGACTTCGTTACCAATAGCTGGTAACACTCTTTCATCGTAATCCAAACCCAAACTTTGATAAATGGTTGGTAATTTCATAACTTCTGGTCTGTGCAAGACTCTTAAGGTCAACGAGACATTTTGTAAATCTTTAGAACCGGTGGTGGTGGCAATAGTCTTTGGCTTAGTTCTGACATCATACACAATTGCTTTCTGTAACCATGGAATCAAGAAGTGGGTTCCTTCCCCAATTACATCTTGTTGCACACCCTTAAGACGGTCGAAAATAACGGCTCTCTTTCCACCTTCGACATCATAAAGTGCAGATTGACCTAAAGTGATGGCTATCCCCGCAGGGATAGCAATTTTGGATATGATTTCAGCAAATCTACTGGACATGTTGTTGATATAGAGGTGAGTAGAAGGAGAGTTGATTTTGAAGTTTTTTGATTGCCACTGAGTGTGGGTAAATCCGCAGGTTAGGGAAATATTACAGGTTATGTAAAAGAAAAAATACACTTTTAACAGTGCAGTTTACATAGGATGCAAAGAATGCTTACAACCAAGCAACACTAAAATCGATATGAAAACAACGGCACGCCTAACCAGTGAACTCAGTAAATTAATCTATTAAAAATTTACAGAGCTTTCATAACTGGGATTTTGAAAAAAAACTTCTAGAACAGTTAGTATCTAGAGTTCTTGGTTCAGACGTTGAAACAGCTAGTCTAGAATCACTATTACAAACAAGTCGTGTTCTTGTAGCTGAGAGTCTTCAAAACATTACATTTACACAGTCTAAAGGAAATATAATTGAAGTTTTATTAATGTACAATTTAATAAGTGGAAAATATAAAACTCCCAAGAAAACAAGACAATCCAACAATGGCTCGGTTGGATCAGCCAGGAAAATGAAAGTAGATGCAAAAGATGTAGGCTGGTGATGAATATGATTATTGTGTCTAATATGTCGATTACGAGACATCAGCAAATGAGCGGAATGAGCGAAATGATGTCGTGTTGTGTGTTGGATCAATATGAGGCTGGACTGGGAAATTTAAAGAAATAAATTCAAGGAACAGTTCCACGTAGATGTTCAAAAGATTAAACCTTGCCATGCTGTGGCAACGAGGAGAGTCGAGTCGAGTCTCTTGTATGGCGAAGACTCTTTTTCTAACTCATGAATACAATCCCCTTTTATTATATTTCCTAAATTGAATGCTCGAATTATCTGTTTTGATTTAGAACCCTGTAAATTTCTCTCCTGTTTTAAAAACTACGTCCAGTTGAATCACCTCGCATGCCAGTGACACTAATTATCAATAAAATAGACCAAAGTCCATGCTGCACCAGCAGCAATCGAACCAATGGCCACCATCTGCAAACCCTCACTGATCTTTTTACCCTTTCCACAATCGTCCCCAAGGGAAATAGAAGTCTTGATGTAACCAAAAATGAATAATGTGACCAACATAACAATCACGGAAACCAACAATCCAGTCTTAACTACTGTTGTGAAGAAATATGGAAATAATGGAACGAACCCACCCAAAAAGTATGATATCCCAATAGTTAAAGCAGAGGTAAACTCTCTACCTTCAGCAGGTTCTTCTAACCCTTTACCGAACCTGATTACAAAATCAATCAAGTTCTTAGGTTGAGAATCCAAATCCTTCAAGAAGGAAGCAATAGTTTGTTCCGAGGCACCCAACTCAAACATAATTTCGGCGGCGTCTTGGTTGATAAGTTCTGGTTTCTTGAAAAATTCCAATTTCTCCTTCTTCACTTGAGACTTGTAATATTCCGCTTCCGATTTTGCTGCCAAGAACCCCCCTAATCCCATAGATATGGCTCCACTGACCAACTCAGCCATACCACCAGTGATAACTAATTTTGAATCACCCAACGATGATAACCCTGCAGTCAAGGCAAATGGAACAGTCAAACCATCACTCAAACCAATTATAATATCTGACATGACTCTTGGATCAAATTTATTGAAGAACCCCATATCCTCAACGTCGTCGTCATCGCCTTCATTAACAGACTTCATAGCATTCAATACGGATTCTTCAACAGCAACTTCTTGTCCTCTGTCGGTGGATCCATATGGATTTTGGTTGTTTTCTAAAAGACGATCAACTCTTTCCAACTCGTCATCTGATTTGTTTCTGGTTAAGAATGCTCCTATCAAGTTTTTAACTCCTACTATCGACATTGCTTTTGTGTTTTTGATGTGTGGTATAGGATGGGTGAATAAGATTTTCTATAGATATCTCAAGTCTGACAGATCAACCTTTGAAGTAGAAGTGGCGTAGACTGTTATAATTTTCATTCTGCCGTTCAATGCCATCGTTTTGGATTGCAGAGTATCTGCAGGATTATCCATGATTGCTCTGTATGCATGATTAGTATTATTGATATTTTAAAGGATGAGTAATGAAATTTATTTGATTGGCTGAATTGCACCACCCCTCGCAACGGCAAACGTATATCACCAGGGACCCTAACCTTTCTTTGGGGAATTTCCATTACATAATCATTTATGTCTATAGTAACATTAATTACAACCGTTTCAATAGGCCAGTGTTCAACATGTTAATACCTAGCAACCTGTACCGTTTTAGAAGTAACTGCAAATTGACGTTTTCGGGCCGACTTGACTTTGTTTGTTTGCCATTTGATTCCTTTGCATAGTAAGAATTTGGAAATTGTACAAATATTATAAGAAGCCTCCTTTTACATGTGACAAGGTGATACTACGCTAAGGCTCTTGTTGGGGTATTGACTCTTGAGTTGTTCTCTAAAATGTTCTCATGAGAGCTCTTTGTAAGTTTCCCATTCTTCAAACTCTATGTATTAATGCATCCAAATATATATCAAGAACCCAAAGATATTGTACTCTACACACGCTCACCGTTACAGACTCTACACATACCCACCACTATATACTCCTGCTATATAAGCAGTACAGAATAGTAATCTCTCTTTAGTGGACATTGTGACATTTTGAAATTTTGACATTTTGACATTTTTGCGCTTTTCAAATTTTGCAGCCAAATCCTCATTTCACTAATTTAAGAGAAGTTGGTTAATGTAACAATTCCAGTATACTCTATAGTTACAAAGGTTTGTATATCTGTTCCGTATAGACCTGATAATGCAAAAAATGAGATAATATCTAATTTGAAAAAGGTTAGAGTTCATATTATCGGCTAATAGAATATTCACTTCATAGTATAATCAGTGAACACATGACTTGCCAATAGACTTAGAATTTACAGTTTACGTTTAGTGTTTAATTATGATTCACAATCAACTTCCTGACTCAGGCTTATAGCTCATATTGTCTTTTAGTGTCGGTTGAAGTGTTGATAATATGCAGTAGATGATGATATGTAGCTACTGCTAATTCCCAGTGTTTATCCTGATAAAGATAGCTGAATTCAATAGTGACATCGATATAATTTCTAACTTACTTCGAATCATCGACTTATAAATATCTCGATTTCTATCTATCACCACTAATATTACATAAACATCTTACTGAGATTACATAATCCATATTTACATTCATTTGTAAATGCAGATTCGCCAGTTATAATATATCTCTAACCAGATCCACAATGTCTAAAACAGTGAAACCCATAGAAACGGTATATGTAAATAATTTGAATGACAAGGTGTCACTCGCCAAACTCAAGAGCAGTCTTCAGGAGATTTTTGCAAAGTATGGAAAAGTGCTTCAAATTACTGCCCATGACAACTTGAAGATGAAGGGACAAGCCTTCGTCACTTATGACACAGTGGACGCCTCATCCACGGCAGTACAGAAATTACAAAACTATAAATTATTTGATAAACCTATACGAGTCAGTTTCGCAAAGGGTAACTCCGATAGTTACTTTTCCCACACCGAAGACTTAGAGCCCATTGCAAAACGGAAGATTCATAAACTAGAAGTGGAAAAACAAAAACAAGCCAAGTCAGATGCTCATATAGTGAAGAAACGTAAGAAACAACCTGCCCAACCCAATTTTGCAAAGTTACCACCAAACAAGATTTTGTTAATCCAGAACTTACTGGAATCTACAACGAACGAGGTGTTGGAAGAATTTTTCACTTCGGCAGAGGGTTTCATTAGCACGAGATTTATTAAGGTAAGAAATTTGGCATTTATAGAGTTTGAAGTGACCAAGTTTGCTACTGATTATCTTCTGGGGGTTGATACCGTGGCGTTGAAGGAGAAATTCGGTGAGAATGTGGCGTTGACCTATGCCAAAAAGTAGAACAAATTAATGTAATTTGCTGCCAGAATTCAGAAAACAAACTCAGCACATGTTAAATAATCCCGGATGAGTTACAATGCTGACTCAACACACCTCATCTGATTCGCAGGATGATTTTCAAAGCTTCAACACATCTTAACTTACTCCCATGATGATTCGGGAAACACATTAAATATATCAAACCAGCCACCTTCTAATTGGAGATAAGGAGACGTGGGTCCGGGAGTGGTTGTCGATTGAAAATCGGGATCCTCCTGTTTGAAATGTAACTTAGTATTTAAAATTGCCTGTTCCTCAGGAATGAACTTTGATTGGAAATTTGTGTCTTTCATTGCCATCATCAGCATCCACATTTGATCGATATATTCATTGCTACCAGGATCAAGAGGAATCTCTCCAGAACTAGCTGGTATGAAAACGTTTTCAGGAACATCTTCTCTCTTTTTGTTAACAATACAGTCAACTTTCCTATTAATATCCTTGATCAACTCGTTCAACTTGCGAAGTTGACTGGTTGAAAAGTTGAGAGAATTCAAATCTTTTACTGATTGTGGAACATCCTTGTATAATTCGTCATCTGCTGCATGTTGGAACAACTTTTTCATGATATTTTTGAGCCTCCATGAATAGAAGTAACGAGAAGATAACTTATCAAACATGCGGATCATGAGTTCACCAGTACGAATAGAATTCTCCGCAAACTGTTCGATGGCCTGAAACTGCTGTTGGTATTGAACACTTTCAAGTTTTCGTTGATGACCTTCGTCTCTCCCCATGGAGTATCTTTGATAAGAGACCCTCGTTGCGGTCAAAAGCACGAATTGGATACATTTGTGAATGGTAATTTGCAATATAGGATTCATGATGAATCCAAACTGACTTAGTTCTCCTGTCAAAATTTCAGAGAAAAACGGTAATATGTCGGTCAAAATCTTGTCATGACAGAGAGCAAGGAAATAGAAGGACAATTCAACCTCAGTTAGACGCTCATAATAAAGGAACAAGTGTAAATATATCGACAATAAGAAGCTTTTGAAGTATAGAAATAGTTGGACTCTCCAAACACGATCAAAGCTGCCCTTAGATTGTGATAGTATCACTTCATATTGTTCTTTGCATACATTTTCAACTTTTGTTATTCCTTCGGTTAAAGTGTTCACAGAGGTTCCCTTGGTCATATCGAGAACCATCTTCAATACCTCCCTTAGTGGAGACAACGTAGAGTGTAATTTGAAAGAATCGATGACTACCCTTTCCATCTCAAGATTACTAACGTTTGAATTTGACATAGGCAAAGTGTTGGACACACCAGCACAATTGTTTCCAGGGTATGACTCGCTTCCAAGCTCAGTTTTGTACTCACCGTTTTTTGATTCTTCGCTTAAATACGGGAGTAAAGTATCGAAATGATTCATATCTATTCCAAAAGGTGTCCCCATATAGGCTTGTAAAACATCAGTTTTTATAAGATAATACCAAATTTTCCGACAAATATTATTCACCTTTTCATTGTTGCAAACATCGTTAAACTTATTTGGCTCACGGTTGAATCCAAGCAGATACGCTACGTTGATCAACACACCTGTTTTGACTTGTGAGTCTCCGCCGTCCATACCGTCGCCTTCTTCTGGAGCGTGAATCGTATAGATTCTCATGAATAAAATAGCTTGAAAGAGTGTTAGATTATATTTCTTTGTAGACTGAAGTGACTGTACGCAAGACCGTGCAATATCGATTGTAACCAAGTTAATGGGGTTGCTGAGAAGAAACTTTTCTTCGGTTTCATCTTCTGACTCTAATGCTTGCTCGTTTTCACTATTGATGTTTGAAAACAACGACAAGTAAGTGAGTCTCAACAAGATCAAACATATACAAACATTGACCAAGTCCAACTTCTTCTCTATCTTGACGTAATCTTCCTTACAATTTTCGTGACCCAAAATCTTCACTAACTCCTCCTTAAAGTCTTGTTCATCGAGGAACGGAAAGAAAGGATATAGCTTTCTAAAGAATCGGTTAATCAAACACCAAATGACTTTCTTGCTTGGTAATATAGACTCGATTTTTTCAATAAGCTGAAGTTCCGAGTGCCCTCGTCCATCAAATAATGACCTAGCAAGGGTCAAATTAGTGATATTAAAAGTTGTGTTTGAGTTTAGGATCTCAGCGTTGATTTTCTTTTGTAGTGACTTGTATGGGATGATTTCGCCGTACCCTTCATTCTCCAATGATTTCTTGAAAAACGTGCTTTCAGGCACAACACCATTCTTGTCAGGCTCAGCGCTTGATTTCCCGTAAAGATTGTCATTTTCTTGGGTTTGTGGAGGTAGTTGTTGGGTAAGAATACATGAGGTGGAAACCGTGTTAGCTTGAGATTCCATATGTTTCCAATGCAAACACAACCACGGATCGCCTTTCATTATTGCAGCAATGGTTAAAGGTCCATAATTGGCTCGTTTGATTTTTCCTTTGATTTGGATAGGAATACATCCCTCGTAGAAGGAAATGATATGTTTATATGATACAATAGGATGGTTATTTGGATGGTAAGTTATGTTGGACCCGGTGGAAGGGGGGGTATTGTTGAATGAGGACTGGATAGACAGGGTATATCTTGATGAGGCATCGTCGTATGTAGTATGAGGAATCCTTGTGCTTGGTGTCGTATCGGAGCTTGCTGTAAATATTGGTTCGTCAGTATTTCCATTAAAATCTGTCCTTGTACCAAATGATGGTTTGTATGCACTGTTTCCTTCACTTCCTGAATTTATACTGTTGTTTTGATCAGCATTTATGTTTTTACCCTGGATCTGCTCCAATTCCTTAACTCTCTCTCGTAACTTTAATAACTCCCAATATATACTCTTATCTCCAGTATTATCTTGAGGTTGCTTTGGTTCATCGCCATAGGAACATCCGTATCCAAGATTAGTTCGGACACATGCCAGACATGGAAGTTTCCGATCACATTTGATCTTTTTCTTCTTACAGTTTCCACAAACTAATGAAGGTTTATTCCGTTTCCGAACGGTTTTCTCAGACATTTTCTATAATTGGTTCTCTAGAAAGAAGAAAATATCAAACTTTGACTAGAAATGGTTCAATCAATAACCAAATGTAACTAGAATTAGTCAAAGTATTCACCTCCGTATCTTTGAAGTTCTAGTGATAATACTCACAATTTAATTTGTAAAATTACTAACGCAAAAAACGGAGACGGAGATATGAATTCCCTTTTCCATAGTTGAATACTGGGAAGTTTTGATAGTGCCAATATACATTAGTATAGGATACAGATACAGAAGAACGCTTAGCAAGATTAATTTTTTCAGGGTTTTCTATGATTTGATAGAAGTGTTGATATTGGTGCATTTCGTTGTTTCGTGGGTGCAAAATGTGAGTAAATGCGTGTTTGTTAACCAAGGCCACTATAATCTATTTCTATCAATAGTACTGGTCGGCACTCGCTTGTATTTAAGAGTTCTGAACAGAGTATGAGTATATACATATAAAATGATGACATGAATTAATGATTTAAGCCGGTTATAGCAGTTGATACTTGAACTAAATTCAATGAAACACAAGAAGTTCATTTCTTGAGAATTCCAGTCTAAACTAACTGAATTGACTTGCTTGTTATTATCTTACTCAGGAAGTCTTCACTAAAGACGAGAAATCAATAAATGTATTTTTATACAATCTAGTGAAACACTAAAGTCGCAAAATGAATCATTAAGAGGAAGAACCGTAAGATTCCGAACGGTCAGAAATCAAAGACTCTTCTTCGCTAGAGTCACTTTCTATATTTTCATTGTAGATGAAGAATTGGACAAAAATAGTAAAGTCCAACCCTAAAGTTCCCAAGGAGCCTGCTAACCAAGAAGAATTTACCCATAAGTAGTACCAGCTCATGTCAATGGCCAAGATCGAAATGACATACGTCAAGTTACCCAAGCATGCAAATAAAAAGAACATAAACGAGATCCCTTCACACGATTTTCTCTTGTAGTTTAAAAGGATTTGAGGGACACGAGATCCCAAGTAAAGAATTGCACATAACCAGCCAAAGAATTGGGCAACAGGATCATAAATCAATTCTGCTGGTTTGTGGGAGTCTCCTGAGTGTTTGCCCTTGTGACGAGCATCTCTGACATAAGAAATGTACCAGCCAATCAACCCGGCAGAAATTACAAGAGCAACCATTAACGTTTTGACCATGGCTGATTGTAAGGTGGTCATAGAAGGTCTTTCCTTGGTCATAGCATCTATGTTTGAAGATTCTAAATCTTCTGCGCTTTCGCCAACAAATTCATCGTTTGAATATTCAAAGTTGTCCCTCTCTCTAGACAAGACGGTTTCCAAAACATCTTCGCTTAACGGGTTTGCTGGTGATAAGTGGATCAAGTCGGCGTTTTCTCCACTTCCATAAACCAAACACTGCCACAACAAAACGATATCTGCAAAAGTATAGTAGATAGCAAGAATGATCATGGTTGGCAAAACTCCCTGCATAATCGATCCCAACACGTTGAAAACATCTCCAGCTAACCAAAGAATTATAAACAGCAACGACAACCCTTCACTACTCTTTCTTCTGAAGTTCTCATATATTTGTGGTGCAAACACTATAATCCAACAAGCTAAGGAAATGGATCCGGTAATTCCACTGACTGCCTGGGCATCTATGATAATAGGTGGTGGTGGTGCCATATCAAACGAATGTAATACAACAACCTGTGGATGAGTTTCGGAGTTGACGTTGAACTCATCTCTTTTTTTCTGCCTGACTCAATACTCCAGGTTTCCTAAAAGGGTAAAATAGGCGCTGTCATTTTTGAGTAGCGAGGAAATGAAATGTCGAGAATCGCGATTGCGGTGGAGATCTAAGTTCCTATAGGAATGTAAAACTGTGACCAAGTGGAGATCATTATCACCTGTAAGTAGTGAGCGATTGGTTTATTACGGAGTTGTATAACCTTAAAATTTGAGAGTTGTCAAAAATTGCATCTAAAAGGAAAATCTAGGACATTTTGGCCCTTTGTGTCATTTGCAGTAATGGATGCAAATTGGTACAGAATGGTATAGAGATATCCTGTATAACATATATTAGATAATACTTACAGCCTCAATAGCAGATTGGATCCGAGGGATTCTAATATTACTGAATAAGAGATACTCCTCAAGTTTTACGAGAATTGTTCATTTAATAACAAAATTTGGAGAATTCTACCAAATAAACAGATAATTCACCAAAATATACCAAAACTACTTGGAGATATAGAAAATACTCCTATTGTTTGCAGATCGTCCAGCAAATCTCATTTTTACTCTTAGAGTTTTGCACTGTCAACTAACGAGTTTTCTATCTCGTACATACGGTGGATATGCTGACCAAAGAATTTTGCAGCAAGAATTCTCTTGATTTTAAATGTTGGAGTAACAATATCTCTTTCAACGGTAAGTGGGTTTGTTTCAAGATGAATGTTTTGTAATTTCTCAAAACGAGAGATTTTACCGTTGACGTTAGTGTTCAAGAGTTGGAGAAGTCTGGTTTTGATAGGAACTTCATTGAGTCGTTGGAGTACCTCTTCGGCAGACCAAGTTTCGTTACATCTGTAAACTTGCTGCAAAAACTTTTGTCCAGCTTCTGGGCTTATTCCCACAACTCCAACTAGGTATGGTTTGAACGAGTTCCCATACACAAACATTTGGGAAATCATTGGGTTTGTAGAGAGATACCGGTTCTCCACTTTTTCAGGTGAAACATATTCTCCTTGAGCCATTTTGAAAAAGTTCTTAACTCTGTCGACTATATAGATTCTACCGTTTTCAGGATCAATATAGGTAACATCACCTGTATGGTACCAGCCTTCGTTATCAAGTGCCTTTTCAGTTTCCTTCTTGTTGTAGTAGTATCCTTTGAAAACTGCCGCTCCTCTAATTAAGATCTCCCCGTAGTTCTTTTCAAGATCGTGGCCCATCCCAGCGGTTTGTCGAAGCCTAACTTCACACGGTACTCCAATACTACCGCACGAGCCTGGATTCATTTCATGCGCACCACTAGCAGTGATTGCTCCAGAAGTCTCGGTCGCCCCGTAAAGTTGACGGATCCCAATTCCAAACGCTGCCTTTATATACGCCAAAGTGGAAGGAGAAATAGGAGCTGATGCAGTTTGTGTCCACAGCAAATTTTCAAACCCTACAAGCTCCTTTAAATTCTTATAAGGTCCAAATGAATCATACTGAGCATGGGTTCCTCTGACTCCATCCTTTTCATTTTGTACAAGCAATTTGTAGTCAATAATTTCCTTCACTCTATCCTGGTCCGGCCTAGGTAATTTCGCAATGGCCAACTTAATGTACGCTTCTAAACGAGTTAAAAGGCGCGGGACAATAGAGAAGTATGTTGGTTTGAAGATACGCAAATCCTCCAACATCTTCGTAAAAGCATCAGATCCACCAACACCGTCAACAGAAAGTTGCGGAAATCCCAAATAATAGCCAGTTATGAGTGCAAAACCACTGGTTTCTCTCTCATAAATATGAGTCAAAGGTAAAAACACAAATGCACGTTCATTTTCCTTTGCATGAGGTTCACAAGCAGCCAAGAACGTCAAAGCAGCGGCCCCGTTTGCTTGTGTAACCATTGCACCCTTTGGTCTAGCACCTGTGGTGCCTGAGGTAAACGAAATTGTGTAGAGAGAATCTTTATTTGGAGGCAACTCGTCCAAACGATGCAATCTTCCAATTTCTTCCACCTGATGAACATCCTGAAGGACAATATCTGCTTCCCGAGCTTCCACAAACAATTGTGGATCCATTGCTTCTACTGGATCCATACAAATGATTGAGATGATGTTACCCAATTCCTGGGGAAATTCCTTCTTGAATTGTATAACCAGCCCCACCTTATCCTTAGAACATACTACGACGGGACTGTGTGTCAATTCTAAGATATGCCTTGTTACCTCGGGTCCGAGGTTGTCGTATAATGCAGTCGAAGTGATGGCATATGCTGAACACGCCAAATCTGTCAACACCCATTCTGCACGATTGGCTGCGAATATTGAAAGTATGAAGGAACAACTTTTTTCGACCTCATAGTTGAGATTTGTATGACCAGCCACTCCATACAGTTTCCAGTCCTTCAAGTGATTTTCGATCTTTCTGTGAGCTTCTGACTCTTCGAGTTTGTATGGATTAAGTTCTAAAGACTTCAAAATCCCAGATCCTAAATTCCGTTTGCGCGTATTGACCTCTCCATAGGTTATTGACTTGTAATATGACACGTGTGTTTTTGTCTGGTAGTTGTAAGGCCTGGATCCAAGACACGGGCGATCTCTAAACATCTCAACAGCATTATTGAACAATTTAGGTAACGTATCCAAATCAGCATGGATAGTACTCATCAAAGTATCTGGCCGTGCTTTGTTGCGATAGATTCCAGAATAGTCCAGGTTTCCAGCCAGAACCAAAACGCAATCGTCACATTCTGGCAACGGAAGATGATCGTTGTATGTGGTCTTGTCGAACAGCGGAGGGAAGATGGCTCCGTAGGAGGAAGTCATTTTGTGTGGAGCCTGAGAAGTATGATCTAGAGAAATGTGGAGTTTATATACTGTGCTCGGTTATTGCCGGCTATAGTATCCCCGCATTATCTATACCCGTTTCAATTTGGGGCATCAGTTACAAGACCGGTTACAACTTAGAAACACAATAAATGTGTTGGATATGACGGATATGAGTGTGGATAAGTCCCATCCCTCGGCAAGCTGTTCTGTTCTTATACCCGTATCTCTTTCTCCATTTCTGAAATTGCATTAACCGAAAATCGAAAGATCTAGAGATATCACACATGCGATGTTAGAATAATAGGGCCATGGACCAGGATTTTAATGAATATATAACCAATGCCGACCTCAAAGAACGGTAAATGAAAAGGATCTCCGAGAAATATTGATTTTCGGTAATATTAAGCGTTTTATACAATATCAGTATATACAGATATGAGTGCAAGTCAACGGAAAGAACTACATGATCATATAGGTACAAAGACCTGTTTGGCAAATCTACTTCGATCTCAAGAGTTAAAGAAGTTGCTCAATGTTATTTATCTCTCTAATTAGATTATATTTGAAAAACCCGAGCCTGGGGTGTGAGTTAGATAAATGTTACACCAATAGATATCTTTAAAATTCAAAGGAATATTCAGTTTCTTTGCCCAACGAGAGTTCTCAATAGTGACTAGCTCAGACGATGCGTTCTCTGTGACCTCCGTTCGCTTATTCTAACCCGGTATCCCGGATCTTACTCCCCTTTACTCTAATTGATTTCCTTGATTATGCGCAATTCTGTAGCATCTGAACCACTTGATTTAGGTCTTCATAATTTAGAGATTCAATGAAAAGACCCACAAACTCTAATTTGAAAGCACTTCATAGTGAATGACTCCAGAACTTCTAAACCTAGTAGTTCAGCCTAATTATACTACTTTGTGAGACATCCACGCTATTTTTAGTTGTGGTGTTCAAGTTTGTCAGTTTCGTCAGGTTTCGAAACCAAGATTCTGTCAGCTCTATATCCACATGAAGCTTACAGGTACTTCATATAAATGCTTCAGTCCTTTCACTCACTTGTAGTAAGACTTTCTGCGTATATTTCAACAGGCTTCTCCAATCTTCCTCAATTCCCAGCATGAAGGATCAAGATATCACAATTCTCATTATTTGGAGTACCGCTAGTGATTTCACGCTACCTCCGCCTCCTCTCCAAACATTTGTTAACATGTTGTGCAAATCTTCCTCCTGATATCTTTCTTCCACAGTTATCACAATTAAAGTATCGTGAAGAATCGGACGTCTTCAACTTCTGCTTATCTTGTCCAAAAATGTCCTTAGTGGAGCCAATACTAGTATTTGTAAACGCGGTATACGCGGCACTGCCCTTCTCTCCCACGTCTATTGTCTGTTGGATCGAATAGATGTTTGCCATATTAGTCAACGTCTGTTGCTTAACTATGTTTTCCACCATATCTTTCAACAACGACTCGGCCTGCAAAGTTAATAATTGCTCAACTCACAACACACGTGCTGGTTAAGAAGTCACTTACCACAACCTGAAATGTTATGGGTTGTTCCGTCATGATCGCCAGTTCCTAGGTCAAGTGGCAGGACTCAGATCAGTTGTGCGGCAGAAAATTTCCGGTTGTAAATTTGGTGATGGTTCTTTATACCGCTAACAATGGCAGATGAATCCGTGACTGTGTCTAAAGTAGACGTTCAATATGATGCTGAAGACGAGGTCCACGACTGGAGATTTCTAAGTAAAGCTGGCTCAGGAATACCTAAGCGTGGAGACAAAGACTTTGAACCTGATGGAACTCAAGTACAACGAGATGGACTCCAAGAATCACGAGATGCAATGTACGAAGCTCTTGGAGGTGTGAGGGGCCACCATATGAAACACAAGTTGATTTCAGTATGGGTGCCTCTGCAGAACTACTCAATAGTCCCTCACGCTAAGGGAAACTACTTTCGTGATATGGGGAAACCAGTCAACTTGGGAACCAGGATAAAGGACGGGATGCAACTTAACCCGTTGGAAACGGTGTATCTCGTGGAGAGAGGTTCGATGGTGATATATGTGGGAAACGCTGAATTTGAAAGATTTTTGGCAGGCGATGTGGAGACCTTTGACTACGAGAAATTGGTGAAAATGGATTTGGCGATGTTATATGCTTATGCATTTGTCGATTGTCTGGTAGACCACTACCAGGTATATTCATATTTGAAGAGACATGGATATTTGGTGCGGAAGGTTGTTAAGGATACAATTGGGGAAAGAAATGTCAGGAAATATCAAGCAACTAAGGACAAAAAACCTGAAGCTTCAAATCTTGGATTAGGACTTATTGATTCTATCGCTGTATCCAATGCAGGATCAGATAATATCAGGTCGAAGCCCACCTCATTACCTGCTGTACACCTTCTCACAAACATCATTACCTCGGCCTCCACCAAAGTCAATTGCATACTTCACTACATTTTCAAAAATCTACGTCAAGTCGGATTGATATCCTTACCCATCACCAACATAAATCATTACTTGACAAAACATTATTTCAACTACACGTCTGTTTTCCGTTCACTCAGACTTATTCCAACTTCTACAACTATCGAAACTCCCCACACAGAACAATCCAGTTACAATTTGCACTTCGACGTATGGAAACCTACGCCAACTTTCTCCAAAAAAAACCCACCTGCACCAGATTTTCAAATCTGTATCGTAAGTTCGGAAGCCACCAAATTTCCAACACTTTCAACTATTCAGTCCCTTTTAAGCGAGACTATCTACGACCCTACACCCAAAGTTGTAGGTGAAAATAGCGCAAAGAAATTCTCCAAGAAGAATAGTATGCCGCCATCTAAGAAGGAGATCAGACAGCAACGTCAAAAGGCTCGCCAAGCGAAGTTAGATGCTAGCGTTCAATTGAGAAACAAATACTTGAAAACTCGAGACATCAAGTTGAAATTTGGACACGGCCGTTCGGTGGTTATTGCAGTTGTCGACAACGGTATACTCAACTTTGTCAATCTAGCAGAAGGAGATTTTGCGTTGGACAAATGTCAAGAATTGGAGGAGCTATTTCCACTCAAAAGCCATGGGATTATATATGTGGAATAAATATGCATTATGAGAAATCTCACCTGTTATGAAACTCTTGGAAATTGATAATTTCTATATAGACTCAACAATTGTTGAGCAATTTGTTCTTAGGGAACAGGTAACCTCCATCTTTAAAAGATGTAAGGTTGACATTCTGATAAATATTGAGATGGGATTCGATATAATCTGCGGTTGGATAATCTTCCGGATCACACCCAAGGTTGATAGCATTTGGAGGCTGATAGACACGAACGTAATCAATACGCATTGTGACGGGGAAATGCAACGAGGGCCAATCAATGTAAGCCCAATTATTCGAAATACCCAAATTCATGATAATTGACAATGGTTCTTTCGCGAGCCTTCTCCAGCCAATATTTCCATTTGGATGAAGAGCATTTGCTTGAACAGTGAATGTGGGATCTTTACCAACAAACCAGGTATTGTATCCGTCATCATTATCATTTATCAATTCGAACCCATAGGTTTGGAAACGTCCAGCATTTGCCCCTTTTTCGTACCACGTCGTATTCAAGGAAGTAACGGCAGAAACAGCTTGCTGGAAGGGACCTCCAGTGTAGGTATTCATGACAGTGACCGACTTATTGTAAATTTCGATAAAGTCATAATCTGGATAATACCAGATATCATAGGGAGCCACTTGAAATGATTGAGAAGCTCTACCGTTGGCAAGATGTATTTCACCTTCCAAAGCATCGATTTCTGGTGCTCCTCTACCTGTACCTCTGTTTGGATGGGATTCTCCAGGACAAGTACACGCATTTAATCTTTGTCCTGGTAAATATGAAATACCATCGGGAGAAGATTGGTTAGCGGTGATTCCCGCATCACATGATTCATAAGTATATGGCCAAACGCCCTCAGTAGTAGCCAAATATCCAGGGCGACCTAAATTACCCATGGTCCAAAGACCTGGCCAAAGTCCACTAATATTCCCGTAATTTGGCAAACGGGCCGAGATTTCGATGATTCCTTGGGTGAAACACATCTTGTTCCACGATTGGACCATACCTGATCTGTAGAACAAGTCATGATTCTTATAAGCGTCCATCCGAAGGTTGATAGTACCGTTGGCGGTGGTCACAGCATCCGGGTCGTACCATTCCAAATCCTTGGTAGCATCATAATGAAGATCTGGGGCAGTAAAGAATTGATCGTCACCCTCATAAAATGTTCTTCCTTCAGCATTGAATTCATCAGAGAAGACCAAGGGCCAGTTTTCACCCTTTTGACTCTCACGGAAAAGTGCCTCTGAAGGAGTATCTGGATCTACCAAGTCCGTACGTATGGCACTAAGTAATGGATATTTGTATTGTGTCAATACTTCATAAGTCTCTGGTTTGTAGGAATCTATAAGACCAGAATATGTAAGAATTGGGAAAAGCACAAAAAGACAGAGGGCACCAATTAGAAGAACCACGAATGCAAGTAAACCACCTAATGAACGGCGGTCCATCAGTTTCAAATCGTAGAAGAACCTGTTTTTGTCGTATTCGGTGTCAGAAATAGGATCTGGATTATGCAAATAGTCGTCGTCTTCCTTATCTTCAATATATAATGGGAACGCCAGAGCAGGATACCCACCAAACGCATTGAACTCTGTAAGGAGCATGGGCGAATCTATAGAATCCACAAATGGATTGGCATCGCGTCCCAACAGCGAAGATACCGAGCTTCTATTAAGGTTTGAAGTCGATGAAACAAGATTGGTTGTAGAGGAAACTAAATTCGTAAACGAATTGGTCGCCGAATCTTTAGGATATGCATTGTATGGAGGAGTAAAGGAATTTAAATGACTTTGAGACAGGCTAGAGCTAAAAGACTCACGTTGCTCTTCATGTTGGGAATGTTCTTGTTCCAAACGATCATCAGTTTGGCTGGCGTAATGAGATAATTCATGATCTGATTGGTTTGTGTAATTCTCTATGTCGTGGTTATTCGGTTGAATGTGATGGTTGTTTTGATCTCTCGATTCACTGGTGGTATCCCACTCACTAACTTCGATACCAGGAACATTCCTAGTAAGGTCCCTGTATGGCATTTTGTCACAATTTGTTGTAATAATTTAATGCCAAACTATTTTGGTTTTATAATATGCGACAAGATTTTTTGCAACTATTTGTGAGCGTTGGCGCCATGGCTTTGCGGCAAAACGCAACCGAAATTCATGGAGACAAAGAGATTTTCACGACTTCCTTCAGTGTTTAAGAATTTCTAATTCTTGTCTTGCTTTTCAAGATTCAAAGTATGGAATCATCCTTGAACTGTCTACAGATTTCTATATCGCTTTCTCTATAAGGAGGTGAAAATTTTCAACCACAAAATTTGCGCGTCGTTTCAAGGTTAATTTTGATCCGCCTGAAAAGATCAGATAACTCAAAGTACAAAATTCTCTGGGTTTTGATACATTAATTATCACATTTAGTTAAGTTGTACGTTCGTCTAGGTCCCGTATTTCTTTAACTGTCCCTCCTCTAGCCCTCCTCTACGTCCAATTTCTATAGCTGTGCCCTTCTCTCCGTCGCGTCCTTCTTTAGATTTCCTGCCTCTTCAGAAGTGTAAGTTTGTATCCTCCCCACACATATATGGCTATTATTATCAAGAAATTATATACGGTAATATCTCATTAACACTATACCATTAACGCGACCAATTATAGTAAAATGGACCATATTAAGAGTTCCAAATTCGTGAGATCATGTTCACAGCCGAAAATCCCCAAGACTTATATCTGCAATATCACCGTTTATTAGTCGGCTTAAAATCATCGGCCGTGGAGTATTTCTCTTATTTTTCATATTTCTCATATTTTTCATATTTCTCATATTTTTCATATTTCTCATATTTCTAATATTTCTATTTATTACATATTTTTCATGGCACTTCGCAGAACACGGGTAGACTCTTAATTAATTAAAACTCAAGAATCCGATGCGGAAGTTTCTCAGGGGGCCACTCTTCAGAGAACAATCACGAGAGTCGTAGTTTGGTATGTTTCATGTTATTAATGTTATGATATGCGAGTCTGAAAAAGTGGATAGTTAAGTATAACTAACTCTCCTCTCGCAGTGAATTGCTCTCGTAGCGTAAATCTGAATATGTTTTCTTGTTTCTATGTTTTCTATATTTCATTTTAGGTCTAGGCAATATGTACGCGTATTTCAGTCTATTCTCATCTATTTTGGTATTGATGGCCCTGCCCTTAATGACGTAAATATTTCACAAAGCAAAACATTCCTTAGGAATCTAGCCATACGGACATGTCGGTTGGCATAGTAACAATAGAATTTCAGTTTTACCTTCTCAGCCTCAATTAACGTTCTTGCATACTAAGCAGATCAATGCTCACATTTGCAATATTATTATGTATTGCGCTTCGTCAGATCTTGTAGAGAAAAATCCTCTTTTCTTGATCCATAATGTTAGAAAGAGATTTGACGAAGAATACGCTAGATGAAGAAAGGTATCTCGGCCAGGGTCTCGGGCAGGGTCCTGGGGATTCTATCGAGAGACTGAGTAGAGGAAGCACAGATGGCCGAAATCCTGGGGATTCTGCGAGTCTTGGAATTGGTTATGGTCTTGGCCAAGACCTGACCTCTTCACAAGATCACGGGCTTGGCTTGAATGATTTCCGGTCCAAGGAAAACCAGCCACTGTTGTTGTATCCTCAAAATCCATTTATGGATCCATCGGTGTCGGTAGTGTCATCAAATTCGTCCGGATCATCTCCATTCTATGGAAATTCTCACGCGAGTAATTTGAACTTGCTCGAGCATTCGGATCAATCTCCGAGATTTGCAGCCTACGATCAGTATGGTAGCGAGATTGATGAAGACAGATTGAAGTTGGGTGACAGGTACCATGATGGATATAACCACAGAGAATCTCAATCACCTCATGATTCCGATGGCTCAACCGCATCTGTTACATCTCCAAACCCATTCCTATCCACAGCGGATCTTCTGCCGTTTGGTGGGTATCCAGCTTCGTCATTTCCATTACACTTTGAAGAAAAGGAACCCGACGATTATCTACACAATCCTGATCCTGCTGCCGATGCCGACTATGATAGAAACAGGTTCCTATATGATATGAAAAATATGGATTCCAGGTCGTTTGGTGGTCTTTTCGGAGTAGTCGTGTTTTTTATCGGTGCATTGGTTGTGTTTATTGTACTTCCCATAGTTACATATTCCGGAATCACTGACAAATATCATCCTCAGACTTATGAGAACTTGTCTCGGTATAAATATCCTCTATTAAGTGCCATACGTACTGATTTGGTGGACCCAGACACTCCTGGACTGGTGCTCACTAAGAAATCAAGGGACGGTAATACTATGAATTTGGTCTTCTCCGATGAATTCAATGCTGAAGGAAGAACATTTTATGAGGGTGACGATCAATTCTTTACTGCCCCAGATCTTCATTATGATGCTACCAAGGATTTGGAATGGTACGACCCTGATGCTGTAACGACTGCCAACGGGACACTCAACCTTCGGATGGACGCTTATAAAAATCATGACTTGTTCTACAGATCAGGCATGGTACAGTCATGGAACAAGATGTGTTTTACCGAGGGTCGCTTGGAGATATCTGCCCGTTTGCCAAATTATGGAAATATCACCGGTCTCTGGCCGGGTCTTTGGACCATGGGAAATCTCGGTCGTCCTGGATATTTGGGCTCCACGGATGGTGTATGGCCGTATTCCTACGACTCGTGTGATGCTGGGATCACCGCTAACCAATCTTCTCCAGATGGGATCTCTTATTTACCAGGGCAAAGATTGAATTCGTGTACTTGTCCGGGAGAATCCCATCCAAACAGAGGTACAGGAAGAGGAGCACCAGAAATCGATGCTTTGGAGGCTGAAATATCCTCCGATGGGTTGGGACTTGCTTCGCAATCACTCCAAGTAGCTCCCTTTGATATTTGGTACTATCCCGACTACAATTTCCTTGAGATCCACAATCACTCGGTCACTTCTGTCAATACATATACTGGTGGTCCGTTCCAACAAGCTGTTTCTGGGGTAACCACCTTAAATCACTCATGGTACGAGCTTGGAGAAGGGCTCCCACACGTCTACCAAAAATACGGGTTTGAATTGATGAACGATGACGATACTGGATATTTGCAATGGCATGTTGGGGACGATCCAACATTCACCATTAACGCAAAAGCACTTCATCCAAACGGAAATGTCGGCTGGAGAAGATTAGCCAAAGAACCATTGTCGATTATCATGAATTTAGGTATTTCCAATAGTTGGGCATATATTGACTGGCCGTCATTGGTATTTCCTGTCTTCATGCGTATAGACTACGTTCGTATCTACCAGTCCCCAAACTCCGGAAGCATTGGATGCGATCCTGAGGACTATCCAACTTCCGACTATATTGAATCACATCTCAACCTTTATGAGAATGCAAACATCACGTCCTTCCAGGATGGTGGATACAAGTATCCAAGAAACTCATTATTACACCAATGTTAGAATTTAACAATAAATTTATAGAATATTCCACATCAGCCTTAGGCACACATAATTCGATATTTAAAATTGGCAGTAGACTTCACTAGTAGTTAGTATAATTTATGGTTCAAGGTTGATTCTAATGATTTGCAAGCCACAGTTCATGTGAAATCGGCTTTTGGTAATCTCGAGACTCTTTGTGGGACCTTATTATTCCAAAGAATTCCCAAATATTCCGTAAGTCCGTACGAAACAGTTCAAAATTAACACAGTAACATAGTTTTCCAACCAATCACCTTTTCTAGATGTCACGAGATGGGTCCAAAATGATTTTCAAGACACCATAGTTTTTTGCAATCGCAGTGCAAATTGATTTGCAAGACATAATAATTTTTTGCAATCGCAGCCACATTTGCAAATTGAAATGATATTTAAAGGACGAATCGACCCCGCTTAAGATAATGTTATAGGCACAGCGAATTCAAGTATGGTCATCAAATCAATTGGTATCATTGGGACAGGTCCTTCGGGCATAGCTGCTCTTTATGAGTTTCTCCATACAAATAGTGATGGAACTACTTCTGTAGGTTCAGCAGCTTCAACTGATCGACAATTCACAAAGGTGGTCGCCTTTGAACAAAAGTCAAAAGCAGGAGGGATCTGGGCCACATCTTTAGACAAGGCAGATTATTTGGTTCCTCCACAAGCACTCTTGGATACAGAACAATATAACGATCCAAATGTTATTCATCCAGGACAAAAGCCTCCAGCTGATCTTGCTGGAGAAACGCTGGAGAAGGTGAAGAGGAAAGAGAATATCGAGGCAAATGAACTTGAATGGAAACGTAGTGGAGTCTTTGAGGCGTTGTTCACCAATGTTCCTTATCGGTTCACTAAATTTTCCTACCAAAAGGAAAACCCCGAGTTCTTGGATAGAAGTAGACAGTACTATCCATTCTTAAGTCACGGGGAGTTAGGTGGAAATTTAGAGAAAATCATCGAAGACGAAGGACTAGATGAGCATATCCGCTACCATTCTACTGTAGAAGATGTCGTGAAGAAGAACGGAAAATGGGTAGTAACTGTCAAACAAAACGATCCGATTAAAGGCGAGGATTATTGGTACCAGGAAGAATTTGATGCCGTGGTGATTTGCAATGGACACTACACTGTTCCATATTTGCCTCATATTAACGGATTGGCTCAGTACAATCAGAATTTTCCCGACTCCCTTCTGCATGCAAAGTCTTATAGATCACCAAAAGATTTTGAGGATAAGTCAGTTTTGGTAGTAGGAGGAAGTGTTAGTTCGGCAAACATTGTTCAACACATTTTCCCGTTTGCAAAGAAAATTACATCTTCAAGACGTGGCCCTAGTCCTGTTTTCGAATGGGTCAATCTGATACTTGACGACAAAGATATTCATCCAAAGCCGGGGATCGAAAAATTTGATTCAACTTCAGGAGTTGTACACTTTAAAGATGGGCTGGAGGAAAACTTTGATAAGATTGTATTGTGCACAGGTTACCATTACCATTATCCTTTCCTTCGTAACCTGTTGAAGGTTGCAAACTTTTCTCATGCCAGTTGTGTTCGTGGTCTTTATCAGCATACTTTCTCTATTGAAGATCCAACATTAGGTATTGTTGGAGTAGCTAGCTCTCCATTGACATTCCACAGTGTAGAAGCAGCTACTGCTGCACTTGCAGGTGTATGGTCCGGGGCAAAATCATTGCCTCCAAAGGAAGAACAAGTCGAATGGGAACAAGCACGTTTTGATTCCAGTATTAGTACAAGAACATTTCATTTCTATGACTACAGAGATATCAAAAGTGAGCTCATCGATCATCTTGTTCCATTTTTCCCACATGGAAGACCAAACCCATTAGAAGTCGATATTAAGAATGTTGAAGATGTGACTGAAGGTTATGAAAAATTGGTAGACCTCTTTTATTTGTTGAAAAAAAGTCCTATACATTTAGAAACATAGACTAGTCAATTGTTACAAAAATAGGATTTCAAACATCTTTTCAATTACCATTCAGTTATGAAGAAATCCTGAACAAAAAGTTCTCTAGACTATGCTGATTCATTAGGGATCTCAAATGAGAAAGAATACAATTAGAAATAAACGCCATCAGGTCATTAATCCACGTAGAAGTTTTTCTAGCTGTAGAAATTGTATAGTTTATGTCGTCAAAAGATTCCTCTACTTTTGAGTAAAGTAGTAGTACAAAGTATGATCTTACGAATCTTACTCAGTTGTTGAGCCTCGCTAGAATAGAATAGAGAAAAGAAACCAGTTCCGAGCTGTGTTTTAGAATTGATAAAGTAAAACTTGGTCCGCGCTCGCGAGGAAGGGTTATAAGCGAGATATAAGGCTCTGACGAGATGTATTCATGGCCGGTCAATTTTTTTGAGATATTTGCTTTGAGAGGTCTTCACTGCAACTGCACTATTCAGCCACAACTCTTCCCAGTTGAGAATAGCACTAATCTGAATTTGCAGCAACTTTTTTGAAATATATGTCTCGCGACATTACGACATCTGATGATCACTAAATCCTTATCCGGGGTACCTCTCATCCTCCTTCTTCCAGCAGCAATGTCTTCACCAACCATAAACTTTCATATACAGTCACGACAAACACAATTCCGAATTCCCATTGAGCTAATCAAAAAGAATTTCAAAAACATTCAAAAGCTTATTGAAAAGGAGAAGAAACAATTATCCGAAGATATTTTAACAATAAAGAGTAGTGACCAAACGCCACAACTTAAGCTAGAACTTATAAGAAAAGTCATAAAGCGGTTCGAAGCCTTCAAGAAGAAGTTGGAATTGTCAATAACGAAAGACGAAGATTATAGAGAACGCTTGATTTGTAGATTGAACAACTTGAAAGTGCTTGAAGAATGTATTGACAAGGAGGAAGAACACAAAGAAGAAGAGTCGAACGACGAGTCTCCAACCTCTCAAGATATTCAAGAAGATGATCCTCCACTAAATTTACACAATCCCAAGCTTATTAACTGGTATCGAGACGAAACAAACCTATTGATCATTGATTATCTAATAAAATCAAATACAAACAAGGACCAGAACATAGGACTTTCACTCCTCAACAACCTTTCACTTTCAAATCCAAATATCAAGAAACTATTGGACTTTGATTTGTATTCGAATTTCAACCAAGTCTTCATATCCATCGTCACCGATCACCAACTAACATTAATAATCGCTTGGTTCAACGAGAATCGGACTAACTTGAAGAAATTGAATTCAAATTTGGAATTCGAGATCAACTACTGCAAGTTTCTTTCTTTAATTGACCAAGGAGATGTTAATGAAGCGATAAAATTCTCACAATTGAATCTTTCAAAGTATGGTAACAAGAAAAACTATCAGGACAATGATGACGAAAATTATGAATACAATTTGAACAAGCTAAAAGAGATTGGTGGGTTATTGGTTTATATGGCAATAAAGCATAAACCAATAGCTGACGAGACTAATGATAATATGAATATACTGAACAATATAGGTGATGAAGGAAACAAGTCAGGACCTCTGGAGACTGATTCTAGTACTTCGATATATCCTCCATGTCTTTCAAAATTTCAATTCTCAGCTCCTTCTACATCTTTACTTTCTTCGACTTCGTCATTTTCAAGCAATATCATTTCCAACTCTCCCCGTTTTCATGAATATCAACGACTCTTATCTGACGAACGGTGGAATAGTTTGTCACAGTGTTTTATTGAAAATTTTACAAAACTCTTTGGTATTTCCAAGAACTATCCTCTCTTTATCTACCTCTCAGCCGGTCTATCGAGTTTGAAAACGAAATCTTGTTATCACAATGTTGAAAATACCATTTTTAGAGAAGACTCAGCCCACCAAGAATCTATAGAAAGCATCTACAAGAAGGATTTGGCAGTGTTGACCGACAAGAAATACAGAGGACCCAACCAATACTATAAGCTTTTGAATAAGATCAACAATTGTCCTGTGTGTTCGCCAGAGTTATACAAATTAAGTATGAACTTGCCATATGCCCAACTTATCACCAGCATCTTCAATAATCCGTTCAAACTCCCCAATGGAAATATCTATCCGTTTGATAAGTTACTTAATCCTTCAGAAAAGTACCTTTCAGAAAAGAATACATTGTTGAGAATGGGCAAGATCAAGGATCCATTGACAAGAGAGATATTTCTTATTGATAATTGTGTCAGAGTATATCCAGCATAAGTATCGCATATTATATGATGCTAATCTAGTTAATATGATACATTGGTGACCTATCTAGCGAGACTAAACTAGGGAATTTGAACATGTTTCATTGAGACATCAGATATTTATCAATGTCGAATAAATATGACAAGGTTATTAATGGGCTTCGTGAAGTTATGCGTAGCTTCTCAGTGTAGAAAGGCCACAACTTGTTTCATTAATTGAAAACTCGTTCTAGACCAGCATTACACCGAGATGCCTGAAATTGTAACCATTTTGTTCAATTTGTGTAGAGTCCAACAACATATACCTGCAAATAATATTCAAACCAATTAATTACACAATAAAATGATACCTGATCACGTTTGGTCCACCATCCAGATCATCCTAATGCTTTTGACTCATATTTGATAAAATTTTAGACATTGCAGTTCTGCTTTTGGTGTTTTCTTCATTCTCTACTCTGAGTCGGGTTCTTCTTCCACGAAATTTTTCTTATCCACCTCGTCAGTCTTGGTTTCAAACTTCTGGAATACATATATTCTTGCATCTCTCTCAGCAGCGGGTTTGGTGGTATCTCTAACCCCGTTAGTTCTTCTATGGTGGTATTCTGGGAATAATGACCAGTCAAGCTTTCCCGATCTCTCGACTCTGAAGTTTTCACCTCTTCCCAAGATCTTGATGTTCCATGAATTATACGGCTCCCCTTCAAATAACGACAAGATAACCTTTCCTTCTATATGTTTGATCTCCTTGGTAGTATAGCCAGCAAAATCGTCCTTCGCTGCACTGTTTACGATATTGAACACCTCTTTACAACTCTTGATGTACTTTTGAACCAATTGTTGATGGTCTCTAATATTACGATCCATATCTTTCATCCCTCTTCCTGTGTGCGGGAAATTGAACAATATATAGTCCAAATTGCCCTCCTTGAAAAGTCTTGATTTTATGATTTTGGACTTTTTGGTGGGTGACACTAACTTCAACGTAGTCGGTAAATTCGTAGCGTCAACGTCATACATCACTACCACACGTTCCTCTTCCAAGATTTTCAAGTTCTCCTCAGCATTGGGATATTTGGCTTTCACTTCTTCGAGAGAATCGAAACTTGTCGCTATTAAGTTCTCAGGATGGATCATATTCTGCTGTATGATGGAAACAGCGTATGAGAAATCTCCTTCACCCACCAATAACACTTTCTCCTCGGGCTTGAATGGCACGATCCCCTTTTGCTGCTGGTGTTGTTGTTTGCCCTTTTTCTTACCCTGCTTTATGGAGTCTGCCTTCAGTTTTATGAAGATCTCCTGAGCATCGGCGACTTTAGAAAGTTTTCGTTGACTTTTTTCTAGCACAGCATTACGAGCCAAAGCTCCCTTCAAACCTTTCTTATTGAGGTGTCCCTTGAGTTTTCTAGCCATGTTGGTGAGGTGGTGGTGATTTATGGATATGTGATGATCATCGCATTTTTCAGTCAAATTGGTAAATAGTGGTGGGTGCAAAAAGAGTAACTCCTATCAGTACGGGTACCTGGCCTGATGATATGTTTATAGTGGCTTAAAGTCACTATTTATAGCTCTTCTAATTGATAAATACTGTGGCTTGGAAAGTAATCAAAAAGTCACCACTCTCTTGTAACATGTAACCCATGTCTTTCCACGGGTCGTGCGAGAGACGAAGATGAAAACCTTCACTAAAAGTTGATTATTGTGGGCAATTTCTGCTCAAAACTACTGGGATTTCGTACATGATGTAGCGGAGGCTATTGCAAGTTGGTCTAGATGTTAAAGTTGTTTCTAGAGGCAATTTTGGTCACTGTTGCGGTAACAGAAACTACTAATGTTGATATACTGCATATAATACATGCATATAACCTAAATACTAAAAGAACTATGGGCGACGGATAAATGAGGACGAGACTGTCGCGACAAAACACCAACAGACACAAATACATGGTATCTCTAAGTATATTACTGAGAGTCACTGGAATGATATAACTGACCGCTACAGACTTAAATCTCGCTCTACACTGGGAAAATTCTCAACAATCGATATATTTTAACTCTTAGTTGTATGCAATTTTCGCAAACTCTAACAAGCCACTAATTGACTCGTTACTAACTATTGTTGGGTCCAGCACTGGTCGATCTGACTGTCGAATGGCTTTTGTTTTATATTGTTGAATAGGCATTGTATGAAACTTTTCTGATATTAATAGATTCATAAACTCTTTGGCATACTAGCATCCAATGGCCAGATTACAAGAGATTCTTCTCCATCATTCTCTAAGCCATATTTGGTTCCAGATGAACTTCTTTCTTTAGTTACAAATGTACCCTTTCTTCTCCATAATGAAACTCATTGTCAGCCTCTGGTTCCTCTGAGTAGGCGAGAGGACGGATTTCGTTCATAGAATCAGAAACACTGTCTATTTCATTGGCTCCAGATGACAAACTGTTGGCGTCATCCTTTTCTATTTCATTCTTCACATCATACTCTGGTTCTTCTTCTTCTTCACTTTCTGACACGTTCTGTAAATCTTCGGTAAAACCATCGTCAAATTCATAAAAGAGCATAAATGTACCTTGACCAGTCAATACTTCTTCTTCTTTGGCGACATACACAGATTCGTCACTGATTCTCCACCAGGTACCTCTCAATTTTCGGTAACATATGTAATGGCCATAATTGTGAGTACCATAATGAGAAATCACCGCTTTCAAGTTGTATAAGAATCTTGGATCTATTGGGGAATCATCTGAACTTGTTGACGATTCTGAAATTGGGATATCTTCGCCGGATTCACTGGACGAGACAGAAGAGTCTGACGGGTTGTGTAGATGGTCCGAAGCCATTCCGGGTCTCTGGTCTTGCTTTCTAAACGATAATCTTGCATCCATATTTATATCTTGAGGTTCGGCGACGTACTTTGTGAGATTGAGTTGTGCTGGAAACGAAACGTTGCTAGGGTTCTTGACAATCAGATAAGTTCGAGGATCAAAAACTGATCTATTGATATGAATAGATAACAATGGAGGTGGTCTACTAAGGAAGATCTGTTTCGATTTCCTACTCTTCGTTATCATTTGTTTGATGGTTAAGTTTTCAAATGTTTCATCTGAAATGTTTGGTTTAGCCAACTCTTCTTCGATAGCATCGACTCTGCGCTTGAATTGTTGAAACACTTTACCGTCTTCTAAAGTTTTTAATTTCTCGATTAAGAAACCCTTGGTCTGGTTCAACCCACATCTGTTACAGTTGACATCTTCGATGATTTCGGGAGTGATCCAGTTATCTAACAAACTTGGGAGATTGAAGCTGGAATAGTATGAAGTGTTATTTGGTAAGTTCAAACTTAAACCCGAATTCACAGAATAACGAATCCCTCCAACTTCTCCACACGTCAAACATCCAATTCTTTCGGCAGAAACACCATCCACCGGAGTTACCAATTCCAAAGGATATACTTTATGATCACTATCGATCAAGTTTGGATCCACTTGGTTGGCAGGCACGTAGACCTTACCCAAAGTGCCAATTTTTTCACATCCAGATACAAGATCTTTGACATTATCTTTGTCAACAAATTTATTTTTGGAAACCTTTTCTTCGGGTTCTGGAGTTACTTGTCTTGACAGAGACATTTTTTTATGTTCTCTCTCAAGCAAGCCCATTACAAGTTGATAGAATTCTTGGGCATCTTCTTGGTTATAGCCTGAAAAGAAGTTCTGTTTTGGGCCATTAGGCATTTTGTTCAAAAGCGGTTTGGTGCTAAATTCCTTCCCCCTCGAGCCATAAGAACCATTGACGTTTTCTAACAATGTCTTCAAAGCATTGGTGAATATAAGTTCTGGCCTTGGGGTTGTGGTTTTGATGGATATGATTTCGGACTCTTTTTGCACAGAGATTTCGGAGTAGAGATACGAATCTATGAATTTCAACAACTCACGAGACGAAGCAAGCGATTGTATCACTGAATTCATAAAACATGTATTTCCCTCATTACTGATTCCACCTGGTTCGCCACCATTACGCATGGCGAACCGATGCTCGATGGACTTTTTGGAACCAAATCGTGATCGGTTGGCGAATTTATACCCTGAATTCATAGTACTGAAGAGAGAGTTGACAATCTGTGGAATCAGGGACGCTTTTAAATTTGTGAATATACTTTTGAATCTGGCTGGTAGTTCTCCTCGATATAGGAAAAGTAAGGAAACAGCGAGGAAAATGGAAGTAGCTGTAAGTTGTTGATGATTCGCCGAAAGCTTGGAGCCAATATATTTGTTAAAAGACACCTTGAATAAAGTTTTAGAAGTACTTAGCGTACTGATGAGATTGGGTAACGAAACAAGTTGTTGGCCAACGATGACTGACAACGAGACAAATGCTAGAATATATACAAGTAACCGTTTTGTTGATGGTAAAGACATCAACGTAACCACGAAACACAAGTAATACGGAACGTTTGGACGTGTATAAGTTGTGTAAAAGTCACTACCAGTATAAGTTCGTGAAGATCGGGTGGGAGTTGGACATTTTTTGACTTGAATTGGTTTTTTTCGCGATGTCATAGTTCGTGGAGAGTGCTAACCAGTCAATGGTTGCCACTGTAGAGACTCTAGTTCTCAGAATACTGTCTAAAGAAGTATTGATAAATGGTCCTAGAGTTATGAAATGTATAAACTATTAACGATACGGTGGGTCTCGTTTACTGGTGAAGTTTTTAGATCCTTGGTTTATCAGATGTTCAACTACGATCTATATATTACTGATGTGCTTACTGTACTGACGAGTAGTAGTTTAAAACTACTAACGTATATAAAGTGGCTAGCTCCACGAAAGGCAATATAGTAACTAAGTTACTAAAGTACCCTTACTAGATAATCAGAACGTATATAAAATTTAAACAAAGGTGGTGATAATGGATGGTTAGAAAGTGTCTTGCAATTACTGGGGAGAGAGAATGGCCCGAACACAACATGGTTGTTCCGAGTCAATTAAGGGAAGCACACAACCAATAGGAATAGTGTAAAAGTATCTTACTAGAAACATTGTTTACTCTCCATATTACATGCTCTACCCTCATTATACTAGTAGAATTTCGGTCATCCGAGGGACTCTAGTAGTATTTATTATTCTAGTAGGATTTATGGTCTACCTTGGTACATTTGAGGAGGTGGAGGGCCTCTTCCGTAGTTTTGAAACTGTCCCATTGGAGGCCTATCCTTACCCCAGCCACACTTCAAAGGTCTACCATTGATATTAAACCCTGCTAATTGGACAATGGCCAACGCTGCTCTTTCATGAGTGTCGTACTTGACAAAAGCACAACCTCTTTCTGGGTGGAATTTGAAATCGACTATAAAGCCAAAGTTTTGTAATAAAGGAATCAAGTCGGTTTGTTGGGTGTAATGGGCAATGTTACCCAAATATACTGTGGTTTGCCACGAAGGAGTTTGTCTCAAAACAATATCATATGATTGTGCAGACATGACTGGAATATTTGCTTGGGGAGAGGACCCGGTAGTGCCGTTGGCATTTCCAGGCATGGTACCATTAGGAATACCATTCACAGGTAAAATTACTCCACCGTTAGTGTTGCCTTGTAAAGGTTGTTGTTGTTGAGGCTGATACTCGTTTGGCATGTTGTGGCCGTTCATTTGAGGCATCCCGTTGTTGTAGAGTCTGAAACCACGATTCTGATTAGGATATATATGTTGCTGGCGGTTGATCCCCTTGAAATTGTATCCGTTTTGAGGTTTGGCTTGTTTATGGGATGCCCAGTTGCATCTGATGGCTCTGCCATTAATCCATTCCCCGTTCATGGTTTGTAAGGCCAATTCGGCGTCACCTTGTTGGCCAAAAGTCACAAAACCGTATCCTCTGGAACGCGACGTTTGCATATCCCACATTACGTGTGCTTGTTTCAAGGTAGGAAACTGAGAAAATGCATTGGCCAAAGTTTCGTCATCAACTTCAGGAGATAAATCTCCTACAAATATGTTGTAGGTAGGTTCATCTGGATGAGCAGCGGTATTGATAGTAGATGATTGGAATGCCCAGTTGATTTTGATTTCGGAGTTGTTGATGATTCTTCCGTTCAACGTATGTAACGCCATATCTGCAGATTGGGTGTTTTCAAAGTCGATGAAGGCATAGTGAAAACCGGGCCTGTTTTTGTCGTTCAATATTTTGACCGATTGAATTGGTCCTGCAACCGAAAACAAGTCTTTCAACATATCCTCTGAAACGGATTTATGTAACCCTCCCACGTATAAGATCTTTTTGGATACTTCACGACCTCCTTCGAGAGCTGAAGCAGGTGTCGTTTCAGGCAGAGGTTGATGTTGGTGAGGCTGCTGGTGTTGGATAGGTTGTTGTTGAGATTGTTGTTGTTGAGGTTGTGGTTGTTGAGATTGTTGTTGTTGAGGTTGTGGTTGTTGAGATTGTTGTTGTTGAGGTTGTTGAGGTTGTGGTTGCTGAGGTTGAGATTGGGGTTGTTGCTGTTGCTGTTGTTCTTCAACAGGCTCTATTTTCTCAACTTCCTCCTCAATTTGATGGTTCTCTAATTCTGACATGGTATATGAAATGCAAGTCCTTTCAATGAAACGTCTATAAACAAAATGGCAATCAAGAAGTTATCAACTTTTAGGATGTTCTATAAAGTAATAAAAAGATCTGACTATAAATATAACAAACTCTGAACACAAGTTGTCAGATAGTTAAAATACTCTGGATAGTTCAAATACACGTCGTTTGTCGAAACACGTACTGTTGGATTCTATGATCAGATTATCGGAATTTGGATAGAAATTGTTGACTTATTACAATGTCCCCGAATTCAATTCCTCTAGGTGTTTTTATATAATATTTATTGATATTATATCTGGTTATTTAGGCACTCGATGGTGGTTGTGGTGGTGGTAACTGGGGATCTGTTGGAAGAAAACATGTTTGGAAAATTTAATTTTGTTGGAGAGTGGACGAGAGGTAGCGCGAAACTCAAACAAGTCGGGATATATATTAAATGAGTAGAGATGTCGTTGAAAGGTAGCTGGGAACAAGAGCCGGAGTTTGTTTTTGTGGTCACTAGCTAGCGAGATGTTTAGGGTACCACTCTCCTTACATGTTTGATTTGAATCTGGATTTAGTGATCTAACGTTCGCCACACACACCCATAAATAAGCTGATCGGGCAGAATTAGTTAGAGAAGGCCGTGATAATTAGGGAGGAATAAGATTTATGTACTAGTAAGGTAAATATTATACTACGCTATATATACTTGTATGGTAAACATAGTTTTACGGTACGCCTACAATTCTTTTCAATTTCTCTACTATTCCTCTACTATTTCTCCACGCTTCAACTGTATATAATTACTTATCTAAATCCAATGTCTGGCTGATCTTTTGCAGGGAATGATCGGAATTTCGGCATTTGGATATGATCTGTTACCAGATTTAGATGCTTATTAGAATGCATCAATTGACGTTAACATACAATATCTAGTGCTGGTTCAGAGGTTTTCATACGCTACCCGTTTCGGAGACTCGTGGCACAAAACGACGCTTCCGGATTTAAAACAGTTTCCGAGATTTCGATTAGTCTACATTCCTATAACCTAAGCCGATCATATCGGACCACTACTGACTCGGGTGGATTGCCAGGTACTTTAAACCGTGTTCTCCGCTTGATCTTGAGTAGTAGAATTCGCACTGGTAATTTTCCTGCCTTCTGGGGGAGAGATCTTGGTTATCAAAATAGGATTATGTAAGAATAATGAAGAATTTGTGAAGCATATGCGTACAATTATTCTCTAACTAAGTTTCGTTTGTTAAGCATACCATATTGATAGCAATTGTTAGTAATTGGAGGTCTTATTAGCCATTTTTTAATAGAAATTTAAGTTTTAGTTTCAATTGAATATTTTTTATTTTCTAGAAAGGTTGGTTTTCTGACCTTATAGTTGATTGAGTATCTGCTCTCTTTGTTAGTTTATTCCCTGTTTGAAATGAATTTACTGTGGTGCTCAAATCTCCAGCAGACACCAGAAAGTAGCTTAACTGATATATATCATTGAAAGAAGTCCTCAATATTGAAACATCTTTGTTCCTACTACTTCTAATTCTTTCTCGATTTGAAGAAAAAGAATTCTGGAAAGACCTCTAAAATCTTTAAATACTGAGAACTATGAAAGAAGCGAATGTTTCTCTCGAGAATCTGTATAAAAGGATGTTAATAAATTGCTGGTACTCGCTAATGCTTTGATAGTCCTTCGCATTGCTATTTTTAGTAAGTCTTCTGTGTAAATGGTTGACTTTCTCACAAAATACAACCTGAACATACGAAGTATTTAAGCATTCACATATACACCCTTAAATCTCAATAATGTTCACTATAAGTCAATGTTCACTTAGGCTCACACAATTTTACTAATTTGCATTAATATTCGTTAGTCTCAACAAATATTCAGTACGATTCACTAAATCTCTTCACTATCCACTATAAGATTAAATATTTGGTTGCACTCAGTATTCAAAACGCTCAAAAATATGTAGTCCACACTCCCTGTTGATTATTGTAGGTAATTTCGGCTTGAAATTACTGGGAATTCGTATATGATGTAGTGGAGGCTATTTCAAGTTAGTCTTGACGTTAACTTAGTTGCTAGAGGCAATTTTGGACAATATTCCAGTAGCTGAATCTACCGATGTTCATGTATTACATATAATATATGAGTAAGAACCTTTCCAGTCAGATTGTTGCAACTTTAAATACAGAGAAAACTATGAGCGAAGTTTCAAGACTCTTCCGACTGATGAATAATATCATATTAAAAAATTTATTTGCTTACTTCGTATTGTCTACACATCTGCTGAAAAAATTGAATACACATGAAAATGATGCAGAATAATTTATAATACCTCTGCAAACGGGGAAGGGTAGATAATCATATTTAAGCTATTAGTTTCTACTTATTACGTCGCTATCAACAATGGAGAACCATCGTGAACGATATATCATTACATTGTGAGGCGAATTTGTCCACTATGACTATTAATATTTTAATATTTAATCAAAGGATTGTTTCATTTATACTCTATCAACATTATCTCTTCATAACTCTCTCTCAGTTAGTCATTAATTATGCGTTATCTCTACCCTCCCTCAAGCTATACCCTCCTCTTATCTGAATATTCAGGAAGCATGAATAGAGCTTGTTTTATTGGGTGCAAAACTGAAATTACCTGCAGTACGTGAAATATTTATTAATCTGCAGTTCTTGAATTTTTCATTTTTAAACTATCAGATTGCAACCATGAAGTGTATAGTGGTGGTGGTTGAGGAGACGAAGGATGTTAAGGCAGTCAAGAATTGTCTAGAGGGTCACAAAATCATCAGTAAAAGTCACAAAATAAAACGAGAGAAATCGGAATTCTGGGTCTTCACTGGGGCCAAGCTTCTCGGAGATGAGGTGATGAAGAAATTATCACAGTACAAGGTGAAGTTCGAGGAGTACGAGGATTATGAGGAGGATACCAGCGACCGACAATCTTTGAATTCTGTTGTAAAGAACTATCTACAAAATACACAGTTTGTCAATTTGATGGTGCCCAAGAAATGGCTGGTATATCCTCCGATGGTTTTATTTGGAAGTGACAGTTTCAACACCGACGAATGGCAAAATGCTTTCGACACTGGATTAAATAAGGATGAGCTTTTTGTACACATTCTCTCCCTGGATGTATTTGGTAAATCGGGTCTTACACATATCGCAGTCAACCAACCAATTATCTGCGAGGATGTGATGAGAAGACCGTTCAACATCATACCTATGTATGGCGACTTTGGACCGGCTCCCAAGTTCGACCATCCGACACAAAATGACTTTTCCAGTGCCTTCTGGTGTAGTGTTCTTCAAAATGGCATACGTCAGCACTGGGCTCCCCAATATACCATGTTTTCTCGTGGTAACATCAAAGAAAAAGCGAGAGTTCTACAGTTTGGTGGTTCTAGAGATTCTGTTGTATTTGATCTATACTGTGGAATAGGATACTTCTCTCTCTCCTACTTGAAGAATGGATGTGCCAATATCTTGTGTTGGGAGCTTAACCCATGGTCAGTAGAAGGATTTGCCAGGTCTTTACGTGGAAAGTACTCTTTCAAAATCTTCACTCGAGGCGATCCTTTCGACTACGACTTATTCACCGAACTTCTGTCTACAACGAAAGTATTTATCTTTCAAGAAAGTAATGAGTATGTCGGAGAACGCTTAGATTCCTTTCCCTTGCACAGTCTTCCTATAAGTCATATCAACCTTGGATTATTACCCAGCTCACAAGACTCATGGCCAACTGCAAAACGGTTGGCGACCCATCATGCCCAAAAATCCTGTCTACCCCAAGTACATATACACGAAAACGTTCATATCAAACAATTTGACGAGTTTCAACAACTTGTGGGACAAGAATTCGGTGGCACAACTACACACGTTGAAAAAGTAAAGACTTTTGCTCCAGACGTATGGCACATAGTTGTTGATGTGACATTAAATCAATGACTACATTATCATACCGCAAAAGTCAAATAATATAGAATTGAATTAGTAATATTATGTAATATTCATAAGGCTTAGATTTATGGATTGTTTATGAATTGTTTGCGTACACCAGCTACAATAACTACTGAAAACTACCTAAGCTACAATAACGGCTACGAGAACATCTTGACTTTGGCAATCTAGCAGGGCGAAATGCACAAGTTACAATATTGAAAATCTCAGCTAGAAGTTATTGACCAACACTATCTGGTAGCTCAGTATTCAGGATCAGGGAAAAATTATGAGCAAGAACCGTACCTGAATTATCCTTTGTTAAAACCTAATGTTAAATAGATTTGGAATTTCGGTTAACTCCAATTCCCGTAATCGTTAATCTTATAACTGGGACTCGGCCCCTGATCCTATCAGTGGCCATATGCATCGTAAATTTACAGCCACTTTGTTTCTGCATCCACTTTAGTGCATAGACGAAGCCCTAAATTGATTCTGTGCTATATATAGATGTAATTAGTGGTACGATATAATCACTGTGTCATTTCACGGAGAAGGTCATATTATTATTGTGTTATTCGTTTTGGAATTACACTTTTGAACCGATTAATCTGCTCAAATGCTGCGTGGTCTCGAAATATCAATGTTCACGGATGTATCTAAATGTTTCAGTACCCGCTATTATGATATATATTGCTGTATTAAGGTTCCAATACCAGTAGATTAAACATCATACACGTGACCGTATACTGAATGTCTATGTGACCACATACTGGATATCTATTCGGCTTTGTCTCCATTTCATATGCTCAGTAATCTGCATCTTAAATTGATGGCTAGAACAATAATTAGAAAATCTTTCTTCCATTGTTTAACGACTTGGTGGGGTATAAGGCTGAGCTTTTGCAGCTTGCAGCCACCTGGACAATTTTCTAGACTCCAATTAGTAAGCAGTCGACACGGTATCATTTATGAAATATACGCGTAATACAAAAGGTCGAAGGCCACAAATTCCGAGGTTGTGAGTGTGTACATAGCCACTCCATGACGAGGGTAATGTAACGATATCTGTCAAAATATTAAACTGCAAATGTTTTTGTGCATATAATGTTTGCTAGTTAAAACTGTAATTCGGCGGGATTATTCTTCTCCGAGACGTTCGGGGTAAATGCTTTTTGGCCCTCGCGGCGTTCTCTGGGCATACGTCAATTTCCAATCACTTGGTTAAGTTATGACCAATCCAAGTGTATTTAATCAGGAGACGTGGTACATGGGCATTGGAAGTATATGTCGTGACTTTCGTCTCGTGTTCTCTTTTTGAAGCGGTTCCCACTGATACCCATAAAGTGTAAACTGTAATTCGGATTTTAATCGGGTTCGCGGATAACAATTTACACTTTACGTGCTCCGCCATAAAACAGTGTACATCTACACCGCAATACATAGCTTCACTCTCCATTCTCTGCTCATATGAACATTAAAAAGTGTCTAACCACAACATTTTTAGATTTATTCTCAACTATTTGTAAATGTCCTTCAGCGAAAACCCTCCGATGTCTGAAGATGACGATTTATACGATATGTTGAATCTATCTCCTCCAATGGGAAAATACATAGACGAGCAAGGAGTAGACCAGCAACTGCATCAATTGCTATTCCAGCAGCACCAGTTACAACAACAATTCCATCAGCAACAACAGCACCAACTGCAGAAAATGCAATTACCTCACCTGGTGCCCATGAAAGTTGAATCTGGACGAATATACTTGAACGACCAAGAGTACCTCCCCCAATTTCAACAACAATATCAACAGTTCCAACCTGAAAACCAACTCCAACAAAACCAACAGCAGCTAGCTCTGCATCAAGCTACATTGGGGCTGGAACTCTTGTCTCCAAAATATTCACAGAATTCCAATCTCGCTTCTTCATCGTTTAACCAGTACCAACAAAACCATCTTGACCCACGATCTCCCAGTGCTTATTCATCCAACTCAATATATTCCGACAACTCTTCACAGCCGGCGAGTCCGTACTTGGATGCAGCGTCTCAATTCTCTTCACAGCACGCATTCTCTGACGTGGGCAACAACAACAACATGCCCCAAACAACACAATATCTTGATACTTATCCATCAAATGCCCTCAATTCTTTTGACTCCGAAATTGCCCTTGGAGGCTCGATTTCCAGCACTAACTTGGCCGGTAAAAATGACCTTGAGTCAACTTTCCAGCCTCCTATCCCCCAATTCAACTATTCTATCAACAACCAACCTATGCCAGAATTCAATTCTCATAGTCTTGTAGTTACACCACCAAATGACGAAAAAATTCCGGGTGGAAAAGATAAACTCACTGAAAACAACCTTGCTAACTATACAAACTCCCTCCCTCGATCAAAGGATATTGTGATATCAATTCAACATGCTCCAGAACAAGTTGCTGCTAAAACACCGTCTCTCTTCAGTAACTCTTCAGCAAACTCATCAATTCATAATTCCCCAAGGGCACCAGACTCTCAACTTTCTCGACAAAATACTGGTGGCAATAACGGTAATACTCTTGTACCGAATTCGCAACTCTTGCCTTCTTCGCCCGGTGGGTCTGTGTATTCCAACACTTCTGACATGAACGATGATGGTGGGCTATTAAAACCAAACGAGTTTGAGTCGATCAGACATGGACGAAGAAGAACTCATTCTAATTCCAGAACAACGCACACGCGATCCAGGTCACATTCGAGGCCAAGATCGCCTGCTCGTAGTGGTCAAGATACTGACGACGAAGATGAAGATGAAGATGAATACTATGACGACGATGATTCCGGAGCAGGTACTTCCTCTGGGGTTCCTTCTCGTGAAAAGATGTTGGAGCTCGCATCACCAACTCAATCAACGAAGCGGACTCAAAAACATCCTAGTGTATACGCGTGTCATTTGTGTGAAAAACGCTTCACGCGGCCCTACAACTTGAAATCGCATCTACGCACCCATACTGACGAAAGACCGTTCATCTGCAATGTATGTGGCAAGGCATTTGCTCGACAACATGATCGCAAACGTCACGAAGAACTACACACTGGTGAAAAGAAGTTCCAATGTAAGGGATTTCTTAAAGATGGCACACCGTATGGTTGTGGCCGTAAATTTGCCCGTGCTGATGCTCTCAGGCGGCATTTCCAAACAGAAAACGGGAAAGCGTGTATTCGCCTCTTGGTGGAAGAAGAAAAACTGCACAAGTTCAATGACGACGACACGAATTCCAACGATACGAATGGATTCCTCACACCTCCGTCTCGCGGTAACTCTATTCCCCAGGTAGCCATTTCTCCACCAGAGTAGTCATCACCATGTCCATGTATTCTAACCTTGTATTATTTATATATCACCCACTGATTACCTATTCATTTACACGACCAATGACATGAGTCTTGAGTCTATCTCACTCTTGGTGATATAAACGTTACGTTCAATTGTAGCACAGTTAGCCACTTTGGAGATCCACTATCAGGAACCTAACAGCCGAAGTGGTAATTTTCAATTGACTCAGGAACTTCTCACTATCGTTAACCCTCTATTTGACTCTTCCCTATAAAATATTTAGCATCCTTAAACTATCATAGATTTCGCGAATCTCAAAATCAAATTATATCTTCTCTACTCTGTCTCTCACAAAATGTCGCTAGATCACGACGATGATATGGTAACCAGACTATCGTCATCACGAATAGACGATAGTAACCTCAACCTAACCAAGCAGGAGAAGGAATTACGAAAATTGCAAGAAGAGAAACAAAAATTGATGATCAACCAAAATCAACAATACTTGAACCAACTATTTGAAGAAAATAGTACACAACCAATCAGAATAAAGAACATCCAGCTTACAAACGGCCAATCTTTTAGAGATGACTTTATTCAAGCCCAATTCCAACCGCTTCTTGAGAATTCGCTGCCCATCACATTATCAGAGTTTGTGAGTAAAATCGATGAGATTTCAAGATCGTTCACGAAATTGGGAGTAGTGGAGCAAATCATGGTGTCGATCAACCAATTGCCAAAATATAGGGGAAGGTTTGCTTCCAAGTCCCCTTGTCTCGATATCGTTCCAATTTTCAACATCTTGCCGGTAAAACGCTTCTACGCCAAAACTGGGACCAACATAGGAAATGGAGAAGGAGACGGGTATATTCAATTCCAACTCAAAAATATCTTTGGAGGAGGGGAAAATCTTATTCTAGATGCAATTACCGGTACAAAAACACAGTCGTCGTATTTGTTGAACTATATCCAACCCATCTTTAACTCGAGCAACTATATCTCTGAGAATCTGGTGTATATGAATACGAGGAAATTCGATTGGATCGGATCGGAAGTCATCACAAAGGGGATCACAAACAAAATCTACACACAGCACGACAATACCAAACTCAGCCACGAGTTTATTCTTGAAAATGTCTGGAAAGTCTTGAACAACTTGAACTCGAAATCAAACGACATTTTAGCACAATCGGGCCACAACTTCAAATCGTCATTAATCTATAATTGCACTTACGACACAAGAGATAACAAGCACCTCCCGTTATTAGGGAAATACCTTCGGTGGGGTTTAGAGTACAACGGGCTCTTCAAATTCAACCATTCTCCATTCATCAAATCAGTATTTGAATCACAATTTGTCATTCCTATCAACAAGATCCTGTCGTCATTAATCCTTACCAACAAATGTGGGTTTTTGTATCCTTTGAGTAAAACGAGTTTTGTTTTGGATAGGTTTTTCATTGGAGGTGCCAATGATGTACGATCATTCACTATGAATGGTTTGGGGCCCAAACAATATAACTCTTCCACCGGTGGTGATGTGTTTTTGAATGGAGGAATATCTTTAGTGAGCAAGATTCCAAAAGTTGATCCAGATTCTAATTTTAAGATCCATAACTTCCTCAATTTCGGAAAGCTCTTGCCGTTGGATAAAACAAAGATGGGATCTTTGGCCGACCAGTTTACAAAGCAGTATTCTGTAAGTTTTGGCTCTGGTATCTTGTACAACCATCCCATGGCCAGATTCGAGCTTAATATATGTTTGCCTTTGATGGTGAATGAAAGAGATGGAGTGAGAAAGGGCTTGCAGTATGGGATCGGAATGTCGTTTTTGTAATCAATAAAGTGATCCTGACCAAAAATTAATGAGTTCAACGAGTAAATCGAGCAAATAATCAATTTATCACCAATTCCATATTAAATAAGCTGTAATTATCTCACGCCTAATTGATTAAATCACGTAAATAGTGAACAAAGTTGCATGAAAATGTTCTTAAGGACTCTGTAGTGAGCCACTATAAAGTTATATGTATTCTTGAGAGACTAGCATCATCTTGAAGGATATTATAAGGTACTTTTGTATATTTATGAGTTCTATCATCTTAAGGATATCAATATCATATTATATTAGACACACAAGTGTTAGTTGTTCCGATCACTAGGTCCTTAATAATTCTAACAAATATTCACTAACTGGAGATTCTAAGTTGTTGAGTTAGAAAGCTTCTTTCACCACTTCTCTCGATGTTTTTCTTAGAGTCGTAGAGTTCTTATACGTTCTTGACTTCATCATCTTTCTCTATATGCTTCTCGATCCAGTCATGGTGAATTTGCTTAACTCTAGGAATGATTATACTTTCAATTTCCACATCGTTTTCCACTTCCTCATCGGTTAATCTGATCCATGATTCTTTTCCATCCGGAGTCACAAACACCACTTCCTTTTTACGAGTTTGAAGCAAGTTACCAATCACTAGTTGGTGGGAATATCTTTCCAAAGCAGTTCTGGCCTTTTTTATCAAGATCGAGTTATCCGTTTCCAACTTGAACGAAATAATCATAGCTGACGGGGCCCAGTTCTCGACCAATCTTCTCAAGAACTTGGGTACTTGCTCCAAATCCACGATTAACTTGCCTCCACTGGACTGGGACTGGATTTTATGTTGAGGCATACGCGATTGAGGCAAGAAGAAGTCTGATACAGCAGCAGCCAAGTAGAACAACGCTCTGGATTTGAGACGTTGCAACGACTTCGAAAGAAGCTTCAATGTATACAAATACTGGTTCACCGTGGTGAAAGGAATCAACAACAACGACTTGGAGTCTTTGGCCTGTTTGTACTTTCTCAAAACGATCAACATCTCCTCAGCAAAGTCTGGGTTGATTTCGACCTTGTTGTTCACTTCGGTCATGTAGTCCAAGAAACAATTGGTGGTATGGCTGTAGTGTCTGGAGTAAGGCAAGAGTGAGAATTCACGATGCATAAACACAACGGCATAGTCGTTTTCTAAAAAGTACTCAGCGGATGTCGCTCCTCTGGTCCCAGCACTGAAGTTGTCGATGAATCTGACGGTATTATTCTCCAATGGCACTGTAGTTCCACCGGAAGTTACCAAGGCGATGCGTTTGCCTGTATTTTTGATATGGTAGTCAATAAATTCCAGTACTTCTTCCTGGAGCTCGCCTAAGTATGTGGGTGGTTTGTGAGATTTGAAGTAGCGGTCTTCGTCTGAAAGCTGAGCAATTGGGAAATCAGGAATACTTCTGTCAATAGCAGTATCTGTTTCTGGATAGGACGTATGGAACGACTTCTTGTGAGGCGAGGCGGGTGTCATGTTGTGGATGCTCTGTGGTGGTTCTCTGTGGTAGAAATGACTCTTGTGGGGGTCAATAGAAAATTAGATGTCACGACGGAGCTGCGATAAATATGCGACAGAAATACAACAGAAATACGACACAATTGCGACAGAAATGTCCCACATGGAAAGCCGATAGAAAGCGAAACGAAGCATGATAAGACATCAGTTCCATAAGGTATTAGTCAGACAATACCAAGGCGATATTACCACGCATCTAAAGATAGAGCCATTCACCGTCAACACCATCATTTACCACCATTCACCTCCTTTTAGCCCATCCACTAGCTACTCACCTAATATCTCATAGTTAGAAACATAGTTTTGACAAATTAAAGAGTTAGTGTTTAATACTAGAAACTTACTTCAGATATATATACACTTATGAAGTATAAAGCAAAATCAAATCATTATTGATACAGAAATGTTTTCTATATGTAATAAATACATTTATTTGCAGCCATTATTTGCAAAACAAAAGTGTCTTTTGATCCAAAACAATGTGATTTCAAGAATTCTCCCGGGAGTTAATCTTACATAGTACGAATCCACTAGAGTGTACTTAATTTAAACAACTTAAGATCTGTAGATTTTTCACGGCTTCAGTCCGTTAAAAGTTTCAGTCATGAAGTATGAATTATTTTGTGTAATTAATAGACTCTTGGAGAATAGCACCGATATCATACGAAGCTTTATTCCACTGATTTGAAAAGTTCTTAGTCCAATACACATTCCAAGACAGGAATACTCTAAATATATTGCAGCTTCTCTCAATTTCTCAATCTATCAATCTATCAATCTATCAATATATTAATCTATCAATCTTTCTATCCATTGAAAGATTGAGAGATGTAGAAATCTTTCTAAATATTCTAACTTGCAATTATTGGATCCTCTCTATCATTATCCTTCCAGTTCCACTATACCTTAAACCTACTACACTTCCATACTAGAATCATAATTGGTTTTGCACTACCTCTGAAAAGTCTCCTGCATGCACTCTCCCAGTTATCAGGAAGCCATTGGGAGAGGTTCGACACCAGGCACACCACAGTAAAGATGTCTGCAGACTATTGGAGTTCATCACAAAGAAACAAATGGCAACTTACGAGACACTCCTTACTTGAAGCTCGTCGACGAGTTCTTTTATTAGAGCGAAAGATGATCCAGAATGGGTTGATCAAAGACTACGCCAACATCAGTTATGACTATAACATGCGAATATATTTGCACAATTGTAAGTAGAGGTCACAGAATGGCCACGACAACAGAAGTACTAACATTTAGTGATAATTAAGCTTGGACGACGGTTGAATATTCGACAAGTAGCGCTAGCAACAGCAGAAATCTATCTAACACGATTCTTGACAAGAGTTCTGTTGAAGGAAATCAACGTCTATGTGTTGGTGACGACATGTTTGTACGTGTCGTGCAAGATCGAAGAGTGTCCCCAGCATATCCGTCTAATAATATCTGAAGCACGAAATTTGTGGCCAGAGTATATTCCTCATGACGTTACGAAATTGGCGGAGTTTGAATTCTATTTGATAGAGGAAATGGACCTGTTTTTGTTCTTACATCACCCGTATAAGTCGTTGATTCAGATTCGAGACTTTTTGAGCAAGAATGTGGCGATTTACGGATTTTCATTGACTGACGAAGAGCTACAGAACTCATGGTCATTGATCAATGATAGCTACATCACAGACTTGCATTTGTTGCTTCCACCACATATAATAGCGGTGGCAGCGGTATACATCACGATTGTGTTGAAAAAACACTTGTCGAGGGGAAATAATGGGAGTGGTAACGATCCAGGCAAGGACGGAGCCATGCACATTGACGATTTGATGACATTGGCGAATCCTGCGGGTCAAGGTGGTGCCCATTCTGTCGGAGGAGCCTCTACCAGTAGTTCTGTCCATACCAATGCTGCAACCACTACAGACACTACATCCGATACCAACTTGGAAACTACCCATTTTCAAGATATGAAGGTTGATGAAGACACCGTCAAGATTAATAAGTTCATGAACTTTCTCGACCACCTGCACATCAACTTGGATGAAGTAGTGGAAGCAATGCAAGACATGATTAATGTATATGTGGTATGGAATCGATATAATGAAGGTGGAGTCAAGCGTGCATTGCAGATGATGTTGCTTAGCCGGTAATAAGACAAAAAATGATAAAAAGACTAATTATGGATGCCATAAGAAAGAATCTTAACAAAAAATTGAATAAAACGACAATTATTGATGAAGATTATTGACTAATAAGGATATACTATTCACTTAGTATCTAACGACATTATAGACGAGTGAATTAAACATAGTTCAATTATTAAGAGGTGTTTAAGATCAGGAATATTATCGAATAGTAGGAGACATTAGAGATTTTGTCTACCCTATCTCTGGTATAATGATATTCTAGAATATGGCAGTAAACCATGTAGTAGATTACATTATATAGTGAAATATATTAATCTACTAGTCTACCTGTGTTCTACATTAATCTACCAGTGGTCTACACTAATCTATAATCTACTAGTGATCGACCTGTCGAATTGTGGTTATCAGTACTTGAAAATATCGTCATCTAATTAGATTGTCGATTTTTATGTACTTTCATATTTTCGTATATTTATATATTTTCATTTTCTCGTACGTTTCTCTGTTTTCAATTTTAACCATCAAATTCACGGTTTTCATTATGTCATGTTTCTCAGACTTTCTACAGAGATTCATTAGCGTGGGATAACTACTCAACACGATGGTGTCTGATTTATAATCATTGACTAATATTCACGTATTCTATAATTGACAAATGCTAGAGGCTGAGTTTCCAGTGATTTGATGCTCCGTTTCAGCCTCGAAACGCGCGTTAAATATGTGGATGCAAATTATGCTCAAAAGAAGAACGAGGGATAAGATGATGCAGGGAACAAATCAATAACCAGCTAAAAGAGATGACTAAGCTGGTGATACGAATTTAAGAGTGGATTCAAATACTGGAAAGTGATAATAGATAAATTTCTGGCGTTTTAGAGTATTGTGGTGAACTTCGATATTAAGGAATTTAGCGAACGTAGCGATATATAATGAACATTCTTGCGTTCTTACAATGATATTTATAGCGTACTGTAGACTGAATTTTGTGCTAACGGCTTTTGTAGTACTTGTAATGGGTTTTATCATCTCTTTATAGTATCCCTAGGCTTAAATCTCCTGAGGTATCTGTAAGAATTCATATCTCTCTAAAATTACTTTACATTGCTAAGATCTACCGTTGAGAATGTGTCTAGATTTAGCGTTATTGGATCTACAATGAGGTGATATTGATATTGGTGCCTATTCGGGGATTGAATAAGTGGGAGCGCACGAGGTGAGAATGAGACGATAAGATGGCGAGGTAATCGGACAATCGAGTATTATTCGTACCTGCACTACGTAAACTGGCCCCAGGTGATTCGCAAGAGACAGTCCCCGCCCATGCTAGCTAAAACCATCACAAAAACTTATACTAACACGGAAAATTTCAAAAATTTCGAAAATTTCTAAATGAGATCGAAAACGAAAACGATCGAAAAAGTAATTTATTTGTTTCTTGTGGATTGCAGAATTTAGGTAGAGACTTAGCATGACTACCGAGACGATCAAGAGTCAACCGAGTCTGACCGTGACCTCACAAGAGTACCAGCACACTGAGAGAAAAATTAATGGTTTGGCCCAAGTGGAAAGCCACAACTTAACGGGCACCTCAGGTGGGTCAAGATGCAACGAAAAGTTGGCAAAAGAGACAAAACTTTCTAAAGAGTCTAAGCAATCATCCGAGGACTGTTTGCCAAGCAATGCATATAACCAATCATTCCTTTCTTCTATCGAACGGAACCAAATAAGAATCTCCAGATTTATTCTCACCATCATCTACTTGTTCAACTTATATCCCACATCGCTCACCACACATTTTAATAAGTATATTCATTTACAGTATGGTTTCCAGTTGAATGGACACGTCGTATATGATATCGGGACCGACGATGCATATTACGTCTTGAACTGGATTGTTACCCTCACATTCTTGAGATCCTTTTGTATGCAATGGGTGTTCAGTCCGTTTGCATCCAAGGTGTTTGACATCCATTCTTCCAAAGCAAAGATCCGTTTCGCAGAGCAGAGTTGGACCTTTGTCTACTGCACCTGTTCCTTTGTATTCGGTGTGTGTTTGTACGTCAACTCGCCTTATTACTTGAACCTCGACAAAATCTACGCAGATTGGCCCCACGATTGCTTATCAGCCGCTGTCAAGAGATACTACCTTATTCAAATGTCGTTTTGGTTCCAACAAGTATTTGTTTTGAATATCGAACAACGTCGTAAGGACCACTATCAAATGTTTTCTCACCATATCATCACATGTTTGCTTATCATAGGTTCGTACCACTATTACTTTACTAGTATTGGACATTTGATTTTGATGATCATGGACTCCGTCGATATTTTGTTGGCGGCCGCCAAAATGTTGAAATACTCGGGCTTTTCCACCGCCTGTGACTACATGTTTATTTTGTTTCTTGTTTCATGGATAATCTTAAGACACGGTGTATACAATGTCTTGTTTTACCATACGTGGACTAAGTTGGGAATTTCGATGAAGGACACTGAATGTCTGGTCAATCCAAACGCAAAGAGATGTTGGACTCAAAACATCATCAACATCTTTCTTGGCTTATTAGGTGGCTTACAGATCCTTACTCTCATATGGATGTATCTTATCTTGAAAGTTGCTTATAAAGTCATTTTAGGAACTGGAGCAGAGGATGTCAGATCTGACGATGAAGACACTGATGTGGAAGATGAGGAAGAAAACTCTACAGAAGCTCAAGATTTCAAGGCAGAAATTGTCAAAGATTGTGACGAAGTTAACAATTATGCTCCTACTCAAAATTCATCTACTTCCTCTTCATCAGAAGACGACGAAAAGTTATTGTATAGTGATGACCGGGAAAATTAATTGAAGTCATTCTCGTTCCTTACAACCTCGTGGAATCTCAATCATAATATGAAGACCCAAACATTATACTCAACTGGCTTCAGAAATCTGCCATAATTCACCTAGTCCACGCAGATCCCACTGAGCAAAGATAGCTTACTAGAACACATGCATTAGAGATCACTCACGAATTGTTTGCTGCAAATCACAGATCACAAGAAATCTCAGATCTCCATCAGATATATGGAGAGATGTCATTTTTCACCTACACTACACAGATAATCCTGGCTATCAACACCTAGAAAACACTGTACATTATTTTGCATCCACTACGGTGCACCTATGGCACTTCCTTATTTTGGTATTAATGGCGGTAATGCCTACTATTTATTGGTTCTCCTATATATTTAGAATTTTTCATACCTCAATTCCTTGGAGTGAGAGTTAGTAAGAGCTAGTTAGAGCTAGGGAGCGATAGGGAGCGATTTTGAGACATTTTAAGAGAATTTGAGCTAGCGAAAGCTAACAAAGATATGACTACAATATCAAAGCTCAACGGTATCGTTCAGGAAGGTTTGTGGGTCTTCTCGCTGTAGAATCATATTACGAGGTTGACGGAATAGGGCCTGGTAGTCATACAATTTGCAGTGAGGGCCATAGTAAAACTCGCCAGCTCCGGGTTTCCGTCTCCAGCGCTACGTCAGTCTAGACTCGCATAGGATGGTGAGGTGATGTCTCATTTGGTGACTAGCTCGTAACGCGGCTTGTTCCTCACGTCTCTTCTCGTTTACGTGTCTCTACCGATTTGATGTTTTGATTCGAAACCAAAACAACACCCTACGAACCCTCCAAACGAGTCTATATGTAATGAACGGTCCCGAGTCTACGCGTGTATCCTCGACAGGGGTGCCGAATAGGATGTCGTCGGGAAAGCCTGCACGTGAGTCTTCTGTGACGGTGGTTGTGAGAGTACGACCATTTACAGCCACTGAACAGACGAATCTCGTGATTCAGGACAACGACACATTCTTTCTAGGAGATGGGTCCTTTAGTACTGGACTCAAAGGTGACGAGGGTCCAACTCGAAGATCACTTATTTCTCCAAGGGGAGTTCGCAAAATCATCAATGTGGTTGATGATAAAATGCTCATCTTTGATCCTCCAGAGACAAACCCACTTACTAAAATGCAACGAAATGCCTTCCCAAATGGCTTGACCTCGCGAATCCGTGAACATCGCTTTGTCTTTGATAGGTTGTTCGATGTACTGGCTACACAGGATGACGTATATTGCGATACTACCCGTCCACTTTTGGATAGTGTATTGGATGGATACAATGCCACAGTCTTTGCCTATGGCGCTACAGGTTGTGGGAAAACTCATACAATTCTGGGGACTCCGTCGGATCCTGGAGTTATATTCCTCACCATGAAGGAACTATATATGAAAATCGAGGCATTGGCAGATACAAAAATCTTCGACATTAACTTGTCGTTTCTAGAGATTTATAACGAAACCATCCGAGACTTGTTGAACCCAGAAACTCATTTCAAAAAGCTTGTATTGAGAGAAGATGCTGCTAATAAGATATCGGTATCTAACTTGCTGTCTCATAATCCAACAACTGTCGAAGAAGTTATGGACCTTATTCAAGAGGGGAACAAGAATAGAACATGTTCTCCTACTGAGGCCAATGCCACTTCATCTAGATCTCATGCGGTTTTGCAAATCAACGTGGTTCAAAAAAACAGAACTGCAGATCTACATGAAGAACACACCTTTGCAACCTTATCCATCATCGATCTCGCCGGGAGCGAGAGAGCAGCTGCCACCAAGAATAGAGGTGCGCGGTTGAATGAAGGTGCAAACATTAATAAATCCTTATTAGCATTGGGAAACTGCATCAACGCACTTTGTGACCCACGTCGGAGAGACCATGTTCCTTACCGTGACTCCAAATTGACTCGTTTGCTCAAGTTTTCATTAGGAGGAAACTGTAAGACTGTCATGATCGTTTGTGTGTCGCCGCTGTCATATCACTACGATGAAACACTCAATACCTTGAAGTACGCCAATCGTGCCAAAGAAATCAAGACAAAACTTACCCGGAATCAACACAATCTAGATAGACACGTTGGCTCGTATTTGAAGATGATTACCGAACAGAAACAAGAAATCGAAGAATTGAGAGCTCGTGAACAACACGTTGTTTCCAACACTATAGCATCTCAACAAGCCATCCGAGACAAGTGTCTTCAATTGCTCTTGGAAAGCATTTCCAGTATCAAGACCTCGTTGGTAAAGCAAAACCAAGAGAAATGGCGCAAGTACTTTGTTCTTGCCAAACGGAAGGTGATCTTGTTACAGAAAATCGATGTTGAGACACTCTTGTCAGGCCTCGCTCTTGCACTTAGCGACTTGATGGATATCCCCAAAGTGCAAACCATGCTCAACTTGTGTGAACAACTTCTTATCAAGATCAATACTCAGATATCTGATCTAGAAGCACAATACTCACGAGCCAACGAAATCGACCACATATTTAACGAATCGACGCCCCAAATCTTAAGAAAACTCAAGGAAAATGAGGGCTGGTCCGGATTATATTCCATCATGTTTGAAGACTTTGTAGCTTCAACGAAAGAATCGCTTGAACGTGATGTTCTTTTCAACTCTTCGATCTTGTTTGATCATTTGGTCAACGAATTGCGAGGCTTCAACTTCATTCCAAACGAACTTGTCAATGCTTTATCAGCCCACCATAATGTTCATGACGGTGAGCAGTTAGTTAAATTGATTGAAAACCTTATACTGTCGCTTGAAGAGCTTGTAAATGGTGAATATGACGCTGCGATTGAGAGATGTGTCTCTTCATTCATACAAGAAAAGTTTCGGGAACTGCAAGAATTGGAAATCGACAATGAAGACTCATACTCCGAAGACAGTCCTTCAAACGGGTTGAAAATACACAAGTTACGAGATTCCAAGCGTGGCCCTCTATCGCCATTAAGATCGTCTCCTCCTCGTCCCAACAAACGAAGCATCACCAAGAAGCAGAAACAAAAAGTCTCACCTCGACGGAAAACTTCCAAGAGAGTGTCATGGGATGTACCCAAGAGTGATACGACCATGTTGGAGAGTGATGTCAGCTTAGACGACTTCAATTCGACAATAAAAAGTAATCTTGGTGACGATTCTCCTATTGCCAAAGATATATTAGACCAGACACTAATGGGAGATGATCTTGAGTTACGTTTTAATCCTACGCTTGACTCACCCCCGGTGCCTACCATAACTAGTGACAAGATCAGCAAGAGTATATTGACAGATTTAACCAGGCAACGCCCAGGTAAACCCCAATACTTCTCCAACAGGCGGCTCTCTACAAACCTAAGCACGCCTATCAATTCAAATACCTCTACCTCAGCCACTCCTACTACTGGTTCAGATAACTCCAACACAACCCCTAGCAAAAATGGTTCTAGTCGAGCTAACTCTATTGGAAATAATGTCACTACTCCACCAAATACTGGTGCTATTGATAATGACTCCATCAACACCTCAAGATTGCCATTGCTAAACAAGCAAGCCAGCACAAAGATCATACATGCCACGGGAACTGACGAGTCCGGGCCCTCGTTCATTCCTGGACCTCTGTCCGTCGCATCTCAATCCAAGATGCCTTCATTAATGAAAGCTACCAGTGTTCTTAACAAATTTCATGGAGTAGAGACCGATGTCCATAGAAATATAGAAAGTGCAGGTTCAGATAAATTAGATTAGAGTTGCATGACAGACTTACACTCAAGAAATACCGAAATCTAGATCTAAAAGTACCGAGAATTGCTCAAGAGTAAAGAGAATTAGTTCAAGAATAAAGAGAATTTGTTCAAGATTTTCTGGGAATTAGTTTAAGATTTACTGAGAGAAGTTGAGATCTGAGATCTAGACTTTTCTTGAGTGGAGTCTGCATTGGCATTATTACAAGTGCTACAAAATCTGCCTAAATAAGTCATTTTAGTATTAACTAGAACTATAAATCATAATTCATGACGTAGCGACTAATATCTGCCACCGGAGTTGTAGTTGTCTCTACCTTCGGAGTTGTAGTTATCTCTTCCACCGGAGTTGTAGTTATCTCTACCCCCGGAATTGTAGTTGTCTCTACCACCGGAGTTGTAGTCATCTCTGCCACCCTGGTTAAAGTTATCCCTACCGCCAAAGTCGTTTCTTCCCTCGTTGTTTCCTCCGTAATCGTTTCTACCGCTGGTATTTCCCCCATAATCGTTTCTACCGCTGGTATTTCCTCCATAATCGTTTCTACCGCTGGTATTTCCTCCATAATCGTTTCTACCGCTGGTATTTCCTCCATAATCGTTTCTACCGCTGGTATTTCCTCCATAATCGTTTCTACCGCTGGTATTTCCTCCATAATCGTTTCTACCGCTGGTATTTCCTCCATAATCGTTTCTACCGCTGGTATTTCCTCCATAATCGTTTCTACCGCTGGTATTTCCTCCATAATCGTTTCTACCGCTGGTATTTCCTCCATAATCGTTTCTACCGCTCGTATTTCCTCCATAATCTTCCTTTTTATCGCCACCAAGGAAACCACTAAGACCACCAAGACCACTCAGATGTTTACCACCTTGATTTTGGCCACCTTGGTAGTCATTTTTGCCGTGGTTAGTACCTCCACCGAGGAAACCACTGATAGTTTCACCAATTCCTCCATGGTGGCCCTGGCTTTGGTTTCCACTATGACTTCCTTCATACTTGTTTTCGAGTTTGTTGGCACCAATGGCTCCACCGACGGCACCAATGATTCCTCCCAAGGTACTGTGGTTGCCACCGAGTTTATTACCACCAAAAGCACCCGCGGCTCCACCTATAACGGTTGATAAAAGACCTCTGTCACCATCACCTCCGACTTGTTCGCCCTGGCCTTGTTGACCCTGGCCTTGCTGACCCTGACCCTGTTGACCGTGTGGTTGTTCGTAAGATCCTTGTTCTCCTGAAGAGTAAAATTCATTAGCTGACATATTGATAAATCTTATTTAATTGAACATTTCCATTCCCATCCGATTTGGGGATTCTCCAACTTTATAGGAAATTTCATGGACCCCGTGACCTAATGATGATCCGGAACAAATCAGCAACTTGCACAAAACCAAAGAGAAAGACTTCGGAAAAGAGTCCTAATTTCACTACAGTTTCCGTGACCTAATCGCACATGATGTTAACAATCATTTATATCAGCTCTAGTGTGTAGCGGGAATGGCCCCCACATTGTGCCATGAGTTTCAGTTGCTTTCGCAGCCATGGTCTTGGACGCGTTGTGTACAGGATTCCCCTTTCTTGAGGAAGCATTTTTGTCGAGTTTCAGGGGATGTAAACCTGTTGAATCAGGAAATCCTGATATAAGAGGTGGTTGGAGAAGGTCCCTGTCTAAACATTTAGACTTAGTCCCCAGTCTACAGGTCCACATCTTGGTATATGTTTCCATTAGTACTTTAGTCCGTGCCTCTGTATTAAGAAACTATTGAATATAATTATCTGGACACAAGTCCACGACTACATGATGACACAGTCCTTTTCTTGAGCAGACAGCGTGGAGTTGGGGTTAGTCGAATTGGCCTTTTTGAATCTCTTTTGTATCTTAAGAGCTAAGTCCTTGTCAGCCAATCTTGAAAATGATTTTTCTTCCCCATTCTCAGCCGCCTTCGTGTACCAAGCTTGGGCTTCGCTGGTGTTTTTAATGCAACCAATTCCCTTATCGTAGAAGTTTCCTAATGCAAATTGTGCCTTTGAGTAGTTACACATGGCAGAACGTTTGGCCCACTCAAAGGACTCACTTTCGTCCTTGGGCAAGTACGGTTCACTGCCTACTAAGTACCATGCACACATGGCCAACATGGATTCAGGGTCACCTCCCAATGCAGCTTGTGTATAATAATGAATTGACAAGTTACTATCTTGAGGAACAACCTCACCGACTTCATAGAATTTACCTAAAAGTGCAGCAGCAGCGACGTGTCCCAATGCAGCAGCTTGGGAATACAATTCTAATGCATATTTTTTGTCTTGAATAACAATATCTTCAAAACCTTCAAAGTGGATCTTTCCCAACTCATATGGGGCAGCAGCAACCAACTCGTTAGCGATATTGGAAGCCCTTTCCAACCACTTGATTCCCATCTTTTTGGTGTTGATATTGTTAGGCAATCCCATTCTGCTGTAGAAAGAATATACTCCCAATTTGTACATTGCAGCAGGATGGTTCTTAGACGCAGCCATTTTTAAGTATTCCACAGCTTTTCTAGCATCTCTTCCAGTTCCTAAACCCTCTTCGTAACAGTAGGAGGTTCTGTATGCCGACTCGATGTGACCATGTTTTGCTGCAGATTGAAAGAGCGTAAAAGCTTCTCTGTTCTCAATCTTTTCCAAAGCTCCCGAACTATACGCATCTGCAAGCAAATACTGGGCATCAACGTATCCTTTGTCGGACAATCTCTTCAAGTAGCGAACAGCTTCCTTCAACAATGCACGTTTTAATTTCTTGTCCTCGAGTTTCTCTGGATCAATGTTTCCTAAATCAACTGAGTTGGAAGACTTGGTTTTTTTGTGACTTTTATTAACATTCAAAGAGGAGGGATTGTTAGAAGGCGAAGCCTCTCTTGGAGAATTTTCTGCTGGAGTGCCAAATGTGCTCTTACCCTGCTCTGCTTCAACCAACAACGCAGTTTGTAACATATACTGAGCATATTGGAACAAAACAGTTGGATCATTTGATTTCTTTGCATTTTTACGATAAAGTTCAATGGTTTTGATCCGAGGCATGAGAGTCTGTGAGTTGCTTCCCAAATATTGTTGAATCACATTCTGACTGAAGTCGACCATACTAGCATTATCAGTTCTATCATAAAAAAACGACGATGTCGAAGAGACCGATCTGAGGTGGCCATTTTTCTTCAAATGTGGAGGAGTTGTCAAGTTGTTTTCGGACTTGGAATACATCTCTGATCCCGCAGGATTCAAATTGAAGTTGGTAACTGACGATGTGGATGACAAAGGATTGGATGGTGGAGATTGAACATGGAGCTCTTTCGTAGCGAATACTGGTGGTGGTGTTCGAGCTTCGTATTCAGGGTAATCTGCCCCATGGTTTACCAACAAAGCATGCGAATTCTGGAAGGCAGAATAATTTTGACCATTCTGAAGTTGTAGTGTTGAATCTAATGGCAACTGTCCAGACAGCCCAGTATGTGGTACTTGGTATTGACCTGCTTGTGGTGCTTGGTATTGGCCCGTTTGTGGTGATTGGTATTGGACAGCTTGAGCTCCTTGATATTGGACTGGTTGTGCTCCTTGGTATTGACCTGCTTGTCCTTGGTATTGGGTCGCCTGTACTCCTTGATATTGTACTTGACCAACTTGTGTGTGGTGAGGGGGTTGGCCACCGGGTGTCAGGGGATCATACAGTCGTCTGTTGGATCTGGGAGTAGGAGTCTGAGAAGTCCTTCCGAGAGCTGGGTTGTGTAAGTTTGTTTGAGAACCTCTTTTGCCTCCTCCTTGAGAGGAAGCTGGAGGACTTTCCCTTCTTACCTCGTCATCCAAAGGATATGGCGTTTGTGACTGAATCTGTTGGCGGTAAGGATGACTACTCATATTGCTTTGAACTATAACACACTCTAAGTATATTGTGGCAGTCACGGTTCAACAACACAGTTGTACTTATAAAATGCTACAAATACACGAGTTGCAATACGAAGAACACGGTGGAAAGAATTTTCTTCTGTTTCAGAGGAGACAATTCCTAAATCCTAGCGCGCGTCCCTGCCACAGGTTTTGGCTACCCCTACAAGATAATAGCAGCATTAATTAGAAGTTATAAATAGGTGTAGTGGTTTCAGGGGGGCTGTTAGCTACTGGTAAGTGTGCTTTGTTGCGAGTGTACTCGTTTAATTGAAGCAGCTTACAAACATTATGGTGGTGGAGTTTCTGATCAAAGAAAATACTAGATCAGCGAAGGTAAACAACAGATCAAGAACATGATCCGATGGCCCCAGCAAGCATATTATTGTTAGCGATGCTGCAACTATAATAAAGATGCGATATGACGTATAATTGAGGTGTTTTGGCACCTAGCCTATTTCTAGACGATTGCGTAACTCCTGGCCAAACATTGGGATAGGAGCACAGGCTGTAGCTATCTTTAAATCGTTTCTATATGAGTGCGTAGATAACGTGATGGGGAGATAGAGGGATTAGCTCGTTGTTTTTGGTTCTTTTTAGACGATGTTGTTAGGTTCTAGAAAACAGTAATCTGGAAATGATAGTGATGAGATAGTGCCATACAAGGTGTGTGGCTTTAACAAGTCTCGTACAGATTTTTTATATACTCGTATTGTCACTAAAGCTCACTATTTTCTAGGCTACATTGCCTAGAGTATCTCTAAATGTTCTCATATATTGTCCTGTCTATCATTAGAATGAAGTGGGTGTTATTTCTGATGATTTATTGTTCTGTTTTGTATTTATATCTATTGCGGTGATGATTTTTCAGCTGTGTGAACACAACTAACGATTTAGATAAGTGATTGAGCAGACGGTCTACGAAAATTTGGTTAATAACAGCATGAATCAGGACATACGACTATATGCTTCTACTTCCCTTTAAATCTGTTATTAGTAAATGGAGCAGCTTAATATCACTAATCGGAACTCATGAGGGTATATATTTATTCTTTCTAACCAGCGTGTTCTTGGGTATGTCAATTACTAAGTAATATAAATCACTATCCTCTCCGTATAAAACTAAAGTACGCAGCCACAAACGCAGCAACAAGGACTCCGAATAGTGTAAAGCCTTGTAGTCCTAGACTTCTGTCAAGCGGTGATGCATCTTGGTCCACCAAGAGTCTTGCGCGGTCTTCTGGGTCCAACATGTCGATATTCTCCCGTATATTGATGGGGGTTTCATTATCTGGTAACAGGGTGCGTTGTTCTTCTATTTGAAGCTGTTTCTGGGCTGCGGCAACATCTATTTTGTTCTGTTTGGTCAAGTCTGGAAATTGGGTCTTGAATCGTTGGTTTTCGTTCACATTCCATGCCTTACTATCACGAGCCAAACGGCGTTTGACATTCTCACTCGTAGTGATCGATCCCGTCGTCGTTTCATCGCCTGTCATAAAACTCAACAATCCTGTCAATATAGTAGAGACACTCCACGCAGGATTCCATGTGTCGGGGTGATAGTCACTCATCGAGAGACATAATCTAGTATTGCATGCGAAACGGCCATTAGGAGTGATCATGGAGATCGAAGGAGGTTTGAAAGGATAGTCCGTGGGGAATCGGAGTATTCCGTGATACTGGCCCCCTTCAAACGGAGTATGTGAAGGTCCACTAATAACATAGTGCCACTCCAATATATTCTCTTCGTTAGGATGGGTCGTAATATATGGAGGAGGGTTTGCCAATATCGTTTTGTATTCTTTATTTAATCGTTTTTGTGATTGTCTAGATGCCATGGTAGTGATATTAGAAGAAACTGATTATTCCGGAGTGATATTTGAAGTAACAGTTTATTTCGGAGTGAGATCTAAAGACACTTGTCTAGGGACTTTACATCCGCAGATGAGGATTTGTTGGATTGGGCGCACACGACTCTACGATAGCCGATAGCCCCCACACCCCTATAAAGAGACTAAATTAAGGTATATATTGACGAGTACCTTGGGACGACCAATATTAAGACGAGGTGAAGTATAGTTATATGTACTGGTTTAAGTAGAGCATCTTACAGTTTTTTGCTTAAGGATCAATATCCGTTGATGTGATAATCAATTGCTTTTATTCGTATATTAACCAGGGCACTTACGAGTTAGTTTTAAACTCGCTTGATACTGTAATAAATGTCGTATATTACTATAAAGAGTAGGTAAATTAGACCTTAGGTCCATTATAGCTAGAACTATGATAATTTGAATACGTTTGAAAGCATAGTAGGTAGAATTGAAAAGTACTATTTATTAGTTCTAGTTTAATTTGTTGTTTTGACTAGTGATTTGACTAGTTTTTGACTTGTAGCTTTGAATAAAGTTCAAGCCATTTGTCCAACTGCAAGGATAATACTGGTCTGAATCAAATATTCCTTCTTGCCCGCTAATCCATCACGACTAGGAAGTAATCCTTCATTAAGGTCATCAACAGTCTTTTGGGTAGAATGGTTTTCAACAAAACTACGTGGTTGCCAAATAGGAATAATGATTTCACGAGCAGAAGAAACTTTGGATAGGCCACTGTATTGTAACGTCTCATTTAGAGACGAAATTTTGAGACCACCCATATGTCTAACAGCAGAGTCGTTTTGTTCCGTAGATGTGTGGTCACTTTCTTCTGTTTCTACATCTTCATTGTAAAAATCAATAATGAAAAGCCAGCCTCCCTTCTTTAGAAACGAAGAAATTCTTTTCGTGATCTCTCTGTAGTTTTCGATATGGTGATACGACATCGTACATATAATCACGTCGAAACTCAGTTCAAACTTAGACTTGAGTTCAGGCTCGATCTCAAGCACATCACAAACATACGATTCGATGTGTATATCCGACTGGTACTCCTTGGCCTTGGAATCAAAGCTGTTCAATAGAATCTGGTTTATATCTACACCCACCACCGTTGTCTCACTGTCACCCTTTAAGAAGGGATACAATTTTTCAGTAACGATTCCAGTTCCACAGGCAAAATCCATGAGTTTAATGCCTGGCTTGAAGACTGAGTGGGGGAACTGTTTGTGAAGCGTCTTGGGATCAACTAATGTGCCAGGATCGTCGCTTAGTTGAATTACTTGAGCGGATTCCTCGGGCGATTTCCTATTTGTGGGGTTACTGGTATCAAACTCAATCAAAATCTTTGTGCTTGCTACTGAAATCAATTTCACGGAGTCACGTTTGTCATACAGATCTGCAAACCCTTGGTCAAACACCCGAAGGTTGGCTTCCACTGCTTGTTGGTGTGCCATGGTAAGGAATTGGAATATTCATTTAGAACTATAGCGGTTAAAAATTGCGACAAAATATGCGTCAAAGAGAACCAGTGCTACAACGACTTTTTGCGGAAATGATGTGTAACATTTGAAGAGTAATATTAGTGGTAGAAGTGATGTTTATATATAGAACATGAGAATTCTATGACGGAAGAGGAGTAAAAATTATCAGCACTCTCTATAGCTTGTACTACTGAACCTGTACTACTGAGCTTGCATTACTGGGTGAACTTTCCACCAGATCTCGGCCGATAGGGATTTCGTGAGATGATTATTAACAAGATAAGAAAGGTGATAGACTATTTCTAGAATGTAGTAATATATGATTTGTATATGTTTCTGGTTGATATAAATTCTGGTTGCTTCAAATGTGTGGTTGCTATATAACAGTATGGTTGACTACTGGTTGGTTTATTATACCTATTTTGGCTTTAGTCTCCGCTAAAAATATTCTCAACGGTTCTTTTACTCAAATTGAGATGAGTTCGAGGTCGAATGAATCCGTGCTTTAGTTACCTCCGATCTTCGGTTTGGACAGTATGTCATAATCATAGCCATGTCCGACACGGACTTACGCAGCGGTGATGATCTTTCACTACTAGTATCGAGTTGTAACGTCACTTGGTTGTGAACGTGCGGAAATAGATTAGAACTCGTTTTGGTGCGTTTTTACAGTATTAAAGTATGACTTAACCATTTCAAGAGATAGTAAGGATGGTTATTTTAGTATAACGGATCTGATAACTGGGGAGAATAATATCGGATAATACTATTAATGCCTAATTTGATAAAAGTACCATAAGCGATGCTTAGAGCAATAAAAGTACCTATAAACGATAAATAGAGTATCAACAATATGAGTTTACCACGGATAACTTGATCAAAAAAAGTCAAAACTTCTATTTCTATAGACTATGACTAGAAAAGGAAATGCCAGTCACTTGACTGGGGTATCCAATAAACTATTAAAACTTTGAAACTCTCTACTCCGACTGCTTATTAACTCACTATTTTCTAAATCAATACATTACGTTTAAGGTATCGTGACGTGGGCACAGTCACGAGTTAACTGACTAAGCACGCCACTACAGAGTCCATGACCCACACGCTGACCGCTCATTTCATAAAGGCTCGTTTCATAAAGGCGGCCTATAGATAACGGAAGTACGATTCCAATTAGGCAATTTGGCTGCGACTGATAAGCGCAAAAAAAATATACAATGGATCGAAACAGCTAAATGGGTAAAAACTTACGTAAGGTCCATAGATATATAAGAAGACGTCGGGACTCGAAACAAACAAATGGTCGATTCCAATAAGTTCTTCCGTTATGCCATCTAACGAAACTATAATTAGCGGAAGATTAGATAAGTCCGTTCCGTCTTCTACCTACGAGACACTCCTTGAATCCAAATGGGAGGCTGCAAAAGCAAAGACGGGGCTAGAGTCTACTGCAGGGGTTGAATTCGATCCCAGCCTCCATCTCAATTACTATGCTTCCCCTATGATGAAACACAAGTTTCAAAACACACGTCGTATCACCATGGAAGAGTTGGGACTCACCAATAAACGTCAAATCTCTCCTATCGGAGTAAGTGACCCCTTTCCATTATTCACCGACGAGGCTGTTGATATTATGCGCCAGGAAGTCCTTGAAAAGCAGTTGTTCTTGAACTTTGCAAGATTCAGTTACTCTTCCACCTCCGGGCTCGATGTTGCAATGAGAGGATACGTCAAGAACGACGAGGAATATTCCGCTCCATTCACGTATAAGTGTTGGACTCACCCAAAAACAATGGAACTAGTCAGCAAAATGGCTGGGGTGAATTTGGAAGTCGTGATGGACTTTGAAATCGCTCACTTGAACGTTTCCATGAAACACCCAGACGTTGCTAAGGAGGAAAGAGCAAGAACTGCCTCTTCGGACGGCGTAGGCATCCCGGCCATTGTCGACTGGCATTACGACAGTTATCCGTTTGTATGTGTATTAATGCTCTCAGACACTACAGACATGATTGGTGGAGAAACATCTTTACGTATGGGAGGTTCAGAGAAGGGCAAGGTTGCAATTGTCCCTGGACCTCAACAAGGTTCCGCTGCCATCTTGCAAGGGCGTATGATTGAACATTTAGCTCCTTCGCCTATTGGAATGAGCGAACGTATCACCATGGTCACTTCGTACCGTGCTAAAGATCCATTGAAGAACGATGGCAGTGTCTTATCAACAGTCAAGCCTGAAATTAACTATGGTTCTTCATATAATAGTTTCTACTCACAATGGATCAACTACAGAGTCGAGTTGCTCAAGGAGAGATTGGATCTTTTGAACAAAAACTCGAGGGATGAAAAGGGGATGTTCCAGAAGGAAATGACAAAGGATGCATTGATCGAGGTTGAAAAGTACTTGAAGGATACTTATAAGGAGATGGAGTTTACCAAGGAAGACTATGAGAAAATACCTAAGTAGAGCTCTTCGAGTGAGCAACTTCTAGAGAGCTCTTGAGTTAGAATCCTCTACAGGTACAAGAAAGTATAGAATGAGCCTGATTCCCAATAGAAATAACCACTAGACAGATTTACTCATTAATAACTCACCCTATATGTACTATGTATATTTCTATTTCTTCTTATGTTTGACGTCCAATTAATATTATCAATGATCGTTGATCGGCTTGATGTCGGCTAGTATTTCTTATTACTATACGTTTAATACACTTGTTTATTATTAATATATCACTTTCGTGACAATGTTCAAGGTTATATAACTATGAAGGAACGGATTAGAATTGAAGTGGTGATTTTTTTTGGGATTTTCATGATGTATACTTGACACTGTATAATTAAGACTGGAATTAAAAACTCTCTAAATGAAAACATTAATAAGATTGAAATAGCAGCTCAAACATAACAGATAATAAAAAAGTTGAGGAGAAAAAGTGCAGAATGGCTCTAGATAAGGAGAAGCATTGTTGACGACACATGTCATTAGGGTCGTCTTGAAAACTTTCCTCTTATTTTGCTTATTGACAACACATTTTGGACCAGAAACCTTTATGGTTGTCTTGGTCTTCGTGGTTTTGTTGTTGCTCGTATTGGTGTCTATTTTGAGTTTCGAATTTATTGGTAGGTTGGTTTTTAATAGGTTGCGATGTTAATAACTCACCGTTGCTTCTATTGGCATTGTTGTTGGTAATAGAGTTGGGAATTCCCGCACTCTGAGAGTCCTGTTTGATTGGAGGTAACGGTCTGTTAACCAAATGTTGTAATTTCTGTTGATGTAATTGTGCGGCAGACAATTGCTGTTGTGGTTGAGGTTGTTGTTGTTGAGATTGATGTTGTCTGTTTCTTCTTTGGTCACGATGACGTCTTTCCCTATCGTTTGGAGGGTTAGGGTGTCCGTAACCATGCAAGTTGGGCTTTTTGTTGATTGAAGAATCCCAACCTTTACCGCCATTGAGATGAAGCCAATCATAATCACCATCACATGATTGACCTAAATCATCTAATGCAGAAACAAGAAGTAATCTATATTCTTCGTAGGTTGGCTCGGCATCAAATGGTAAACTTCTAACTGAATCCAAAAATTCAGCAAATTGTCTAGGCAAGCCATCACATAACGTAACTGCTGGAGTGGTTCTCTTCTTGTCACCAATCTTTTCATACTTCTGTTTGTTGGTTGGTGCCTTTAACCCTTGCCATGGCAATTGACCTCTCAAAAAGTAGAAAAACACATGACCCAATGCTTCTAAATCATCTCTTCTCAGCTGCTCGCGTCCTAAATGAGTATTAATAGACATATAACGCGCTGTACCGCTCAAAGACTTCTTTTCTCTGTATGGAATATGCTGCTTGGTCCTTGGATCTCTATATTGTTTGGCCATACCAAAATCAATCAAGTGAACATGGTTTTCGTCAGGTAAACCTTGACGACCTATCAAGAAGTTATCTGGCTTAATATCTCTGTAGATTAAATCATGACGATGGACTTCTTCAACTAAATTAAGCATTTGGATTGCAATTTGAACGACAGTTTTGACACTGAATCTTCTTCCACACCAATCAAACAAGTCTTCCAATGACGGTCCTAACAAATCAATAACTAAAATGTTGTGTAAACCCTCTTGGCCAAAGTAATAGGCGTTTGGAATTCCTTCTGATCCTTGTAAATGTTTATAAGTTCTGTATTCATCTCTCAATTGGGGAGCTTCTGTCTTTCTTGGCTCAAACTTAATTCCTACTGGGACACCGTTTATTATATTAGTACCTTCAAATATAACACCAAAGGACCCTTCACCGATTTTTTTACCGATTTTGTAATGTAAACCGACCACTGACGAATTATTAGAAGAGTTGGCAGTTGAATTAACCGAGTTTGGATTGTGAGTTGCCGCTGCAGCTGCTAAAGCTGCAGGGTTCGCTGATAATTGTGCACGATTAGACATGGATGAAATGCTGAATTTTATGTAGTAAACAATAAAATTTGACGATGAACCTCAAGATCAAAAAAATGAAAAAAGGGAAAGCTCACGTGGAATGGAACTGTAGGGGTTGTAGATGTACTAGTTATATATAATAGTACTTCTAGTAGTAGATCCAATAGTAAACAATAGACTTCCGTGCAAGTATATCCGCGACACCACTTTTCTAAGGTTGACTAGACGAGGGGTAGATGATTTCTAAATTTTGTGGTTGAAAGGGTTTGTTTTATCACTCAATGGAGATGTTACACGACCTTACGTGACTAGTCGGATGGATTGATGTTATTCTGAGGAATAAGTGCTGGTGGAAAGGAATAAGTGTTGTTGACGCTGAAATTTTTGCGTGCGAACGAGACAGACTGAGCGTCTCAGCGAAGCGAAGCACCCCCAAGGAATGATGTGTCGGCAAATGCACCGTCCGCTATCATAACCAAATATGCGAAGAAGTATTAAGAGAGATGTGGGATAGTAGATATTTAACTCAAGGGAACATATGAGCCTAAAGCTACTCTACAAATTTGAACATTAAGGGCCCTTTTCATACACGAAGCAATAGTGTATTCACCGACAAGCGCGGGTCATATGAATAGTTTGATCCGGCCACATTTATCACAGCAAGGTATAAGTGGGTCGCAGCCTACATAGCGTAATTCTGGGAGTTGATGAGATACTCAACTTCCACAAACACAAACCGCCAATATTCTACAGAGTCTGCCAGGACTCCTTGGGTTAACCGGGTGAGTTCGCTATACGGAGTATCTAAGATATAATCAAGTTATGTTCGAGCTTCTACGATATAGTTCATAACAAGTTGACTCCAACTAAAAGTTAGAGACGGTTCTTTGTTCAGATTATCACCACAGTGATGTTATGCGTTGAACGATTCAAGAAGAACTACCTGTAGAAGCCGCAAATTATATATATAATACAACTCACAAAATCGACTTCCCCATAGATTCTGGGACATTTCAAGATAGAGAGGAAAGATTTCTTCTGCAATAGGACTTCTGGAGCACGATGACTCCCATTATACAACAAGCTTCGAGGAGTCCCAAGTTTGCTCTCAAAATTACAAAGAGCACATTTCTACAATAAGTGGCTCGCGATTGTGTTCCTGGCTGAAACAAATGCAACATTGAAAATAACGGCACGATTGAGGCTATTTTTTCACTAAAAGAAGTCAGAGTCATAAGGCTCACAAAAAGTATCAAACGTCGAAATCTGCAAACTTGAAATCTAAACCCGAAATCTCTAGAATGGTGTTTCGTTAATAAGCACAAACAGAAAGTTTAGAAATAATCCGGGTCGGGATTGACGGCTGTTCCGTTTCAATCGTTCTTTTTGTCACGTTTTGCTCTCTCTTATCATGGCGAGTTCCCGAAGTATTTTGTACAGCGACTCGTTAAATAGTGAGTATCAAGAGTTTCTATATGTATCGCTTCCATGGTTGGGGTATGAGTAATTTCAGGCGATCCACATTCAATATTTCAAGTTCAATATCTCATTTGAAATCTGTTTTGGTGCGTTTTGTTGAATCCATTTGCACCCAACTTTATAAGTGACAAAATAAGTTCACCTTCAATTTCTTACACATAGTTACATAGATCTGTATACCACTTCTAAATTCAATTACAATTTCTGTTTAGCATTAGTGTAGTTCATGTTGCAGAAGAAATTTAGCGATATTATATTGTGAAAAATGTTAATTGTTAAGGAAAAAGGTGAAAGTTTTGTCGAATTTCTAAAAAAGTACTATTCCAAATTACCTTGAAATTATCACATTCAATAGAATCCTAATAGAATCCTAATAGATTCCTTTATTTCCTCTCTTTTTAATAATTCCTCTACTTATTTCAATTCTCTTGTTTCTATATATTCCTTTAATTCTAGTTCTCTCATTATTAACTGGTGGAGGCTATTTTCAGACCATAACAAGAGCAGTCCCATATCTTATAATCCTTTACATTCCTTTTGCTCTATGACTCAATTACCATTAAGCTACACTTCTTAAGGTAAGTATTTTTAAAGTACATTTCTGTAAGTTTTCGCAGCCATATTTATTTTTAACTCAGAGTTATTTCGAAACCAGAGTAATTTCTTTCTATAAAAGAACTATGTCTAGAATTGACTAATCTAAAGATAAACCCAAAGCTTCTCTTTGGGATTTTGATTCCGGGTCGAAATAAGGAACTTCTGCAAGGGAAGTAACTCGGGTACCATGACGAGGCTCTAATCCTTCGTGGTCCCATACAGCATTATGCTGAGAAATTCTGTTATCCCAAAGTGCAGAAGTGCCCAAACCTTCTTTTGAAGGTCTCCAGTTGAATCTTACTTGAATATCCAAATTCTTTTCGAAAATGTTGAACAAGAACTCCAAAACGGTCTTTGATTCTTCTGGTTCTAAACCAACAATACGAGAAGTCATAGATCTGTTGACAAATAAAGATTTCCAACCAGTAGCAGGATGAGTTCTAATGATTGGATGTTCTCTCTCAACATACTTGGGCCCTTTCAACGGATTCAACGGATCAACATAATGATGTGCTGAATGGTAGATAGCAGTCTTACCGTCTAAGAATTTTTGGAACGCTGGCGACAATTTATCGTATGCAGCATAACCAGATGCCCATACAGTGTCTCCTCCAACTTTTGGAATCGCATCATTATGCAAGTGTGTGATTCCAGCAGGTTGATGTTCATGGACCAAGTCGGTGTGCCACTGAGAGTTACCTCCTATAGATCTCTTAAACGTTAATCCTAAACCATACTTCTTTCTGTAGTAGTCTTGCCAAATGACGGTGACCCCGTTGAGGTTCTTGTTTACTCTTGGAACTTGAGGATGAACTTCCACTTGTCCCCAGTAATGGCCAAGTTCTAACTGTTTATTTGGAGACAAGTCTTGATCTCTGAAGAAAACTACCACTCTTTCTGCAATCAAAAGTGCTAGTTCATCCTTCTGTTTATCATCCAAATCTGCCAATTGTAAGCCGTAGATTTCCGTACCGATATGTTTGGTTAAATCTCTAACTTCGGTAGCAGCACCAAACAATGCTTTTTTCTCAGGGTCGGCATTCTTTCCTCTTTCAATGTACGGAAAGTCTTTGTTTCTGATTTCGTAGGCATCGGCGACAAATTTGGGAATCTGCTCGTTATCAGGAACGACGGGATATCCCTCCGAAATATCGATATTATGTCTAGCGTATCTAGCTCTAGTCGAAGCAGGAATCTCTTCTAACAAGGAAGCATCTTTGCCCAAGGCAACTTTTGATTTGAAGTTGGCATGTCCAATAGGTCCTAGGGACGCCAATTTAGTGATAGTTTCGAGTAATTCTTGTTCCGAAGAAGCTGTAGTGGTTGCTGTAGGAGCCATTGCAAAATAGGGTCCTAGACGTTTATAGATAATCTGAGACATATGAAGTATTGGAGCATAGCAGTCCTTATTTATATGATGCCAAAGTCAGTGCTTATTAATGGAGCCACATTACAATGTAAAATGTGACATCTGATTTCTATGTTGAACCAATATGAGATTGCAAATACTGTGGTTCATATTCGTCCTAGTTTTGGTAAGCATAGGAAGTTTGAATCTATGAATAATATAGCCATACCTAGAGGCTCAGAATCCCACCCTTAAGAAACTCCCAGAGTGATAACATGTTTAATGAAGACGATAAGTTCATTCAGTATTATATTATGAAAGGATTAGATAATCAATATTTAAGAGAATTTCAGGTCTAAGCTTAAAATTTCAAGCGTAGCAACCATGTACTGTCAAAATATAGCAGTTGTTCGCTATCTTTGGACTCCACACTAGTGTGGCTCAATTTGTGGCTGCAAAATTGTGAATATTGAAAATGTCGCAAAAAAGCGGTTGCATATAATTAACCTGCAAAAGAAACCATCAGGAAGGCCTTCTTAGCTCAGGAAACTTAACGTACCAGGGGCCAAATAGATTTGTTTATTTAATTCATAGCTCTCCAATTCAATTCAGAATTGCGGTCTCCATGTCGCTAAATATCAATTAATCAATCACTTTTTCAATGCGTGTTCCTGAATATATTGGTCCACCAAATCGTCCAGATACTGAGAAACTTTCTGATACGATTCGTTATTACTAATCATTTCTGACCATTTGGCCAAATATGGGTACTCCTTTTCCATGTCTATCTTTTCATTCAAGATGGTCCGGACTTGGTCTAGGTTATCAAAAATGTTTTCATATATTGGAAACGTCAATATTATATCTGCACCAGTCAAGCCGTCACCCACAAAGAATCCAGTCCCGTTTTTGCGAAGCTGATCGTCCAAGAATTTCATATTCAATTTAAACTCATGGATATGATATCCCTTGTTCAATGCTTTGGTAATGAAGTTCACTGCTGTCTTTAGACCCAACGGAGCGATTTTTTTGGCAACGGAATTTATCAACAAAGTCATCAACACACTTTGCAACGTGCCTTCTGCATAGTGCAAGTAATAGTCGACTTTAATTTGTTCACGGGGACTTTTGGGATGAAGAAAGTGTTGTGGGTCATAATATTTAAGAAGAAATTGCATAATCAATCCAGTTTCAGCGAGCTTCAACCCTTTGCTACCGTCAGCAAATTGGACTTCTAGAATTGGGGATTTTCCACTGGGATGGATTTTGAATAATTCTGTTGGTCCTCTGAAAGTTTTTGGATGTCGAAGATACACTTTGACCTCGTAGTTAAGATCTAAGAGGTCGAGTATCCAAAGAACTCTTTGGGATCTTGAAACATCAAGCCTGGATGTTAGTACTGAAAATGAGTGACGTAAATAGGTTCTGTGAGGGTTTATACCAGCAACTCTGGATATGATTTCTAGTAAAGTCTACTCAGCATATGAGAATCTTCTCCATATCACTTAGTCTGAACACTTCACTAACCCTCACTAGTGCCTCGTTTGGTAGAACTTCATTCCTATTATATCATTCCTTGTAACTCACTGATGAACATAACTACTAGAATTCAAATTTTAGAGTCTATGTTCACTTTAGAACCTCACATCCATGAAGGCCCAGCATTATTTGGCTGCGAAACTTACCAATGTAATATAAACTTATCCTTATGATTGGGATCAAACATTTTCTTCAATTACAATTACTTCAATTACAATTTATTCCTCAACTAGCGATACCCCCGATTATATAGTCAGGAAGCTACGACTATTCGAGGTGTAAAACTTTCAATTTAAAATATTCATTGCCAACTATTTTCCTTTTTGGGAAATTTCGTTATGCGGGGGGTGCTGAAGTTTATCTAAAGATGCATACTGCCCACCCCAGACTGACAATAGTAAAGGAATACGATATCCAAATACCTGACGTAAAACATACGTGACGTAAAACGCATGAACCCTGACTTATCAAAACATTTCATAAAATCTATAGTTTCTACATATAACAATAGAATTTGTAGATTTAAAGAACCATAAATGCGATGTATTAGAGATAGTTGTAATAAATAGCTTCCAATAGATTATACTAAGTAGCAATCAAGTAAAAAATAGCCAAACCCACCCTGAACTAGCCTACCACGAACTAGTCCAGTTTGGAGTATTCTAGTCTGTAGTAATCTGAAATAGTCTGGACCAACCTACTGGTAGATGCAAGATGTAATTTATGAAGAAATCGGACATATACCAGACATCTATTACACATATTATAGAAACCAAACGTTGTGTATTCATATATCTACTTCATTTTGTAATATAAACCAATTTCTAATATATACTAAGTAATGAATCAACCCAGGTCTCAGATCCAATCTTGAAAATTATTCAAGTCTGTTGCTAGTACAAATCACAGATTATTCAAGGTTCCAAACACAGGACTCATAGCTCTTCGATACTAAAACGATTTGGCAGTTTGAAGAAAAGATTTACAAGAGTTATCCAAAATCGTATCAAATTATTTCAACTCATAGATCTCATTCTTCGAAAAAAGTCAATTACAATTTAGTGTCCAGTTCACGTACAAGTTCATTTGCTTTAATTAAACTCTTTTGTGTTTTGGTATTTTCTGCCCACTTATGAAGATTTGGATAAAGCTCCTTTGGGTCGGATCCACCAATCAGTCTATTTTGATCTCCAAACAAATTACTCATTGGAAAGTGCAAAATGATATCGGCGACAGATAACTTCTTGCCGACGAAATATTCACTACCACTTTCGTGTTGTTTTTTCATATGACCTTCCAAATAGGCTAAGTTCTTCTTGAGCTCGCTCAAATAGTAGCTGTCATTAAGAGCTTCGACGACCTTTGAGACCAAGAATTTGGTTCCAAATGGAGCTTGTTTTACAGCAAATGTGTTGATTAATAACGATACTAAAAGTGGTTGCAAAGTACCTTCAGCGTAGTGCAAATAATAGTCGGCATCAAGCTTATCGTTTTCAGTTTCCGGAGTCAATTTGCCCGTGGTGTCGTAAGTTGAAACAATGAAATTAATGATGTGTCCGGTTTCTGCAAGCACCTTAGAGTCCCCGTTTTCGTAGAATACTTCAATAACTGGGGATTTTCCTAATGGATGAAGTTTATCAAATTCAGGTCCGGCACGATATTGTTTGTTACGTTTGTATGTTTTCAATTCATAAGAGACGTTCAATTCTTCCAAGAGCCAAAGAATACGATGGGATCTTGAGTGTTCAAGCCTGAGGTTAGTATCAATAAAGGTTGAGTGTTGGAAAGTTCCAAAGTTAAGGCAGCCGATATCAAGACACCATACAAACAAGTCTGAAACACAATTCATCTAACTAGAAATGCAGAGATCACATATCATCTCAGAACACTCTGTCAGCTATTCCAGTTGTATCAGTACTACTGGTCATGAAGTAGTTTTCGTAAATAGCATTCATAGACAGAAGTCTCACTTCTACAAGCTGGACTGTGAGAAATGAACAGGTTGGTCGGTGGGTTCAAGTACGATAACTCTCTAATATGCCCCCCTAACTGATCCTACTGAAAATCCTCATACTTACCAGTGCAAAAGGATCTTTTTTGGTGTAGTTGGTGCCATTGTTAACAGTTATAAAATCTTTCTAAAAACCGGGGGAATTCTTATTTATATATGAATACTTGCACCGAGGGTAGTAGCAATCTAGAAGAATGGCGAATTACGGGCTCAGTTCATCGTAGAAAGTAGTTACCACTCAGAATTCTTACTTTCAATAAGCGTTATGATCGCGGCGGCTATAGCGACCCCTCGCCCGATTGTTCAATCAAACGATGGAGATTAAGCACATGCAAGTTTGATAGAATCGTGGCCTTGCGCTTATGAAAGCGAAAAACTGCAAACGCAATTTTGATATAATTTTGGTCAGCACTTACGTAAGCGTCAAATATCTAAGCTCGATCTCATCTCTTAAATTTTTCACGTTAGTAGTTAATCATTTGAACTTCAGAGAACATGTCTATAGATCAAAAGAAGATCAAGTCGCTCGTACTTGATGCGACCCCGCTTATTACGCAGTCTGCTTCGTCGTTGCAACAACATGCTGAGATTTTCTATACCACTCCAGGGGTACACAATGAATTGAAGGATGAGCACTCTAGACAACAATTATTGTTGTGGGCAGAGAACTTGAAAATAAGACACCCAAAGGCCGAGTTTGTTCAAAAAGTGAGTAGTTTTGCAAAATTGACTGGTGATTATCAGGTTTTATCTGCAAACGATATTCATATAATTGCGTTAGCTTATGAGTTGGAAGTCGAAGCAAATGGTGAAGATAAATTGAGAAAATTTCCAGGAGACGGAAAGGAAAAGGTTAAGAAAGTGAAAGAAAGCACCGTACAAGTCAAAGAACAAGAGAAAACGGAAGAAAAGGTGAAAGAACAGGTGAAAGAAGAAGAGAAGGTGAATGAACAGGTGAAAGAAGAATCAACCACCAAACCAGAGATAGAAGAAACTGTTAGTGAAGAGTCAAAACCACAAGAAACTGAAGACGATGGCTGGGAAGTGGTACCAATCAAAACACCATACAAGAAAATACGTCGTAGAGGTGGAAAAAGACAAAGAGAAAAAAGAGAGGCAGAAGACAAACTTTATATGGAAGGTGGTGTACCAACCGAGAAAGCTGAATGGAAACCAATTGAAGAGGTTCTTGAACAATTTGAACCATTGAAAGTTGAAGAAACAACAGAACAAGAAATTACTCCATCACAAGAAACTAACACAGAAGATATCACTCAAGAGTCTACTACTGAAGCCGACTCTCCAGAAAATACTGAAGAATCTTCCACCGAAATACTAAATGAAGCATATGATGAAAATGACGACGATGGAGAATGGATTACTCCTGAAAACTTACAAGAAGAAATCTTGAAAGATGGAAATGAACAGATCAAGGAATCAAATGCTCTGGGATTCAAACTCATCGATGTTGCATTATCTACCGGAGATTTTGCTTGTCAAAATGTTGCAATGCAAATCGGTCTTAATTTAATGAACTCCATGTCAGGAAGACAGATCAAACGTGTACGTAACTATATGTACAGATGTCACGCTTGTTTCCGTTTGACTCCTATTCCTAAAGACGGTACTCCTAAACATTTCTGTCCTAAATGTGGAGGTAATACTCTCTTAAGATGTGCCGTATCTATCGACACTGAATCAGGAAAAGTCACTCCACATCTTAAGAGTAACTTTCAATGGATAAAGAGAGGTGACAAGTATTCCTTAGCCTCTCCATTAAGTAAAAGGCTGATCAAATTGCTGGGCAATAGCGGCTACCAGCATAACAAAGAGAATCGTCACAAAACTTTACAAAACCCTATTCTTTTGAGAGAAGATCAAAAGGAGTACCAGCGTGCAGTGAAGGACGAGGACTGGCAAAGAAAACAAAACGACAAGGTTTTGCAAGAATGGGTCGGTGGTGGAAGTGCTGACAACTATATGTCTCCATTCACAAACTCTATTACCAGACACTCGAATGTGAAGATTGGTAAGGGCAGAAACTCAAACGCCACCAAGAGCAAAGGAAAGTAGTCTCAAGTACATATTGCTCTCATATTATTTATAGAACATCTGAAACTCCATAGTATACGCTCAAATACAAGATGCTGAGGGTAACTATCGAACCAGGTGGCTCCAGAATCCTAATAGACACATTTGCATAAATTAAACATGAATGATATCCATTTCTTAATTCAGCTAAAGAAATAGCTAAATCTTCAATCTTATATTTAGATAATCTCCCTCTCCCCCCACAAATCGCAAGGTTCTTCTATGAAGTGTGAACAAGTATTAGTATAGTATTCTTCGCAGGTTTCGTTCAAAAAGAAGATCTAAGTGGCAATATTTGGATAATTCTTTTAGATATCTTTAGCTATATATAAGCTAGACTGTTTAGACATTTCGGTAGATCTTTTGGTAGATATTTGAAAATTTTGCAAGTGATTTTTGGACCCTTTATCTGAACTTTTTTTGTGTGTCGCCAAATTCAATTTCCAAAAACACACTTAACACAGCCAGGGATCTTTATAAACATAGACGCTAGTCCCAGTATTTGTCTGTTGTGTTCATTTTTAGTTTGTCCATCAATAGGAAATGTCTGTGAATCCTTCTGCAAGTCAGGCCGCAGCAATGGCTGCGTTCAAGGCGAATGGTTCAGACATCTCCAATAAGAAGCAAGGGTTTCAGATGCCTAGTTACTCACTGCAAAAGACAGCATCGGCGGCTAGTCTACCGAGACAGACTGAACGACCAAAACCTGTGCTGAAGCTATCTTCTACCAATAAGATTCACAAAATCCAGACTAATTACATTTCTCCGGCCCCTGTTAAATCTAAGCCTTCAAAACTTACAATACCTATTACACCAAAAGTCGTGCCAAATAGTGTTGGATTGCCCGTCACTCCTGTGTATCATTCGCCAAAGACAAGACCATTACCTTTGGACTCTACAAGGGATAAATCCTTTGTGTCAGTTGGCTCTGATGCTGAATCAACAGAGTCATGGGCTGCTGATTATTTTAACTTATACAAAGTCGGCGACAATATACCAACATTTAAAAAACTGAACTCCCAACATTCCAACTTATCATCTAACTCGCTGGCGCAGGATATGATCAAAAGCGTCAAGCGTACGATTGATTCAAAGGCAATTGCAAACAACCAGAGTCAAAAGCGTTTGTCTTCGTCATATGAACCAAATGAAATGCTCAAAAATGTCCGGAACTCTATCAACTCCAAGGCCAAATCGTATTCCCAGGTGGAAATGACCCAGAAGAATCAGTCCAAGATTAAAGAATTTCGTGAAAGTATCGAACACAAGCGGATTTCGAATGTTTCAGGTGTAGCAAACTTTCGTGCCCTCTCTTCAGAAGATGTTGCCAGAGTTTCAAGTCATAGCAGCACTATATCTAACAAACTCAACAGCCCATCATGTTCTTCATTAGTTATATCAGCGATTCTGGATTCTGATATTGCTCATGCTCCAGATACACCAATAATTGTGGTTGAACACCATCTTCCAGACATTCAACTGGAGGCAGAAGCTAGAAATTCCAATGTGGAACCACAACTAGTAAAAGAAGCTCAGAACTTATCACTCGAGGAAATGGCATCTCACAAGTCGCAGAACGGACCAGAATCACAAACGGAACCACAACATCTGAATCTGCAAGATTCACAGGCATACCAATTGAAATCTCAATCAATAGAGAAAGTGAACGAAGCACCTTCACAAACACTGCTTCAGTTAAGAATTCCAGACCAGGAGTCGAAATTTCAAGAGCTTCAGGAACCAATAACTCTTTTTGATAATATAAAAAGTTCCGTGGTTTCTATTCCTTCAACTCTGAGTGTGTACAGTGCCAGCTTGCACCTTCCAAGCTCAGAAAGCTTGATAAAAGAAGGAAATCTGGAATCAACAAAGCAACCAGAAGAAATCAAATCCAAACCTAAAAGAAAGCCACCTCCCGGGTTGGGAGTTTCAGAATCAACGAATACGCAGAGCCCTATTTCATTCAAAAATGAAGATAACGGAGACAGTGTTTGGGATATTACATCCATGAAAAAGCCGTCAGCTTTTCACGCCTCTCCGGAATACTCCTCAAGTAAGTCCCTGATTTCAAATACTGACAATTTTGATGAATATAGTATCGAATGTGATACTGACTTTGCTCAGATATACGATAGAACCAAGTCTAAAGTGAGAAAGAGCGAAGAAGGAAGATTTCCTCAATTCCCTGATTTCAATGTCAGGGCTAAGCAAATTAAAAAGGATGAACATCGTCACTTGTTCAAGAAAATGTATAAATCTAAGGGTGTCGATGGGTCAGCAAACTTGTTAACTCTGGATAACGAGGATGGAAGCGTTCCGGATAGAATGAATGAGTTTTCTGCATCATCGGGATCCAGACCTTCTACACCAATAATCTCACACCAGAACCAGCCAGTTCAATTAAAAGCCACTATGAGAAAAACCAATAAACGGAAAGAGAGGAAACTTTTCAACGAAAACAAACCATGGAAAAACCACTCCGATTTATCATACATTACGGAACAAGAGAGAAAAAGGTACGAAGGAGTATGGGCTAGTAACAAGGGTAATTATATGAGCCACGTTGTTACTCGTTTAGTCGGGGTAGATTATGACCATTCCAAAGCTACAGAAACCGCCACGGAAGAAGCAGAGGCTTCAACCAAGGCCGCAAGGTTATCATCCAAACTTGATAGTGCAAATAATGATCAGCAAAACTTTCACAATTTAATCTCAGCACAACCTGATCAATTAATCCATGGACTAGTAGTAAAGAAAATCTGGTCAAGAAGTAGATTGCCAAAACAGACCCTTGAAGCAATTTGGAATCTAGTAGACTTCCGAAAAGATGGAACTTTAAACAAACCCGAATTCATAGTTGGTATGTGGATCGTGGATCAATGTCTTTATGGTCGGAAGTTAAATAAGAAGGTAGACGAGGAAGTATGGGAAAGTCTGGGTAACATCGGAGTGAGTGTTGTTATTAAGAAGAAGGGCAGACGTTAGGAATTAATTTATAGAATAATCGACGGATAGCACACTTAATTGTGAACTAGTAACAATTACTACAGAGATCTCGTGAGCTAATTTCGAGCCACATATCAACTTTGTAGGTGGATCTGTACACTATACACTTACGTAGACTTTTGGAAATACATAATCGGTTGACGCACGTATACAATTGGAACCCTTTTTGAACGCAAAACTGAACTGAACTGAACTGAACCAAACACAACGGATATCTTAGAGAACCACCACGATGAATCTTATGGATATTTTATCTAATGAGCCTCCAAACTCCATGTACGCCGAGTCAGACCTTAAAATCGATAGTATACTAGAACAAAATGGGGAATCTCAGAATATGTATGAGTCGTCCGAGTTCGAGCCAGAACAGCGGATTTACTACCTCCCAACCATATTAACTAGAATTCAAAAAGAGTTATTGGAAGTGATGATACAAATCTTCAGCACAGATCTACTCAACGAAATACACTCCAAGAATCAACGAGGCAGTATAAACAGCTTATTGGACAATGCCTCTAGCCCAATACTGAACTCCTACGACAAACTCAACTTGTTATTTGATCAATTGATGATTATCGACAAACATCCGTCGCTACTCGTAGACCACTTTATTCCCAAAAAGTTGTTATTGCTGGAAACCAACGAGAAACTCAGCACACTTTCTGGAAAGTTTCTTTTGTTCAATAAACTAGTGGATACATTTATAGAGGAGGCCAAGGTGCCGTTTCATTTATTGGTGGTGGCACCAAGTATAAAAGAACTAGAATTGATCGAAAGTCTTGTGATAGGGAAGAAAATGTACTATAAAAATCTCAGCAGTAATAAGCTTTACGACGACAACCGAGACACCCCCGATTTCACATCCCAACAAAACAACTCATCTAATGTATGTCTATACTTAATCACATCCCAACAACTATACAACAACTACTTATCTTCATCTGATAGAGACACTAAATTCAATCTCATCTTTTCATTCGATATGAAACTTGACATATCTAGTCCTAGCATTGAATTTCTTAGATCGGAGTCAAAGTATACTACCGTTCTCATACCGATTCCTATCTACTCCTTGGAACACATAATTCTACAAATTCCCGAACCTCCCAAATTGTTTGAACATCGAAACGATGTAAAAAACCCGTTGTTTAAATGGAAGCTTCAGGTACTAAATACGTTGATTGTAAATAGATTCAATATCTTTGAAGAACTGACAGATTTCTTCATAGAGCATTATGGCGGAAAGATGAGCAAAGTACAAAACTGGTTGAAGGATGGCAGAGGACAACATTTTCTGAATCTTATGGGTAAATTCGACGAGAAGCTTGTGCTAAACTTCTCTGATGATAAAGTTATCAAAAAAATTGGCTCAAACTATTTGAGTAAAGAAATCATTCGTGGTACAATTGGGAATTATGACTACAAGCTTTACAGAGCAACAGTGGCTCAATATTTCAACAACAGAGTAATCCAATTGGAAGAAGAGATCCAGAAAAAGTATGAAGACGAATTACCAGCATTAAGACTCAAGGAGACAGAACGACAATCTCGATTTGATACTTTCAATGATCAAATTGGTGACAATTATAGAAAATTGAGAAGATTAAACGAGGATGCTGGGTTTGCAGAAAAGAAACTCGCGAGAGCTGATGTTGATTTAATAAAGAAACAACAAATTAGAAAGGAATTAATGGATAAACTTAATTTGTTGAAAGAAAAGGTAGCGGATCCTGAACCAAAGCAAGATACAAATAGGGAAGATTCAATTAAAGATAAACTGGATGAAGGTTTGGTAAAGTCACTGGATGAGAATATAATTGAAGATCCGAAAGAAGTAGAGAATGATGAAGAAATAATTAAACGTGAAAATCATACAAAAGAAGGAGAAGAAGGATTAGCTATTTCACACAAAGCTATTCCACAGGCAGAAGTAGCCAAGTCGGATAACGAAACACCAATTGCGGAAGAAACCAAATCTGAACCTCCTGAATCATTACCCAAAATTGAAGCTACAAAAAAGGCAGAAGATGTAAAAACAGATGATCCGGTGGATATTCCAGATGTAAAAACAGTTGATCCGGTGGATATACCAGATTCAGAAACTAAAATTGACAAGAAGCGGAATTTGAAGGAAGCTCTCGAAAACCAAGAACAGTTTCTTCAAGACTTGAACACTGAGTTGAAGGTACTTTCTGACGAGTATGAAAAGATAAATGAGGAAAATGACTCGATCAGGTTGAAGTATCAAACCAGTTCAACAGAAGCAGTACAATTATCCACACAATTGGCAAAACTCAGAGAACAGAACTTACAAATAGAACAAAAATTGAATGGTCCGGGAATGAGATCATTACCTTTATTGATAAAGAAGGATTTCTTAGCCTCATATGGAACCGAGCTTACAAAAATCAAGAAAAGTAATGCCTTTTTAGCCAATTTCTTCAAGGAAAAGTTGGACAAGATTACAAAAGAGAGACAAGTTATCATAGAGGCAACTGCGTCTGGTTCCAGCAGTAGACCCAGCAATAGAATAAGCAGAGCTACAACACCTCTCTAATTGAACATCAAAAGGATAATCAGAGCCACCTTTGGATCTTACTGTACAATTCATAAACATGAATCAAAATGTCTCTCAGGTTAAGTATTTCACTTTATAATAATATAGCTAGATCAGAAATGTCTTCACAATTATGTAGAGTAGCCCATCCATGCTAATAGAACCAGGGATCCCCAGAATCATTTAGGCACAGCCTCTAATTCTCACGCTATGTAGGTCGTGCTCACTATTTGCTCACTATTTTTCTCCATATTAATCCACTGCGAAATCCTACGAAACCCTCCATTGTACCCATAAGTCACCAATCATATCTCTAAAATGGAAGACTCTATTGATTCTAGCGCGTTTCTTTCAGGCAAGCTGTTCGGAGCTCCTTATATGCCCAAGGATATGACGGAATTACTTGGATACTTGCAAATTTCAGGAAATTACTGGCTCCATAATACTGGAGCATGGGTGGACGCCACCTATATTGAAGCGTATCAATTTCCATTAAATTACGCAGCATTGATTCGTGATGTGGTGGTGGTTTACTTTGTTGCTAGTAAGCTTTCAGCATTGCTTACATATGTGAGAGGTTATGGAATTTTCACATCTCTTGATCATGTCTTTACATGGGTCAAGAAGGCGTTATTCTCCTTCTTTTTGTCGTTACCACCTGTGAAGAAAAAGGTGGCAGAGGAAATGCTGGCGATCATCGCTAAGATCGAACGGGAGGTGATCCAGAATGATCCGAAGTTGTTGCAGTTTCCCACGTTGCCAGACGTGGGCTATACTACGGGGGATATTCGTGATGAATTAGATAAGTTACAAGATTTGAAACATACAGCGTGGAAAGATGGAAGAGTCAGTGGTGCGGTCTATCATGGTGGTGATGAACTCATTGCTTTGCAGTCAGAAGCATATCACAAATATGCTGTAGCTAACCAGTTGCATCCAGATGTGTTTCCAGGAGTGCGTAAAATGGAATCTGAGGTTGTCGCTATGGTTTTGGATATTTTTAATGCTCCCAAGGGAGGATGTGGATCCTCGACTTCGGGAGGTACGGAATCGCTTTTGTTGACTGGTTTGGCTGCTAGAGTATATGGGAAACGTAAAAAGGGAATAACTCGTCCTGAGGTGATTGCTCCCATAACCATCCATGCAGGTATTGAAAAGGCTTGTTTCTATTTTGGTATGAAGCTTCACAAGGTTGACTTGGATCCTGTTACGTTTAAAGTGGATATAAATACGGTAAAGAGGTTGATCAATAGTAACACTGTGCTTTTGGTTGGATCTGCTCCTAACTTTCCTCATGGAATAATTGACGATATAGAAGGTTTGTCCGCATTAGCTGTGAAACACAATATCCCTCTACATGTTGATGCATGTTTGGGTTCGTTTATCATTTCATTCCTTGAAGCCTCTAAGGTTCATGGCGATATGACTATTCCAAAATTCGATTTCAGATTACCAGGAGTGACTTCTATTTCATGCGACACTCACAAGTATGGGTTTGCACCAAAAGGTTCGTCAATTATCATGTATAGACATTCGGAATTGCGAGAATGTCAGTACTATATCCTGACTGATTGGACTGGCGGAATGTATGGATCACCAACATTGGCAGGATCCAGACCCGGTGCACTTATGGTCGGTTGTTGGGCAACTCTCATACATATAGGGAAAGAAGGTTATACCAAATCATGCCGGGACATCGTTCAAGTGTCCATGAAGGTAAAACAAGCGATCCGGGAAAACCCAAGATTAAATAAACTTGAAGTGTTAGGAGATCCTATTGGATCTGTGGTTTCGTTCCGAGTCAAAGATTTGGCTGCGAAAGATTTGAATATTTATGAACTCGGAGACATATTGAATGAAAAAGGATGGCACTTTTCAACGCTCCAAAATCCTGGAGCTTTGCACTTTGCGTTTACGAAGTTATCGATCCCAATTGTTGATGAGTTGATCAGTGATCTTGAAACTGCCGTGGAAGAATTATCAGCAAAACCTTCTAGTGAAAAATCCAATAGTGAGGTCGCTGCACTTTATGGTGTTGCGGGAAGTGTCAAAACGGTTGGAGTTGCTGACAGAGTAATTGTAGCATTTTTGGATACTCTTTACAAAACTTAGAAGTTAAAAATGAAAAGTGGATACAATAAGAGATAAAATTGAAAAAAAGAAACTATTAAGAGTAAAACATCAAGAATAGTCTAACCAAATCATTACAGGAGCTAAAAGTACTTATAAGATATTGTTCACTACAAATATCTTCACTAAATCATACTCAAAACTCATAGAAATAATCTAGTTTTATAAGAGAGGTATTTGTGTATATTCTAGCAATAGAAATAGTTGTTTTCTCTGCTTGTATCTCCAGATCGACAGTGTAGTCAACTTTGAACCGCCTGTCAACTAGGACTAGTACCAGGAACGGACTATCAGGAACGGACTTCTATATTAGGAAACGCACTCTAGCGCGGTACCGATCAAAGATAACAAAATCTCTAACAAAAATATTTAGTACCACGAGAATCACTGAAAGTACCACTAAAGTACCACTAAAAGTATCGCTAAAAGTATCTAGAGTATCACTGGAAGACGCTACTAGACTACATTATGGCTGTATGTGAAAATACAGTACTATCAGGGGTGTTCAGTACTTTATCATGCATTTTCTGGATCTTTGCCCAGCTCCCACAAATACTCGAGAACTACAAGAACAAATCGGCGTCAGGAATCTCACCTTCTTTCTTACTACTATGGTTCATGGGAGACTTTCTAAGCTTCACCAGTTGTCTCATGAGTGATGTAGTGTTGAAGTTCCAGGTTTACTTGAGTATATTCTTCTTGTGCAACGATGTGACGTTGTGCTTCCAGTACTACTATTACAACAGCGTGTATCCAAAGACGCATACGTTGATGTATTCACTGGTAAACTCAGAACTTACAGAACCTTCAGAACCCACACACACAGATATCATGATACATAATAGAAACAACCAGATCCATATAAGACACACAGGTACCGAGGATCCATCTCCTTCAAGCAGTTACAACTCCATGGATGATAGTAAGCCGAGTGCTGTGAAGATTGCAGCGGTAAGCACGATTTTGAACGGAGCCTCAGTAAATGGATTGCCCTTAGTGAAGGGAAATAAAGATACACTCTCGCAGACCTCCCTAAGCTCCTTAGCTGCCGAGAATTCTACACATATTTCCCAGTCTATAGGATTGGTGCTTGCATGGGGATGTACGGCGGTATACTGTGGGTCCCGGTGTCCTCAATTGTACAAAAACTACAAGCGTAAGTCGGTAGAAGGGATTTCGCCGATGTTGTTTGGTGCAGCATTACTAGGAAATTTTACTTATACGCTTTCGATTTTGACGAGTTGTGAGTTCATGGACTCTAACACGAGACAAGAATTCTTCTTCAGAGAACTTCCATACATTCTTGGAAGTTCTGGAACTATCGTATTTGATGCATTCTACTTCTACCAGAAGTATTTGTATAGAAATGCTGGAGTTAATACTTCGGTGATGGTTATGGAAAGTTGGAATGATGTTGAGGATTGATGATGGACTGGAATCATCGAGTAAAATCCACAATAATTGCTATCTAAAGATATTTACGTGTATCTTAACTATATAGATCTAGCTATTTATTTTCAATATATTCACGTGATCCGTCACATGACAAGAGTTGTAAAACGAAATTTTCATCTTGGGACTCTTAACATATCAAAGCAACATGATACGGCATAGCATCCAGAGATCCAAGGTGCGATGGATGCCCTTGGCAATACGAAGCCATGCGACCGCTGTACATATTTCCACCCAACCTCCTAATCCAAGCAAGCTCAACCTAAGAAGCCTCCCATTTACAAGCATCAACAAATTCGAAGGAATAGAGTACCAAAGTTTACCACAAGATACATATCCCAACCCGTTATTCAGTATGTCCAAGATAGAAATAATGAACCTTTCTCCCGAGGACTATTTGCATCTCATCAAAATCCGATCTCGAACTATCCACGAGAAAGATCAATTCTACATCAACCTTCTAGAACTCATAAACGAACAAATCCTTGAAGACCCAAATCTTGTGATGAGATTATTGATGAGTGTGGAAGAGGGTGAAATCCGTCATGTCATCACTACTTCCTTGAAAAACACCTTCAAATCAAACAAAGTCAAACGCTCGATTCTAGAATTCATTATATCTCCAACATCAACAGAGTTCCGTGATGGATTCATGCAGATTATTAAGAATATAAACCAACTAGCTGATGATAAAGGAGAAACCTTACTTAATTATCTTAACAAGTTGGCCATGTCAGGAGTAGTCAACCCAGAACCGCTACTTCTTACAACCTCATGGTATACTAGACTTGTGAGGATTACTCCTTCTACGAAATTTGATGAATTATACCTGTATCTACTTCAGATCAACATCCAGACCAAATCCATAGTCCAAATGGAACGTTTGAAAAAGACCTTGATGAGAGGTACAGAAACACAACGGTTTGTTGCAAGAACAGGCTGGATAAAACCCAAGTGGCATCAAACTCTAAAGTACGAGTTTGATGCTAGTCATCGAGATAAAATGCTTGCATTTTTTGCAATCAACGACTTACGAGAATTCACTGAATATTTCATCAAGAAGAAAGATATCGTGAACGCAAATGTCTACCTTGGATTGTTGGTAACCAAATTTGAACAGAAAAGTTCACAGACGATGATTCCTCGCTATGGCGATTCAACATTGATACAAGATATTCAAACCATCCTTCAAACAATCGTCAGACATGTAATGACTTTCAAAGGTCCCAAGAATTGTATAAATGTATTGAAGTTCATGATCAAAAATCAACTAGAAGTCAAGTTTGATACGTTGATAACCATAATGAAAACATTGACACTCCAGGGCCATTACCAAGAAGCTCTTTTATTAATGAACAATATTGGTTTGGAGAAGTTAGATACAATCCAAAGATCAAGGTTGATTGAAGAGATTCTTATTTTGATCAAGAGCAGATACCCCAGATCTCCAAAGATCCTTATTGGATATATTACGTCTGTGTTTAATGGAGGAAACGCTTTAAATGGTGAAAATGTGAGTAAATCTCAATATGGTTCTACTAATTCTGCATTATCGTTATTAAACGACCTTAAACTATTAGGTTTATCCCATGGGACTGGTAAAATCAGCCTGATTACGTCGTTTGATAACATACAAAAAGCAAGTGTTGATGAAAGGCTAACTGGATTTGAATTTTCGTCAAACTCCTTGGCCAACGTTTATGAAATCATCTTGGATTCGCTAAACAAAAGTGAGGTGACATCGGAGCTCATTTATCAACTCTATGAAACATATATCGAGCAGGTAGTAAAGTCTCTAGACTCAGGCTGTCCAAGAAAACCCTTCACAAACGAATTGATGAACGATAGAGTGGTCAACCACTTGATAAATGCATTGTTACGGAAAACTGGCGACGATTTCCAAGTAGAAGAGGCTCCAGACAGGTATGAAGTAGCCAAAAAAATCATGCTTGACTTTAATAGTAAGATCAAGATTCCGAGAAAGCACAGAACTGTCTCGTTGATTGATATTATGATCCATACCAGCTTGATGGTACATAAAGACTATACATTTGCGTCTAATTTGATCCGGTTTTCAAGAGAAAACCATTTACCATTTACCTTCAATCAACTCTTTCCGTTTATAAGCTTTCATTACGGAAGAAAAGAGTATCATATTGCCGAGTTGTGGTACAATGAATTGGTGAAACATTCTGTCAAGTCTACAGCAGGTCCAGCGAAAGAATTATTCAGAATTGCAAGAGAATTGAATTGGAACGTCTATGGCTTTGCATACCGTAAGAATAATATTCATAAAAACCATAAAGCGAGAGAGCAAATGGAAAGCATCAAGTCAGACCCAGTAATATTCATAGGAGAAGAAGACACCGAAGATTTGGTGACTGAGGAGTTGATTACTGGAGGAAACGGACAATTCCACAAGCTGGCTGACTATAATTTCTGTGACGAATTAGCATCAATATTATATGAAGCAAGAAGTTCAAAGATTCTGATTTGACTCTGATCTATCTCATATTTATGATAAGTGAAGGACTACAACTAATAATTTATGTGTACATAATTTGTGAACATCTTGATCCTGTTGAATACCACTGTGAAGTTGTTAAACTACTTGTCCACCACAAAATTATTAAAGATCTATGACTTTCCAGCTCCTCTCAAAATATCGCACTGTACATATTCTCAGTATATGTCCTGTAACTTTATCACGAGGATACTGATTGTAGCTACGTTTAGATTTGGAAGTAAATGACTTATTAGTGAAGATTCAGTATCTAATGAAAATTCGGTATTTAATGAAGATATAGGAGCTCTATAAGAAATTACTGAAGAATTTTATAAAGTAAGCTTCGATTCTCATATCAGAAATTTTGCAACCAAAGAAAGCCTTTAGTTTCTAGTGCATTTTCTGGCCTCGATAGTTTCTAGTTATCTACTGCTCTTCTTTTACTGCATTCTAGTGAACTCCCTATATCGTCTCACTATGTTCTTCCCACTATGTTCTCTCTAGTGTAGTGTTTATAATCTATCCCAAAGTGGTAACTCGCAAAAAGTTTTACAGTTTACATCTCAGTGCGAAATGATCTTTGTTTATGTTTAGATCTGCAACACAGAGAGTTCTTGTATTACACTGACCAGTACATACTTCAACTTACTATACACACCTTGCTAGCTATCCAGAACACCCTAACTAGATATCTTTCGCTACAGACTTGTCAATTCCCAAAAATGAGCACATTTGAAGGGACCAAATTGGCTCTACGGGATCCACTTAGAGATAGTTCCAAAGTCTTGCCGTGGGAAAGTACATCCCAGGATATAACCATGACCGAAGATCAACTACAAACCCCCGTCAAAGCATATAGCAAACCATCCATGCACGATTTAGATGTTCTGGAAATCGAATCGACAATTGTAGGTAACTCCCAGGATGCTTTGCTCAAACATACACCCAACCACGACCATAGATCAGTCAAAAACTTTGATGGAATCGCTGTAAATATCAACAACACCATCCTGGAACTCAACATTATCTACAGTCAGATAGGATACTCGACGCAAGAGATATCAACCAAGAAAGAAGAAATCTTTCACGTAATTGGAGAAACTATCATGAACTTTACCACCAATCTTCAGCGAGAAAAGAATAATATGGAAAACGAATGTGAATGGTTACGACAACAGATCCGTATAATTCTAGCCATGATTAACGATAACTCAGGAGAGAAGTACCTCACATCATTGAATCGCGGGATTGTGTTTAATAACCATATGCTCTACGAAGAAGGATACAAAGAACATGTGCTAAGCAAGTTAGCCAAGATTCAAAACAACAAAACCTTTTATGTAAATTCTCCTTTCAACTTAACCAATAACGACAACGAAAACGACACCAACGACTTATCTTTTGAGCAGCAGTACGAATATATGCTCAAGAACATTCCTCAACTCTCTCTTCTTCAGTTGAAGAGTAAATTGAATGCCATTTTTCTAGAGGTATTGAGGTCTTTTGTACATTTATTCAGAAAGTTGACAGACTTGACGTTGTCATATATTGAAAACCAAGAAGTTATTGGTGAGCTCCACTCGCCAAATGCAAATATCTCTCTCCTCCAGTCCTTGCCCAGAAGAGAGGAAGCTGAACAACATAAAATCCTTATCGAAGAATTTGAAGATACCATGAAATATCTCAAATTGTATAATGAAGATACCAAGCCAGAGTCCATTATGCATGCAAACGGTCAAAATGCACAATGTGCATTCATAGTATCGAGTCCCAGGAAGTCAAAGGCTGACTCTGAGCAATCACCACAACAATCAAAACAAAACAAACCATCTAACATCGATGGCATACTAAGTCATTTGAGAGATTTGAATTATCAAATTGTCCGAGTGATACGAGTGTTGAAAATCACCAAAATCACCCCCGAGATACTATCAAGTATACTGAAAGAAATCGACTACTGTGACGAGGAGATAGCTTCACGTAAAGACAGAATAAGCGATTTGATCAGCCAATGCTTTGACCATATAAACGCATTACATTTGACAGACGAACAGATTATTGATATACAGAAACAAGCTGAATCTACCCATGAATCCAACTCTAGCGAAGGATACTTTGACGTCGAAACGTTAAAATTCATTAAATCAGACCCTAAACAATTTGGATTAAACGACGACCATTTAGTATTTCTTGAGAAATTCGCCTCAACCCTTCTTCATAGGAAAGAGGCCAAGCAGAAAACTTTGAATAACTATCTTGATGCATGCCGAGGTTTATGGGATAAACTAGGTGAAAATTCAGAGTATGTTGAAACCTTCATACATGCAAACAGCTTTTTGACAGATATCTCGATTTTGAACTTCAAATTGGAGCTTTACAAATTGTACATGAAGAGATCTGAATTTATAGAAAGTTTCATTACCGAAGCAAGAAACGAGATCGAAAAGTACTGGCGCAAGATACTCTATTCTAATGAAGAAGAACAGACATTCAAATATTACAACTATGATTCTAATACTGATTCTACAGACAAGGAAGTTGTGCTTTCAGAGCACGAAAAGGAATTAGCAAAACTTAAGCACGAATATTCCACCAAACAAGTGGTATTAGAGCTCTATGAACAAATGAATGAGTTGGTTCAGGACCAGGCGTTCTTGATAGAATCATCAAAAGACTCGTCACGATTGTTGAGCAAGAACTCTTGTAAGATTTTGCTCAATGAAGAGAAACTTCGAAAGAGAATTAATAAGAACATGCCCAAGATCTTAGACAGCTTGAAAACTGAGATTATCAAGTACAACAACCAGTCCTTGGAAAATGGCCAGCGGCCCTTGGAGGTGAACGGAGAGGATCTCTTTGAAAGGCTATTGATTATGGAGGCAGAACAATCCAACCAATCAAGTAGCAGAGGAGGAAGAAGACAACCTTTCAGGAGCCAACTGGTGTCTCCATCAAAACCACCTAGACGGATACCTAGTGGAAGACCATCTCCAACCAAATCAGCTCCGGCGACTGCACCTAAATCAACTAGACAAAGACAACCACTAATGACTACACGCAAGTCTCCTACTGGAGCATCACCTAACAAACAGACTCTAGCCAAGAAACGTCCAGCTCTTAATAGAATTCCCGACACCACGTTCCACGAAAGAACGTACAATAATTTGACAACTATAAGATTAACAAATGCCATTAACACTAGCAATGGAAGATCGTCCCAAATCCCAATCCCAAACACCTCTGCGTGCAAATCAAATTCATTCCCTGTTAATAGACCGAATTCAAATATTGCATCCAGAACATCTTCCAACTCTTCGACCAACAACTATTCAAGACTTGGAAATGTGAATTTGCAGCCACTACACTCAACGCTCAAGCAGCCGGATATTTATGAAGACACCCTTACAGACAGTCCACAACATTCGTCATCCTATAACTTATCCAAAGTATCACCATTGAAAATCAACCACAATCTCACAAACAATTTGAGCATTTTGTCCTCGAAACTGAGACTCTCTCCAGCAAAAGATTCAGGAAAAGAGAATGATCCGTACGAACTTTCACCACTCAAATTGACCAATAATCTCCAGCTTGATATTAGCGAGAATCAGTCAAAATCTAGCCGTAGACAAAGTATCGTGACTTGTGATAGTTCCATTTTTATCGGTGAAGATTATCAATCGTGGAGGGATGAAAGAATAAAACAATTTAATGGTTTCTCGTGATAAATTGAGATAGTGAAATATCAGAGAATATCAGAACATATCAGCCTCATAGAGCACTTCGAGAATATCATACCACTCCAAACATCTCACAGTCACTTCATCAACTACTTCAATTCCAAAACTTTGTATTACTATATAACTATATAGAGGACTATTAAAGGAGTGATAATAGCTTAGTAGGACCCCTGTAACATACTTAATCGTTAGCATACAAGAAGAAGGAGTAGAAAATAAAATATGCTTGCTACCACAAGGACGAGGAATATAAAACCTTCGGATTTCCGATGTGAATATTATAATCTAGGGAATGAATTCCTTGAACAAGATGAATATTATAAATTTAGGCATAATTCCTGACAACCTGATGGAATGCTTATAACGATTATTCTTACAGACCTTGATTTATCGATAATTTCGATATTTCTGGAGTAATTTCTTCGTTTGGCTGGTTCGATTGGACGACATCGGCCGACGAGTTATTGACTTCGTCTACTTCGTCCTCTTCGTCGTCATCATCATCGTCATCGTCGTCGTCATCGTCATCATCATCGTTATCGTCGTCATCATCCAAAACCGCTTCCTCATTATCATCCTTGTCATCCTTTTCATCTTCTTCATCATCGTCAGGGTAGCCACCCAATTTAAGAACAATCTTGTTGACGATTTCGTTCCAGTCCATCATTCCTCCCATACCGATGTCACCAAAACTACCCACAACCTTCTCGACCGGTTTCAAGATTTCGATCCAAGGCATTTCCTCAGAGATCATTCTCAACTGTCTCTTGGTTGTGATTGCATTATACGAGTAACTAACCATGGAGGGAGCCAAAAGAATCGGGTACGACGTGTTCCAAGCTCTAATGACATTTGTAAGCAAATTGTCACACAACCCTAAGGATATTTTTGATAAAGTGTTTGCAGTAAGCGGACACACAATCAAGATATCGGCCCAACGACGCAATTCAATGTGCAAGACAGGATCCAGCCTTGTCTTCCAAGTAGTCCATTCATCGGAGTCTCTCCATACTCTTATTTTCTTCACGGTTTCGAGATGTTGTAAGACTTCCGGAGAGATAAACTTCTCACTTGACTGGGTTAAAATCAACTGTACCGATAGCTTTTGAGGCGTATATATTTCAAACAATTTGCTCATGACGAGTTTGATTTTACCTGTAGACAAGGCGCCACATACTCCGAGTAAGACGTGGAATTTTCCATCGTCTTGAGGAAGTCTTGGGTCGATATTGGCATTTTGCTCTCCGTTGGTAGGGGTTTCGGATCTTGCAGAGGTTGCGGAGTTTATATTAGTGACCTCTGAGGCCGATTTGCTGGCAACAAAGCTAGTAGCACCCGGGAGTGTAGCGGGAAGATGTTCAGGCACACTGCCGTTGGTAGATCCACTTCGAGATCTTTTTCCAGACTTAACTGCCTCATCGACGTAAAAGTGGGCATGGACTGACGGCACCTTGTGGTGAGTACTATTTGCTGGAGGATTTAATGTATAGTCTAAGCTTGAGGCAGATTCATTGTTTGGAGAGCTCAAGAGGTGGATAAAGGCAGGAGAAGTCACGGGGCTAAGGGTGTTATCTACGTGGATACACGAATACTCTGGAGTGAGTGTCACTTCCTTCTCTTTCTCTTTCTCTTTCTCCTTCAAAAGCGCTCCTCCTGCTGGAATTGTCTCTCGCTTCGGATTAGGTGCCACAAGTGGTGGTGGACTCACTTGCAATGGAGGAGATGTAGTATAGCTTCTGTTGGTGTTTCGATTCAAGATCGGAGGAGGGGAAGGACATCTAAGATTTGATATAGCCATCACAGAAGGAGGAATGTCAGTAGTTCCTGAGTTGGGAGAGGATGGCGCTTTGCCAGCCACAGTGTCATCTGAAACCATAACCACAAACGTAGCCGAAAATTAGAACCAAATGATGAAAATTAGAACAGATAATGAAAATTAATACAAAGAAGAAATATCGACAGATAGAATGTTAGTAGTTGGGCAGATGCTTTGTAAGAAGCTTGCTGTGATTTTGAGGATGAAAATTTTTTGTAAGATACACGACGAATTTCAACCACTAAAGACAGTCACTGTACGGTGTAGGATTAGTGACTACGACTTAAACTCTGTAGATTGGTGAGATTAGTCTACTCTCGTTTTGAATACGGTAATCTGGATTAATTACATACAAAAATGTGATAGTAACAGAATATTACTGGCCATTTGAAGCTACTTATACTCGTTATTACCAGACATTTTCAGTCATTTTCGCCAATTATTGTCTAGACCCCCACTAATTTCTAGTCTTTTCTAGTCATTCTTGGCAATTTTTATTATTGGTTTAGTATTGCTTGGATAAGTGAATCAACGGTCGGTACTGTTTCTTGATTTAGGAAGTCAGTCATGTGACACTCTTAACGTAGTTCGATAAGGTCATTTGAAAAAGGCCGAAAATAGTCCACACATCTGCCAAACTTGCTTAGACAAGCAGGAAATTACAGCCATAATAACAGAGTACTTTAGTAGTTTATATTGGTTTGAAGCCTACTAGAGGCGAAATTTGAAGGATATTAGAATAGATATAGTTTGAACTGAGCTTGGCGACAGATAACACAATTTCAGTAGTGATAATCGTGCTTTCGATTCTTAAAGTACATGCTTACAATGTTGGGTAAAAGGATAGCCTGGGCTTGGCTTGATATTGTAGTACTCTTTGTGTAAGGCTAACCACATCTCCCTAGAAAGGTTCTTCGAGGTTGTGTGTTCGGGAACGAAATCTAGATATTAATTCAATTTCCTCTGGGAGATGGTTCTACTACATTCCACCCTTTAGCAGTTTTTACGATTAATCACTTTAACAATTATTATGTTGAGTTGTTCTGAGCTGCTTGACCGATAATATCTATAATATTCACTTAAAGAACGAAATCTTCCACCGTTCTCCTGTTATTGTCTAGTTATTCAAGCAAAATTGCCCAAAATTAATCAAAATTAATCAAAATTAAGCATAATTACTATAGCGAATCCTAAATAATGTTAAAGATCCTCCAGTTATCGTAAATAGTTCTTGTTGAAATCCATAAACGTATCCTCTATTCAGAGATCTTGAGCCACTGGTGGTCCATATTCGGTCGTGTGCGAAACTCATAATAATGTCACAAGGCATGACAGAAATGAACATACCCGAACCTTAGTTTGCACGCAAGCATACTAAGGAAGTACTCGGATGGGAAAGCTTTCATTAACAAATCCTCAGTGCTAAGCTTTAGTTAAATTGTGGAAAATGTATGGCTAAATCACTTGATCCCCAAATCACCAAACGAATTTACAAGTTCTCGAGCCTTTTCTTCGTCGTTGAGTTGTTTTTGGGTCATTTTGAATCGTGATTCCTCCTCCGTATTATTGGCCAACTTTGAAGGTTTGCAAGGGGCATCATATGGCAAAGGTTCCTCCAATTTATCGAAATCTCCTTTGATCTGGATCGGATTTTTTTGGCCAGAATTTGCTTTTGATTTTTCCAGCAATTCTGGTCCACCGTATGATTGTGGTTGTTTTTCTGAGTAGAGTCTTTGATAGTTGGGTTGCATATGATAGTATTGAGTTGTTTGAATGTTGGGGTTGCTTCCATGACGGAAAATAGGCGCCTGCGCCTGCATTGGTGGTGGTTGCATTCCATAGTAAGGATAAATTAACTGTTGTGGTGGAGGGTGCATCCCATGTTGCTGATGTTGAATGGGGTTCTGTAAACCACCACCGTAATAGAATTTTTGTTGGAACAGGTTACGTTCAAACGCCAAATAATTGATAACGGAAGATCCATGGTAAATATTGGAATCAGAACCATATTTATCGACATTGCTTGAGTTGTACAATTGCTGCAAAACATAGTTGTTGAACTCAGGAAACTTGTCGTACCGGACGGTTATTGACCTTCCCTCGAACTCTTCGTTATCAAACAACGCGATTAAAGCATCCGCAGACTCGGCATTTCCAGTGGTCACGATTGCAAAGCCTCGACTTTTGGATATTGGCTGTATTTGGGGAACTCCTAAGGCAGTGGACTTTGGAGATTCGGAAATCATATTGATTCTTTCCATGCCATTGCCAAATGTGCTCCCCTGTCCTGGCGAGTGCATGGGTATTTCCACTCGAAGTATCGACATGTTCAATTCTGGTCTCATGATCTTTGATCTCTGTACAAAAAAGTTCTTTAACGACATCCAAGTCGACGAGTAAGGAACGTTTCCAATAAATAAACGACATGGGTTGACTTTGATTGGTTCTTCGGCATTTTCGGTTTTTGAGTTGATAAAGTCGATATCTTCACTTGGATCGGATGTTTCGACTGGGGGTGGTGAATTTGTTTTCTGAGATACCATATTCATTATGAAGGGGGGTACCGGTTGTTTTGTGCTTGTGGAATTAGCGACTGTCGAACTGAGAGACGAAGACGACGAAAATGAGTTCTTGTTGCTACTAAAAGTAGAATCACTGCTGTTTCTACTCAAAGACTTTTTTTGCCCAAAAGAACGATTCGAAGAGTGTCGTCTTTGAAGAAACCGCCCAGATGGTGGCATCGCCGGATTCATATAGTCAGGAGGTTGAGGAGGAGCAACATATTGTGGTGAAACCCCTGGAATCTGTTGGATATGGTGGTAATTGTAAAAAGGATGTGATTCATAATTGTTAGTGTGACCAGAGGGTATATTTGGATCTCCTTGTATTGATGTTGTTACACTCGGGGGATTATGTGAGGTTAAAGGGTCCGAGTAGGATACACCTGGAGTTTTTGATAGGTTTTCTGAGGATGGAGATGGAGAATTGGAATAGGAAGTATCAAGATTACTAGTTTTCATCTTATTTTGAACCCCAAGATATGAATTGTAGTACCCATTCTGAAATCGAGCATCCAATATCTTTTGTAACCAAACATAGCCGTTCATATTCTCGATCAATTTAAGAGCAAAGTTCCAATTTGCTACCTCTATGACACAATACGAGCTGGAACCGAAATCATCATCATTCTCTGCGGAACTGGAGTCTGAGGTGTCACTTTCTCTCGGATCTTCAACAAACTTAACAATTGAATATGCAGCAATTTCGAGGTACTCAAAGTTTGTCTCGATGATCGAATCAATGAGTTGAACTAAGCTTTGCTTATTAATGGAATGAGGTAAATTGGAAACATTGACATAATGTGGATATGATACTTGGCTGCGAGTCGGTGCGAAACGTATTGGTGGTTGGGCGTATGATAAAGCCGACTCGGGAATTGTAGATGTACCGTTCAACGAAGATTGGTAAGGAGGGTAAGAGTAGTTTGGCTTAGTGGGAATGTATGAAGGGGCGAAATGAACAGCATTTCTGTAGTAGGATTGAGACTGTGCAAATGGTGGAGGCTGCAGTGACACTGGCTTTTGGTCCAGTGAGTACGAAGGTTCCAGCGTAGATATTTGTGCATTCGTTTGTTGTTGTATATTTGGTGTTTCTGTCTCCTCATCGCTAACCCTTAATTCCATGGTAGCTAATTCTCGAGACGTATTGCTATTGAAACAATCTAATTGACTTGTGACTGGTGATATATATATCGGCTATTTCTACTGGTATCTGTCCTATCATTTGTTTCCACCATAGACTGTCTGAATTGACTTAGGTGAATTGAGGAAACCCCGTATTGGTTCAACCTTATTGAAAGGGAGAATGATAAACAAGGATAGAGTATAGAGAAGTAACTATTCAGCTCCACAGGTGTTAAGCAGTATTGAAAAGATCCACAGCCTAAGAAGAGATCTATCGTATGGAGTCGAATCAAGGATAAAAAAGAAATTCAGAATAAGGGTCTAGGAAGCATAAGAGTTCAAATGTGTGTTGGTGCGTGGGTGGGATCGATGGTTTACGCACGGTCTGGATCAAGTCTAACCCACAGAAAACCATCACACAGAACCGACTGCATTACTACCAGTCCAAGTGTGTGATTTCAGAGTGTAATTCTGGGGAATGGGCTGTTCGATGATCCACAAGTGGAGTCAGGTTATCTATCGTACAAATACACCAATTTGACACAAGTCGTAAAAAGATCGATACCGCTAAGCGAAACCCCAGAACGAATAAATGGGTGATTTAAACGGAAAAAGCCCGGGGTGGAAGGAGGAAATGTGGTGGGAGTATATCCAAATCCCAATAGTCTCGTACATATAATTTGGTCCTCTGCGAGCTACTTTAGATATGCTTCTATCATAGTGTCGTCTGAACTTAGCCATACTTAATTTCGGAGCTTTCTTTCTCCACTGAAATTTTCAGTTTTGTGGTAAGAATTGTCTACTTCATTTTGCAGCTAAGCGGTGCTGAACAACATGAAAATTTCACAAAGAGCACTTGCAAATTCTAAAAGGATTTAGAATTCATAAGGGTAAGACTTCGAAATCAAAAGAATATGAAATGTCACAGTTCCGTATAAGAAGTTAGTAAGGTCCCCCGGAGTCGAACAATTTCGGTCACGTTACATCTGAAGCATATGGTGTCGTTTCTCGAATCTTTGTTTATTACTTTTGATTGTACGCAGGAAATTCAAAGAAATCCGAAATTAATATTATTTCAAGATTCGAAATTGGCTCCGTGATAGTGGCCGGTTCATGATAAGGATCTACGGGTTACAGGGGAATAGAGCATTTTTAAGGAAAACGTTTCACCTCTCATAACCGAATATCGTATTTCAGAAAAATATTGCACTTTTGGTAGCTAGCTATAGAATCGACCTTCCTAATTGAAGACAAATTAACTTTTGGGACACGCCCCAAGGTTTGTATTGTTAGCTCAGTTCTTTGTTTGGCGCAATAGATCGATAGATTTGATATTTTTCCAGAAATAAGTTGACGATCCTCATGGTCAAACTTCTTAATAGCAAAATGATTTAGTAATTCTGAGTAATTGGGTGGAGCTTGGCTTTGGAGATAATTCCGTTAGAGCAACCACCGATCGAACTTAACTACTTGGGAGGGCCATATACGAATGGTTCGTACTGAGACTTTCCAGCCGTTGGCGTGGCGGGCTTTTTGTCGAAGTGGGATTTTTTTTCTGAAATATTGTCCGATGAGAGCATTTACGTTGTCTACTCTTGATGCTTTAACACTTTTACAATTTATTTAATTCGATAATACTGTGACTGAGATTTTCCAAGATTGTTAGTTTGTTCAATAGTAAATGCACATATTGTATAGGGTTACTATTTAGATACCAAGACTGCGGACTTCGGTCTATGTCCGAATTGATAAATTAATTCTATAATTAACGGAATTTCGAATACAACAGGTGCGACATTTAGTTGGGAACTCCTGTATACGAAATCCACTCGTAACTATTCACGTTTGTGAAACTGTGGCTTATTGTTCATGACACACCTAGAAGTGTTACAATATATGAAACATTACAAGAGCGCTTTGATTTCTGACGAAACGTCAGTCTACAACCTCGTACCTTTGTGGCAAATTAGTTGCTTACAAGCCCGAGATATTAGCATTTAAGTCTTGGTTGTTAATTTAATTTCTTTTTTCAGATATTGGAACTTTCTGCAGTTAGAATATTTTAAATGCATGGTATTTTATTTCTTCGCCGGATTTCCTTAATCTGGCCCAATACCCTCAACACAAACTTGATCAATCTGTGGTCGCCTCTCGTCAAACTTGATCAATCTGTGGTCGCCTCTCGTCAAACTAATAGAACTTTAACGAAAAATTATTTCCCTTCTGCCAAACTATAGCAGAATTTTTTCTACTTTGAAATATCACACATCACATAGCAATAAATTGTATAAATGAATTTTGTCGGGTCTATGATAAAATATGTCCTCAAGGTCTTGAGCGCGATCACCAAAAAAGTGAAGTCTTTTACTCTCACCAATAAGTAAATCGGGTCTTTTTCAAAAAAGACCCGAAGTCGCTAACCCACATAATAGAAATGATATGTAATAGGAGTTAGTAACAATCAATTTCGAGTAAGGATTCTATTGTAAGCCTCGATGAGTAAGTGCAATACCGCAAGAATGAAAATTGCTCTGAATTCAAAGATTTCCGGTCTCGGGTATAAAATTTCAATCTCCGTCAGCCCTTCTTTCAGAGCATCTGTAGTCAAAAGTAGTCCAATTTGAATCAACGCCACATATGGAAAACGAGTACTCTGGAACCATGAAGAAATAGGAGGCAATATGTCGAACAGATATGAATCTTCAAAATATTTTGAAAGCACAACAGCCGAGAACAATTGGTTCACCTTTAAAAACACAAAATAAATAAAATTCAACATGACGCATGACTGGATAAGGATCTTTAATTTTGAGTCACTTGTAGTTTAAAAATATTCCGCCAAAGAACCCTAAAATGGCCCTTAGAACAGGGGAATTTTAAAGCAATGTTTCAGCTATGCTAACAGAAACATCGCAATAGGAGGTATTTTTGAACAATAATGACGCCAGTTCTTTTGCCTACTGAAATAGTACCTAGTTCCGAGAGATATTTTGAAGGTGCCACCTTTTAAACCAGGCAATGGAAGGAATCGCAACTTTGCGTTTGCCACATGCGAAAGATCAATCCCGTGCGTACCTACTCACATGTCTTTCTAAAATTGTTACTCAAGACAATTTTGTTCCGTCATTTCACTTTCACTCAACCATGGTTGATCAGCAAATTGGCTTGCTAGGAATGACTTTTATTATCTCCATCAACTACGATATTAAATTCCTAATCTGGATTTAGAAGTTTACACTAATTTGTATTTTTTATCCTGCAAAGCAACGGCCCATCAAAAGGTGTTTTTTGCCAAAGCCGCATGCGACACAAAGCGTTGTTTACGTATTGGTTTGTATCATCAAAAGCGTATATACGGTTTACGGTGGTGTAAGTGTGCCACTAATATGACGTTGGTGGGGTGAACACGTATTTTTCACTAAGTGTACATTCTACGTAGTACATTCCTCAAACGGTTCGGGGTTTTTACAATCTTGAAAATAGAATGTCTCTTGAACTTTTGTGAAACCTTCGTAGTGCCCTATAACCTGATGGATTCGTAGTCCACAGATACAAGAATTAAAATGTCTCTAGAAATCTGTACCACTGAAAGTTCATTCAGTCTACGATTATCAGATTCCTTTAGAATTCAATTTCAAAGGCACCTGCACGATATTTTTTATTTTACAATACACCAACTCTCACATTCCTATTCACTAACCATCATTTTTAGCACCGGGTTCACAAATCGCTCTCCATTCTGGGATCGGCAAGAAAAATATGTTTCAAATCAGTTAATATTTTGTGACTGAGCTTCAAATGAAGTGGAATTAAGATATTTTCAATAATAAATCGAATATCGATTATTAATTACAACCTGACCTGGGACTGAACACTAATTCTATTTACTGTGTTGGTCTTGCTAATATTTTTGTTCCTGATTTGTGTTTTTTTTTAAAATTTTTTTTTTCTCTGTTAGGTTTCTAAATTTCTGATACCGATTCGATCAGAGGTCTGTGAATTTCCAAATCACATATAACTAGTTCTAGAGATTGAAATTGCGTCTTTTTTCTACTTTATTTGTCCTTCTATCATCAACTGGTCTTATTTCACATTCACTCGCCCATCCTTCTGTTTTCATTCCCTTGTGATTTCTTCATTGGTTCGAAGTTAAATAAGAGCCAGTGGTTGAATATTCAAAGAAAAGGTGTTGGTACTTTGGAAAAGAGTCTGACCTATATTGTACAACAGATAGTGTCTCCGTTCTCTGCGATTGAGTATCTACACTACCTCAATTATCGCTTTCAATCGAGTTTAATTAGTCATTGAAATATTACTGAATCAACAAACCATTTGAACGTGTTCTGAGTGTGACACTCGGTGTTTTTGAATAGGTATCAGAAACGGGAGCTAACTACTCTATCAATTTCAACTTCTACTCTTTGCATCTAAAAGTTTGGCCTTCACTTCCTGTCTCAGAAACTATACAATATACCAGAGATCAGTTCCCCGCCGAACACATATTGTCAGAGACCATCACATTCCCCACAACTAAAGTATCCTGCTATATTCGAAGCAGCGCTTGGTTCATTTGTCTCTATCGTAGTTCCTGTCAGTAATATATTTGCTATTCCAGTTTGAGATTGACAAATATTGATTCATGTTGACATGGCTAAAAAAAGATTGAATCCTGCTATCAGAAGAAGTAGAACAAGGTCTGGTTGTTTAACATGTCGTGACAGACACATGAAATGTGATGAGCAGTTGCCAGTTTGCAAGAATTGTATTAAATCAAAGCGAAAATGTTATCGTGGTATACGTCTTAATTTCACGCAATACACCATGTATAACCCACAAGATCAATCTCCACCACCGGATTTTTCGGAAGTACAGACTCAATTCGGTCTTCTTGATCAATCAATTACAATAGCTTCCCTCTACCATAATGGTAAACGCTCATACGAACCATATTTACATCTACACAAACCAGAAGATTTGAATGAATCTGACTTGCAATATCAGCAAGATATCTTCTGTTCCATGCCTTTCACTAGTATATCCTTGGAAGATACTGATGAACTCATCAACTCACCCATCCTGTCAAAGTCTGGAAGTTCATCAAATTTCGATAACAACTTCATCCATGAGAATTTTGCCATTACTAATACTTTATTGGATGACAGATATGTCGTAAATCGTACTTCATCCTTTGAACATAATACAGAAAGTACTGACCTCCCACCTGTTTCAAAAGAATTGAGTGCATCTCCCGATAATGAGGACCATAAAGATGCTATTCCGGACTTATCGTATTCTCTCGACGTACAGTCATACGTCAATTTAATTGAACACGAGAAATATTATTGGGCTTTAGACCTATTTAACGAACTTCGGATTTGGAAAACGGTCATACCAACGTATTGTCTAGAGTCCGATGGTGGGAAAGATCTGTTCCTCATAGATTGTCTACTCAATTGTTCAGTTAAAAGCAAAATGGACCTCGACAACTTACTACAGCTGCAATTGAGTTTGTGGTACAATGCTCGAGCAATAAGACTCGTTCACAATGATAATATACACAAATTCGAGAAAATACTAATAAGCATTTGTCTTATTCTTCTCAGTATATTCCGCAACATCCAGAAAGAGAACTGCACAACATACATCAAAATCATACTAAATAACCAAGTCAAAATATTCAACAAGGTAATTGCAAAATTAGAGGAATATCTTCGATTCAAAAAGTCAAAATCAATCATCCTCATCAGCTCCATTCAATCAATAGTTATACTAAAATTCTTTCTTCTCAAGAAATTTGAAATCGAATCAAAAATTGTCAAGAATCGACAGCAACCTTTGGAGGATCCCAAGCTGGCTCGTTCGCAGGAGAACGATCAAGAAGAGAAATATGATGTTTCTGAAGATTTGCAAGAACAAATCGAGTATCCCCAATCACGAGTTAAGAATGAATACGTGGCTGATGGGTTCCAGCCTTCAGTATTGACAAAATTGAATTCGTTTGAAATTGCCAACTTAAATCGATCTTTCAAAAAGTATGACTATCTACAGACCAGTTATATGACACTGTCAATGACACCACGTCAAGACTCAAGAAGTGACGCTTATAAACTACGAGAGTTTTTATGGTACGTTATCAAACTTAACCACGTTATTCATAATCCGGACAATAAACTAATTGAAATCGACTACAATTTCATCTTTCAAAGCGGGAACGTCATCCTCCCTAACATACGTCTGGCTTGCGGGTCCGTCGCAAATTCCACAACTTCTTCAAGCAATTTGTCTGATTTATTGGATGATACAAATAGTTCACAGTCAGGGTCGAATCGCACAACTGGAGTATCTGCCATGGCTAAATACCGAATTGTTTTTCCAAATGAAAGAGGGGTCGCTACAAACTTGCTACGAGAGTTCATTCGCAAGCAAATAAATATAGGGTCCTCAGATGTGATACATGAAGCAAATCATAAGATATACACGATTTTTAGATTGATACAAGAATCGGTGTTGGAGAAGGGAATAAAGGCAATGTGGAAATCTAATTTTGCCTGGGTTTTGCAGCAAGCGACTGAAAATATGAACAAACCTCAAGAAAAGATTTCTTGAATTGTAAAATACTAATACTTATGTACTTCTCAGAGCAGGTACTTCTACAAACTAGCTATCTCAGTCCGGTTGATTTACTCACGCAGTATAAACTTAGATGTACATAGATAAACGATATAGACTTTTTTGCAGCTATTAGTCTCCAGGCATCCACCATCAAATTGAGGGCATTTGTATTATAATCGAATAGCCTCTTCAAATTATATAAATGGAAAACTACGGAAGTTCCGGTTCTAAATACTAATATGGTATGTTCATGAAAAAAAAAACACTTCTACTCTTCCTCACAAGTATACGTCAATTTGACCTAGGAAGCAACAGGAGTCGAAATCGAGGACAATATTATTCTGACTTCAATAATGAATGAAAGGCATAATCCGAAAAGTGCAGGCGAATCTTGAAATAGTTGGGTGAATTGCAGATAAATTAGGAGGTATCACCTTAGAAACAAAACTACGTAGAAAGCTTGTTTGGACTCTCGCTGGTGAAGTATTTGACTACTCAAAAGGCTATTATTTGACTCTCAGAAGAGATATCAAGTTATCTCATTTTACTCAGTCAAACTTTAGAAATTTTATGAACTATTTTTCTTGAATTAAATATATATCATTCGTGATAACTCTATAATTCTTAACTTCCTTCAAAAATAATTAGAACAATATTTATGTAAGAAAACCACAGTGTTACGAGCCAGCTGACATCACTATTATTACTCTATTTATGTATCAATCCTCGTTATCCATATACAATAACCTTGTAACCCGATATGGAAAATATACAACCACTATTCATGTAGAAGTCACGCCTCTAATAAACTCGAAATTACGAGTAACAGAATATGCCGGTTATGAGTAAGAGAAGCCTGCGCCTGTGGTTGAGAATTCTCAATACCATTTGGAAGATCTAACGTCAAGCGAGGTCCTTGCCGAAGCTCTCAAGTACAAAAAACATTTTGCATCCAAAAGGTTGAATAAGAAGTACTAAAACCTATTAATATATTTCCACCTAAAGATTGAGTGGCTTATCACTTTCTACAGCTAGAATTGTACTATTTTAAGTCAAAATTATTCATGTCAATGCTTATGTAGCCAAATTTAAAAATAAAATAGATTTAGAAATCTTAAAATGATCTCGCGTGATTACTCAACAAATAACAGAACTGATTGAAGGATAAGATATGCCTACACCGCCAAGACACTGAGCTTTGTAATTGTGGCACTTGGTTAGGATCAAATAGCAGAATTGGGATGTTCTTTGATCAACAACTAAAATAGCACAAACCCGCACCTGAAATATTTTAATGCATAACAATTTATTATTGTTAGAGATTAGAATGGACATCCAGTAACCAAACCCACATTCGACAGCAAAAGGCTATCCTTGTGACCAAAAATGCAGTATTCAAGATTTTCCTTCGCTCTTAGTACTTGAACTGGTTTGAAGATTTCTTGTGAAATTATGATCCAATCTTCATTCAATGTTAAACAATGAATTTGACTTGATGTGTCAGGCTCTAGTGATTAATAACCACCATATTAGCTTTAGTTAGTTAATCTGGTTTCAAGATGAACTACGTATACTGGGGCAGATTCGGTATCTTTTGTTTCTCCAATTTGAGCTCATTTTATCTTTGCCTATAATTTGTTGAAATACCAGAGAATTTTACTTTTTTGTATTTAAATTCTTTAAAATATAACGTCACTAATGAAACCTAAATTGGAGTTGAAACTATCACGCTCACAATTTTGCTGTAAATAATATAAACCTTGACGAATCAAAAATTGAAGGAGCTTTCCCTAGCCACAATTGCAAAATAGAACCAAAGAAAAGATTCAAGAATGGTTGCGCAATGTGGTTACAAATGGAATCTGCTTCAAAGAAATGAAAACAATTTGCAATCTGTATTCTTCACAGAGCCTTGCATAAAGCAGTAAGGTCCTAAGCTGGCAAATGGCTGCAAATTCTCTTTTTAATGCTTGTCATCTCTTTTACACCAGCCCCACAAACAGATTGACAACTTGATCTGTCTATACTTTATCAACACTGTTTTACATGATTATTATCTCTACTGATTCCTATCATCATCTCCTTGCCCTAATACAGTGCACCATGAAAAAGACAAATTTACCTTTCCACGACCTCTCAATGTTACCCGGGCATCAAAATTTTTCAATGAAAATCTCAACCTCGATGTGGAAAAGTTTTTCTATTTCCTATAAAGAGTATCCAAACACAATCAATCAAAAATGTCTTTAGGAACTTTATTCGTCACCGAACAAGTTAGAGGCTTACCTTGTAAGGCTTTAGTCAACCACTTCAAGTTAGATGTCACTGTTGCTGACAAGTCTGACAAACGTTATGTCGATAACTTCCCTCTTGGAAAAATCCCAGCCTTCATTGGTACCAAGGGATTCAAGTTAACCGAAGCAATTGCAATTGTTGTTTACCGTAAGTACCCAATTTTTTGGCCATAAGTCACATGGCTTTTGTTTTCATGTTTCTTAATGGCTCACCTACCAATCAACTCAATTCTTTAAGTGATGAAAGAAATTTTTCAAATATATTACAGTTATCCCTGTCTTAATAAACTATGTCGAGATTTTTTACTCTGAAGAAACAGAATATGAGCTTGATCAACTTTAGTTTGACTATGTCTACTGAAGAGTGTGAAATATAAAGTATTTATACTAACATTTTAGTCCTTAACACTGCCGATCCAAAGTCCCCATTGTTAGGTAAGAACACCAAACAATACTGTGAAATTTTAAAATGGATGTCTTTGTCCACTTCCGAATTATGTACCCAAGCCGCTAACGCTTTCGGTCCATTGATTGGTAGATCTCCATACAACAAGAAGAATGTTGATGATGCTCTTGCTAACTTGGCCAAGATCACTGGTGTTTTCGAAGCCAGATTAGCCAACTACACCTACTTGGTTGGTGAAAGACTCACCATTGCTGATGTCTTTGCTGCTTCTATCTTCGTTAGAGGTTTCCAATACTTATTCGGTACCGAATGGAGAAAGGAAAACCCAAACACTACCAGATGGTTCAAGACTGTCATGAGCAACGAAATTCTCCACGGTGTTCACCCTACCGTCGAATACACCGACAAGCCAGTCGAATTCACTCCTCCAAAGAAGGAAAAGAAGGCTGCTGCACCAAAGAAGGAAGCCGCTCCAAAGAAGAAGGCTGTTGAAGAAGAAGAAGAAGCTCCAGCTGAAGCTCCAAGAGCAAAGCATCCTTTAGAAGCCTTAAGCAAGCCAAAGGCTCCTTTGGATGAATGGAAGAGAGTTTACTCTAACGAAGAAACCAGAGAAACCGCCCTTCCATGGTTCTGGAAGAACCAATACGACCCAGAAGAATGGTCATTATACAAGGTTGACTACAAGTACAACGATGAATTAACCTTAACCTTTATGTCCAACAACTTGGTTGGTGGTTTCTTCAACAGATTATCTGCTTCCACCAAATACATGTTCGGTTGTATGGTTGTCTACGGTGAAAGCAACAACAACGGTATCACCGGTGCTTTCTTGGTCAGAGGTCAAGATTACGTTCCAGCATTCGATGTTGCTCCAGATTGGGAATCTTATGCATTCACCAAGTTGGACGGTTCCCTCCCAGAAACTAGAAAGTTTGTTGACAACATGTTTGCTTGGGATGAACCAGTTGAAGTTAACGGTGAAAAGAGAGAAATTGCCGACGGTAAGGTCTTCAAATAAGCTATTTTAGTCTTGTTTTTCTAATTATCTTGATATTTTAATTAACGTTTTAACTTCTTTTATGTTTGTACTGTAAATTTAGAATTGTAGGAATCTTCAGAGACTGATTTTGGCTCATAGAAACTATTTTTGTATAAGTTCTTAAGCAAATCATAGCTCTATCCTTAAAAGATCCGTTGTCACCAGTGCTTCATTTAAATGAGTCCTATTTTCGCAGCCACGAAATTTGAATATCGAGGGTCGTGCGCGCGCTATTTTGATGTTGGATCGTTCAAACACCAAACACAAAAATCTTTTTGATGTTATTCTTAGATCCTATCAGACCATCCTTGGTAGAGACGTTTCTAAGTGGTGAATTCTTGAAAAGTTTAGTGGTTGTGAATACTGATCAGTGATAAATAACCTTTTCTCCCTTTATTTTCGTGGCACCTTATAGATTTGATAGTATGGCTGTCATCAAAAATTCATTCATTCGTAACATACGAAGAAAACCCATTTTGGCGATTGCACCAATCACCATTTTATTGGTTCTTTACTTTTTCGTATTCTCGTCGTCGACCAGTACCTCTTCCCCAAAGAAAAACTATAGTTATAAAAAGAAGAGTAGGGGTTGGTTTGCAAAGAATCGAGACTCGGTTATTCTTCAAAACTTACCAAAGAACCACATCACGCATTATGATTTGAATCAGTTGACCACATCTTCTGATGCTTTGCTTAACAAGGAAGAGGTTTTACTTTTGACCCCGATGTCCAAATTTTTACCCGAATACTGGAAAAATATTAACCAATTGACGTATGATCATAATTTGATTTCTTTGGGATTCATTTTGCCTAGAAACGCCGACGGTGATGCTGCCTTGAAACAATTAGAAGCAGCGATCAAAGCATCTCAGGCTAAAAATACCTTGAACTTCAAGAAAATCACCATTTTGAGACAAGACTCCAATTCTTTACCTAGTCAAGCCGAACAAGAGAGACATGCATTCAAGGTCCAGAAGGAAAGAAGATCAATGATGGCTTTGGCCAGAAATTCATTGGTGTTTACTGCGTTATCTCCTGCCCATTCTTGGGTGTTATGGTTAGATGCTGACATTGTCGAAAGTCCAAACACCTTGATTCAAGACTTGGCTTCGCACAATAAGCCTGTAGTGTCCGCCAATGTTTACCAAAGATACAAGGAAAATGGTGAAGACAAAATCAGACCGTATGATTTCAATAACTGGGTAGAATCCGACGATGGCTTAAAGATTGCCAACTCATTGGCCGAAGACGAAATTGTGGTTGAAGGATACGCAGAAATGGCTACATACAGACCTTTGATGGCCCATTATTACGACTCTAAGGGTAATGCAAACACTGAAATGCCCTTGGATGGTGTTGGAGGAGGATCAGTCTTGGTAAAGGCAGATGTTCACAGAGATGGTGCCATGTTCCCTTCATTCCCATTCTACCATTTGATTGAAACCGAAGGTTTTGCCAAGATGGCTAAAAGATTGGGTTACTCGGTATTTGGTTTACCAAACTACTTGGTATACCATTATAATGAATAGTTGTACATTTTGATTTATTCATATATATTATTTTAAATCTTTATTGATTCTACCAAATTACTGAATAAATTGTAGTACAAATTGCACACGAATTACTTTGTTTGAACTTATATCTCGATTATTGGGTCAATGTTCCCCATTCTCAGATTAAAATATGAGCCTTTTGTAGAGATTTATCAGATTTATCAGATTTCCTGATCCATTAATCCCACTATATTATTTTCATTCAGTCTATAGAGTAAATATGCTCAACATTACCGTAATCTTAGCAATCCGTTGCCTCTACTAATTCTTCCAGGCTACTCGAACTTTATGAATGTTCTTTTTTTTCACATTTCGTGAAATTTTCGCAGCAATTTGTGAAATAATTGCAACTGTTAAGCAGAATTGTTATAGAAAACACTTTCAAAGAGAGATATACAATATATAGAAAACACATAGAGACCTAGAAAACTAAAAAATACATAAAAGACCTAAAATAATATAGAAATACATAAAATACTCAGATAATACTTGGGAAATACATAAAATTACATAGAAAATGACCATCAAATGGTTATAATAGGTTCCACATCGAAGATACAGTCAATTAACTCAAAATTTCGTAACTTTATACCTAAGATGGGTATAACTTGAAGTTGCCTGTAATATATACAGATTTCTCCTGAAGAAATTATCTAAAGTATCTAAATGGATTGATCTATGTAAATTTTTCCTTAAAATTTCTAAACTTGGACTATTAGATAAGGACCCTAGAAGTAAAATACCATCATAATTACCAGACTGATCCTAATAACCCAAACCTGAACCATCTCTCGGTCTTCTACCAGCTACTAGTAAATCTAACTCAGAGTTCGAGCATACATCCTGCATATAAAATAACCCTCACACTCTCCGATGAGCATCCCATGAAAAAAATTGAAGATAAAAGTCTTTTCATGATCACAGTATAACCAACCAGTCAACCATTAATCATGCAACTTTCCTGGAAAGATATCCCAACCGTTCCAACGGCCAATGATATGTTGGATATAGTACTTAACCGTACTCAAAGAAAAACTCCAACAGTCATCAGACCTGGTTTCAAAATCACTCGTATTCGTGCATTCTACATGAGAAAGGTTAAATTTACCGCTGAAGGTTTCACTGAAAAGATGACTGATATTGTTGCTGGGTTCCCTAACATTAATGATGTCCATCCATTCCACAGAGATTTAATGGACACTTTATATGAAAAGAACCATTATAAAGTCTCGTTAGCTGCCCTTTCGAGAGCCAAAACTTTGATTGAACAAGTTGCCAGAGATTACGTTAGGTTATTGAAGTTCGGTCAATCCTTATATCAATGTAAACAATTAAAGAGAGCTGCATTAGGTAGAATGGCTACCATCACCAAAAAGTTGAAAGATCCTTTCGTTTACTTGGAACAAGTTAGACAACATTTGGGTCGTTTACCAAGTATCGATCCAAACACCAGAACTTTGTTGATCTGTGGATACCCTAACGTTGGTAAGTCGTCATTCTTGAAATGTATCACCAAAGCAGATGTTGAAGTTCAACCATATGCCTTTACCACCAAATCTTTATACGTTGGACATTTTGATTACAAGTACTTGAGATTCCAAGCTATCGATACTCCTGGTATTTTAGACAGACCAACCGAAGAAATGAACAACATCGAAATGCAATCCATTTACGCTATTGCCCATTTAAGATCTTGTGTTTTGTACTTCATGGATTTGTCGGAACAGTGTGGATTCTCAATCGAAGCCCAAGTCAAATTATTCCATTCTATCAAGCCATTGTTTGCCAACAAGTCTGTAATGGTTGTTATGAACAAGTCTGATATTATCCGTGCCGAAGATTTGCCAGAAACTCAACAAGAATTGTTAAAGACTTTAACCACAGTACCTGGTGTTGAAATCATGAACACTTCATGTTACGAAGAAGACAACATCATGCAAGTACGTAACCATGCTTGTGAAAAATTATTAACAGCAAGAATTGAACAGAAATTGAAGGGTACTGCTCGTGTCAACAATGTCTTGAACAAGATCCATGTTGCTAAGCCACAATCTAGAGATGATGTTGACAGATCTGCATTTATTCCTGAAGGAGCTAAGAAGATTCAAAAGTATGATGTGAACGATCCAAACAGAAGAAGATTAGCAAGAGATGTCGAAGAAGAAAACGGTGGTGCTGGTGTATTTAATATTAACTTGAAGGACAAATACTTGTTGGAAGACGAAGAATGGAAGAACGATGTCATGCCTGAAGTGTTGGACGGTAAGAACGTTTACGATTACTTGGACGCAGATATCGTTGCTAAGTTGCAAGCCTTGGAAGATGAAGAAGAAAGATTGGAAAAGGAAGGATTCTACGACTCCGACTCCGAAATCGAAGATGAAGAAATCGATGACATTCGTGAAAAAGCCTTGTGGATTAGAAACAAGCATAAGGTTATGATTGTTGACGCTAGAAACAGAAAGTCCTTGAAGAACCATGCTATCATGCCTAGAGATCAAGTCAAGAAGTCATTCGACGAAATGGAAAAACATATGTACAATATTGGTCACGATACCGACGCCTTGAAAGATCGTGTTGGTAAGCCAGACTCCAGAACTAAGGAATTATCTGGTGTTGATATCTTGAAGAGAAACCAAGGTATTAAGAATTCAAAGACTCGTGTCACCAGAAAGACTGCTCCAAATGCCCAACCTGATCGTCGTAACGACGGGGTGGCCGATGGTTCATTGAGATCTCAAGCTGAGAGATTAGAAAAGATCCAAAGAAGAGAAAGAAACAGAAACGCAAGAGTTGGTGAATCCGATCGTCACGTTGCTGATAATATGCCAAAACATTTGTTTGCTGGGAAGAGAGGTATTGGATCAAATGATCGTCGTTAGGTTCATCATTTTATTTTTGACATTATCATTTCATCACATTTTATATAATTTAACTAGTACTTTTTATACTTCATATTCTACTTATCCAGTCTTCTGGTTTTCATAGGTTAACAGCGTTTGCTGAATATAAATTAAGAAAATAGATATAAATGTATAGTAAAGGACAATGAATAGCATCTATAAAGAGAATAAACTTTTTAATTGAGAGAATGGGTGCAAAATATTGAGAGAGAATGGGCGTACAATATATCTCCATAGATACTCTATAAATTGACACTCTGCACTATGAATCCAATCATTGTAATAAATTGTACGTAATATACTATTCTTAAAATACAATATAAATTATTAGAATTATATAACTTGATATAAAATCTTGAATAAAGAGAATACTATATATACGTCTAGTTAATATAGCTGACATTAATATAAGCATCATAATATGTAAACCATCAATTTTCAAATAGGTATTGCAATTGAACACTAGCAATTACGAATATATGTTTAGATATAGAAATATCTAATCTAGAAAATATTGATGTAAAACTAGTATATATTTTAATAAGTTTATCATTAAATTATAACATGATACTAACAACGAAAGTATATATACAATTCAAAAGCTATAACTAATGTTAATAGAACAAAATCTTTTAACTTGTTTAATTTAATTATTAAGTTTGTTACTAAGTGGCCTGGTGTAATTTGAAATACCGTTCGGATAGAGTGAGTTTATACAAAGAATCTAAGAATTAATTGAGGTAGAAGTTTAGTACTTATAGATAAGAAGAGTTGATAATTAGAGGTTCTAGGATTTAGGAACAAATGATCCCTATTAGTCTCTACTTAACGTTTTACGAGAGTGATATACTTAAGAATTTTTTGTGCTATTAGAATTTCTTACTATTAGAATTTCGTACTAGAATTTCAGGTTGGTTTAGACCACGAGATCACCTTGCATTGATAACGTGAAGCAATATCGTTCCTAACTTAGGAGACATTAAATTGCTTGGTTTAATTGCTCACTTAACTGAACTTCCTGCACTTATTCCATCAATAAGGTCAAATCTTCGGGAGTTCGGGGTATTGGTCTTGAGCTATGGCTTCAGGATTTTAATGGATATACCGCAACCGAGGATAATAAGGAGTTGGTGATAAAAGAACTCCTTGGGGATACTAGATTAGACCTCTAACATTAATATATATTCCATTGAAACTAGTTACGTCTAGAATTATAAATCGAACTCTTTACTAAAAGTCATGTAATTATATATTAATATTATTTTATACAATAACATAATCAAACATACGTCAGACGTCTATTCTTCTAGCGGAATATTGATAAACGCGTCAACCAGGCAACTCTCCTCATTTATGACCCGACATCACTTGTCCAGACCATTTAAGAGAATAATTTGAATTGCTGTTAAAATTGTAATTTAACCATTTGAGGGTTATATTAGCCAGACTCACTTTCTTGTCCCTTAGAGAGGTTGTCAACAATTCATGTAAATCTCGATATCTTTAAAAGTATCAATCTCTTAGAACTAAATAGTGGTCTCTTAGACAATGTAGACATATTGACTATGGACTCGTCTGACTATGGACTCGTCTGACAATAAACTCGTCTGTAGATTCTTATCAATTTACACTAGCTAACCAACAATCAACAATAGTCAAACGAAAAATTTACAATTCTCTACTGGATCTACTGGCGAAGCTGCCTGAGACCACCCAACACGCAACGACTCTTCATTACTCTAAGATAATACCTCGCTACTATAAAATCCAACTTGACCGTTTGGACTGTCTTGTGTATCACAGTTCTTCGCACTTTTGTGTAACTTACGCACGATAAGGAAAGATAAATAGCAAAGGGGTTGACTCATAATAGTTATTCTTCATACAGTGAAAATACCTAAGCCAACAGAAGTTACAACAAGATCAATAATCAGACAGTTTAGTACAACAACCCTGCCTAATGAATTTAGGAATATCCCCTGCTCAAAACTCGCCAACCACAGTTTTATCAGATTCGCGGGAATTGATCGGGCTAACAAATCAAGCAAAAGAAGGATTTAATAGTGCTAACACAAATCCCGGCAGATTTAGCAAAAGCTCTCGTGACAATATAACTACATCTACGTCGGTATCCAAGACGCCCAGATCTGCAAACATGACTTTGAAGGAAAATAGCCTTCCCCCAAACACAGGTCCTCCTGGATCCGTGAATTCTACAACAAGCTCCAACAAAAACTTGAGCCACGTCCCTTGTAAGTTCTTTAAACAGGGGATCTGTCAGGCTGGGAACTCGTGTCCGTTTTCTCATAATTTAGATGGTACTTTAGGTGCTGATAAATTGCCTTGCAAGTATTTTCAGAAGGGTAACTGCAAATTTGGCTTAAAGTGTGCTTTGGCACATTTCCTACCCGACGGTACAAGAGTGAACTCTAAAAGTTTATTAGTTAGAGAAGGTCGGAGATCATATAATGGCCATGGGCAAGGACAGGGTCAAGGACACAACCAGGGGCAGGGCCACAACCAAGGAAATCACAATTTCCAGGTTTCAGGAAATATCCCAACTTCTACCCACTCGAATTTCCAGAATAATCCTAGTTTGCTGTTGCAAAATATGAATTTCAAGATACCCCAAAATGTCAGCGTAACTCAGAACTCGGCCTTCAACGGCCAGAACTCTTTCAACTCGACAAACACATTCAATGGCGGTTACTCGCAATTTAAAAATTCCACCCCTCCAAGTTCTAAGCCAATAGATATTACGTTCGATAGATCGATGGAGAATGTTGATACGTCTCCTTCATCTGGTTCTAATAATTCCGGTTTCTTTTCTGGTCCCAAGCAACGTACAAATTCATTCACTTCCAGTGATACAACTCTTGGTCTGGTTTCTAACAATTTCAATGGAGGTATTGTATTGTCCAACATGTCACATGTTTCCAATTCTTATTCTGGAGGAATCACTAACAACTCCAATGGCCCCTTCCAGTCCACACCATCCGCACAAACTTTGTTCAGATCGTATTCCACAAATACTTCACCGGTGGCATTGAATGGTTCTCCAGCGTATTCCAATTTCTATGGATCAAACTCACAGTTTTATCACGTAACACCAAACTCTGCTTCATCTAATGGGAACAGCAAGTTTTCTTTTGCTTCAAGGTTACCATCGCAACAGGCAAGTAGCGGAGGATCTGTTCAAAACCAGAATCCATTTTCAACCTCATCATATTATTACAATAATGTCGACACCTCGGCAATTGTGGATGATGACGATTCTCACCTGAACAGTGCTGGTGACAACAGCGATGTATTCGAGGAAGATTATGTACCTGGTTCCTTGAGTGACTTGATTTTAACTCCCCAGGAACTTGTAAGGAGAGACTCAAGATCACAATCTGGAACCCTCTTGCTGAGACCAAATTTGCTGTCACTTTTGAATTCAGCAAAGGACGATGATAATCAGGAGCTCCAACACTCTCAATCCCAACACCACTCGCTACCTTCCCAGAATGGTGCATTTAGAAAAAATTCGATGGAAGTACCTTCTCACCAAGAGGACGTTTTCTTGATGGAATAGATTTTCATGTTAAGTTTACGATTCAATTATTGTGTATTATGTTTGTTCATGTTTTCTCTATGACGTTTATTTTTGTTTATCTTGTGGGACTATTATTCATTGGTAAGCTGGTTTCTTATGGTGTTTATTGCTTTTTTTGCAGCCATGCAATCTAAAAGTCACGTTGTGTCTAGCAGTGGGAGGGAAGAATATAGTGAAGTCTGTGATATTATTAGGTTTAACATTTTTCGAGAATCACGAGCTAGGACTCGTTGATTTTCTTTATCGATGAGAATTTTTAAGGGTCTAAACTCATTCAACCTAATCTCAGTGCTTCCTAGTCTCATTGCTTCTACACAACATGAATCTCTATTTTTGTTATGACAAGAACGATTTGTTTTTCTTTCAAACTTATTTCTTGTTACGGACTTTGTTACAAATATGTGAAGTGTTTCTCATATAAAAGTGTTTATAAAAGGTAGAAAGAAGTATATTAATAAAGTATCTCTATTTACATGTGTAACCGTTGGTAGGAATATGTTGTAGCTTGATGAGAGAGGTAGGTATGAGAAGAACATGAATAGATCAAGACTATTAGACTATTAGACTTGATGAATCGATGACTAGATGAATCGTAAACTTGACAAATCGACGACTCAATAACTTGATGAATTGACGATTTGAAGACTCAATGACTAGAGCACAATCATTCATTGATAGAATATCATACCTAGTAAATCACTAGTAATCCAACATCTAAAGCAGCGTTCTAACCCAGAATCCACATCCCAAAATACTACCTTAATAGTTCATTTTCACCGATAAACCACAGAAACTGAAGATTTATCGAATATTTCACCACTAAGGCAGCTAGCTGTGATCCTTCCAACAGTAATCTAGTTACTTATCTTTTAACGTAATTCTGTTACTTATCTTTAACGTAATCTTGTTACTTGTCTTTTAACGTAATTTTGTTACTCGTTCTACCGTGATATCTACTTCGATCTCTAATCCTTCTTAGCATCAATTTTTTTGACCTTCGGGTTGGATCTGTAGATATCACCACAAGACTTGGAAAAGGCAAGCATATACTTTGGATTAGTGAAGTTATCGTCAGGAGTGACTTTTCTGATATGGTCAGATTCAAACAAAGTACCGACCAAGTACATTTGTTTGGTCCATGGGTCAAAACTGTACACCAAGTAATCGGTGACGGCCTTTTCACTTTCTTGGGTGTTTTGTGTTAAGGTGACGGTGACCTTTTGTTTGGTGGTTACTTTCATCACAAACTGGACATACGCCGTGTTGTTGTTGGCATCTGGCAAGGCATTAAACGAAACTACCTTTGGGTTTCCAACGACGGAATCCAATTCCCATTTCAATTTCGAATTTTGAGGGAAACTTCCTGCTCTTTCAACCAAACTTTTGATGACTTCTACACCAGAAATATCTTCCAATTGAGATTTTAAGTAAGCTGCTCTTTCACTAGGCTTCTTGCAACAAGCAGCCGCAAATATCTTGTTGGTTTTCACATACAAGTCTATGGCGTTGTCCTTCCACTCGTTGAAATGTAAGCCCGACGTGGTTTCTCTCTTGAATTTGACAATACTGTATGTATTGACCACAAATAACCCCAATCTTCTGAAGATCAATTTGTGCCATGAAGTCACTGGACAGCTCAAGAATTTTGGTGGAATATAGAAATCGGCCATGACTCCAATATTCTTGACGGGCACCTGAGTGATATCTCCCGTCTGAGCGGGTTTTTTGGCATATCCACGAGTCAACATAGAAACGGACGGGCCGAAAACCGTTCTGCCCGAGGCTAGGATCGAATTATATCTTGTTATGTTTCCAAGCCTTATCATATTTATGGATTCAAGAAGAATTGAAAAATTTGACTTGACTTTTTCAGACTTTTTTAAAGCTCGCGAAGTAGTATATAGTTCGGAATAGTAGTAGAATCTATAACGGCTAGATTACGAGACTAATAAGATATAGAAACCTACATACTGCTGGGATTATAGAGCTGCCTCGAATATTGAAGTATAGAAAAGCCTAACAATTTAAATTGTGTTCAGCCAAAATATGCATATACAAGTTGGCGGGGCCATTTGAGGGCCAATTGAGATCAAGTAGGAATGGAGTAGAGGTGTCATTGAGTCTACGAAGAAAATCTTCATATATCTCTTAGATCCCCATTATTGTATCATCAGCAATTTTACACCAAGTCGATTGAAAGTTAATAGATATGTGTGGTACTTCCTTTCTTAAGTATATTCTTGGTGTGGCTAGGCTGCGAAAGAACCCAATTTCTGGTCGATTCTGACCCATTTCTTGAAATTACATCCTGCGAAGTATCATTTCTTCCTAGAGCGTCATACCACCCTCCTAGACCCATCCTATAACCATTTACCCCCCTAAACACACCCTATCAACCCTTCCTCTCACATATCTATCTAGTACCTGGTATTGCAAAACCGTATGTTATATGCAGTATACGAATATCAGTAGATTCAGCTAGAGGAATATTGACCAAAATTGCCTCTATCAACTTAGTTAACATTTAGAATAATCGTAATAGACCTCACTATATTATATACGAAATTTCAGCGATATTAAGCCGTAATTGCCCCTTCTATTCAACATAGTGTGTTGATTACGTAATATTGAAAGTTTGAATACTTAGCGCAACGAAGTAACTAAAATTAATGGAGATTTAGTGAATAATGGCTAATTGTTGAATACCTCGCTACGCTCAGTATTCAATATTGACTTCTCGAATACATTTCTTGTTCAACATTTCACTTCGCTCAGTATTCAATGAACTATTCACTTCGCTCAAAGTCCTCAATCACGTGATCTCCAAAATTTTGAGTTTTGTGAGATGAGATGATCCTAATCTAACATTACTCCCACTCCACTACAACTATGCCATCAGTCCAAACTAAGAGCAAGCAAAAGCTTGCACCAGAGAAAGAACGATTCCTCCAATGTTGTGGAGACATTTCATTGGAATTAGTGAGCTCGCTCAAAAATTCCAAAGACATTAACTTGAATGGATTGATTATCAGATACGCAAAGAAGTACAAGTTGAAACAACAACCTCGGTTGACGGATATTATATCGTCGATTCCGGATCAATACAAAAAGTATTTGATTCCCAAGTTGAAGGCAAAACCCGTCAGAACGGCATCAGGGATTGCTGTTGTCGCAGTCATGTGTAAACCTCACAGATGTCCTCATATTGCATACACCGGGAATATTTGTGTATACTGTCCGGGAGGACCCGACTCTGACTTCGAGTACTCCACACAATCATATACCGGATACGAACCTACGTCCATGAGAGCCATCAGAGCAAGATACGATCCTTACGAACAGGCCAGAGGCAGAGTCGAACAATTGAGACAGTTGGGACATTCTATCGACAAGGTCGAATACATCATCATGGGTGGGACGTTCATGTCCTTACCCATCGACTATAGGGAAGGATTCATAACTCAATTACATAATGCATTAACTGGATTTAATGGTCGTGATATTGACGAAGCCATTCGGTTCTCACAACAATCCCAAACCAAGTGTGTGGGTATAACCATCGAAACCAGACCGGATTACTGTACCGAGACCCATTTGAGTGATATGTTGAAGTATGGTTGCACTAGATTAGAAATCGGAGTACAATCAGTCTACGAAGACGTCGCAAGAGATACCAACAGAGGACACACCGTCAAGTCGGTTTCGGAAACCTTTGCAGTTGCAAAGGATGCTGGGTACAAGGTCGTAAGTCATATGATGCCGGATCTTCCAAACGTCGGTATGGAAAGAGATTTGGAACAATTCAAAGAATATTTTGAGAGTCCAGACTTCAGAACTGACGGTTTGAAGTTGTATCCAACCTTGGTCATCAGAGGCACAGGTTTATATGAGTTGTGGAAGAAGGGGTTGTATAAATCATATAATGCCAACGCATTAATTGACTTGGTGGCCCGTATTCTCGCTTTGGTGCCTCCATGGACCCGTATTTACCGTGTCCAGAGAGATATTCCAATGCCGTTGGTGACGTCTGGTGTGGAAAATGGGAATTTGAGAGAATTAGCTTTGGCCAGAATGAAGGATTTCGGGACTTCTTGTAGAGACGTCCGTACCAGAGAAGTCGGTATACAAGAAGTCCATCACAAGGTTTCTCCAGACCAAGTCGAATTGATCAGAAGAGATTACTACGCGAACGGAGGCTGGGAAACATTTTTATCCTATGAAGATCCAAAGAAAGATATTTTGATTGGTTTATTAAGATTACGTAAAGCATCCAAGAAGTATACCTACAGAAAAGAATTCACCAGCCAGCCCACTTCTATAGTGAGAGAATTGCATGTTTATGGATCGGTAGTTCCGTTACATTCGAGAGATCCAAGAAAGTTTCAGCATCAAGGGTTTGGGACGTTATTGATGGAAGAAGCTGCCAGAATCGCTAAGGAAGAACATGGTTCAGAGAAGATTAGTGTAATTTCTGGTGTGGGGGTCAGAAACTATTATGCAAAGTTGGGCTATGAATTGGACGGTCCATTTATGTCTAAAATGCTAAATAAAGAGGAATAAGAAGAGTGAGAGTACTAGCAGAATAAGGTGACTACACTGAAGAACAAGCCGAAATACCGACAAATAAGCTACAATATTGAAATGGTAGATCTCTCTAAGCAGACCACTTATATGATACTTCAGTTAGATGTTAAGTTATTCAGTAGGGGTAATTTGAAATATATTCAACTAGCTGAATCTACTGACGTAAGTTTTCTACAGATTATGTAGGTATAGAAAACCGTCCATGAGAATTTTATGTTAAAATATGTGCAGCTTTTTAATATGTACAGCTTTTTAGTACTTGCAGCTTTTTAGTACTTGCAGCTTTTCAATACTTGCAGCTTTTCAATACTAAGAAACTATTCGCTTCGCTCATAGTTCTCCTTTTGCAGCTTTTAATACTAAAAAAACTATTCGCTTCGCTCATAGTTCTCTGTGTGTAATATTGAATGGATTACAGATATAATTACATAGTCGTTAAAATACAAATTTGCACTTTACAAGCGAGTCAACACTTGTATCAAGTAGAAATAACATCGGAATCGTAAGCGTCATAAGACATAGAAATTTCAGGTCTAACGACTGATGAAATTTCTATTCGTATTGGATAAACCACCTCTATGTAATGCTGGGGCTTTGACTTTGTTTCTTAATAATGATTGAACATTTTCAATATTTGGAGGCGCTACTGCACGGTTAGCACTGGCCATGGCACTTGGGTTTGGTTTCTTTGAACTGTTTGATCTGCTGATACTTGGCTTGGTTTCCTCGATTTCCTTAACTCTCGCAGTAACCAGTACATCCATGTGAGGGTCAACATCACGATATTTGACGAGCCAAGGGTTGTTAAGCAACGCAGCGTACGACGGTCTCAAGTCGGGGTTTTTGTTCAAACATAAATTGACAAACATTCTTGCCTCTCTTGAATAAGAAGAATCCAATTTGGGTGGATCTCCATCAACAATTGCACTAAGTTGGGAAAAGATGTTTCCATAAGTTTCTGCCGGGTAAGGATAATGTCCAGCAGCAACTTCCAATATGGTTAAACCAAGAGACCAGACATCGGACTGGACCGAGTACGTAGCGTCGTCGGGACTGAGAGACTTGATTCTTTCGGGTGCCATATACGACTGACATCCAATATTAGTCTTGGCCAATGAAGCTACCAAATTCCCAGACACTCCAAAGTCACATAACTTGACTTTCCCGTGAGTGTTCACTAATATATTGGTGGGCTTCACATCCCGATGAATGATATAGTGAGTATCTTTCAATTCTTTGAGTCCACGAATCACGCATTCGGTGATATAGGCCAAACTGGCTTCATCACCAACACCACGATCTTTTCCATATATATTATCGAGAGATCCACCGTCCATGTATTCCATACACATGTAGACGGCTCCTTCCACAAAAAATGCACCGTAAAAGTCGACGATGTATGGAGAGTCACACTTGTGTAAGATCTCCAATTCCATCAAGATCTGAGTGAATTTGGTCTCATCCAATTCCAAACGGACCTCTTTCATTGCCATAAGAACACCAGTTGGTTTATGCAATACTTTCAGGACACACCCGTAATTCCCATGTCCCAACTCTTGCAAAAGTTCTAATTCGTCTAGTGAGATACGAAACGATGAACCAGACAGAAAGTCTACCCCTTTTGAATGTAACGATGCTTTGCCAGCAAAATTTAACTGACCTGATTTGATATCAACGTATTTAGAGTAGTTTGCAAACAAGCCTTGCAACTGTGGTTTCTTCGAAGACTGTGTGTCGCTGCTAGAACTGGAGTTCAGGCTGTTAGCAAAGTTGTTGGATGCTGCGGAATCGCTAATTTGATGTTGTGGAAGATCACTATTAGAAGCATCGAGGTTGAGTTTGAACGAAGGCTTATTTTTACGTTCAGATATACGTCTGCTTAAGCCTCCAGTTGTGTTTAGTGGAGCAGGAGAGCTCGGACGATGATCGTTGAAATGCACGCAATTTGAGGCTAAAGAATTGCCCATTGTTGAATGATCGTTCAAGTTGATAGGAGGACTCAAGGTTCCCGGGGAGGCGGGGCTCAGGTGAATATCACTCATATTGAGTGTCATCCCTTTTCTTCTTTCTGATAGAGATGGTTTCTTCTTGAGGAACTCAGACGTTTGAGGGGGCGATGGAGTTGCAAAGTTATCTGTAGGCAATGGTGATCTAGATACGTGAGTTGGTTCTGGGGACATGTACTCCATATCGACGCCATGAAGATGCTGTGATGGTGTACTTACGGGGAGAAATGATCTTGGAGTTTGTTGTGGAGAAGGAATTAGGCCGGGATGCCCGGAGTTGTTAGCAGAAAGAGACCGTTTGTCTTCCATTTGCATTGGGTTGGGAAGTGGAGGTAATGGTTTACCTGACTGAGCTGGAGAAGAATTTAAATCCATAGGAGCTATTTGGTTAACTTGAGGTTGACTTTGACTGTGGTTGCTGAGTGCTCCTGTTATATTGGACATATTCAATTTACCTAGGGCTGGATTTTGATTGGGTGACATAGGCAGTGACGAGTTTTCAGTATATGGTTTTGTTCGCTTTTGTTGAAACGCCAACAAACGGGCTTTGATATCGCCATTAAGCTGAGTTGAGCTGGGGGAGACCGAATTAAGATATGGTGATTGGCCTGTTGTTGGCCTGGAGGATGGTTGTGGGTTCTGGTTTATGGATAAGTTTTCCAAATTAAGGTTTAGGGGTTCTTGATCTTGGGACATATTGACTATAACATAGGGACCTCTATAAGATGAGTAAAGAATTGAATTCAATAACTGTGAAGTTTGAAGTTGATGGGTAACTGAAGTGATGGAGGTAGTATCACTAAAAGATGAGTAAAAGATGAGTAAAAGATCAGTATTGAGAACGAAGATCGCTGATACCTTTGGAAGAAATCAGACTTTAAATCAGAGTCAAAATCAGACTTAAATCAGTCAGTATTGATCAGATTTGAGATTGAAAGAGTTGGTTGAATAAATCTGTCGAAAATTTGTGGGTATAGCTGTACTGATAGTCTTTTAGATCAAAACTTACACTAGACAACAATTTTAGATCAAATAGCAATTTAATCAAGAAATTAAGTTAATCTTCGTAGAACCCTAATTTACAAGACCGAGGGATCGAACAGAATGAAGGTAGTAGCTTAGGACTCAATTTAGGAACGGCTTGGATTTGATCGAATCACACAAAATCTGTTGCAATTGACCTATTTCAAATTTAAAAAGACCCAGAATGAACAGAGAAGGAATGTATCAGTTCAATCAAAAAAATCAATGGAGAAACCAAAAATTTAGTAACCAGGTTTTAAAAGTGAATTTGTTTAAGAAGAAGAAGTTGCCGAAAGAGTTTTAAAATTTTCTTCTTAGGATAGAATTTTTGAGGTGTTATGATTTTCTTTTTATAGAATTTTACTAACAATCGGAACACTTGGAAGAACACTTGGGTGAACTCCTGTATATCCGTAGTTTTCGGGATGGGCTGGTTAAGAACTACTATGGAGGTGAGGCTCTACGAAGTTGCTCTATTCCGTCGGAGCAATGTGCTTATTTGGTTTTGTTGCTTCGCGCATAGTTGCTATTTGTGTAGAGTTTCGGCACAGACTTGCAATCTTAAGCTATATGGAGAACAAAACTGACAACTTCCCGATAGTTCACCAAACAATAGCATATTGTTACGTTGAGAGCCTCTACAAGTTCTTATTATAGCCTGGAACAATTCTATTGTCAATCCCAGTTATGAGACTCAGTACCCAAACGTCTTCTAATCAATAAATTTATGAAGTATAAATTCGAAAAAGTCCAGTCCTGCATTGTCAGATTGTTTCAGGGGCCTCGCTTGGATTATAGAATTGTCCTGGAGTTCCGATCATGCAGAGGCGGCCATTTGCCTACTCTAAAATATCTCTTTAACGTTAGGGTGGATGTCTAGAATTTGCAATAGACTGAGTTGGAGTTTCCAATTATATTCTATTGGAGATTCGTAACCCATTTGCCACTTCGCTCAGTGACTACGTGCCCCAATCAGCATTGCAGATTGCAATGTGGCACTACGTTAGGAGCATACGCTTATATAATCGGAAGTGTATATAATTAAAGGAAGCGAGAGTGAGAGTGAGAATGGAGATGTGTTACACAAATGTGTTCTGGTGGTAGAAGGGTTACTAAGACTGTCTGGTTAGTTAGTTAGTAAGCTGGTCTCGCTGAGGTTTCGATGAAACTCATAACTCCAGCAGTTCCTAAAAATAGGATTACCGAGATTCGTTTTTAAGTTATGACTAATCCATGATTAATGCGGTGTGAATTGCAAATTTAGAACTGATACGATCTGTTAAGAAGAAAGGCACTACGTATCTCGCATAATTTGCCGTGTTTAAAGTCAAAAGAGTACCAGAGATTGTAGTGATATTTGTTAGTGAAATTCTGTAGTGAAATTCTTTAGTGTAATTCGTTAGATAAGATCGAAACTCTTAGTGATGATTGAACTTCTAAGAATTCATTAGATTTTAGTACCTGGACACTCGGGGAGATGTTATAAAGAATAACTACTCGATTAACTAGGACACGCAACAATTCAATTCTCCCCCCCATACATTTGTTACTTCAGGCATGTTTAGCCGGATCGATAAAATTTGCTTTGATTGCTTTTAGAACAGCATAGACATACACAACCCAGAATGTTATCGCTAGACTTTCTAATATATCCAATAAATAACTATCCAGAACCGTTATTCTTGGTCGAATTTTCAAGGGTACCCATAAATCTAACCCAATATTTTCAGGAACAGCGAATTATACAATCACCGTAGTAGTGCCAAACTTCTGATGTATTTTATATTATTTTATATTATTAGATATGTTTTAATATCTCCAAATATCTGTAGATATCTTTAGATACCTCTAAATACCTCTAATACCTCTAATACCTCTAATACCTCTCTATCAACAAATTTATAGCAACAATGACTGCAAATTCTCATCATATATTACGTGTACCGGCAAAATCTACCAAAGTTTACAATCAAAGCCGTTCTAACCACTGTCAATCCATATGAAGAGTAATGAACCCGTGCTGGAAAATACCCTAACTGTTCAGATAAATGACTATGATACCTACCAGGCTGTTCCCACAAAACTTGACCAGCTTTACTCGCATGTTTCTCAAGTTCCTATAATAAGAGTGTACGCATCTCTAACCTTGTCTCATAAAGATCTGGATCAAATTGATGTATACAATGTATTGGTTCACGTGCACAACTACTATCCTTACTTGTACTTTGACTGTCTTGAGACGGACTCGAAACGTCTCTCATCCGATACCTACACGCGTTCTGTCGCGTCATACTTGGAGAACCTTCTTACAAAGTCATTTGCTATCAATAAGAAACGAAAACGCAACAATGACGACTATATCGACGAAATTTCAGACAATGAAGTCCCAGAATCTACAGGACCTTCCAAACCAAGAAAATATATTGCTCTGGTTTCTATATGCAAAGGCACACCCGTTTATGGCTATCACATTGGTCACAAAGTCGTGTTTAAGGTTTCTCTTCTATCTCCAGTTTATAAAACTAGGTTAACACAACTAATCCTGGAGGGTCTGGTAGATATACTACTGTTGAACCGTAAGATCGAGTCTCCCAAAAAGCAGCCACAAATTTCCATTTATGAAGCTCACCTCCCGTATCAACTTCAATTCTTGACGGATTTTAACCTTTTTGGCTGTGGTTGGTTACATATTAATCGCCACCATCTATATTTTAGAACTCCAATTTTAAGTGACTTGCATCTTGATGTGTATAACGATTTGCAGCTTTCTCAGTTGAAACAATTTCTATTACCTTTTATGACGAAATCAAATATTCTCATGCATGATCCAGACTCTGATTTCAAATACAACCGCATGGGTAAGTCCTTGCTTGAAATAGACACCACCACACAGGCCATCTGCAATCGTGATGCCTTACAACCAAAACAACAACATGAAGACTTCTCGGAATATAGAGAATATCTCGAAATGCTCTCTTCAAAAAAGCCTTATAAAATGGATGAGAATGGCAATCGCCAGATTTATTTGTCATCTTTGAAGCATGTGACCAATGATCTTCGGTTTCAATGCGAATCTCGAGGGTTTAGCATGGTTACTGATAAATTGTCATCTCCAGTCACAACTTCCCAGTCGCAGTACTTGGGAATGGGGAGTTCCCTGTGGTCCAACCAGGCTGATTTGGACGAACTACTTTTAAATGCGATTCGAGTAAATGGGACTAATACTGCTACTCTTGACGAATTTGAATCAAAGGTACCACGTCCTTTTTCAACTAAAAAAGTCGTCTACAATTCTTCACCAATTCTTCCAATCGATTTGAAAACCAGTTTTGATCTCATTGATTCCGAAAAAGTTGAGCTGTATCATGACTACGAGCTTAGGCATAACGCAGACCTTCTTAATTGGAATGGGAACGTGGAGACAATATTCAACAACCGCGAAAGCACCGATAGTTTGGTATTGTCGTCACAGCAAAATGAAACCGGAATGAAGATTGGTGGAAAGCAGAATCATATAATTATGGATGTGTTTTCTGACGAGGATGCTTTCAGCCTGGATGAATACGAAGGGGACGAAATTCACATAGCCCCCCACCTCAATGAAGAAAAGCAAGAACCAATAATCTTTGAAGATGAAGATGTTGATGATGATGAAGATGAAGATGAAGATGAAGATGTTGATGACGAAGGGTCTCAAGACGTAACTCAACTTAAACATTTTGACGAACAGCTAGTTTTTCAATTAACACAGAAACGAAACCAAAAATCGCAGAATGTCCTTCAAACTCATACTCAAATCAGTTCTAATGAAAAATCTCCAAATAGTCCGACAATTCAAGTTCCAAGTTCTTTTGATAAGTTTTCATTTTCCGAAACTCCTTCTGACCAATGTCCATCATTTAATAGAAACGAATTAGGACTCGGGAAGAACTCTTACGAGGTCTTAGTTCCTCAATATTTAGGCAAATTCAATATCCTTGACACTTTTGACAATCTTGGTATCTTGCAAATTAATTATCTTGACCCATTCTATGAGAAAGACATTGATGCGCCGCCCAGGCCCATGATTTTAGCTAACAAGAAAATGGAAATCGCGGTAGTCAACGAAAGGCTGATAAAGCATCTACCAATGTCCCAAACGATATTGGACCACCTAGACAACACTCCTAGTAAAGAAAATCAACAGTCAGAGTCTTTTGACAAGTTCAATCAGTGGGAATATTCTGTGGATCCACCACTGAAAGAAAGCGTCAATAACTGGTTAAAGAACAAAGAAGAAAAAGCAATACACAAGTCAATCAAGTTCAGATCTCAGATAGAACCAGGAGATTCACAAGAACGCAGTTACAAACTTTCCTACAAATCTTTGAAAGTAAAGAGAAAAGCAGAAGGTTACAACTTTCTCACAAACTTCCAATTGGAGGTTCATGTTAATACAGATGATGAATTGTACTTACCCAACCCCAGTGAAAATTCAATATCCATGATATTCTACAACTTCGATGACTCTAACAATATGTTTCCAGACGTCAAGTTCACTTCTGGAATTCTAGTGTTGGATCACATTGATTACAATCCCGACTTGCTCAAGAGCATCCTGAACTTCTTGCCTGATAAATCACCCATAGAAATCTTTGACGACGAGACTGAAATGATTGATCGGTTGATCAAGCTAGTTAGTATATTCGACCCCGACATCATATCTGGATATGAAGTCAATTCAATGTCGTGGGGCTTTATAATAGAGAGATTTCGAAAACAGTATGGTATAAACTTGCTACCGCAATTGAGCAGAAGTAATTTTAAAAGTAATGGAAAATTCGGTGATAGGTGGGGCTATACGCATACATCAAATATTAAAGTTAGTGGTCGGCACACAATGAATATATGGAGAATTCTTAAATCTGATATTACCCTCACCGGTTATTCTTTGGAGAACGTAAGTTATCATTTGCTCCACCAATCCCTACCGAAATATCTGAATTACTGGCTAACAAAACAATTGAAAAGTGGACAGTTTCTGTCAAGTTTGCTTGTGTTCAAGTATTACTTACGAAGAATGTTTTTAATCCTTAAAATGGTCGAAGTTCAAGAGTTAATTACAAGAAATGTTGAACACGCTAGAATTATTGGTATTGATTTCAATTCTGTCTTCTATAGAGGATCACAGTATAAGGTAGAATCTATTCTTGCTAGACTCACCAAACAGGAGGCACTTCTCTTAAATTCTCCATCTAAAAAAGATGTACTCGATATGAAACCAATTGAATGTGTCCCATTGATATTGGAACCTGACTCAAACTTTTACAAGTCTCCCATGGTTGTGTTGGATTTTCAATCGTTGTATCCATCCATAATGATTGCCTATAACTATTGCTACTCAACCTTGCTTGGAAGATTAAACAACTTTCAGAATAAAAAGAATCCTATTGGACATTTGAAACATTTGTCACTACCCCCTGGGTTGCTAGATATGCTTGTCAAAGCAGACGGGATAAATTTGTCTCCCAACGGATGTATGTTTGTCAAAAGCAATTTCCGTAAATCTGTGCTTGCCAAAATGTTGGAGGAAATCTTAGATTCACGGATTAAGGTGAAATCTGTGATGAAGCTTTTCAAAGAAGATTCGGAATTGACCAAGCTTTATAATGCTCGTCAACTAGCACTTAAATTGATTGCAAACGTGACGTATGGATATACGTCCGCTACATTTAGTGGGAGAATGCCGAATTCAGATATTTCTGATGCTATTGTCGCCACAGGACGGGAAATCTTGTCTAAATCAATTCAATTAATAGACGATGGAAACGATGGAGCAAAGGTTGTTTATGGTGACACAGATTCTTTATTCGTCTATTTCCCTGGGAAATCAAAAGATGACGCGTTCAAGATAGGTAAACGAATAGCACAAGCCATTACAGATCATTTTCCTGATCCCATCAAATTAAAATTTGAAAAAGTATACCTTCCAAGTGTGTTATTAACCAAGAAACGATATGTTGGATTTAGCTATGAATATGAAGATCAAAAGGTTCCAAAATTTGATGCCAAAGGAATAGAGACAGTTCGGAGAGACGGAATCCCAGCACAACTGAAAATTCTTGAAAAAATGTTACGGATCCTCTTCACAACACGAAATTTATCAATGGTAAAATATTACGTTCTAAAACAATTCTACAAAATCTCAATCAACAAGGTTTCCATCAAGGACTTTTGCTTTGCAAAGGAGGTTCGTTTTGGTACGTATAAAAGCGAGCAGCATCTTCCACCAGGAGCAATTGTTGCTGGTAAAATGGTTGATGCAGATCCAAGAAAAGAACCTCAATACAAAGAAAGAGTTCCATACGTGGTGATTCTGGATGTCACCAAGCCTAGAATCAAAGACAGATGCCTTTCTCCTCAAGATTTCATTGCTTCCTTCAGAACTTCGAATCCATACAATCTTGACTATGAGTATTATATCACACGAGTATTGATACCTCCTTTGGAAAGAGTTTTAAATCTAATTGGTGCTGACGTGAGAGGGTGGTATAGAGAACTACCGAAATTTGTGAAAAATCAGGCGAGTGCAACTACGAATGTTTTGATGCTCTCACGATTCATTAGGACTAACCATTGTTACCAATGTGAAGTTGAACTCAGCAAAACGGAGCTGATTTCGAGATACCTCTGTGTTGATTGCCAGAACGATGAGTTATTGTTGGTGTCCAACATGTCAATGAACTACAAGAGCAGTCAGTTGAAAGTGGAAGCTCTTGAGGATCTATGTCGGATATGTGTTGACAACAATTTTGACACCTTAGGCTATGATGTAACTAATTCTGGAAAACAGAAATGCTCCAATTTAGACTGTTCTGTGTTTTTTAACAAGTTCAAAGCAAAGAATGAGTCGTTTCAGGTGTTGGAAAATAATAATAAAGTATTGACGGATCTCAGTTGGTAGAATAATGAAAATCTGAGAATTTTATGGGGTATTATAAGAGTGCTGGTTTTTCTGAAGTAGTGTTTGTAACACCAACTCAGTAACCGCATGGAATTATCATAACTTGAACGCCAATCTCACGCAAATTGTCTATAAACCTTAGTGACTGAATACTTTTCCAGCCTTCGCTTTTATGTGATATGTTCTAATATCAGAGAATGCTTTCAATTACCATCAACACACACCAGGAATATATTAATTATAAAATGGTACGAAATGGTTTTCATGAAATTTCAAATATCATACGAATTAATTCACGATACAAAGCACATCTATTGATAATCGAGGGAAAATTTAGGACCATTCCACAGAAATAAATATAATATGAGCTTGAGAATGTTGCTCAAAGGTGGTCTACTGTTACGCAGGTATGTGCAACACTGAATGAGAGCGAATGATTCGGATAATCTTGGATCTGAGTTTGTTGAGTGATAGTACAGGTTGAAAGTTCGCTAGCAGTTTACTCAAGGTCTTGAATTCAATTTCCAACTCCATAAGAAGATACAGAAATAGGAAGATTGACTTTTGGAAGCTAGCTTCAGAAATTGCATTTATATTCCCGTTATCTGATTAGTATAAGAGGAATCTATGTCATACTAAGGGCTAGAAGCTAGTCAACGCAATCTCTGACTTTCAGAATAGAGCCATGGAGTCACAATTCCATATTTCTTGAGAATGATTATGTGGTCCTAATTACATTTAGTCAGTTGCAACTATTCATTGAATCTTACGCAGTCACTTCTTCCCATTTTATCTTGAACAGTCACTTTCTCGTTATCTTAAGCAGCCACTTCATCGTTTTCCTAAGCTACTTCATCGCTACTCTTGAGGTTTATCATTCTTCCAACTTCCCGAAAATATATGATGTGCATAAGCCATTACATCGTCTATCGACTTGGAACCCATTTGACTCACATTTGGACTGAACGATGTGATTGGTAACACCAAGACATCGTCAATTGCTATCGGATTTTCCATTCCAGTGAACATTTTCCAAGTAACGATCTCGTCGTATTTCTTCTTTTTAAAATTCTCGGGTGCCTGTAAAATATTATTCAAGTATTGAAAGACTCCGTCTGTCCAGATTCCTGGCCCGGTCCAGTTCATAATTTCTCCACCGGCATCCTTACCTTGGACTTTATTCAAGGTCCCCTTTTTAGCCCTATTCAAGGTTATGTCGGTGATGGTTGCGATAAGCTCACGCAACATTGGATGGCCCTTCTTGGCTTGGATCGTCCATTGACAGAATTGGATTCTTCTGGCATACCAATCTTTCCAGTCTGGGCGGTCTGGATCAGCCTCTATTCCTATAACGAGCCCGGCATTCAAGGGTTTTCCATATAATGTACGATTGGCAGAGGCCCATACTTCAATAGGTTTCAAGCTGACGGTATCGATATCGGAATAAACGCCCCCTCTTGCAAATAATATCAAGTACCTGAAGAAATCAGCCTTAAGAATACTCTTTGGCATCATATTATAAGCCTTGACCACGTCTGGTACACCAGCAAACAACTGTTCCACCAACTCATGACATTGGTCGTCGTTTAGCACGTGGTGGGTATATTCGGGATTGTCTCTTTCCCACGTAATCTGATACTTTTTGTAAGCATCGGGGAACTTGGGATCATCAAGGCTCACTTTCCAAGTTTGCCAGATGTTCTTTTCGAAGTCACGAGAGGGATCGTAGGGGGTTTGGAACGACAATTGTTCCCGTACAGTGGAATCCACAGGTAACGATGCTTTCTTGTTTGGTTGGAAGTTTAATCCCATCTTTTGCCAATTGGAGTTGATTTCAAGTTCTCTTCTTAGCTGGAGCTTGCTCGAACTGTGCTCGGTTCTGTGTGTCCCATCGGGGGGTGATGATGAACTAATGAATGCGTAAAAGAGATATAGTCCTATGAGGATACATAGTAACCGAACTCGTTTACTGATCATACCTAATTGTGAGTGTGGTGTTGTCGCTATTTGGTATCGGTGGTGGACAATTATTTTACAATTGATCTGAAATGTCGGGCCTGCATATAAATTAAGGTGGGATTATGACAGCTTCATCTACCCGAGACATTTGGAAGTTCTATGCTCCTTTAATAGAGGGCTGGTTAGATTGAGTGAGACTTATATAGCTCCCCTAGCCTGGAGACAGAGTGACCACATAGAATAAAAGTTGTCTCACAGTAATTACTTCAAAATCACCAATACAATCAGATTTATTTATAGTAATTTTCTTAGAACCTACATGAGTTACGTTATGTATGATAATTATGATCTTCAACTAGTTAATATCTGTTCTGTTAGAGACAATATCAACCATTTGTGACGTGAATGTCGAGAAATGTGAAATGTCCCGCCTCAAGTGCCTTAGTCATTCACAGTTATCATATAATGTCGCAGAAAATGCCCAAAATGATTTAGGTACAGCTTGTTAGGTCTCTTGTGTTAGATATGTCTCTTATGTCTGTAATATCCGTGTATATAGAGAACTACGAGAGAAGAGATTGGTGCTCTATGTTCATTAGGGAGATTATAATTACTCGTACGAAGTGATTTGACTAGCTGGGTCGCTTTTCTTCTAAAATCCTCTCAGTAAATAGCTGGTTTTCTCTCTGAATCAAATACTGTGGGCATCAAAGAAATCAAAACCGTTTAATAGCAACCGTATAATAAATATTGAGGGTAGCATAGAGAACTAATCTCTAATAATATTCATAATTCACTATCAAAACTCTTCAAATACGGTCAGTATATGCTCAGTTTTCACAACAATTCACTAAATCTTTACTATTCAAATATATTATCGTGTAGCGATGAATACTAAAAGATTACATAATCTACAATTTATGTAGAATATTGTGGGAAATTGATAGCTAAATTTACTGTGATTTCGTATATGATATAGCGGGGATACTTCAAGCCAGCCTAGATGCTAAATTAGTTTCTAGAGGCAATTCTCTTCAATATTTCACTAGCTGAATCTACGGACATTTGTGTACTGCATATAGTGAACAATTATCAGCTTATTTGCAGCTTTAAATACTGAAAGAACTATGAGAAAGCGACTAATTCTCTTTTATTGGGGAGATAAAAATTATTCATACTCAGTAGTTTATTGAATAGCCCACTATGTTGCTTTTATTTGTTATTCTACTCGGTAAATGGCTAATTATATCACAAAATAATGTTTGGAGCGTAGTATTTAACAAGAGAAGTATTAAAAAGTCATTTCATTCGCTAGCATTCACTAATATTCTCTATTCAAAATGCTTATAATTCACTAAATCTCCCTTAATATCTCTAATATTCGTTTATCTCTACTAATACTCCTTAATTTTCACTAGATCTCACTATTTTAAATACTACGCTCAATATTCAAAACTCCGAAGATTTCAAAATCTACACTCCATAATATTGTGGATATTTACAAGAAATAGCATATGATATTTTGGGTTCTACATAATGTTAGCCTAGATGTTAACTTTGTTAGTAGAAGCATTTTTCATTAATATTCCACTAGCTGAATCTACTGATGGTACTATCCTGCATATAATGTATATTTGCAAACTCCAGAATCCTAAATTTACAATATTGCAACCATAAATACCGAGAGAATTGTTCTTTAGCCAACAGTTCTCAATATATTACTAAGTATACCTCGCTAATCTCAATTCTTCTACTCACTAAATCTCTGTTGCTTCCGTTATCTCTCATATTTCATATATGTTGCATTTCAGCCTCTCCTCATGTGCCTAGTCTACTAGTTCCACATTTTCAACATTTTCTACATTTCATACTCTATAAAACACAGTGTGCATTAAAAGGAATAAAACTAACTGTAAAATAACCCAATGTCTAAATCCGATAATAAAAAATTAATAAATAAACTGAAAATTAACTTTTCAAAAACCCAAGAAAGCAAAAAGATTTATAAAGTGACCCATTAATAACTTTTCTATAGTATGTTTTCTTTTTCAATAAAAAATTCCGTCTCCAAAGCTTGGTCCGTGAAAAAAGGGTGAGGAAGATTCTCCTCGACCTCATGGACACTTGGAAGACAGATCCTGATGTATAAACTAGTTGAAAACCAAAAAACAATAGTGATTAATGCAAATAAATATTGAAAATAATTGTTAATAAAACAAATCTTTTCCTTTTCCTTGACAACGATTGAGACATGGAGGTATAAGGTGGTGCTAATAGATAACACATTGAACAAATTCACAATCAAGTGATTTTAATATAACGATAACAGCAAATTTTCTTCCTTCACTAAGGCAAGATAACAAAAACAAAACAAAAAGACAAATCAACGAATAGATAAAAAAAAGCAGGATTATTCATAACGATCATTAAGTGGTAATGAATATCCAGCAACAAATCGGCATCTTGTGCCGATGAATACGTTGTCTAGCGTATTCGACTACCACCATGAGTTGGAGGCAGAAGGGTTACCATAACTGGAAGAGCCACCATTGGAGGCACCCCCACGGCCATTGCCATAAGAGCCGGAGCCGGACGAGCCAGAAGCACCTGAGCTACCCCAGTTGCTGCCACTGCTGCCACTGTTACCCCATCCCCCGGAAGAGGAACCACCATAAGATGGAGCTTGTCTTCTGAAATCTCTGACTGGACCTCTTGATCCTCCACCACGACCTCCACGCATTGGCTTGGAGCTACCGAAGGATGATTCTCTACCAATGTTGGTCAAGAATTCAGGAACTTCCTGGTTAGCTTCCTTCAACAAGTCAAGCAAACCCTTGACAATGTTCTTGTTGTTTCTGTTGAAGAAGGCAGTGGCAATACCAACGTTACCAGCACGACCAGTACGACCAATTCTGTGGACATAGTCATCGATGTCACTTGGTAAATCGTAATTGATAACGTGGGCAACATTTGGAATATCCAAACCTCTGGCAGCAACAGCAGTTGCTACCAAAATAGGAGCGGCACCGCTCTTGAAAGCAGCCAAAGCCTTTTCTCTTTCGTATTGAGATCTGTCACCGTGAATGGCAGTGGCAGGGAAACCTTGGTCGTATAAAAAGTCAGCCAAGTTATCGGCCATTCTCTTGGTTTCAGTGAAAATGATGGTTAAACCAGCATCTCCAGCAGACAACAAATCCAATAATAAGGATTTCTTTTCGTCGTCTTCGACATGTAAAACTTTTTGGGTGATGTTTTCCGAAGTGGAACCGACTCTACCGACGGATAAGAAAATGTAGTCCTTTAAGAAATCACGGGCTAACATTTGAATGTCTCTTGGGAAGGTGGCAGAGAACATAAGGGTTTGTCTATCTTGAACACCAGGCATGTCACATTCCTGGACAATGTGTCTGATCTGTGGTTCGAAACCCATATCCAACATTCTGTCGGCTTCATCTAAAACCAAGTATTTGATGTTAGCTAAGGAAACTCTACCTCTTTCCAATAAATCCTTAAGACGACCTGGGGTGGCGACTAATAAGTCACATCCTTTGTCCAAGTTTCTGATTTGAGTACCAATGTCAGCACCACCATAGACAACACATGGACGAACCCATGATCTGTAGGCGAATTTTCTTCCTTCTTCGTAAATTTGGGAAACCAATTCTCTAGTTGGAGCCATAACCAAGGCAGTTGGGTATACTTTGTGGGAGGAAAAGGCACCACTGGATTCTGGGATTGGAGCTGGTCCATTCATGTAAGATTCGGATAAAACTGGGAACAAGAAACCACCAGTCTTACCGGAACCAGTTTGGGCACAAGCCATTAAATCTCTACCGGCAGCAACGATAGGAACGGAGTATTTTTGAACTGGAGTAGGCTTGATGAATCTAGATAATGTAACGTTTTCAACCAATAATGGGTCCAAAGGAGGAGCAGTAAAGGCTGTGATTGGTTCAGGAACACCTTCACCAGAGGCTTCAACTGGAATGTCATCGTAGTTATCAAAGTTGATACCAGATGATTGGAAAGTAGTGTCTTCGACAGTACCGAATAACTCTAATTCGATTTTTTCGTTACGTGGAGCAGGTTCATGTTTACCATCGACCCACTTACCAACACCTGGTCTGTTGGCATTAGATCTGAATCCACCACCACGGCCACCACGGGAATAACCACCGTTACTGTAACCGCCACCACGGCCACCGCCGAATCCGTAGCTACCACCGTTGTTGTAATCTCCACCACGACGGTTTCCACCACCGAATCCAGAGTCGAATTCACGACGGCTGCCACCAAAGTCTTGACCACCTTGGCTACCGCCACGCGAGTTTCTTAAATGAGGAGGAACATATTGGGATCTTCCGTTTCCTTGAGGACGGGCATTCTCCTGTACGGAGAGATTGCTCATTTGTTGAGTAAAATCAGTCATATTGAAGTTTGTAATTTTCTATATGTATTGTTTGAATAAAAAGTAGCACATAAATTTGAGGGCAAATGGAACTCTTATATAGGTGGGAAAAAAATTTTCTTTTTTTTTGAGGGTTTCTTTTTTTGATACAGACACGTCTGATTTTCTTGTAATTAAAGACCTTTGGTTGGAGAAAACGCTGATAGTGAAGGCTTAAATGAGAGTTTGATGTGAAGTTAAGTTTTGGTTTGATAGGCCAGTTGTTGTCTTTGATACATATTAAAAGAAAGTGAATACGAAATTTCAATTTCTGATGCATCACTTTTGTGTCATCTCGCGGGTGCAAGATTGTTATCATGTCAAACATTCTTGACCTCTCAACATCCGTTCTGTTACAATTGTAGTCGAGTGAACAGAAACAGTGTCAATTGTGATCCACAACTTTTTTGGCTGTGTTTTATCAGATTATATCCCAGAATTTGTGGCCATCCATTGACCCATTGACTTTTGGAGGGGCCACCTTTGTGTTATGCGTGGAACCCACTTTCTTGAATTATCGAATTAGCGCTTTTCAGTTAGTCAGTACAGGTGGATAGTGTTGTTAAAGCGTGTCACTTGGCGAGAGATATGGTTTCCAGATCGCTATGCTATCTCTCTACCCTTTTACAACGTCGTATGGCTGAAACTCGGCTGCAAAATAAATCTAGCTCCAAGTGTACACGTGACAATTAAGAATTAGATAAGAACTTAACTTAGTGGGTTATCACTACGAAACATTGACTACGATACAGCACACTTTCCAGGTCAGTAATTTTAGAAGTAACTTAGTCATTTATATGTAGTTATAGTATATTAGGGCTGTGTTATCTGTTAAATCGTAGCTATCATCTTTTCATGTGTCTAGAAAATGATCCTTATCACGTTACCTCTTCCAGAGAGTGCATATAGTGAATTTATTACTTTTAACTTTAGATTTTGTGTCACTAAAAGGCTCTGAGTTAGCTTAATCAACAGAGATGAAATCGATAAACTTAACAGATACAGTGCTGGCAGGAGAAGTTACAGCTGCCTGATGGGTTCAACTAGTATTACTAAAACATTGTAACTTACAAGTAAAGGTATTAGAATTCTACAGAATTTGAGGCTTACGAGTATAACTCACAAAACGTAAAAGTGACGTAATTGAAAAATGACTTAGAGAGGATTTCCTGTGGTAATTGAAAAATAACTTGCTAGAGAACATTTCTTGACGTAATTGAAGAGTAACTTGTAAGAAAAGATTTGTAACTTTAAGAAGACGCTAATTAAATAAATTCTGCTGTTAGTTGTAGAGATGGGTATATATGAAAGTTGAACTAATTGGAGTTCCTTTCATAAAGCTATTAGGAGCTTAAATTTGTCTATTGCAAATTAGCAGCCAGTACATCGCTCTCTATTCTTCCTCGTACTGATCCGCTAGCAATACAAACCGCTAGCAATTGTCCTACTAGCGAGTCTCTCTCATTCAATTTCAACATCAAAACAAGCCAGCCTCATTATACTACTTCCCAATGATCACCATATACTTATATCATCTGTCACACAAAATAGAACTAATAAACCTCATATCTCTAGGAAAGATATGACTAAATCCAGCTGTGTATCTTATCAGTAGCTTGACTACTAGTATTAATTAAATCTCTTAATAAACACTTGTTAAGTTCTCTCGAATCCTTCAGAATCCGTCGAAGCAGATGACGAATCACGGGGTCCACTTAAATGGATTTTGGCATTGGGATGGGCATAACAAGTCTGGTCATCAAAATGGGAATATAAGTTTGCATGGTTTGGTGGAGTCGCGAGTCCTGCGCCTGGAGGAGGTAAGTAAGGAAGGTCGTCGTCTTCCTGTTCACTAGTAATTGATGACAGAGAGTCTTCATCTTCACTATAATTAATATCAAATTCATCTTCTTGAGAAGTTTCGATATGGAGGTTTTCGAAACTGAGATGTGCACTCTTCTTATTTAGAGCATGATCATCGTATTTCTTGTTAGAAAGCAAGTGTGTGAATGGCTTCTGCTTCTCACGAACATTCCAGTTCAAGTTTCGACTGACACTATCAATATATTCAGTTTTGGAACTTATAACAGTTGGGAATGGAAATGGACTTGCTTGGATAGTAACATAATCACCCCTACCCAATTCAGTACGTACCTTACCGTCGAATGAAGCCCATGCGGTAGATCTACTAGTTGACGGAACTTTAACCTTCAAAAACATTCCATCGGGCAAGAGAATAGGCCGGAATGATAAAGTATGTGGACAAATAGGAGTTACACTTATAGCACTAACACCAGGATGAACCAATGAACCGCCTGCAGAAAGTGAGTATGCCGTAGAGCCAGTTGGTGTAGCTATAATCAATCCATCAGCCTGTGCTACTGTTAAAAGGGATCCGTCACCATACAATTCAAGATTTGTAACATATGGACTAGGGCCACGGTCAATAACCAATTCATTCAATACCTGTTGTTCACAAACTAATTTTCCATCTGACTTGTGTACTCTACAAGTAAACCTCATTCTCAAGTACGCTCGAACACCTGAGTCTATAACTGTGGTCATCCTTTCTCTGAACTGATCGAATTTGAAATTGGTCAAAAACCCTAGCGAACCCAATGCAAACGAAATTACAGGGGGTACTACCCTTTGAAACAAGTTTGAAGCATAGAGAACCGTCCCATCGCCTCCTAGAGTCAAGACCAAATCGAATTTCTCAGGATTTTTCAAGGCAAATTTCTTATCCCAATACTTGAGCAGATCTTTGGCCCTTGGCAGGGATTCGAGAATATCGCTGGCATCGAAACGTTTCAGTTTCTTCAAATTTTGATCCACATAAATTGTAATGTCACGATCTCTACTGAGCAACCATTCCACAATCTCCCTCGTAAGGTATATAAGTGAGTTATCTCTAGCTTTGGTAACAATCATAATTGCACGAACATCAAGCTGAATCGTTGCTCGTGACAAATTCTTCGCCAACATCCGTACTCCGTTGGCAGTTTCTGCCAATTCAGTATGTGACTTGACAGAGCGTAAATCTTCACTGCCCAACTTCTGCAACACACTCGACGAAGCTTTTCTTACTTGTTGTTCGCAATATAGTTTGCTATGTATTTTGGGATGTTCACGGGGATATCCGTTGGTCGGGCTCGCTGTGCCTCCGCTAAACTTCTTCAATGCTTTCCGATGTTTTCGTGATTTATCGTCAACATCTCCAACAAAGCTCTTGTTTCTAGATGTCTTTTTAAGTTGAGGTGTGAGAATTGATTCATGGTTAGAATGCTTGCTTTCATACGGAACTTTCTTTGCATCTAATGAAAACTTACTCATATCTAGTGAGAGCCCACTGGTGCCTCTAACTACTTTGTTGTCGTTTAGTATCTCTTCAGACATCAAATATGTGTGGTGTTACTATATATGAGTGTAACTTAGGGATTGTGTATAAGTATGGTGATTTACGAGCTCGCTAGATGTGGATCTTTAAGCAGAGTCGTTCTATTATCGCCACCGTGAGTACCCTTCGATTTGAAGATGATTTTATTTCGGCCTCGTTTCGCATTTTATGAGACGAATCAGCGGAGAATTCAGAATCATGAGCGAAGCAAGAGAACTATGAGCGGAGCGATTAGTTCTTTCAGGTATCTTCTTATTAGGGAGATAATATATCGCTGGTACTCAGTAATTCACTGATTGGTTATCCATACCAAGTGGGAATTAACTGTTACAACATCACTTTTACTAAAATTAACTATCAGCGAGCTTTCTGGCGAGTTTTCCGGTTCTAGTAATTTATCATTCACCGGTAAATTAAGGAATCAAGCCTACAGAGAGAATTGTGTTCTAACATAGTTGTAGTTCTAGTAGCTTCTAGAGGAATATTTATGAAATATCATTTATACGTAGATATATAGTTATAGCTCAGAGATAGACAAGACTTGGGGTAAATTACGATGTTTATCAAAGGTGTGAGCCCCCAAAGTCCCTATAAATAAGTGTCTAGTATTCTTGGACCAGTCTTTGATGTTTATGGCATCCCGTTCCAGATCTAATTAAATTTCTAGTTCATCTAATTAATAGACTTCTAGTTCATCTAATTAATAGACTTCTAGTTCATCTAATTAATAGACTTGACTTTACACTTCCATCCTGAAGTAGTCTTATCCAATAATGGTAAAGAAGCACCCAAACACCAACCTAATTCATTATTGTCGATCTTCTTTGCAGTTCTCAACTCTCTGTGTAATGGGATATCGTAACCAGTATGTAACATGGCAGTGATGAAGGAAAGATCGAGACACCATTGTGGTTCTTCCTTCAATTCCTTGATATTATCATCAAGCAAGACATCCTTCCATAATTGATCTCCGTTACAAACAACCTTAGCTAAATCGGTCAATTCTTCGACCGTGAATGAAGATGGAAATCCTAATGGGTTGGTTCTGTCATAGAAGTATGAGAAAATATACATGTCAGAAGTTCTCTTGAATGCTTTGGTTAAAGATGGTTGATGTACACCATTGAAAGAACAAGGCTTGGATTTACATTCGGCTTCTTTATTCAAAACCTTTTCAGCGAGGAAACGACATTGGGCACCAGAAGCAACATCTGGTCCCTTCATGTTGACAACATAGACTTCGGTGTCAGAGATTTGAACCACGACGTTTTCAGCAGTGACTCCTGGTGGAATACATGGGTTAGTAATAGTTGCCACGGCCTTTTTGTCCTTAGCATCCTTCTTACTTCCAAACTTGGAGTTTGCAAGCTCGGTGTTGGACTTCAATTTGGAAGCCACAACTAAACTATTGACGCTGTTTCTTCCTTCCATTAAACCATAACCCAAGTGAGAGAATTGGTACAAGGTGAAATCTCTGTTACCGAAAGAAAACTCGTATTTGTGTTCACCCTCGACCATGACTTCGTTGTTACCGAACTCTGGCTCAAATACAATCTGGGTAGATCCTCCACCTAAATCGAACACAGCAGCAGTAGGAGTCTTTTCAGACGAGCCAATGTTACCTAACAAATAGTTGGTGGTGATCCAAGCGTAGACACCTTCGTCTCTACCATCCATGATGGAAACCCCGTTTCCACCAACAACAGGGAAAGGATAATCGTTTTCCAAGTGGGATTTGACTTCGGCCAAAATGGCGTCAGATTTCTCTTTTCCTAACAATCTCAACCCGGCGGTGGCCTTAACAGCAACTGGTGTACAACCTTGTTTGTCTTCTGGGACCGATGCTAATGCCAATTTCAATAACGGATCCAACGAAGCAGCAGCGCCCTTGGTATCAGTATCAAAAGACGATAAACCAGGCTTCAACATTTCAAACTTCTCACTCAACAATTGTGGTGGAGAAATACAGGTGTTGAACTCGTAAACATGAACACGGGACCCAGTGGATCCAGCATCGATCATAACAACATAGTCCTTTTCTTTACAGTCAGCCTTTGGCTTAGAGTCAGCAACCTTTTTACCAGAACCATCAACTGGTTTTTGAGCAGAACCACCAACTGGGGCCTTGTTAGCACTTGGAGGTTCATCTTCTCCGTAGGAACTACTGTCGGCGTTAACAGACTTGTCAGCAATATTCTTTGGCATTTGACCAGGTTTCACACCCGCATCTTGTGAATATGGTGGCTCAGTGCCTTGGTGAGGAGTTCCTTGCAAGGTGTTGCCCTTTTCTTCATCAGCATGGAATGGAATAGAATCAACAGCGACACTAGGTTTAACTCTTTGTACCGACTTCCCAATCGACTTCTGAAAAGATGCAAAGAATACTACGATCCCGAATATCGCAATTATAGAGACTATAACACGAGTATAGCGAGCCGAAATCATGATATCTGCGTGTCTGAATGTTTTCTTTGTCTTTCGTGTAAGACTATTTTTGAAAAAGTGTTTCGAATCGCGTTTCTTGTGAACGAAAAAAAAGGAATTTACACTTAGTAATTATCGGGGAATACTTATGTAATCTTTTAATTTGATATCGATTTCGAAAATATTGGTAATCTGAAGTGTTTTATGACGTAAGCCAGGTTATGATTTGGCTGCAAAAAGTACATTGAAAGGTCAATGATTCTAGATTTCGTAAGGACAAATGAAGCCCAATTATCATATAGTAATGTATAGTGAATCTCTGAAAGGAAGCTTGAATATCAAATGTTTCGAATTCAAGAGAAAAGGTATCTGAAATTAGGTAGAATGCAGAGTGTAATCACTACTGGATGGTTATTATGAGTTTTCAGAGTTTAGAGATTAGAAATTAAATCGAGGACTATTCATATCCATTCATATCCTAATTAATTTGGATATACTATCAAAAAAAGTAAAGAGGATTCAAATTCAAACAAACATTTAATAAATCATTTATTTTGTTGGGTGCAACACATCGTTTGATTCTTTCATGTTATCTAATTACTCCTCGCAACTACATAAACACTATTAGAACTCTTTGGTAAACATCTCGTTATTTCTTGTCTGTAATTCTGTATGCAACGCTTTTTTTAGTGTGGTATTGAATGCAATAATTCAAACATCTGTTGAACTTCTCATTAAGAAAAGTACTTCGTAATGAATTCCTACTTGTATATAAATTAATGTATAATTGTGGATATGAATACTATACTCTTTGATAAAGCCTCTAGTTGACAGAGTGGAGTCTAGTTTCTGAGGTCTATTACTCTGGTGCAGCGGCCCTCCGTTCTTGAATATTTCACCCTATCGAATGAATACGTAAGAGGTTGGGTTAGAGAAATTTTAAATCTTACATCGGTGTAAACAGATATATAAGCTATACGAATGACCTTTCCTTCGTGACCTCCATTAATATTCACTTACTAATATATCAGAAATACTTCTGTGGAATCTCAGTGTTTTCTCTCGAGAGACTATCTGGACTCATTCTCACAAAATATGAAAGCTCTAACACAAACAGTCTGGGCATTTAAATATCTTCATTATATACTTATACTCTATAAATCTCTATGATGGTTTGTGTATCTTGTGGTAAACAATTGTTCTAGGCTTCTAAATCTAACTATATCACGTGACTATTTACTCATCTTATTTCAACGGCCGAACGAGGGTCATAACCCTATCGAAGCCAATTTAGATTAATCTACTTTTTATTCAGGCGTATATGGTATGGGAAAGTGACTGATTACAGTTATAGCCCTCCATATACAACTATTTCAAATCATTCTGAAGGCTATCATATATATATTCTACTTCACCCAAGTTTTCCTCACCTTTCCCTCACGATTTACTCACGATTTACTCATCATTTACTCACGTTTTACTCACTATCTCCCAACTTCTTCTTAGTTCTTGACACCTGGAATATGGCGCTGCGGTTTTCAGGATTTCCGTTCAACCAGTGTGATAACCGTCATTTAAAAGATTCACAAAAGATAATATTCAGTGGTATCAAATCATCAATACGAGATTATAGGAAGTTTCAAGATGTATCGAGACAACACTCTACGAATAAAATGGCCAACGAGACAATTCCAGAAGTCTTTGAAAACCAACTTGAACAATTGCATCCCGGAGTCTGCAAAAATGTTCCAGGGACCTCGATATTAAAACCAGCAAGTCGGAAACCTACCTTCACCCTCAATTTGGCTGCAACAAAGATAGAACTCCTTGTAAGAGAGATATATGTCGATATCATAACCGACCCAAGATTTAACGAAATCAAAAACTTCGTGGTCAACATGATCTTGCAAGCATTCTCATCGTCGTCGCAGACTTCTATTTCAAATAAGATCTTTAGTAAGAGCTATCGTGATACTCTCTTGGGCGACATTGATGAATGTTTTCAAGATAAATACATTGAACTTAAGATAGATGAATATTTTGATGCCTCTGCTTCGTTTTTAATGTATCCTTGTGATATTGCACTGGACGAATTGTTATCTAAACCTAAATTATATGAGAGATATCGATGCATTTGGAAATTAGATAATGACGACTACAAAATGTTTGATAGAAAATATTTCATACGTGAACATTTTAAAAACACCTACAAATCCTCGGGAGGTGACTCCAGGGACGACCTAGCGGATGAATATTTCAAGATAGGATTCTTGATGAATCTAGATCGGTTCATACATTACTTTTCTAAAGAAATGAAAGACACCTCAGCAATTTTTTGTGAAGAGACAGTTTATGACTCCGATCTGTGCTCCATATCTATTCCATATCTTTCCTCAAGTGTGGAGACCCTTGATACCGTGATCTCAGACACCCTCGATACCGTTTCGATCTCAGACACTATCCCCAAATCTCTCCGATTTCACGAACATGCCAACATTATAGACATAAATAAAGAAGAACCAGCTTTCTATGTCAACTATAATATCGCAGAAACCATCTCTATATAACGACCACTCCAATACATATCCTTTACATATTTGTATCTGACGTACCTCAAAGAGGTACCTCACGTGACCATCCCCAATGAGAGAAAAACCTAAAAATGTATGATGTTTTCCCAAAACACTCATCAACAGGGCCCCACATTATACTGTAATATCACAACTAAGGCCCAGCGGCAGCTTGTATATTATCAGGATCGTGCTCATACGATACTTTGAGAACTTTTAATTTTTTTCCGATTTGTGAACCCAATGTCTAATTCCCCAGATTCAATGGACACCAATGGGGTAGGTCATTCTAGCCCCAACCATTCCCGCAAGAAACGAAGAACGTTGGGAACATTCCCATGTTTACATTGTGACAAGGTGTTCACACGTTCTGACCATTTGTCGAGACATAACCTAAATCACGAGCCAAAGGAAGTGTATCGATGTGATTTCATAATGGACGAATATGGTGGAGTTCAGCGACCTTGTGGAAAAACATTTGTAAGAAAAGACCTTAAGGAACGTCATTTAAGGCGGCATACCGAGCTCATGAACTTGCCAGTCACAAGACCTCCAAAGAAGAGTTCGTCAAGAAGAAAATCGAGTGTAAGCTCACAAACAACGACCTTGAGTGACGATTCCCATAGTCAAAACGGAAGTCAGGCACTGCTTCAAATTTCTAATTTAATAAACGATAATGAGTTGGGATCGGACAAAGGAGAGAATTTGACTCGAGAAGGGTTGCCAAATGGCCCATATCAGATCCCGGAGGGACATTTACAAAAACAAATGCAAGAAGACATGCAGCAACAACTGATCCAACAACAAATCCACAATCAAATACAACAATTACCGAATCGACAAATGCAACAAATCCAGCAACCCACTCAACTACCAATACAACCAGTAAACCAACAAGATTTGCAACAACTACAACAGCAACAACAACTACAACAGCAACAACAACTGATCCAACAACAACAACTGATTCAACAACAACAACTGATTCAACAACAACAACTGATTGATCAGTTACAACAAACTCAAAACTACTTAAATTATCAAGATCCAGTACTCAAATCTAACTTCAACAACTTTATCCCGCAGAGCCAGAACGATATTCTATCATGGCTATTCACCGAATCTCCTACAAATGTAAATTCAACGAGTGACAAAAAGATTCAAAGACCAAATAACCAACCCGTCAATATAAGACACGAATCCGTGCCGAATTCAAAGTTGGATCCTTCGAATGAACGACATGCTCTGTTGCCGAATTATTCAGGCGATAATGTAGTTCCATCTCCATATAGTGCATCGAACGTATCGCCAATGACTGAACAAATCAATCAAATCGGATCAACAATTACCAACCAGATGGGACAAACTCAATTTAGTGTAGATAGCCAAATCGAGGAAGCATTGACTCCTTTTTATCATTATGCTGCTCCTAATAATTATGGGTTTCAAGATGTCAATATCTTCCTGAACGATGATAATCCGTTGGATGAAGTTTTCTTGAGGAACTATCAAATGCAGATGAACGGACCGTTGAATAAAGAGCTTAATTCACTAGCAGTTGCTAATTTCAATTTGAATTCCACTGCCTCTTCAACCTCGCCCACAAATACAAATGAATCCTCCACATCTCCAAAAACATCTGTGACTTTCAGTCCTGAATCATTAAGGCCTAATTCCCAACCATTGGAACAAAAATTGGTGATACACGCTTTGAAACGGAATGTTCCAAAAAACAAACATATTTATGTGGATAGTTTGATCTTGAATCAGCTTCTAAAGGTGTTGCCGACTTTGTCCCGAGATATATTGGGAGATTTGTTCAAACATGATGAAAACTTTAAGTACACGATTGAAGATCGCTTGTCGTACTATTTGTCGATGTATTGGTTGGTCTTCCATCCCCAATTTACTATTCTCCATAAACCCTCATTTGACACCAAATCATCTCCGCCCCTTTTAATATTGTCTATGATAGTAATTGGTTGCAATTATAGTTCTCCGACGCAAAGTGAAATTCTTTCAAGGTCTGGCAAAAAATCTCCGGAATTCAAATTCAGCATGCAAATAGCAACACCTTTAAGATTTGAAATATTCCAACATCAAGATTTCAAGTCGCCAGTTCAATTATGGATATTGCAAAGTTTGAACATGCTCGAATGGTGTGAAAAGAACTTCTTGCTGAGAAGAATGCATGAAAGAGGACATATCCATCACGGAACAACTGTACAATTATTAAGAAGATCACCATTATTGGGTGGAAATCCTTCAAGTGTCGCAAAAAAATCGTCAAATAGTGGCTCAAACAATACAAGTGCAGGAGAAGAAGAATCTGATGCATCGAATTACGTGGAAAACCCAGGAGATACAACTGACCAAGATCTATTTGTAAAATGGGTGGAATCTGAATCAATGAAGAGAATCACTTTCATGACATTTTATCTCGACATTATCGATTACATAAAATTCAGACATCCACCACAAATAATGTTCTATCAATTGCAATTGTTAAATTTACCTTGTGACGACGGACAATTGTGGGAATCCACTGAAGTTAGTGGATCATTCAAGAAGTTGGTTAAAAGACAGAAAAAGTTGCGACAACAAAAGTTGGAAATGAAAAATTTGGACGACAAAATGAATGGTAACAAACAACAATTGTTGAAAGTAAAGGAACAATCAAAAGTACGAAACGGCGAAAGCTTTTTGAGCGAGTTGAAGAAGTTGCTTAAACCATATGAACCTAAAGAGCAGCAAGCAAAAGTCAAATTATCTATCTTCACTAGAAAGATCTTGTTGGCTGGATTGGTTTCTATAATGTATCAAATGCAACAAACCGATTTGCAAAATAACTCATCACTCTTGACATCGTATATCAATCAGAATTCAAATCAGCGCACTAAGATCTGGAAGGAGATTCTTACCAAAGCTTTTGATAACTGGAATGCAGAAATGGTTGAAGAATATTCTGCTCAAGTATTATCTCCCACGACGTCGTCGATTTTCAATGATATTAGTACTTCACAAGTTCCTATCCCCATGTATCACTTAACTCAAATTATTGGAATGTCAGATATAAATCATTATGATATAGCGATTTTTGGAGGTTCGCCAGCAAACATGAGTGTGAATGCGACGCTGAAAGATCACTTCATTGTGCAACGCAAACTTAATAATATGTGGGTGAAAATCTCCTCCTCAAATAAGAGAAGTATAAATGAATTGATCAATTTGAGAAGTGTCATACATTGTTACTTGCTACTTTGGCAATTGATGTTGAAACCAGTGGATGATGATAATTTGGGCGGGTCAGCACAATGCTTGGATTGGAACGTTAACCGTGACTATTTCGATAGCATGTATGCCGTGAGTATCGCAACTTTGGTGTTGTGGTGTTATGCCTTTTCAACTAGTGGTATTGAAAGTCAACGGTTCGAAGAGGTCAAGGAAGAACACGATGACTTTTCTTATGACAAATTGATAGAATTGAGTGCTGAAGGTGGATATCAGTATTTGTGTAGAGTCAGACAAGAATTCTTGACGAATTTAAGAAAGGACAACTTGCATAAAGAATTCAATATTCATTCTTTTGGTGGAAGGACTAATATCAACTATTCTCCACATGCTGTCATTGCAAAATACTGTGACTTACTACCATTAATTTCAAATAAACAAAACTTAAGTGGGTTATGTTTTTTGGTTGGTACCAAGTTGTTGAGTAGTCAATGGGAAGTTATCAGGGAAAATGCCAAATTGATTTTGAATTGTGGGTTTAGGAGTATTGGAAAGAAGAATGTTTTATGCCTGGATTTGTTTGACAATGAGTTGCAGGAATAATATCAAAATCCTCTTAATTTAGAGTTAGATTAGTAGATATATCAAAATATACTTTCTATTTTTCCGGGATTAAGGGCTCGTGTTCGATGCTATCAGTTAGGGTTGATGTTGTGAAAGTGATAAAGTCAATAGGTGTTTTCAAATCTAAAACTTCGCAATGGTTACCAGCTTTTGTAGCAGAACAAGAAATTCCTGCCCTTAGTATTAATAATATCTTATTGATATTATCTTATTGAGTTGAAACGAGTTCTCTGAGTTGTAATGGTATTTTAGCGAATCTTGTTGCTCTCTGTTAGTATAGTTGTTCTTATAAGTGTGGAGTAAAATTTGTATCAGACAATTTTAAATTCACAGCAGGATTAGCATACTTAGATTTCTGATTTCTGATCTATTTCCACTGTAGGATTATCACGGCTATAAATCAGCTTCCTAGTACCAACCATTGAAGGTTCAACTGAACAATCCCTCCCTCAAGAAACCTCTTGACCCTTTTAAATTGAACACGATGATTTAAAAGTCATTTCCTTGTGTGAGTATATAGTTGGCATTCCTTGGATATACTTAAACTGGTTGTCCAGTAGGACAGGTGTCTGCGCTGAGCTTGAGGATCATTACCGAATGGTGTAAACAGAATCACAATTGTTTCAATATCCAGATTACCTATCAAATTGTGGGCTCTTGCCACTGCATTTCCCGAAATTATTCGATTTGCAGCCATACCCTCAGGAAGCGAATATAGCCAGGAGATACAACAACTGTTCATTTCATGATGTTCTATACTAAGTATATGCTCCAGTTGGTGGAGGCTGTCGAGATATACTCTAAGAAAGAGAAATGGCCAATCTAAAGTCAAAAGCAAAGTGACAACCTAAGTTTGAACCAGTCGAGGTGAGAGAGTACGTCGCTAATTCAAAATGATTAGAAGACGTTAAATGAAGTTACTAAATGAAGTGTCCAACTATTGACTAAATTATTGACTGAATGAAGTGATTGGTCGTTAACAGGAGTCTCCAAACTGGGTTTCGCCCCCAAGTCTCAAATCTGGAATAGGTTTATCTGAGAAGTTTCTCGCGTTTTCATATGGGAGAATAATCAATTTCTGTAGTACAAGCAATGACTCGATGACAGGACAGAAATGTAGTAATTATATTCTTTAGCAGGTGAGTATATCTACAACATTTTAATTTAATTGTTCTGGCATCTCTTATTCCATTTCTCGGTGATCTTTTTGTGATCTCACGATATATCTCATAACTAAACTGTGCGTTAATGCTACGAATATCTCTACTCTAATGTCGATGCTGTTGTAAATGTAAAATATAAAAAAACCTAAAGACTAGAAATACAAATCAATAAGACAAGAACCAAAATCATGGAGATGCATAAAGTGCATGGAGAAGTCAATTAAATGACTATTAGAGTCGTACTAGAGTACGCAAGCGGCCATCGTCTGTTTATTGTGGAGTGTGTTGATATGGAGAAACTCAAGCAATCTTACTAGAGCGACCATCAACTAAGTAGCTACTTAATCTTGAGTTCACAAATAGTAGACACTTATTTTTTAAATGGGGTCTAGTTTTTTATGTCTGATGCTTAAACTAACAACACAGCGTTGACACACCCATCTCTATCAGGTTCGTTTGTAATTTGAGCATATTTACCCCAAACAACCTTACCTCCTGCAGTAACCAAACCCAATTCAGAAACATTGACTTCGATAATAGTACCCTTGGTCAAAACACCCAATTGAGTGTACATTGGAGATTGAGGGTTCTTCTTGACTCCCAAGATTGGTAAAAATACAGTTACCTTCAATTCAGGGTGAGTGACGTTGGCCTTCTTCTGTCTCAAGGCTGAAGGACGGATAATTCTTTCCATCTTCACAGGTCTACGAGTAAACCCTTCCCCTACAAAAGTATGCTTGGTGATCATTCTCTTCCATGACTTGGACTTGGACTTACCAGTCTTTATAACTTTAAACATCTCTTCTTCAGAAATACCTCTGACCCTTGGTAAAGGTACAGAGAACTTGTCAGCCTTTTCCAATCTCTTTTGCTTAATAGAAGTGGAGATAGCCTTGGCCGAGTTGGTAGTTTGACGGTCCAAAAGATATGTTGGTAAAGCTTCACCATCATCTTGTTTAGGAGTGTCAGGACCCTTGATCTTGGATTCTTCATGTGCCTTGATCTTCTTCTTCATAGCAACCTTTTCACTATAACGTTTCTTGTTGAATTGCTTAGCTCTCCAACCCTTCAAGTTCTGTGCATCCTTCGCTATTCTGTGGCCTTCTCTGGCTTCCTTTTTTCTCTTTCTCTCCTCATGATCTAATCTACGACCATGTTGTTTGATATGCTGTTCGATATATTCGTTTTGAGGCATTGTATACGAATTTCTTGTAAAAAGACCTGGTTACTTAAGTCTGCTCATCGTGCTCACGAAATTTTTATGATGCCCTTCGCAAAAAATTGAGATTGGCTTATTTAAGCATCAGTGAATGCTTATGTAATGAAGTAGAAATAGTAGCCTAGAGTACAAAAGTGGATAGAGGCCATAAATCATAATTCCTTATATATTAGCTGACTTTACTGAGTAGTTATATTGCAGCCCTTCTTGATTGGTTATTTGCAACGTAATTTCTCTATTTTGTTCACTATAACGGTATTGAATCTTTATAATTGAGAATAATATGATTTACAGTTCAGCCAAATGTGAAGTTTGGCATTGTACAATCACGGTGGAGCTGAATATTTGTATTCGAAGAGGCCCCTAGAACTTGTCTCTTTTAGGAATTTTTTACATTCTTTTCAAAAACAATACTCGTCATCGTTGCAAATTAACGGAGAATTGAGAGTCTGTAATGTGACTAGTTAATGATTCAAAGTACTATTGATAGTTCTAGGTATTTTGGTACAATTTTCACCCAGGCATTCTAGATTCAGCTGCAAAAACCTTACTCTGCCACAGAAATACACAATTTTCTTACCATATATATACATAAAATAAAACTGCTGTTTAGTGCTTACCTGGTTATATATCACTATCTCTCATTCATACATTATTATTACGTTATATCACTAATAGTACTTATATCTAATCCTCATTATATAATATTTCATGGTTTCTTACATAAGCATTCAAAAAATTGTACACCAAGATTGAGATGAGCATCGAGTAACGATTACTTTCAATACTCCATTTCAAACCATACATCAGATAGAACACATCTTCACATCACATCATATTGGGAATGTCTGAATCAGTAGATGAACTTTTAAAAGGAATAATTTCTTCCCTCAGAACCACGAAATCAACCATAGACAGTTTGTCAAAGGAAGAAGAGTATCCACAAATTATTCAAGAACTTGTCAAGAAATTAGATCAAAAGAATGTTGAGGGGGTTTCCTTGTTAGCATTAAAGAATAATTCTGTTGTTTCATACTTGAACAATGTTTTGTTGGTAGTTCTTAGTCACTTGGAGAGATTAGAAGGAGAAGATGTTGAAGACATCAGAGATCAAATAATCAAGAACTCTATAGTGCAAAGAGTCAACATAGAGAAGGGGGTCAAGCCATTAGAAAAGAAATTGAACTATCAATTAGATAAAATAGTCAGAACTTATAATAGAATGGAAGCTGATGAAGAAAAGATCAAGAAGAAGAGTGAGAATGACTCAGACTCTGAAGACGACTCTAATTCAGACTCTGAAGACGATAACTTGTCTTATAAGCCAGATGCCGCAGCATTAGCTAAGATGACCAACCAATCAGGAAGATCTACCAGACCAACTTCAGGTAAAGAAGAACCTGTGGAAGCTTATAAACCACCTAAGATTGCTGCAGTTGCTCCCCCAACATCTACCGAATCTACCAAAGCAGACAAGACACGTAAATTACAAAGTATGGAAGAATATCTCCACGAACAAAGTGACTTACCTAATGTCGAAACTTCTATTGGATCTACTATTGTAGACCATGGAAGAGGTGGTGTCAAGACTGACCATGATAGAAAGAAAGAAATGGAAGTTCAAAACTATGAGGAAAGTAATTTCACAAGATTGCCGGTAAATCAAACAAAGAAGAACTACAAACAGAAACAGAGAGACATGGCCAATCAATATGGTGGTGAAGATTGGTCGATGTTTAATAGTGGTAGGAGTATGGATGAAGGGGTCAAGAGGAAGCAGAAGGCAAACTCGGTTTGGGATAGAGTAAAGAAGAGAAAGTAGATATTAAAGTGATAAGGAAAAAGAAGAGACAAGTCGAGGAAAGTTAAATATCATATATCAAGAAAAGCGAAATGTATTTAGAGAAGCGAGATGCATAAAGAAAAGCGAAATGCATCTCTGAGTTCGAGTGACTCCTAAGCGCGGATATTTCACATTACATTTGAAGGAATACTTATCAACCACTCCCTCTATCATTGTATATATACTAGAAGTAATATAAATTACATGAAATAGCAACGAGACAATTAAGCGAGTCAAAATGTAGTTAGAAGACGAAAAAAGCATGGTAGAAACACAACTACCATCACAATCGTATGTACTAAGAGATATAGGTATTAACATATCTCTATCTTCCGATTTCTTGACTGGACACTGTACATCTCGAGTTTCTTCTACAATAGAGAGACCTAGTTCGCCGAGCTATTCTTCTTGATGAAAACTCATATCTCATCACAAATATCTCCTTGGGGATCACTATAAGTTCATGTTGGTTTCTAATACTAATCAGTAATGGTCCCTGACCTCCTATAATTCGATATATGTTGGGTGCAAATTTTATGCGCTACCTTTACCTGGCGCATAATGTGGAACCATGTCACCTGACAAGCAGTATATCCTCCACTAGTTCCATAACGTTCTAGACCTCCTAATTAATAACTAATATTCATGGACAAAGTCGATCAGTGTAATCTTTTGAGTGTAATACCTTTCTCGAGTGTTATCTCGCCGAATCTCGGAATATCTGTAATTCAAATCAGGTCTATGATTCCACGACATTGCTAAAGATAATTGATGGAAATGTCGTGGGTTATATGAAGGATATCGGTATATCAACCATGGGTTCTTGGTAGATTAGAAGAAAGTCTGAATATTTAAGATAGCTAAACAAAGTAATAACCAATTCCTGCTTGATTCAAGCTAGAGAAGTTTGTTCTGAGAGTTATTCTGGAAATCTAGAAACATTATCTAAGACAATCATCCTATGACAAGATGACATTTTCTATACAAAAATGTCGCCGAGAATTTTATCCCTTTTGGGAATCGCCGCCACTGTGGCGTGAAAATATCGGGTTTTTGGGGCCGATGCGAGAACCACAATTCAGGGCCATAAACGATGAATTAAGCAGAAGAAAGGTGTCAATTGATCCGTGGCTACCTGAGACAGACAAATTTGTTTACACAAGGGAATATCTGATATGGCACTCGCTACCATAGCTGTGATAGTGATTACTAGCTTTCGCTGGTGACCTTGTTAAGAATCAACTCCATCGTGTCTGGAGACTCTGGCTTATTCTGTGCTTTATCGCCAATTCTGTAGTCTATTAATGTTTACAAAGCTTATTACGCAACGTTGCTTCAAATCAACTTATGAGCCTCGCACTACATGATTAGTAGACATTTATGTCACTTTGCTCAGAAGAACGTTGGATGTAAATCTCACTAATCATCCGCGGTCTCGTCCCGATTTTTTCCTATAAAAGGATGGAATTTCCTCCAGTCTCGGTATCAGTCAAATTTATTATCCTATACATACACAACTAAAAATGGTCGCTCTTATCCAAAAACCAGCTCCAAGCTTCAAGAAAACCGCTGTCGTCGACGGTGTCTTCGAAGAAATCACCTTAGAACAATACAAAGGTAAGTGGGTTTTGTTAGCCTTCATCCCATTGGCTTTCACCTTTGTCTGTCCTACTGAAATCATTGCATACTCCGAAGCTGTCAAGAAGTTCGCTGACAAGGATGCTGAAGTTTTGTTTGCATCCACCGACTCTGAATACTCCTTATTGGCTTGGACCAACGTCGCCAGAAAGGATGGTGGTTTAGGACCAATCAACATTCCATTGCTCGCCGATACCAACCACTCTTTATCCAGAGACTACGGTGTCTTATTGGAAGAAGAAGGTATTGCTTTGAGAGGTATTTTCTTGATCGATCCAAAGGGTACTTTAAGACAAATCACTATCAACGATTTACCAGTTGGTAGATCTGTTGAAGAATCCTTGAGATTGTTGGAAGCTTTCCAATTCACTGAAAAGTACGGTGAAGTTTGTCCTGCTAACTGGCAACCAGGTTCTGAAACTATCAAGCCTGAAGTTGGCTCTTCCAAGGAATACTTCGGTAAGGTTAACAAATAGATTATGATGGATGTACGAGTCATCTAGAATGATTAGTTCTTATAGAAGTTGCTCAAGTGAGGAATAATAGAATACACCTATACACTAGAAAATCTGTAGAGAGAAATAGACATTGTAGAGAAATATTACGAGAGAAAACCTCGTAGAGTCTTCATTATTATGGTTTTAGAGTGATTTATGTGATTTAAGTGATCTTTATGATCACAACACTAAAGATCCATTCTACTCAAAAGAACTGAAATTTCATTTACCAAGCAATATTGAACAATCAATTACCAGCCATATAAATCATCCCCTATTTATCAATGCTGGGCTCATTTATTCTGTAACCACTGTGGTTCGATTCAATGAATTCACGTGACAATTTTCAGTAAATATACCAATATGAATTTTAAGACGTGGATTTGCATAGATGGATGGGTAGATGGTTTTGCTTAGATCTTTAAATATTCAATACTGTTCATATGTAGTAAAATGATGATTTCCACTCCAAAGAATGTTTGGTTGTAAAATATCAAGTATTAAAACTCAACTCTGTCTGCAGGAACCAACTTTCAAGTTGAAGAACCAACTATCCTCTGGTAGCCACAACAATGACAGACAAACCAATCCACTTCTACAAGTTTCTTGTTAACAACCAAGTTTTCTACAAGTCAAAGCATACTTATGCGCTTGTAAACCTCAAACCTTTGGTTCCGGGACATGTTTTGGTGGTACCATATCGGACTTCAGTTCTAAGGTTTGGTGATCTCAATCCCGAGGAGTCTCTTGATTACATGAACACTCTACAATTCGTACACAAATTCATCATACACAACTATAAGGCTGATGCTCTTAATATTGCTATCCAAGATGGTCCTGAGAGTGGCCAGAGTATTCCTCACTTGCACACCCATTTGATTCCTCGGTACAAGGCCGACGGATATGGAGACGATATTTATACGAAGGTTGAAAAAATGGATCTCCAGCAACTTTACCGCGAGTTCGAGTCCCGTAAGGATGCTTTTCAAAAGCATACTGCTTCAGGTGCGCCCAAAGAATTGGCAGTTTTAGATGAACATAGAGAGGTGAGGACAGAAAAGGTGATGCACGAAGAAGCAATATGGTTGGCAGACGAGATAGAAAAGTTCTCAAAGATATAGGTGGTATTTAGAATTGCAGCATGAAACTTTCTAAAATCTGTGAGTTCGTTATTATGACTGTTGATTCTTTAGATCTGCTATAGATACAAAGCCTGTGAAAACAAAAATGCGTTAAATTTCACTACAACTGGCTTTAGCTTAAATCCAAACCTCAAGCACTAATTCTCATGAAATACTTTGCAATATCACTAATATAAACTGAGCGTAGCAACGTGTTCAAGAATTATAAATATTCCATTAAATCTCACAATATTCACTAATCTCCACTAATATTAGAGACTGAGTGTAGCGAAGTATTCAACAATTCACAAACATTCTATTTCACTAATAATAATCACTAATATTCACTTAAACTCACTAATTCTAGACACTCCTCTACACTAATTATTGAAAACTCAAGCTTATGTAATCACAACTCCATGCTTAATTTAGTGGGTAATTGCTAGTTAAAATTACAGGGAATTCGTAAATGATGTAGTGGGGTCTACTCTGGTAGGTCTAGATGTTGACTTGGCTGGTAGAGGCAATTTTGGTCAATATTTCAATAGCTGAATCCACTGATGTTTGTGTACTGCATATAAGATATATATAGCCTAAGAGCTTAATAGTCAGATTATTTGCAGCTTTCTAATGCTGAGAGAACCATGAGCGAAGATCTCTCCAACCTTCATCATATGGAGTTTTAGTATTAATAGATATCAAAAGATACTGCAAGTAGGATCTATTAAATGTTAAATACTCTTGAATTTAACAGATTCCTTAGCCATGAAAAGTGATAACTATTCAACCCGTAGGATATGGGAGCCAAAAATTCAGGCTCTCATCACTATGAAAAGAGCGTAATTTAGTAGTTACAAAGATCTGACTTTTCATTAAACTGCTTTACATTTCTGTGGTAATCAGAATATGAGAGATATTGAATTTTGCAGCCATAAATGGTGGAACTAGCGCAACTACGACCTATTTGGAAATTAATTAGAAATGTTATATTAGTATGAACTCTCTGGTGTTGTCGAGACTTCTTGATTTATGACTTCCATAATAATGCCAATAATCACACTTTTAAGAACGATTAGGTTGCTCAATCTTTAATATTTATTTAAAATTTTAGATTTTTGCAGCTTTTCTACAAAACTAATTATCGAATTCTTAGATTTTCTTTCATAGACTTCTTTCTTGGACTTAAGATTCTCTCACTATATAAAGAGTCGTAGTTTTGGGTCTTCCATCAGAATCTCTAGATAATGCTCAGTGTTGAGAAGGTAATTATTCTCTGTGATCCTCAAGATCTGTTGGTTTCAAACGTGTAAATTCTCAAGATTTCTATTAAATCACAAAATTCACAAATTATATTCACATTTGAAAATAATTTCAAAAAGAATGGAATAAAATACAATTTACTAACACATTTAGTCACCATGCCTTACTAGTAGATTTTGTCACCATTATTTACTAGTAGACGTGCATTAGTTGCAGATATTTGGCCAGTCCTTAATGGAGTCTCCAGAATTCACTCTCAAGTCGCACAAAATCGATAATCAAAAGTCAACTTTTCATTACAATAACCATACTCCACTAAAGGAAGAGGCAGGAGAGATATATATCCAACAACCATCGGAATCTTGTCGCTTATATCTATTAGACAAAGTCAACCAAACTGTGTAAACCATCAATTAGCGCAGAAAATCAACCATCCCAACAAAGCGATCACAATACATAGTCACTTCTCCATCCCAGTCTCTACGAATACTCAAGACTTCCATCATTTTAGCGATAAAATCTACAGTGACAACATCTACAGTGAGAGAATATACAGTGAGGAAATCCAACGTGTGTTTAAAACTAGTCTTCTGAAGTCTCACTACCATTCGTTAACAATCAGATCAACCCACCAACTTAGAGACTAAAGGGATACAAATATGTCACTTGACGAGATTCAATGGAAATCACCCGAGTTTATCCAACAACGAGGTCTCCACACTGGCAATGTCCTCGAATACTTTGCTCTCTCACCCTTCTATGACCGTACCTCCAACAACCAAGTCTTGACCATGCAATTTCAATTCCAGCAAATCCAAATTCCGCTAGGGATGAGTTTCCAGCAATTCTTTCAACTGAAACTCCAGGAAATGACAGGCACAGAATTCATCATAGCATTTAATCGTGAACCGGACTTTTGGATCGTTCGCAAACAACAACGTCTAGACACAAACTCTGCTCGAACTCTTCAAGACTACTACATAATCGGAGCAAACGTGTACCAAGCACCCAAAATCTACGACGTGCTTTCGTCACGACTTCTCTCCAGTGTCTTGTCAATCAAGAACTCCATTGATCTTTTGAACGATATGACAAAGTTCCACATTCTGGACGGCGGCCACTCTTACACCAACACTCTTCACAATTTATCCACCATGGGTCAGCTGACACAACAGCCCCTGGCGCAAAATAAATCTGTCTCGCTAACCGTCAACAATACCGGAACAGCCAACACAGTCACTCCGATAACCATGCAAAGCCCACAAACCGTAAGCGCAACCGGGATAGGCACCACCGGTGGATCTGCGACAAATAACTTGTCCAACTCCGAGTCCGGTGGAAACTCCGAGATCAGCGCAGCTTTCGATAGTCTTTTGAACAACGTCGTGAGGAATGATAAGAACGGAGCACTCAACACAGGCGCTTCTGCCCTCAATTTGACGGAAACAGCTACGGAAAATAACTCCATTTACCTTGACGATATACCACTCTACGGAAAGGGAAGTACGGTCGAGATGTTGGGGATAAAAGTTAATCTAGAGGAGGATTAATTAGTTGTATAGATAATAAACTAGTAATAATAAGTAATTTGAGCAAAGAAGTGGTATTTCGTTATTTACAGTGACATGCAAGCAACTGAGCGAAGCGAAGATGCTTGTCCGTGTTCTGTAACAGTTCGCTGAGAGTTCAATATAGATCGCATGTCAATTAACAAGAGAAGATTCATCACAAGAGAAGATCCATCACTTATTAAAGTCATTACTCCCATACCACAGAAACATGTTGGGCAAATACTGACGAGATGTTCTCCTAGTCATGAGCTCACATTTGAATTTCTGTATTATGAATCAACGTTGCAATCTTTAATTAAGACACGTTTGATTTTTGTGATATCCTTGAGATATTCCTATGACTTTCTTATTTCCTGATTTCTAAGCAATCTCTAATCTATTGATTCTTTCTACTCACGTCAATGGTAACTACCAATTCCCAGTACCCAGAACCTTACTTATAATTCATCTTGTTCAACTTTCTTCTCTTCGGGCTTTTCAACCTCGATTTCTCCAGACTTTTCAACCTTGATTTCTTTGACTGGTTTGTCACCTCTGGCGGTCTTGACCTTTTCGATATAATCAACAACATCCATTCCATCGATAACTTCACCAAAAACAACGTGCTTTCCGTCTAACCAGGAAGTAACCACAGTGGTAATGAAAAATTGGGAACCGTTGGTGTTTCTACCAGCGTTGGCCATGGACATTCTATAAGGACGATCGTGCTTCAAGGTGAAGTTTTCATCGTTAAACTTACCACCGTAGATCGACTTACCACCATAACCTTGGCCTGTTTCGTAGTCACCACCTTGCAACATGAATTGAGGAATGATTCTGTGGAAAATAGAGCCAGTGTAGCCAAAGTCAGGATCTTCAGAAATTGCCAATTGACGGAAGTTCTCAACGGTCTTTGGAACAACACTTCCAAATAATCCAATGGTGATTCTACCAATAGATTCGCCACCTTCAGTCATGTCAAAGTAAACCTTGTGAGTGATGGGTGGGTTTTCAGGTAAGTCTTTTGGAGAGCTCTTAGATTGGACGAGTCCAAAGAGGAGGGTGAGGATCACTGCAAAGAGACTCAAGAATTTCATCATCAGTAGTGTAATTGATTGTTTCTAAACAGTTGTAGCGTTAAGGTGATGGCGGTATGTTTCAGTTTCTCAACGTCGTCTTATAGAGTTGATTACGTAAGAATAGGGGATTGGATCAGCCACGTATTTTGATTTGCAGCCATGAATGCGTTAATATGGCGTTACTACGAGCGTAGCGACTTAGTGACGATGTCGCTAATGAACTACGAGAAACTACGAGCTCTCATCAATTGATAAAATACTTTGATGAGACTATCTCGAGATTTCATTATTTCTCGAGATTTCATTCTTCTCGATTTCATTTCTAGACTCAGTATTTGTGACTAAATACTCAGAGGAGTCAGTATTTCTTTGGTTACTGCAGTAAGCATTACCCTCATATTAAGTATTTCTCTAGTCACTATATTTCTCATGTCACATTTCGAATAAATCAAAGTTATCCAAAAATACGAGTAACTGAGAGTACAAGTAATTGACAATGCGAAGATCCTTATGTGTGGTGTGTGATGTGAGATCTGTGCCAGGTCCCTGTGTGAATAGTGAGCCTATAAATGAGTGAGCATAGGGAATGAACAAATATAGAATCAGACATCAGACACTAAGTAGCCTGGCGACTCAATGATGTGATATCTCTCGAGAAGAAGAGGAAGATGGCGACTCTCGTGAAGCCTAGAAGTCACTAAGAATGAGCATAGCGGTAAGAGATTGAAAAATCAGATCTATTTCTTGATACTCTGACCATCCAAGAGCAACCCTAGTCTCATTTGTTCTAACAAGTTAATTCTAGAGAGAGACTATGTCATGAAATGAGAACTATGTCATGAAATGAGAACTAATGATAACTAATATTAATGGATGATCCCACTACTCAGAAGTCTTAACGATCCTGCTTGGGACTGGTCTATGTTGTGTGATCACATAGTAATCATTACTCCCTATTGGGCCAGAAGATACATTATTAAGAACGAATATCACTTACGCTGATATCATTAGAGCCACACACCATAAATCTATAATTCTTCCTTGTACGGTGGATGGTATTGTTAATTCTGCCACTATTACGTATTCTTGGGCCCAGATAAACGATATTCTCTCATATTCTAATATTTCTCTTAGATATCTGATCATATCGAATTTACCCTCAAGATATGGTCACACCACCCTTTGAACATTCTCATACTTTCTCTTCCCATTCCTTTCCATCGACATATACGCAGCCACCCTCAACTGCATAAGCACATCCGTCTTTAAGTCGTCCTTTGAAAGTGAAAAACTACATCCAGTTATAGGACAATCGGTATTCTGTGAGTTTAGGTATCCAGAAATACTATCTTTCTCAAATGTATGTTTGCAAACCTTTGAATATACTGGATGACGAAAGTGATGCAACGAAAGAGGATCTTTCAACGAGATCTTTCCTCCCGAAACATTCAATTCCTCATCTTCTTCATCTTCGTCAGGAATTGGATCTTCAGGGTTCTTGATTACAAACGCCATGCTTTTCATCTGTCGATACGACTCGTTTTGAAGAAGTGCCATGTGAATGGAATCCTCCCCACTCATAGTCTTATTTCGAGTATAGTCACCCGCAATCAAGCTGGCAAAGTTTTCTCTGGTTTCAGAGTGAAAGTCGTCTAAATTCTCTAGATTAAACTGGGGGTCTCTAGTAATTCCATCGTTGATCGCAACCTTGGACGCGTCTAGTGATGATTTATAGAATCTGAGGTCGTAATCGTTCCGTATGAGAGTTTCAACGCTCGCTAAGTTAGAATTTATGACCTCGGAACAATCATTATCTGATGTTTCTAGCATGTATAGTATATATTCTGTGGTTGAAGTTAGGATTTGGTTGAGAAGTTCATCGATTTTGGGGGCAAGGGCGTTCGGGAAGCGTGTGGTCTTTTCAAATTTAGTGATAAGTGATTTGTCAAGTGGTAGATAGTGAGGAAGACTATAGTCCAGAATAGGCTGCTGCATTGTGAGTTGTAACTGACTTGTAGCGATATTTAATATAATAAAAGAATGTAGATTTAGAGAGATTCGTCGATTTTTTTGAGTGAATCGTGGATTTTGTAGAAACGTTGATTTTCAGGTTTCTTTATATACAACCGCTGAGTCAGTCCTTAATCAATATATCCTTTCTTACAACTGGTCGAGTCAGTAGTTTTCTCGCTACTTATCACTTGAATCGAACAAGAGAGATCAAACTCTCATTTTCCATAAGACGTGTCCCGCACAAATATATAATCTACTAGTTGAAGATATCATTATTCTCTTTAGAGTATGCATGTAAACTCCTACCTCTCAAGTATGTAAAAACCCTTTTTGAAATGAACACTATGGATCGATGATGTAGAACTAAATTAAATGACTTTTGCTAGTGTTGGTGGAATTAAAGAAAAAATTCAGCTACGTGGATACAGCCGCAAATGTCTAAATTCAAGGAGTAGAATGAACTTCTTCCATTAAATGCTTGATATTCTGTGGTTTTAATCTAATTTCAGTTAAGACAGGTCCTGGCCGTGCTGGCTATCTGGTTCTTCTGCTGAAACAGAAAGATCATCTGGACCTAGTCCCACATTTGAATCTTGATTTAAGCCTCCATGGGTTGGAGCAGAAGCATTGGTGTTACTAGTGGTTGTACTAGATGTACTTGGAATACACCAGTTTCTATGACAATGCCATGTCTTCATTTGACACTCTCTTGAGCAGTACTTTGTTCTCTTGCATCTTCTGCACTTCAGAAATTCTCTGGGGTATTTCTCCCATTTTCCACACTCAAGATTTCCACATTGTCTTACTCCTCCACGAAGTTCATTTCTTCTACATGAATTTCTCATAATTACCCCCGACCAATAATACATATCCGTGCCTGATAAGAAAGTGAATTTTTCAACGATTGGAAACAAGTTGACTTTTTTGTATTCAATAAGGGAGTCATCTTCGTCTTGATTGGTTTCATCAATATCAAATCCCTCATAGTCATCATAGTTCCATTTTTTGGTAAGAAACTCTTTTTGGTTCCGACGCTTTTGAATAATGGAAGCCACCAATCTTTTACTTTCAAATTCAATGAATTTGTTCATCTTTTCATTGATTTGGAATAACGCTATTTCCCTCTCCAAATCATTCAATGTAGCTTCACAATCGACAATCGAATCGTGCAATTTGCTCACGTAATCAGAGTTATCGAGTACCTCAGTAGCAAGTTGATTAATAGATGATTCGACTTCTAACATATCTTCATGAGAACATGCTGAGTTTGAGAGATTTTTATCGATTTCATTTCCCAACGAGTCTTCATCATCTTCTTCGTCATCTTCCTCCACGTCACTTTCGTCTTCAACTTCGGCATCTTCTGTCAAGCCGGTTTGTTCTGGCTTATTGCACAATTCTAGCTTATCGTCTTCTAATAAAAAGTTGTCGTCATGGATTCCACTAATATCATTCAACATTTGCGGAGAGTTTGATGCAGATGGATTGAACCTTTCCAAATATGTAGATTTACTTTTCCTCGATTTTGGTGAGATCGTAGGTCTGAGCTTAATGGCAATACTTTTCTTCAACTTCAATTTCATTTGTTTTTCCAAATATAATTTGAGTTGCTTGTCCCTAATACTCATATCAATCACAAGATGGGTATTTTGCAACACATCTTTGAGATATGGGTATTTGGATATATAAGCCAAGAGCTGCAAAGACCAAACGATATCATCATCACGGGGAATAAGGACTCCAGTCTCCGTGAAATTCCTCACGGAGATTTTGGAGTTAATCATATTCTTATTTGAATCATAATCTTGCAAATATAAATCAGAAAGAAATTGCAAGTTGTTGTCCATTTCATAATCACAGTCGTTGAAGAAACGATCATCTAAAATCTCTGTATCCTTTTCTTCTCTCAATTTCTTGATAATATGAATGATCATATATCTTCTTCTTATGTCATTGTTAATAGTACTTGTAACGGATGTATGGGTTTTGTTTAAAGAAGGATTTAAGTTAGGAGCATTAAACCTTATTAATTTGAACAATTGGTCTACTGTCAAGTTGTCGTAATCATCACTTGTGAGGTTATGGGATCGATTGTTGTTAAAATACGTTGGATAAGGAGTTGTGTTGGAGATTGATGTTGCTTCAATCGCTGCTGTTGCAATGTTGATTGGTGTTTGCATGTTGTTGAGTTCTACCATTTGAGGGTTGATGGATCCTTGAGTGGAGTAGTTTTGTTGTGAATTTGGGGGTTGGTGTTGTTGTGTGGTCTGGGACTGTTGTGGTTGCTGTGGTTGTTGACGTTGCTGGGTATTTTGCTCTTGCTGTTCTTGCCAGTGTTGTTGAAAATGTTCTTGCATTTGGGATTCTTGTCTCGGGTCAAATCCGTTTGTCCAGATTGAATCGGTGGCTCTAGGTGGTATTTCTTGACGTCTTAACTGATTAGGATCCACAAGCTGTTGACCACGACGTTGTTGTTCTCGAAGCTGTTCCAAACGTTGATTAATGATTTGAGCTTGTATTGGGTCCTGAGAAATGGTTTCCTGGGAAAGTCCCGATATGAATGCTGCTCCTTGCTGTTGGTTTTGATTGGATTGTTGATTGATTTGTTGATTGGTAAGTGGTTGTTGTAACTGCAGCTGCAGTTGCCCCAGCGGTTGACTCTGGTGTTGTTGTTGCTGTTGTCTTGAATTTGCATGGATAAATGTCCTTTCATGTAATGATAAATAGTTGTCCAAGACAGTGGCAATTATGGGAAGAATTCCCGCCTTGACAACTTTCTGCCTTATTCTCTCGGTACCTCTAGTACCAACTAACACTAAACACTGAAAGGCCAACGTCCATTTCCATGCAGTCAAGAGCTTCTTTTCACTATTAAAGATATTATCATTGATGTTAAACGTAGCGTTGTGACACTCATGAAGGATCTCAATCAACCGTTCTATTCCTCCATCAATAGAAAGAGTTTCACGTACTTTTGCCAGGGACGACACAAGATATGTCAAATAATTCAAAGAGTTCACAAGAGGTTTATCAGAGGTAACATCGAGCGCCCTTCTGTCATAAAGGCTGGTAGTTATTGTTACCGCAGCCTTATTGGTTGACACCGTCTTATAGTTCGAATCACGCATATGATGAGAACAGTCGAGATCTTGAAGTTACGTATTTATAGACCCAGTAGTTGTTTGATAGAGTTCAATAAAGTATGCTATCGTTTATATGGCTGATACGCTTCAAAATAATTTAAAATAGTCAACACAGTTCAATACTACCAAAAGTTTCTCGATTCCATTCGAGGTTGAGCTAAATGAGGTCGAAGTTTTTCGGAAATTGAAATGGAGGGCCGACTAAGTAAGGTAAATAGAGCCTTAAGATACTTGTTGAATAGATGCTTGTAATGTATAGTGGTAGGTTCCAGTTGGATTTCCTTTTTTGTTATGTAGTCAAAAAATCCCCTTTGCCACTTTGAAAATTTGTCCCACAAGTCGACTATATACAGGATGCGAGGATATTTTAGTAAGTCGATTATGGGGTGACCAATACAATATACGGTGGCAACTATTGGAGGTGCCGCCTTCTAAACTATTTCTTACTACTAGGGAGGAAACAGCAAGAATAGAGCAGTGTTTATGGTTTTGAAATATGTACTGAGGACAAAATCCTGTGTTCACTTTGACTACAGATGGTTTTATAATTGATTTTCTATTAGTAATTTCTATGCTTGGGAAATCTCTATTCGTATAATTTGATGTATGATGGATATGTCAGCTCTACCTTAAGGATGATGATATATTAAACCAGTGATGGAGGATTCAATGCGATTATAACAGTTGGAGGATTCATTGTAAGTCTAACAGAACACCTCACATCGTTATATTAGTAGAAAGCTCTACCATGGAAATTATTGGAGCATCTATACAAGTACTTCTGTACTCAGGAGTTCCATGAATATTAAAGAATGAAATATTGGAAGACAATCTCATCCATATTCCCTTGTTTTAGACCACAGTGAGATCCCAGCATATCTGTGTTCTTTGGTCATTGAATATATGCTAGTAATACTCACCTAATTCTTGGAAGAGTGTACTACTATGCCCATAATCTGACCTTTGATTCAAATTTGACCATGGCTTTCATCGTATGTTCCATAAACATCAAAGTAAGAATCGAGTGTGGACCTATTCTAAACAATTGTGCCCAGAAACCCTTGTATAAGGCAGCTGGTCCTTCAGTCTTTATGGTTTTCTTGAAACAGTCAAGGGGGCCACTATATAAGTTACCCTTTTGATTATACATTCTTGTAAGAATGACATCCCATGGATTCATGACGATTGCAACACCCAAACCAGCCATTGACGAGGATAAGAAATGCAAACCGAAAGAGTTGTCCTTAACGATATCATTTTTCAACAAGAAGGTCTTGGTCATGTTGTAAACAGGTAATTGTGCTGATGAACCTGCACCAGTACGTATAATTGCAGCATCCATACCACGGTATAATCCTCGAATACCCTCGGCACGGAAAATTCTTAGTAAACCATCAGAAGTGCTCTTGTAATAAGTTTGTTGACCTACATGTTCAACAGCCACGGCCTTTGAAAACGACTGCATTCTGGTCTTCACCAAGAAGAATGGCGAGGCAATCACAGCTCCTGCAATTCCAGAAACAGCCCCTGCCAAAACATTTATAAACAAATTCTGTGGCACTGGATTACCCTCAAAATATGCTCCTGGAGTTATGATTTTAGTAAACATAGCTCTACTGGGTTCGTACAATCCGATTCTACAACCGTTCAAACCTAATTGATAGTAGTAGCCACAGACCAACCCTTGTTGTAAACCTCTCAATCCTTCTTTCTTCCAAATGAGCACAAACGCTTGTGCTGGGTTTTTGTATAGTTTGTGAGCATCCTTTGAAGCCTTGGATAACTCTCCTTGTAATTGCATTCTTGTCTTGATCAACTCAATAGGGTTTGTGAAGGTGACTGCTCCACATGCAGCTATTCCACCGGCAACAAACCCTCCAATTCCTGACACACTTTGAGCATTATTCTTTGGAGCAGCTTTATTAGTTACAGTCTTGTCTATCTTAGAAACCGTGTCACTCATTTCGTTGTTGTTTGATAGAAACAATTATCAACATAAAATTTTTTCAGATAACAACAAAATCCCGGGCCGAAATCGCTGCGATCACGTAACGTCCAGTGACACTACACTAACGTAGAATGGACTCTGAAGTTCCGATACAGTCATCATATACCCAACACTCTATAAACTACAGAGATGATTCAAATACCCCAAAACGCTTGAATTGCTCGTACTATGCAGAAACCTTTATAAATTTTGTCTAGTGGCGTCGCAACTCATCAGTGAAAAAAACGGCTACTTTGAACTGTTAGATAGAATATATAAACATCTTCAACAATGTTACAGGCTAGAATAGCGGCCAAAAAGTCGTCAACGTTACTGCGATGTTTAGCAACCTTTTCACAATCCTCTGTGTTGAGCAAATATCCTATAGGATTAAATCTCTATGGTTATGTCGTAGATAATGTGAGACCCATCCCGGAGTTCTCGTTGGTGGCGGTCCATCTCAAACATGAAAGAACTGGATCGGAGCATTTACACTTAGACTCTCCTAATGATAATAATAACGTGTTCTCAATCGCATTCAAGACAAACCCTCCAGACGCCACTGGAGTTCCTCACATCTTGGAACATACAACTCTCTGTGGATCAGCAAAGTATCCAGTTAGAGATCCATTCTTCAAAATGACCAACAGATCATTGAGTAACTTCATGAACGCAATGACTGGCCATGACTTTACGTACTATCCATTTGCTACCACAAATGCCAAAGATTTCGAAAACTTGATGGACGTGTACCTTTCTTCAGTATTAGAACCGTTGTTGGAGTATAATGATTTCATCCAAGAAGGTTGGAGGTTAGAAAATGAAACTACTGATGATATCAACAGTAAATTGATCTTGAAGGGTGTCGTTTATAATGAAATGAAGGGCCAGAATTCAAACTCTGCCTATTATTACTATATCAAATTCCTTGAATCCGTTTATCCGTCGTTAAACAACTCCGGTGGAGATCCTGAGAAGATCCCTTCACTCCATTATGAAGATTTGATCGACTTTCACAGAAAAAACTACCACCCATCCAATGCAAAGACGTTTACTTATGGGAATTTACCGTTAATTCAACATTTAAAGAAGTTGAACGAAGGATTCCAAAGCTTTGGAAAACGTGTAGGCAGTTTGGATATCAAGAAGCCTATATTTTCTCAAGTGGAAGGTAAAGACAGAACGCCTGGATCCATGAATGTCACAGTTTCCGGTCCATCTGACTCAATGTCCGAAAGACCAATCGAAGAACAATTCCAAACTTCATTAACTTGGAATTTAGGAAATCCTTTGGATGAATCGAATCAATATGAAATCTTCAAATGGAAGGTTTTTAGTTCTTTATTATTTGATGGTCATAGTTCTCCATTCTACCAAGAATTGATTGAAAAGAACGTTTGTGATGATTTTTCTGCAAATTCTGGATTTGATGCTACTACTGCGATGTTGTCTTTAACAATAGGTTTAAATAACTGTTCTAAAGCAAGCGTCGATTCCTTGGAAGAAAATCTCTTGACCATTTTTAAAGAACAAGTTGTTCCAGAGTTGAAGAACCCAGACAGTTCGTACCGTTCAAGAATTGAAGCCATTTTACACCAAATAGAATTGAATTTAAAGAAACATAAACCTGATTTTGGACTTGGCTTGTTGAACTCGATTGTTCCTACGTGGGTGAATGGTGTGGATCCAATAAAATCTTTGGAAGTTGAATCTATTTTATCGAAATTCAAACAAGATTACGAGGAAAACGGAACACAAATCTTCAATAACCTTTTAGAAGACTTTGTATTTAATGCTGAAGTGGAAAAGTTCAAATTCACAATGAAACCAGATGAGAATTTTAATAAGAAATTGATTGAAAGAGAGGAGACTATCACCAACGAGATGGTTAAAACGTTAGATGATGAAGATAAGAAAATGTTATATGAAAGTGGTCTCCAATTATCTGAAAAACAGAAGGAAGAACAAGACTGTGATGTGTTACCAACTTTAACAATGGATGATATTGCAAAGAAGGGTGAATTTCATCCAGTTACTTATACGACAATTAATGATAGAGCTTTACAAAAGCGTGTCGTGGACACCAACGGTTTGGCATATGTTTCTGCTCTGAAGGACATCTCATATATCCCAACCAAGTATTACAAATACCTCTCACTCTTTACGTCCTGTCTTACAAATCTCGCGGGAACTTCGCAGACTTCAATCACTGATTTGGAGACAAAGATCCTGAAACTGACTGGTGGTGTTTCCTTCCATACATCAGTAGTGACGGACCCCTACAACATCAAAAATGTTGGCTTGAACTTTGCTTTAAGTGGTATGGCTTTAAGAGAAAATTCCAGCAAGATTTATGAGTTATGGCACGAGATTTTGACCCTGACAAAATTAGACGCAAACGATGAAGTGGTTCTTGATAAGTTGACCACACTTATCAAAAACATGAGTCAGAACCAATTGAACATCATTGCCGACAGAGGTCATTCTTATGCCAACTGGGCTAGTAATTCTAAGTTGGTTCCTGGGAAATATATCAGTGATATTACCAGTGGATTAACGCAAATCCAATTTGTGTTAGAAATGAACTCGAATCTCGAGAAAAGAGGTCGTGATTATTTAGTTACTGAAATCTTGCCTACTTTGCAAGAGATCCAGAAGTTATTGATTGGAGAAAACGGTTTCAAGTATAGAATTGTCGGTGATAAATCAATCGTAAGCGAAAATGAAGAGTTGATTCAAAAATTCGATGACTCTATGAGAACTAGTGACGAGAAATCAACAAACGAATTACAGGTTTTGGTTAACGCATTCAATTCCAACTCACTAGGAATCAATGCTGGACAGCAGACATTAATCAACCTTCCTTTCCAAGTTGGCTATGCTTCTTTGGCTAAAGTGGGTGCTGAATATGTCAGCAAAGATGGTGCTTCGTTGCAAGTGTTATCACAACTATTATCGTTCAAACATTTACACTCTGTAATTCGTGAATCTAATGGTGCATATGGAGGAGGTTTGAATTATGATGGGTTAGGTGGTACATTAAATTTCTATTCGTATCGTGATCCAAATGCTTTGAAATCGATTGAAGCATTTAAAGATTCGTTTACATATGGAATTTCGAACACTTGGGAACCAAAGGACTTACAAGAAGCCAAGATGAGAATCTTCCAAAGCGTTGATGCTCCTACAAACGTTGCGAGTCAAGGTTCTACTGAATTCCACGACGGAATTACTGATGATATGAGACAGGAAAGAAGAGAAAACTTCTTGAATGTCAATAATCAAGACTTGATCGACGTGGTTAACAAGTACTTGATAAATAATGACCAGAACCAAGTCACTGTAATCGGTGACAATGATATTTTTAAAGTGGATGAGACTAAGTGGTCCATCCGTAATTTAAAGGTTTAGACTGTAAATAGAATAAATAATGAAGTGGATGGATTGGTGTGGTGAGTAGACTGACGTTTTTTGTAGTAGCTAGCGGGATATCTGGTGAGAAGACTGACGGTTACCTCGTTATAGCTAGGATATCTGTCGTTATTCTCGTGTCGCAATTACAATTCCTTATCAAATGCATTAATCGTGAATTAAATTGTATACAAGAAAGAGAGTATATTTACAAGAGTCTAACGAAAGATAGTGAACCGACCATAAAGTAATGGCCACATTGTAGATGATTTGTAGAAGATTTCCTCATGTTCTAGAGTGATATGGTGAAATTTGGTAGATCGATGAAATTTGAAATCTGATAAATCTGGAAGACAGATATTTAAAATAGCCTGAAAGTGATCCAGAAACTCAGTAAACTAAGCAGGTCCGATTCATAACAGTGCATACTAACACACCTTAGAATCTTGCTATGAATTTCATGAGATTTCTGAAGAATCCATGAATTTTCAGATCGAGAGTTTTCAGATCTGAGTTGGAATGGTGGATAAAGAGACTTCAAATATCACCAAACAAGTTATAGCAAGAAGAATAAACATGTGACCATTTAGTTGAGCTGACGTTTAACTTCACCTTATCTAGTCTTACCTAAGCTTTCTAGCAAAATCTTTTGGTGGCAAATCTGGAACTCTTCTTTTTCTGTCTTCTGTGAACAAGCAGTGTCTCTTTGCTCTTGGGTCGTATAAAATCAAATTCATTTTGGCTTGAGCTCTTGGAATATTGAACCACTTCTCGTATCCGGTCTTGGCTGATGAGACAAGTTTCACCATAGTGTAGGCGGACTTTGGTTTAGCCATGTTTGTGAGGATGAAGTGTATTGGTTGTTAGATAATTGATGAAGTTGAACTTTTCACTTTTCTACAGAAACGTTGACTTCCCAATTGGGAGATATATATGTGCACATCCTTTTATATGTTTATAATGTCGCAGGTGGGATGTCGCGATGTCGCGCTCCGAATCGACAAACAACGCGTTCAACAATCATGAAAATTCTAATGGACACCAACCACAAAACAACAACAAAATCTGGCAACCACTAGTTAGTATAGGTTCTTCATAATTCGTTCACAATCATCGACTAGGTTATTCTGAATCATCTACATTTTTCCATCAACTTAATTCTCCAGATTATCCAAACTCCCAGGACTAATATGAGATCATTCATTTTCCTTATAAGTTTCTTCATCTACTTGGTAAGTGCTTTGCACTTGGAAGTTCCAGCATTGCCACGTCCTGATCCTGTTTGTATTCGTGACTTTGCACAACAAGATCAAATGGTTGTTGTAAACCTTGTGACTGACGGTAGAGTGGGTGATGGCCAACAATTGGATTTAACTATCACCGACACTTTAGGTAACGAACACAGAAAGCAAAAGAATATTGCTGGAAAAGTGAAAATCGCCTTCACCAGTCAAAGCCACGTAGCATTTGACGTTTGTTTCACAAATAAGCAAGATTCTTCCAGACACATCAAGGGACAACATCTTGCTAGAAACATCGAGTTGGAGATTGAAAGTGGTGCTGCTGCCAGAGACTGGAATGCCGTTCAAGCCAGTGAAAAATTGAAGCCAGTTGAACTTGAATTGCGTAGAGTTGAAGAATTGACCAAGGAAATCGACGACGAATTACAATACTTGAAGAAAAGAGAAGAAAGAATGAGAGACACCAACGAATCTACCAACTCCAGAGTTAAGTGGTTCTCTATTTTGGTCATCTCCGCCTTGATTGGTTTAGGTTTATGGCAAATTCAATACTTGAGACACTATTTCAAGGTTAAACATATCATCTAAGCGTAAGGTGATGGTTCCATAATATGACGATGTTATTACGAGTGGAATACGCGTCAGATACATGTGATTTACATATCGTGACCGCTGGAATTCTAAGTGTTTCAGTGGAGCTTTTGGTTGATCTTGTTGTCGTGGAGTCACTCATTTAGCTTATTTCTTGAAAATCAGTTGTCAACTTTGCTTGTCAATTAGCTCAACCGATTCCAAAACATATTTCACCCAACATACTTCATCACTGCTTGCTCTCGTGTATAAAAATATATCATTATTATCGTATGCTCTATTAGGCAAGATTTGTGGAGGCACCACGAACGCGTCAATCCCTGTAAATGTCATATCCAGAAATACTTACTGACCTTTGTAACTGTCAATGTAATTAGTAGTGTTCGATACGTAGAATATCTTTAACTAGAAGAGATCTTCATTATGCCAGAAATGTTCACTAAAGATATCCAGATATGTCGTTGCGAATTCAAACGTTTCCGATGGAAATACCTCTCTAACTCGCCCGCTAAGCAACGAAGCTCTCAAAATATCAGCGTCCCTACAGCTGTTTCGCATTATTGATAAATCCCCCTGTTGATCCATAGCCTCCAAATCATTCAATGCCAAATTCAACATCCACTCAAAAAGGAAATTCAACTTTTGCCATGCTTGTTCGAACTCTGAGCTGGATTTGAAAGTCTCATCTTCAATAACTTGAAGGTAAATGTCACGGTCATTTATGGTAGATAGAATTTGGGTAATATTGGTCAATTGCCAGTGTGTGTCGTTTTCAATATAATCTTCCAATTCTTCCAGTTGCTCGCGGAGATTAGATGGTCTGGTTGATGGAACGGGGTTTTGCCGAAGACTTATTTGATGATCTACTTTTGTTGAAGGGGATTTATGTTTCTTTGATTTCATGGGTTTACCTGAGTCATCGATTAAGCGTTGGATCGTGAACTTCTCAACCTCTGCGATTTTTGTAATATCCAACAAGAGCGTTTCTGCCAATTCTGTAAGCAACGAAATCTGATACTTTAAAGAAATAATGTTTTCACTATACGAAGGCAGCGAATAGAATTCTCTCATATATATCCAGTCTATAGCCATGAATCTATGACATAACTCAATAATCAAGATAGTGGGCGAGAGATGGATATCAGATTTTTTATTTGCACCCACGATAGAACCACCTGAGAAGTATAGAGCACGGTAGTAGACAAGTAAAATTATTTTGAATCGTAGTTTCATCGAGTTAATATTGTCTGTATGCTCAACATTGGATTCTATATCCAGAAACTGTTCCTTAACTGATGAGTCCAGCTTTATGAGAAATTTCTCTCTCTCATAGCATGATTGAGGAATTTCATTACTTTTCACACCGAGACCATTGAAGACATATTCGACTATTCTATCGTACCAGTCGATTTGCAGCGATCCTAGTTGTGTCATTAGGTTCAGGATAAGAAATTTAGAATTTTCTAAATGGCCCAAGATTACACTTCTTGAAGAGTTTTTGGACTTGAAGAATGATCGTATGGGGTCATGAGACTTTACAAGAAGTTCTTGAATATCTGGGTCATTTTTGATGCCGTTGATGAGGTCGAAGCTTAGAAAGTCAAATATGAATGATAATAGTTCATGGTGCGTGATATACACAGAATGAAAGGCAGTGAAAGAACAGTTGGCGAGAAGCCTGCTGAGGTTAGTGGACTTGTCTGCGCAATAAAACGTCCAGTTGATCAATAGCCAGATATTAAATCTATGGTTTAGCTTCGGATTCAACTTTATACTTAAGATATCTTCGTCAAAGACTTTTAAATTCTTCCAGTTCAACGCTGGATACGAAATTGGAGTTGCAGATCTATTAGGCTTTGATTTCTTCTTAGGTCGGGGTGAGGTTGGTCTAGGCGACGAATCCCGCTCACTGGAAATGTTGGAGAATAATGCAGCAGAATTATTAAGGCCTGATATGCTATTTGTAACCGATGTAAATAAATTGGAAGACAGTTGATTCGGAACTCCATGAAACTTTTTGAGTTCTTCTTCCATTTTTGTAGTTGAATCCAAGATAGTCATATCATCTTCCGAGTCACTCACTACTTCGTCGGCTATAGTATCATCACTGCCGATAGGTGAAGATAAATGTGAAGCAGTTTTTTTTTGAAAGAAATTAAGTATAGTAGTCTGATGTTTTACTGGTGATAAGGTTAATGAAGATCTCGGTTTAATCAACGGACCCGTGGATCTGGTCTTCTTTCGAACATAATTCTGGACTATGAAATCTTTAAAAAGACTCACAAATCGTTTGTATAGAATTTGAATCAGTGGATCGTCGGAGTGTATTCTTATAATGGAAAGATATTGTTGTAGAAGCCAGATACTTCTATCTCGTAACGGGGATTTGCTCAAACTATTGTAGTAGTCTTCATTTAGTTTCTTTACGTAGTTGTTTGTGGTTGTCAACCCTTCAATATTTGGGTTCGTATTGGTCCAGTTCGTTTCTGGACTACGCGATGCTATTGTGATTATAACTCGTAAGGTCTGTTCAGAAGGGATCTTAAAGTTAGCATATGGTGAGGCAGAATTGGCTTTAGAGCTTTCGATATTACTTCGAAATGTCGTTTCAAGATGAGTTAGTAATAAGTCAAACTGAGTCAAGTTATTGAGGTTGGTCGGTTCATCTGATGGCTGCTTAAATTCTGGAATGATCAGATCTATGAATTCTGATTGCGACTCAACATACGTAGAGAGGGAAAAGAGTATGTGAGGATCCATTACAGGATAGTGCTTATGTTAAGATTTCAGATCTTTGAGCTCGAGATAATCTTCACGTATTAATACTTGAATTATTAAGTGAATTGTTAATTGAATTGTTGAAATGGGGGCTAGGTATGAATTGTTGAAGGATGGAGGTGGGTATAAATTGTCCCTTGTAGATCAATAATTATCGGTTATTTAACCCCTGAGACCTTAGATATATCGAATACTTAACGATGAAGAACGTCAAATTGATCCGGTAGAACTTTATGGGTTTTATTTGGCGTTTGTTGTTGAATACACCACTAAGAATAGAAATGTCCAAGTGCTGCAATCATAGAGTGATACTCCGATCCCTGAATTGCTATTAGTGACAAATGTGTTGAAGAACTTGTAGTGTTGCAACATCAAGAAGCGATGCGAACGCTAAATTTGATTTCCCCAGACGATTTCAATCACGTTCAAGATCCACACTTCTATTCATATGTCAGTAACTGTGAGTATACGCTTGGTAGGGGATACTAAACAATACTAACATCTAGTTGCATACTAAAACTGGGCCAATAAAAGTTGAATTGGTGGTGTTTGATGCCCAACAAGTGAACCACGTCGAGAACTTCATAAAACACTGTGCAAAAGGAACTTACAACAACAATTTGTTATTACGATATATTCCTGAATTCATACTTCAAACAGGAGATCCAGAAAATACCGGAAAGTCATCCAATGCTAGTGATACGTCTAAGAACGATGAAAGAACCATAGATCGATATTTCACTCTTCGTGAGATGCCACAAGCCAAACGAGGATCGGTATTCATGCTTAATAACAAGGATAACGAAGGGCTACTAGGATCCCAATTCTTCTTATCTCTTTCTGAGAAGTATAAGGACACCTTGAACAGTACAGATTACACATTAATAGGGGAAGTGATAGATGGGTACGGAGCGTTAGAAGCCATAGAACAAGACGAGGAGTTGAACGATCCACAAAAGATGAAGAAGAATGGAAAGGTCAGAGGAAAATGGAAGAAAGAGATCTGGTTGACCCATGTGGAAATACATTATAATCCATTTGCATAAGCTATGACTATTATGTATCTTAAATGATAACATTAGTTTTCAACTCATCAACACTATATACTTTTAAGGACTATTCATGATACTATTGAAGAGTTTCACTATTAAAGTATTATTATTCATTCACTAAGAATCAATATAGAATGAGCTTGGTACTATTTGGTGGTTTTGTATTTGAGAGCTTTTGATATCAGTTGTATTTGAGGCTTCTTATCACTCTATTTGCTTCTATCAATCTTCTTTCTAATCTAATTCTCCCAAATTTCCAAGTATATCAGCAAAATCCTTGAATGTCACACAAGTCCCAACTTTTGGCTTGGTGAAATCAAAATTGAGCAAATGTCCCAGAGAATCAGTAGAGCTACAACTCAACATATCAATTAGCAATGAGTCACTAAATGAAGATTTGGCATCATGATCTAGATTTAGTACTAGTTTAATCTTCTTCAAGTCTGGTAAGCTTAAGCGGAAATCTAATACTGCTGATTCTTCCAATGTCTGTTCGGTAGCTGCTGTTACAAAAAGTTTCCAGCTTTCATAAATATGTTGGTAGTTGTTTCTATACTTGACAAGTCTATTGACATTCTTTAGCAATTTGTCGATATCGATAATGTCTATAATGTTGTTGATGTTATTAAGAGTAACGGTGACGGTATATGCTTTCACCAAGTTTATAGTTGTGTATTGTTTGATGTTCGCTATATCGAACTGGAGGTCATGGACTGGTTTCATAAATTCATAGTAGTAATCAATGGACCGTAGAATATCATTGACAAAGGTTTTGGGTATTTTCAATAAATCAAATAGTTGTGGAAGTTGGTGGAGATAGAGATCCTGTGTCTCGATGGTTAGTTCGGCATAAACATCGAGGATTTCATCTTCGATTTCGGGGTAAAGGCTCTCGTATTTGGAGGAGATGGTGAAGTCCCGTTTCTTGACCATATTGTTTTTAAAGATAAAGTGGCACAGAACACGGTTACTATAGTGGACTGAAGTTTGACTCGTTTGATAAATTATTGATATAGTTGAGATGTCTCTAATGGATGCCTCTAAATCAGTATATCGTGTCTATAAGTTCATGGATCTGAAGACTTGTAATTCAGACAATGACTTTCAGAACCTTTAGCGGTATTGTTCTAATTACTAATCAGATAGGAATAGTCTCATGGAAGATCTGAATTTCGGTTAAATAACGCGTTTATATAAAAGAACTGATATCAGCCGTATTCTCAATTGTGCGAATTATTCAATGAATACCCCTGCTGTCGCCACCACCTTGGTTGAGGTGACTGAAAAACTACCAATCCAGCCACCAGCAAGAATCTTCTTTAAAAATGAATACCAACAACCGTCAGGGAGTTTTAAGCTAAGAGGTATAGGCAATTTAGTGGGACATTCTATCACAGAAGCCAGAGAATTGGGCAAAATGGAGGTGGAAGTGTTTTCATCTTCGGGTGGAAATGCTGGACTTGCTGCTGCTTATGCTAGTAGGCACTATGGAGTGCCTTGTACTGTGGTTTTGCCAACTACAAGCAAACCAGTGGTTATTGAAAAGCTTAAAGAATTGGGGGCTAGAGTTGAGGTTCATGGAGCACACTGGGGAGAAGCAGATTCGTATTTGAAAAACCATTTGATAAAAGCTACCCCTTCGTCTACGTATCCAGTGTATTGTCATCCATTCGACGATCCGATTGTCTGGCAGGGCCATGCAACTATGATTGATGAGATTGTAGAACAATTAGACCAGGATAAATCTCGTATAAAAGGAGTCGTCTGTAGCGTAGGAGGAGGAGGACTTTATAATGGGATTGTGGAAGGTTTAAAACGTCATGATTTGCACTTTCCTGTTCTTGCACTAGAAACCAACCAAGCTCCAACGTTTCATAAATCTGCCGAGGCTGACAAGATTGTTCATCTTGACAATATTACTACACTTGCAACATCTCTAGCTTCTCCATATTTGTCTGAAAAATCGTTGCAGAACTTCAAAACTCATCCAACTTCATTACTTTTATTAGACGACAAAGATGCTTTACAAGGGACCCTTGATCTCTATGATAACTTTGGTATATTGGTTGAACCTGCATGTGGTTTAACAGCTTCACTAGCATTTAGTTGTCAAGACCAACTTACAAATCAATTTGGAGACCTCTCGAGAGATCAGATCATTGTCTTCATTATCTGTGGTGGATCTGCTACTAACTTAGATACATTAGAGGAATATCGTAGACTCGTAAATATGACGTAATTAAATTATCACAGTCAATTTCGCACTCCAAATGCGTGGAGATATTAGAATTAAGAATTAAGAAAAGAATCTAGAAATATATAGTCCTTCACAAAGATAGAATTGTCGAGTACGCCTCAACATGTCTAGACCCTCTAACTTAAACTCATCAAGTTGGAGACCTCTGTGGAACAATAACAATTCTAGCGCTAGTGTTGATGAAAGTGGCAACTTCAAACATTCTAGAGCAACTTCCCCCATAACCGGGGTAAACAAGAGAAAGAACTCGTCAAATACGAAGGAATTAACGCTGAAATCATCATCAACCTCATTATCTTCAACTGCAGCATCCAATTGGCTAGGCTGGACGTCAAGAAAAGAAATCGATAACCCTACACCCACCGAATCTGAACATGATGACGAGGACGCTGGCGACCAAGCAAATGAAGACGATGAAGACTATATTCCTGATGATTTAGGCGACGAAATAGATGATCATGTCACTCAAAACGACCGGAAAAAGAGTTCATCTTCTACATGGAATTTCTGGAATAGAGAAGCTGCTAGTTCTGGAAACGGCGACAACAACAATAACAATAGTAATAATAGCAATAATAACAATAAGGATTCCAAGGATTCTAAAGAAATAAAGGAAAAGATCGTTTCCACTGCAAACACAATATTAAACTCGTCTCCTTCTCTTAAACAAGATTTACAGTTTTCAACACCAAAAGTATCAAACTCAAAGGATAAAATTGATTCTGAAGATGCTAGCCCACCTCCGAGCAAATCAGATGAGGGTGATGATGCAGTTTTGTATAAGCCTCATGATAACTCACAACAATTCAATCAGATCAATACTCATAAGAATGAGAACTTGAGAGAAAATGTGATTGTTCCCAATTGGAATCTGTGTTTACCAGCACAGTCTTCGTTGCTCTCTAACACTGCAATTTCAAGTATATTTGGAAGCCTGTCTACTTCTAATCAGAACAATGCACCTCCTTCAAAAATGGACTTGAAAAACTGGAGACAACTTATAAGTCAGTTGTCGTCTCGTTTAGGATTTAGTTCTCAGTCTTTGACCAGCGTTGTTAAAGGAGTAGAACCAAACAAAGATGAAAAGATAGATCCTGTTCAAAAGGAATTCAATTTGTTAGTAGAAAGAACATATAAGCTATATGGCAGATCTCTAGCCAAACTACCACCGCATAAAAGGGCTTGCTTACCAAACTACAACAAGTACTACAGCAAATCAGATGATGAAGAAAAGTTCAAGTATAATCAAAGATCACAATATGAAGAAGATGAAAGTGATCCTAACGCTATTTCCATCACAAACGATCCAATGGGAAACTTGTTAATTAACCATAAACCAAGAGTTAATGCATTCAAAGATACCGAAGTTATGTCGTATAAGTCTGGACCATTACAAAAGATTAAAAAGATCTTGATTATTGGTGTGCATGGATTCTTTCCAACTAGAATGATTCGTCCCTTGATTGGTGCACCAAAAGGAACGTCTCTAAAATTTGCCAACGAAGCTGAAAAGGCAGTTATTCGGTATTGTATCGAGAATAATTTAGTCAATGATCAGGAATCAAATGTTAGTATTCAAAAGATCGCTTTAGAGAAGGAGGGAAAAATCTTCGACAGGGTAAGTTTCTTTACAGATATCTTGACCAAATGGAAAAGCGAATTGAATGATGCAGATTTCATATTTATTGCATCACATTCCCAAGGATGTGTGGTGTCGATCATTTTATTGGCAAAGTTGATAAAGCTCGGGATCTTGAAAGATCCAACCAAGAAACGGATTGGTATTCTAGCAATGGCAGGAATCAGCAATGGTCCTTTTTATGGTACGGATAAATCGTTTTTTATGAAGGCTTACTCCGCCATCGAACATGACTCGTTGTTGGAACTTTTTGAGTTAACCAAGTTCACCAGTGAACAATCGTTGGTATATAAAGAATCAACCCAAATCATTATCAATGCGAATGTGAAGATATGTTTTATTGGTTCAATCAATGATCAGCTAGTTCCGCTTTACTCGGCTTTGGCATCACATGTGTTTCATCCTAATATTTACCGAGCATGTTATATTGACCATTCATCACAAACGCCCATTTTCATTCAAAAGCTAGTTTCACTTTGCTGTCAGCTACAAAATTTGGGATACTTCGATAGCAATGTTTTAAAAGAATTAAGTACTTCTTTGGCAGGACCATTAACAGGAGGCGGCCATTCTAAAATTTATAATGATGGTAAGGTTTATGATTTGGGGGTGAAATTTGTTTTGGATACAGACGACATTGTGATTCCGTCTACCAGTACATCCACACTCCTTAGTAATGAAAATAATTCCATGAAAGAGTTGGTGATAAGTGGAATTGGCACTTATGGATCAACTGATACAGCCTCTGGATTCGGAAACGAAACCCAAATCCCCATTTCTAACCAGGTCTTCATCAAGGAGTATAATGTCGGGAAAATTGGCACCAACCCATTCTTGTTGCCTTGGTGTCTTCGTGGATTGTTATTCAATATCGAAAAGAACTGGCCAAACAATTCCAAGTTGATCACGGTGGAAAGTGGAAATGAGTATGGTAAAAATGGATATGTTGAGATCAATGATCTTTACGAACTGTTTGAAAACTGGAAACCTGACTCCAAAATCTTGAAGGAGCTCAAGTTCAAACTTAACGGTCTTAGAGCAAGTAAACTATGAATGAGCATAAGTTCAAATTTGAAGGTACGAATTACAGATAATTTTGCAGTTGTATCTTGAATATCATGAATATCTTGAATATCATGAATATCTTGTCGTAGAGGGGCTAACTCGTTATCATCAAACCACTTAATGTCGTCCCAAATCTGTCTCCATGACTTAGTTGGTGTTTGAGTCGTTTAGTCTATTTTCGGCCTTGGAGCAAGCAAATTGCGAATGAGCTCAAGTTCAAACTTAATGGCCTCAGAGCAAGCAAATTCTAAAGGAGCTTAAGTTCAAACTTAACGGTTTAGAGCAAGCACTCTAACTATTTATACTAATCAATCAATATATTGTAGACAATAAAGGTATTGATATTGACTAATGAAAGATCCAGGGTTGAAACATTTCTATTGTAAATGCATCTATACAGAAGAACCCTCCATGAAGCTTAAACCTCGCTATTTACTGTAGACTTGGTATTTAACTGCTTCTAACAGCCTAAATTTCGAAATATTCTACGATTGATTTCACAATTTTGCAAATACGATTACTTAATATTACGCTTAGAACTAACGGTCTAAGACTTACATTCTAAGATATTCAATCTAAGATATTCATTCTCTGATATATGTGCTTAATCTTTTTAATTATAGAAAGTTCTTTCTAATTGAAAGTTCTTTTTAATTATATAAAGTTTCGAAATAGGCCGGACACGCGTTTTTGGGCTCAAACCATAATTCAATCAAAACAAATCAAACCTACAAAAGTGTTCCAAAAACACTTCTAGACAAGTGAAGACGACATCTCCAAAGCTTCTATAGTATCCAGAGGATAAATGAGTTCTAAATTGGAGTCTAGCGGTAATGGTGGCATTTTTTCGCCGGCGCTTCAGGACCCTGCAACCCCAGATTCGTCTGATTCAAATGACGAATTAAAATATCCAGACGTGGAAAAGAAGGGAAGACTCTATCAAGGATCGGTACATTTCTCAAACTGTGATATTATCAAGTTAAACAAGCTTTTGCCCACAGCGATAACATTTTCTCGGTTGAAGTCTAATTTTGTGACAAACCTGACCATGGCCCTACTAAGTACTATAATGAAAGGCAAAACATCACAACACAAACCATGGATGCTTAAATTCTTGGTCTATGTCTTTTTGTTCTTTCCTGAGTCGTGTCAACAGGCCTTGAATGCACTGCAGGAATATACACAAGGCGAAGACGCAGCGATATCAAGATTGATAAGTTCAACTGAAGTTTTGAAGCAGAAGAATTGGACCAGTGAAGAAATAGAATCCTTATTTGGTCTTTGTTTCACTGATTTGACAAGAAAATCAATCGAATTACGCCTATTCAACAGATCTTTGGATGAAATTAACCTTGCTATCCAAGAATACTCAACTACCATTCCGTGGACCCAACAGGAATTGCGTATTCTCCATGAATATGCAGATGATGTTGAACATGTTGTGCATAATTTACCTTGCAGAACCCGTACAGAAATACAGAAAAGAATCGATGAATATGTATCGAACCAACCTGAAAGGAGAGACTCTTCAAATCTACCTGAAAAGAGAGACTTTTTAAAACTACAAGACTATTCAAATCTTCCTGAAAATATCAATGAAATTGAAACTGAAGAAAATAAAATCAACTCTTCAAGTATTGACAGTTTTCCAGATATACAATTCGCCGATACTATGACTGATATAATAAGCCCTATACCTGAAGTAATAAGCCCTCTAACTGAAGTTATAACCCCTACAACTTTAAACCAAAGTGATAAAACTGTTCAGAAATATTTAAGTCTCGCTATTTGCCATGATCTCACACTAGATGCTCTAACAAAGATATTCCCAACACATGAATTACCAGAGGTTTTAAATATGGTACGATCTTTTCCTGATTTCAAAGATCACGAGCTTACAGCGGGTGAAAAGGTTCGCATGAAAGAATTGGTAAAGATAAATGCATCTCTTGATGAAATTGCATCCCAACTTCCTTGCAGAAATGAGCAATTCTTGCAAGAAAAGCGTAAAGATTACTTCTGCATTGGTGTTAGGAAAACAAACTTCACATCTGCCACAGAGCAGTTGATTTATGAAGCTCAATGGCATATGCTTACTTCTGGTACCAATTCAAACGATTCAAGAAGATCGAGAAGAAGAAAGCATGAAACGGATTTGCAAGAATTGCAAGATCAGGTATCGAAATCTAAAAAGAAGACAGTGAAAGTAAAATCCGAAGAATCTGCTACACAAATAGAAGCCCGTCTACAAAAGATGGAAATTAAAATAAAAGAAAAAGAAGAAAGAAAATTACAGATTCAACAAAAGAGACAGCAGAATAGAGAAAACAGGGCGCTAGGCTTGGTAGCACCAAAGCCTAAGTCTCGTAAATTCCTAAATGACTTGATCTCGGGCTGTACTCATTTCCAATCGGTTAGTGGAGACAAAAAGCCAGTGGAAGTGGGCCAAAAGAGGCGAAGAATTAAGCCTGAAATTTATCAGTCAGAATTGAAGACCAGGCCACGCCAACAACGCAAGAATGAGATTAAAAACATGATAAAATTGCAAAATCAAAAGGTCTCTCAAAAGGTTTCTCAGGACAAGATAAGTGCTAAAGTAAAGAAAAGTATACCAGAAATAAAGCCCGAAAACGACAAGCTGAATATGAAAAGAAGCAAGAATCATCCAGAGCCAATTTTTGAAGAGGAAATCATCAAATCAGAAGAGGTGGAAGAAGACTTTGTTAGTCCATATGATCCTACTGACATTAATACGGACACTCTCGTGCCACTCAATAATCGACACCTCTTTGTATCTGAGTTCTACAAAGCAGATCCAAATTGTCCTTATATTGACTTTCATGATAATCCCAACTCTGATTCTTATGAAATAATGGCCGCCATGGATACCAAAGTCTTATTTGATGACGACTTGGCGTATCACATTGTACAGTCACATACTAAAAATTATCGTTCATTACCCATCTCGTTCCCATCGTTGATGGATCCTAGTAACGACAAGCAACTCAACCCCATCAACAAAGTGAGGCTAAGATTCTTACTCTACCCTCAACATACAGAACTGTTTGTCTTGGGCCAACCAAAAAGTAATGAGTTGGATCCGGTGTACGAGATCATCAAATTAATGATGATCCACTGGGCATTATACTTTTCACATTCCGAAAAACTCAAAGAGTTTATTTCAACGTCATACTGTAAGAAACTAGAACTTTCAGTCGAGGAAAACGACTTTGGTGTATTTGTTGAGACTATTGATAGATGGAACTTGCTCATGCTAGAATTATCACCAAACACCAGTGGTGTAATGGAAATCAAGCAGAATGGAACCGTCCATTTGAATGCGGAAATCAAGAAATACCTCGGACCCGATGAAAGTCTGGTCCCAAGCCTAAAAGACTTGGAATTGGAATTGGAATTGTTCTATCTGGAAATTATTCTTGAGAATATCAGTCCGTCGTACCAACTAATTAAGACTGAAAGTGTCCCCAAACAACATATGTTTGAATATGGAATAGAAATTCCAGACGTTCTCGCTACAGAAATGAATCCTCTCAAACCTGACAATTATACCACTTCATTCTTCCAGAGGTTGCAAGAGAAAACTGATGTTTCCAGATTTGCCATTCAACAGATTTTGCTAAGAGTATACTCGCGAGTTGTGTCTACAGATTCTAGAAAATTGCGGTCATATAAGGCATTTACGGCCGAGGTTTATGGAGAACTCTTGCCTTCGTTTACTAGTGAAGTTTTGGAGAAGGTGAACTTATTGCCTAGTCAGAAATTCTATGATTTAGGATCTGGAGTTGGAAATACCACGTTTCAGGCAGCTTTAGAGTTTGGAGCAGCTGTGAGCGGAGGCTGTGAGTTAATGGAGCATGCTTCAAAGTTGACTGAATTGCAACAAGGATTGATGGCTAAACATTTATCGTTGTTTGGATTGAAAGAATTGAATCTAGACTTTGCTTTGCTGCAGAGTTTTGTTGATAACGAAAAAGTCTGTAATTCTGTGCTAGACAGCGACGTGCTCATTATCAACAATTATCTCTTTGATGTCAATTTGAACACAAGCGTGGGGAAACTTCTTTATGGACTCAGACCGGGCACAAAAATCATTAGTTTGAGAGACTTTATACGTCCAAGATATAAAGCTTGTGGAAATACGGTGTTTGATTATCTCCGAGTGGAAAAGCATGAAATGAGCGATTTTCTAAGCGTTAGTTGGACGGCCAATAAAGTTCCGTATTTTATATCTACTGTTGAGGATCATGTTTTGCCAGAGTATTTGAGTAAGGAGGGATCTCCTGAGAGTAAAGAAGGCTTGATTGAGAGTAAAGAAACATCTCATGATAAAGAACCATCTCATGTTACTAAAGAAGGCTCTCCTGATACTAAGGAAGCATCTCCTTTACTATTCTCCTGATAAAGATATCCCGATCTCAAATGATTGTGTATATACAGTCGATTTATGTCCTAGAATAAGTGTTTAGCACATATTGTGGTTCATTGTCGTCCATTCACCCTGTTCATGATACAATCTCCCTATTTGGAACCCTCATCGATTCACTGTTGTACAAAAATTGTACTATATCGTATCGATACGTTGTTATAACTCTTAAAATTGTATTTTATTGTATTTTATTGTATTTTATTGTATTTCTACTTGTTATACGTCATAAAAATGTATTTTATCGTATTAATACGTGCACTTAGTCGATCCGTCGTGAGATCCCAGAACTTCGACGTACCTTACCAAACGTTTCAGCTGAAGAAATTTACAAGTATGATATTAGAGCCTCAATCGAAACCAGTGCCCTCAAGAACGTAGCAACCAAAAACGTTTAGAATTCATGTTTAATGCCTTTTAATAATTAGTTCGGGACTCTGTCAAGAAATCTCGGATGTGAATAAGTAGAGCTAGTAGATAATATTTAGTTCGGTACGAATAATGTCAAGTAAATGATTATAATCTTCTGACTATAAATTAATGAAATAGACGGTGCAAATATTCACTACTGGTGGAATATGCATAAAATTCACTAACTATTAAACTTCACTAACTACTAAACATCACTAAATAGTGGAAATATTCACTACTTCAATTATTCATTATTATGTTTCATTAATTGGCTGCAAATATTCACCAACAGCCGAAAATGTCGTTTTTTGTCGCAAACCTTCAGTATTTAAGCTGCAAAATAAGCGAGCTCATATCGATTTCCTATATGCAGTACATTAATATCGGTAGATTCATCTAGTGGAATATTGACTAGAAATGTCTCTACTTCTTTAGCCAGAATCTAGATCAACCCGGCATGGCCTCAGCATTTTTGTATATGAATTCCCAGTGATATTAAGAAGTAATTACCCACAATATTCTACTCGGAGTATTGATTACGTAATCATCCACATAATTACATAAAATTGTACTATAGTATTAATACGTTGTTACAACTCTTTGTATTATATTATATTGATACTTGTTATATATCTTAATAAGTACATTTAAATCATCGCTGGACCGATCATTTTATGAAAGTCTTGATTTGTAGAGTAATTCTGGTTCTATCACCCATAAAATCCAATAAAATACTGACCGAAGCAAGTATTTGTGAATTAGAGTGTCTATAATAGTGGATAAGGAGAGTTTAAAATAATGAATGAACCCTCAACCCATATGAGTATCATTTGAATCTTTAATTAGTCTTCATTGAAGCTTGCATATTCGACTCTCCACTAGGATCTCCACTAGGATCACAACTAAGATCCCCACTACGATATGTGATACTTTATTTGTCCAGGGTGTAAGTCCATCTCATAATAGTGGCATCGAGAGCTTAAATTCCAATCATATTCGCCAGTACTCGGAGTTATTATACTAGAGAGTTAGATTAGATACTGATGGGTAGTCTCATGAATCCCAGAAATATGAGAATTTGCTCAGTATTAATTATTTCTGCTTTTAATTCACAAATATTTGAGCATTGATCAGTATTCATTATTCAAACTCTTTTAATTTACAAATACTTCGCTTCGCTCAGTATTTACTTACCATATGCTCACCATTTTCTCAGTATTATTATTCAAAACTCTTCTAATTCACAATATTCCCCATTTTCTTTAAACCCTTTTCTTCTTGTTGTCAATTTCGTTCAATTTGGATTCTTCGTAGCCTCTTTTGGATCCCAAGATAGGCGTGGTGTTTGAGGGCTCGACCGATCCTATTCTAGAGCTGGAATTAGACCCGCCAGCTTGTTTTACCTTCTTCTTTACTTGCTGAGGTCCGTCCAATTCCCTAGTTACTGCAAGAAGTAAAGTGTTGATTCTTCTTCCAAGTTCCTGAGGGCTTCTTGATAATATAAACCAGTCAAATTTGAAGAGGTCGCTGGCCAAGATTCCTTCTTTAACCTTTTCTAAAAGATTCTCACTGAACAATCCATATTTGTAAACGCTGTAAAGAATAAACCTGTCCTCTGCCTTGGAATACACTCTTTTTGAGTTGTTGGGTGGGTATTGAATCTTCAAATCTTCTATAGGATCGACCAAGTTTTCCATTTTTATTGATAATAATCGTTGTTGGTTCAATAATTTGGCTAATTTCTTTTCACTGGATTCGATTTGTGATAAATATTTATCATAGCCTTCTATTTCTCGGTACGACTCCCAAAACTTCTTCAGATACTTCTGGACATCGACCTCAGATTTGTTACCCAAAGCTTTAGATATCTTATCATATGCATCTCGTCCATACTTTGCGGAAGCATGAATAAAATTGGTAAAATCTCTTCTAGTCCAGCTATGGAAACTTTTCTCCAATAGAGTGTTTTTCAATTCTATTTCTTCTTCGGTGAGTGGGATTACATCGTCAACCTTTCTTTGTTCTACGTCTCTCAATGCTGCCCTGGGAGTATCTTGCTTGAACTCTTCCGCAACAAACTCTTCGTCGCTGTCACCAAACTCATCCAATGTGAATTTATATCCGATTTCCTTCTTAAACAGAAGCTGTTCTCGTTCCAACAATTCTGCCAACCCTTGTGGGAAGAATTGGTGATCTTGAATATTGTAAGCTTTGGGTGCTCTTAACTTGACCATTGATGAGTTCTTTTGTGTGGACGGTGTCTTGAGCACATCTTTATAATAATTATCAATAGAATACATTTGTTCTTTTCTTTCTCTTTTTGACGGATTGATCCACGAGAAACCTGAAGAATTCGAGTCCTTCTTAGAAAAGTTTTGCCCATTCCATTCATAAGTGGATGAATCAGATGTGAAGTTTTGAAGGTCGTCAAGTCCTAACGTATTGAACTTGGCGTTCAAACTTGCTGTCTTTTCAGCACCTTTCTTTAAGATTTCATCAATATCATCGTCCATCATGGAGTTTCCATTGCTCGACGATTCAAATACCTTTTTGGCACCGTGTTGAATCATTCCTATCAAATCATCCTTTGAACTACCAATGTTAGCATTTCCATTCTGTTGTCTTCCTTGTTGTATAACCAACTGATCCAATCTAAGTTTTTGGGCTGCCCTTTCCAACACCTTCTCTTCGATAGCATTTTCAGTAACGAATCTAAAAACCCGAACTTGCTTCTTTTGGCCAATTCTATGAGCTCTATCCATTGCTTGTAAATCAGCCTGAGGGTTCCAATCAGAATCATAAAGTATGACAATGTCGGCACTTGTCAAATTGATTCCTAAACCACCAGCTCTGGTAGTCAATAAGAAAATGAACTTTTCTGAATTTTCTCCATTATATTGGTCAATAGCTTCGATTCTATCTTCGTGTGATGTTGAACCGTCAATTCTGCAATATTCGTAGTCTCTGAAATAACAGTAGTCTTCCAAGATGTCTAGAAGTCTTGACATTTGAGAAAAGATCAAGACTCGAGAACCATCTCTCTTGAACTTCTTGAGCATTTTGTCTAAAATGATCATCTTACCAGTATTGAATACCAAGTGTTCATCTGTGGTATATGGTGGGCCAGGTTCGGCACCATCAAATAAATATGGATGGTTACAACATTTTCTTAATTGCATGACAATATTCAACAACCTAGTCTTTCCTTCTCTCTTACCAACCGCTCCATTAACGGCATCAATATCTTTCTCCAATAGTTTCTTGTACCATTGAACTTGCATGTCGGTCATTCCGATATATACGTTGGTCTCGATTTTAGGAAGCAACGATTTCTCCACATCAGCCTTGACTCTACGCAATAAGAACGGGCTTAATAATTGATGTAATTGCTGAATTACTTTGTCTTGGTCCTTTTCGGAATCGTCATTTCCTCCCTGATTCTCAAACCAATCATCAAAAACCTGAGCATCTCCAAAAACATCGGGCAATAAGAAATTCAAAAGCGCCCATAATTCATGTAGATTGTTTTGCAATGGAGTTCCAGTGATTAAAAGACGATTCTTGGAGTAAAACAATCTGATAATTTGAGAAAGAGAAGAATCTTCATTCTTAATTCTGTGTGCTTCGTCAACGACGATATACTCCCACCTGAATTTCTTTAATTGAGATTTCTCACGTATGACCATTTCGAAAGACGTGATAAGAACATCAAAGTCTGCTGTTAACAAGCGTTCATTGATAATTTGTGTACGGCCCTCTTTTGCACCTTGCAAAACAACGACGTTGACATCAGGAGTCCACTTGGCAAATTCTCTTCTCCAGTTATCTAACGTTGACTTTGGAACTATAATAATGAATGGTCCGTCAACCTTTTTAATATATCTGAGATATCCCAAGAAAGAGATTGTTTGCAAGGTCTTTCCGAGACCCATTTCATCAGCAAGTATACCACTTAGTCTATTTTCATATAAAGAAATCAACCAGTTCAAACCCTGGATTTGGTACTCCCTCATGGTCCCCTGGCAAACATATGACGGTGATTCGGTGATAACTGTGGTTTGGTGTTCTTCGTCATCTTGGTGGACCTCGTCTTCCAATAACTCAGCATCTTCCTCCTTTTCCGTCTTTCTCCGACGCGAACTCTTTGGCTTAGGAGCCTCAAATGACATCATATTATCCACATCTCTGATTCGCTTCTTGAATTGGGCATCCTTTGATGCACTAAGATCAATAAAATAACGAAACAACGGAGTCAACCCAAGCAAGTACTTGAATCTTCGGGTCGAATCATCATCATCCTGTGCTCGTGCAGTTTTGGGATCCATATCGAGTAGAAACCGCTTCCTTCTTTCTGCTTTTGTTTCTACAACTTCTTTAGCGGATCTCCCCTGACCTTTTGGTTGTTTTCGACGGCCATCAACCATTATTGCAGCCTATTTGAACAGATCAGAACTTGAAGCTTTTGTTGTATTGTATACTCTGTTGAGTTGTACTATGTTGCAATCTAGCAAGTATGTGGTTAATATTCTAGGCTTAAATATATCTTAGTTAACGTAAAGAAGAAGCAATATTTACTTCTAGTCTTACCGCTGGAATTTTCCGATTTGGCGATGAATTCGCTCCTGTATATAACAACACGTATAAGGAAAATCAAAAGTTTACCATAGATTCTTGCGCTCAACAAATCTAGTTCTAAAGGGTAAATTATGTGGGACATATATACATATTTATACTTGTTATAAAACCACGATTCCGTCTAGTAAATTGTGAGGGACATATTCATATTTTTACTCGTTATTAAACTACGTTTCCATCTATCAAATTGTGTGGGACATATACAATTTATACTCGTTATAAAACGACATTTCCGTCTAGTAAACCCCAATCGATCTTGGGTTTGTCTTGTTGTTCCAACCATTGGTTACATTTCTTAAACGCCTCCAGTTCAAAAAAGCCTCTGTGAGCCGATAGAGGCGATGGGTGGACAGACTTAATCACAAGGAAATTGGACGAGGTTTGTAGTTGGGAATTGAATTTCAGTACTCTTTTCTGTGCTGGAGAGCCCCATGCCATAATGACAAATCCTTGGTTGATTTTTTCGTGATATTTGATGGCAACTCGAATAATTTCTTCAGTAAACGTTTCCCATCCCATATTGGCATGACTGTTGGCTTTATGAGCTTCTACGGTGAGCGCAGCGTTAAGCATCAACACTCCGCGCTTGGCCCATTTGGTTAAGTTTCCTCCGCCAGGAGTTCCTTGTTTGAGTAAAGCTTTGTAGTCCGGTGAGATAAAGTCCGGAAAGTCAATTCGTAACGCTTTGTAGATATTGACGAGGGAAGGTGGAGGTTTCGTAGGTTCCAAAACCGAGAACGCGAGGCCATGTGCCTGGTTGAAGTTATGGTAGGGATCCTGTCCCAATACTAGACACTTGATTTCTGGCAATGGCGTATAATGAGACCAAGAGTATATCTGGTCCTCAGGTGGAAATACGGTTTTCGACTGTTGCAGTTTCAAAAACTGTTTCAATTTGATGAAATATGGTTTTACTAGCTCTTTGTGAAGCAAGGCCAACCACGATATATGCAAGTATTTGATTTCCAAGTCCAATAATTCTCGTTGTGGAGGAGTCAACGATTCTATCCATGACTTGCGATCAAAATCATGGTCCTTGCAGAATTGAGTGTAATCATCCAGTTCTGTAGTATTTATGTTAAAAACTCCATCAGGGGGTGGCATTTCTGACGTTTTAGATGATTTATGTAATGTTTCTAACGGTTCTTTATCTTTTGTAGGTACTGTGACATTTTCTCTACCTTTTGTATGTACAGTGACATTTTCTTTGTCTTTCGGTATTTCTTTGATTTTGGTTTTCTTCACTTTTACACCTTGGTTTGCAAAAAAGTCGGTAATTAGTATGGGACGTTTGTTTGAATTGACGACACTTGACGTTTCAGGCTTTGCCGTATTCGACGATGTTTTATTTATCTCTACTGACTCCATTGTTGAAGAAGTCTTGATAAATAGACGCGTTTATAAATTTTTAGATGCGAAATGAAAATGTCAGAAAATGTAGGAAGTCAACATGGATTAGTCGAAACTCATCTTTTATATATATACAATTCATCTTGATAGAAAATGTATGGATCTTTAATATTTTAGTTATATTAAGAAATCTATGGATCTTTGATATTTTAGTTATAACTAAGAAATGTATGGATCTATAATATTATAGCTATAAGTTTTATGATTATGTTAGTTCTTTTCAAAGATTCAATTAAAAGAGTTTGGTGAAGCCATAAGGATAATCGTGAGCTTTTCTCAAGAACATACTGGTTAATATACTGTAAAGTAGATACAAAACCATGGAATTTAAAAGAATTAATCCACTTTTCACATGTTCTTGTTGTATTTTGCTTGTGGATGTGAGTTTGTAGTTGCCCAAGTATATCAAGGTCAAAAGAGACATTGCCAAAGCAGCATAATTTACCGCTACTAGAACAATTTCAACTCCAAACTGGTAATGCAAACCTCCACTAATGTAGATTAAACCCTTTTCATTGGTAGCAACAAAAGGCGAGCCTTGCAGCATGGTGAATTGATACCCACAAATAAACGTCAATGTTAAGGCAATGAAGAATATAGCAATGACAGTTTGTTTTCTGGTGCTGGTGATAAATCCTGGCCCTTTCTTCTTGATCAACAAAATTATCGACAATGTAACGAAGAACGTCTTCATAAATCTAGATGTTTCATCTGCATGTTTGATGGTAATTGACTTTTGTATGTTCTCCGACAAGAATTGGGCAAGGTTAAGGACCTGGTCGGTACTGGAAGCAAGTGGAAACTTATAAACAAAGTGTCCATCAGTCAAGATTTTCCACTCGTCAGCTTGTGTTTCTGCAATTTCGTGATTAATATTAGGTGGGATCAACCATACATGGGGTACAGAGTCCAATTCTAACGTTTCGAATATAGGAAAGTTCGCTTTGTCAACAATATCTATACTAACAAAGAATAACAGATGAGTATGGAAATAATCGCTATACCACGAATTGGCGACATCTTTAATGATTCCTGGAATGGTTTCACATAGTTCACATTCGTGCTTGGGATCTGTAGAAGTAAGTATCATCAAGGTATAGTAATCTCTTGGTCCAGAAAGCATCGACAAGTTTGAGTTTGATATTTGAATAGTATACCCTGGCAGCTCCATGGCCAAATCACTCAACTCAATCGCCTGGATGGACGACCCAATAACGCATGATAGAAGCGACACCAACGTGTATACAAATGACACTTGCAATAATTGCATCTTTGCTTCTCAATCTGGATGTTCTATAGTTAATTTTTGAGTCGATTCCGAAGTCGATTTGATAGTCAATTTTGAAATTCGCGTCAGTAAGAGAATGAGATGTAGAGACTAGAAAGACGTTAGTAGCTGCCGAGACCTATAGTGAAGACGGTGACTCAATGATGTGGTATGACTTCGGTCCACTGGTATTCACTGAGACTTACAGGGACTTACAGGAACTTACTGTCTGGAATAACGGGATAGACTGAAACAACGAAACAACTGGAACAACTGGAGCTGTCTTATTTTATGATTTCTCTCTTAGTTTGAGAGTTTTCTCCTCAAGTACTGAATACTACTCTCCTGTAAGCTATCATATATGATAATCTATCTCCTGAGATGTGTTCAATCGCGATTATTATATTTCTCTATCAATCACTCTGGCCCTTGCTTCACTGGAGAAACATACTTTCTTTCATATCGGTTTCAATCCAGAAACTACTTTATACACCTCCCTAACTTTCATTGTCCCCCACAGTCATATAACTCTAACTTATGGATCTATTTCTGTACTACTTGGAAATGGAGAACGTTCCATTTGCTCTGATAACTCATAGAAGTGGTCTTTAGCTAAAGGACTGTTTATTGTACTTCTTGACCACTGAATAGCGCAAAAAAATGATAATTTGGCAACCACATATAGCCAAGATTCATCTAGTGAAGTTTATTCTCACTAATTTTTGATCTTTGGAGCCAAACCATGAGCTTTAACCTCACTTTAAGGTATTTGACTCTAAACTCCTAATGCTGACCCCCTAAAGCTTCCGATACTCCAAATGACTACTAAAATGTGTAGTGAAATCTAGAGAGGGTGTATTATCATCAATAAGTTTGATACTATAACTCCTAACTCTCAGAAGTTCTAACTACGCTCTCTATGGATCGCAACTAGATGTATTTTGTATTTGAAAGCCATACACAGTGGCTAATTAGAATGTCTCTGACGAGGTGATGTAGTGACAATCTATTTGTAAATGGAATGAGTTAAGACGAAAGCTGCAATTTAGAAACTGGAAGCCATAAGCTGCAAAGATTTGGCTGCAAATTAATTAAACTGCAATTTAACTTATCTAGCACTAGGTCAGAACTATAAGATGGCAAGTTGCAGCAGTTCATAAATAGTCGAGTGTCTGTGGTCTGTGGTCTGTGGTCTGTGGTCTGTGGTCTGTGGTCGGTTGATATCTCGGATGTTCCCACCCTCTAGAGCGAAGATAGCTCGGATAATCATACAGATGATCTCACTATCTCGCCTCGCTCGATTCCACTGGGACTACATGATATCACAGTCCTTTTCTTGTGCAAACTGCGTGGAGTTGGGTTCGTCGAATTGGGCTTCTTGAATCTCTTTTGTATCATAGCAACCTAGTCCTTGTCAGCCAATCTTTAAAACGAGTTTTGTTCACCATTCTCAGCTCCCCTCGTGTATCAAAAGTGGCTTTGCAGATATTTTTGATACAACCAATGCTCTTATCGTAGAAATTCCCTAATGCAAACGGTTCCTTTCGGTAGCTATACATAGCAGCACGTTTGGCCCACTCAAAGGACTCACTTTGGGAACAACTGAGACTGAGATTCTTTTTGGGAGTGTTAGCTTCCGGGTTCCCCAAACTACTGTTAATTCTCTAAAAGTACTAATTTCCTATATCCTATAATCTCTAAGCTTCTTCACTTATTCCTACACTTTCTCTATGCTGTTATGCTTTCTTATTATAACTATCTATGTCTATCTAATCCAGCTCTTCTCGTACAAAATCTTCCTTTTCGTCTCTATTAATGATGAAAAAGCCCAAAGTGACAATACTAGCACCAAATAAATACCACCACCTGATTTTAAACCCCTTGATAAGCCAATCTCCAACCATAGCCAATGGAATCGTCATTGATAATCCAACTGTAACCGTTAAAGGACTGGTCAATAACACGGCGTTACACCAACAAAAGTCACCGACAAAGGTTATCACAGCATTGATTAGTAAAATAGTCCTTATTTGAGAGGTTGGAGGAAGTTCGAACGTCTCATAGCCCGTGAAATGTAAAAATATCAATATGGGCCATAAGAAAACTAAACAAAACACTCCCACAAACCCAAAGAACAAATGGGTATTCAAAGTTCTTTCCTTTCTCGAGTTTTTGATGGAGATCTTGAACTTAATCATGATCGTATATATCCCATAGATTAGAGCTCCAGAAAGGGCAAGCATATTTCCCCAAAGCACCAACACGTTGGAAACATCAGGATTACTCGACGTGGCATCTATTTCCGTGACTATCATCACCCCTGAAAAGCTTAGAAGTAATCCCAAGATCTTATTCTGGTTAATGTTCTCCACACTGTAGAGATATCCAACAAGAAGTGTGAAAAATGACGATGTTGACGACAAGATGGTTTGCGACGCGACTGATGTATACGATAAGGAGGCGTTGGTAACCAAGTTGGCCGAAAACCATAAAGCAAGAAACTGTAATGACAACTTGACGGTTTCGTAAAGTCCAATGTGCTCCTCAACTTCAACAACAACAGCATCGACTATATTGACGGATGACGACTGGATATCTGCCAAATTATCATGAGAACCATAATCATTAATCATTGCCTCATCCTCCTCCTTCGGCACCGACCTTGTTTTATGATAATCTTGTCTTAAACTAGACAAAAACTGACCTATAGACATTCGTTCATGCCTCAAGTATGGTATTAAATAGAAACAAAAGCATCCTGTGTTCATATAAGTGATAAAGAATGGTTTCCTGTAACTGTCATCCTCGACCAATGCATTCACAAGGAAACTAGACAACACCCAGAATATGACTACGGATGTCAAATTAATTAATCCTAGAACCCATTTTTGGTTCTGTGAAAGATTAGAGTGGTTCATTTCGAAAAATGCTCCCACATATCGTTTAATTGTGGCCACATATTTATTAGATAATGTCATTCCAAACAACTAGTAAGTTTTTTTTACTCTAATTGTGTAGAGAAACTCACCGCTATCGTATGTTGTGGCTTTTCAAATTTTTCGCTATCTCTATGATGCAATAAAGTGTCGCGACAGGAGATCGGATAATTGCGACAAGGGTTAAAGGATTTTCCGACAAATCTATGATAAATAATCGCGACACACCTCCTATGCTATGTCGCGACTTACAAATGCCTTAATTCGCGACACACTTGATTCAGTATGTCGCGACTTCAAATTCCATAATTCACCTGAAATATCACATCCTCTCATAGTTCCATCAATGGCTGTAGTGTAAGTACCTATAAATCAACAAAGGACCCAATTGAATATTCAGCATACTCCAAGCATACTAACCTTTAGAAAATCTGCATCAAAAGCTGTAAAAGCTGTGGCTACCAAAACTAAGACTCCCAGAACCAAGAAAGAACCTGCTGGATTCAAATATGCCAGAAATCTGTCAAGTAAGTTCAAGTTCGGTGCACATGTCGCCATGGCAGGAGGAATCTCGAAAGCAGTCACTAATGCCATGGATATTGGCGCCAATAGTTTTGCCCTTTTCTTGAAATCACCCAGAAAATGGGTTTCTCCAGATATCAAACCTGAAGAAATTGAAAAGTTCAAGAGTTTGTGTAAGGAACACGGATATAATCCACGAACCGATGTGTTACCACACGGATCTTATTTCATCAACTTGGGAAATCCTGATCCTGAGAAGGAGGAAAAAGCTTACGGGTCATTCTTAGATGACTTGAAAAGATGTGAACTTTTGGATATTGGACTCTACAATTTCCATCCTGGATCCAGTCTCGATTCTGACCACAAAGAAGCTATTTCACGTTTGGCAAAGAATATCAACAACGCCATTAAGGAGACTTCGTTTGTAAAGATCGTCATTGAAAATATGGCCGGCCACGGAAACTTGATAGGATCCGATCTTCAGGATATACGAGATGTCATTGATTTGATAGACGACAAATCCAGAGTAGGGGTATGTATAGATACCTGTCATTCCTTTGCTGCGGGATATGATATCAGTAGTGAAGAAAAGTTTGTTGAGTTCTGGAATCTTTTCGAAAAGACCATTGGCTGGGAATTCTTGAGTGCAATCCATTTGAACGACTCAAAAGCACCTTTGGGTGCCAATCGTGACTTGCACCAGAAACTCGGGTACGGGTTCTTGGGGTTGGAAGCTTTCAGAGTCGTTGCTAACTTTGAAAAACTACAAAATGTACCAATAATTTTGGAAACTCCAGTGGGTGATGAAGACAGCGTATATGGAGAAGAAATAAACCTTCTAGAATGGTTGGAAGGAAGAAGTAAAGACGATGAAGAATTCATTTCAAAGCAAAAGGAATTGTTTGATGTGGGTGCAAAAGATCGGGCTGAACATTTGAAAAAATTCGAAACCAAGAAATCAAAAGCGACTACGGCTAAACGGTCGGCAACTACTGATATCTCCAAGATGGTATCTAAAAAGAAGAAGGAATAACTAGTCAATAATTTGGATATTGAATAGATATTGGTATAATTACGACATTTTCGATTAAGCAAATCTCAAAAAGAGCCATATTTAGTACGGAAAATTTTGTGGAATGTAGTAGAAGCTCATACTAAACAATTTGAGATCTCTCTGAAGTATTTTGTCGTTTATTACATTCACCTGACGCGTAGTTCCCTCATTATCCACAAGCTTTCTCTCTACCTACTTAACACTCTCTCATTCGTTCTCTCCTGCGCACGACTTTTCTTCCAGATGGAAGTGAAAAAACAGTAAATAAACCTTGAGAGATCAAACATCATACATTACAAGTCAATTAATCTAATGTTTGGCGGCTCGTCATCAGGATTCGGAGGATTTGGAAATACTGGAGGAAATTCCAGCTCACCTTTTGGAGCTTCCACCAATAATACTGGAAATTCACCATTCGGAGGTGGGTCATCTAGCGCTGGAGGAATTTTTGGGGCAACCAATACTAATCCTGCTAGCACTGCGGGTGGTTTTGGAGGTTCTACGTTTGGTTCGACCAATAATGCTAGCACAGGGTTCGGGGCTCCTGCCAATAACACAAATAATTCCGGTGGATTATTTGGATCAACAAATACTGGCACCTCTCCATTTGGTGCAAACAATGCTGGTTCAGCCTTCTCCAATCCAGCTCCAACTGCTAATACCGGGTTTGGAGCATCCAATACTGGAGGAGGCTTGTTTAATACTGCCAACAAACCATCATTTGGAACCGGTGGTGCGTTTGGATCTCCTGCAAATAACAATACTTCACCTTTTGGAGCCTCAACTGGAGGAGGTTTCGGTGCTACAGGAAACGATCCTAACGTCAACAATGGGACTGCTGTTGTTCCCTTTGCTCCTATCACTGAAAAAGACTCTACTGGGTCTACAAATGTGTTTCAAAACATCTCATCAATGCCACAATACAAAAACTTTTCCTTTGAGGAATTGAGATTGAAGGATTACGAACAAAATAGAAGATATGGAAACAGCACAAGTGCGGGAGCTACTGGCACCTTTGGATCCACTGCTACAGGCAGCGGAGGTTTCGCTTTTGGTGGAGGCACTGCAGCTCCAGCGGCCAATACATTTGGTGCACCTGCTGCTTCGACTTCTGCATTTGGGGCAAACAATACTTCCACATTTGGCTCAAGCAACACTGGCTTTGGAGCCCAACAAGCTGGTAATTCACCATTTGGCTCAAACAATACAACTTCTGCCTTTGGTGCCCCAGCCCAAAACAATTCTCCTTTTGGTGGTGGTGCTCAAACCAATACAGGATTTGGAGCTACCAACAACACATTTAGTGGAGTGCCCGGTGCGTTTGGTGCAAGTAAACCAGCAGGTTTTGGCACTACTAGTTCGTTTGGTTCAGGAGGTGGCCTTTTTGGATCAAGCAATGCTGCCCCTAACACAAACTCATCACCTTTCGGTGCAAACAACAATGCAACCTCAACAGCTTTTGGAGCTACTACCAGCTCTCCATTTGGGGCCAGTAACAATCAAACCAGTGGTTTTGGTGCTCAGAATAATACCAATACGTTTGGAGCTGCCAATCCCTCGTCTGGTGGGTTATTTGGAGCCAATAATGCCAACAACAACACTACCAACTCCTTTGGTGCTACCAACAATGCTAATAATGCCTTTGGTGGTACTGGAGGTGGATTGTTTGGAGGTACCCAAAACAACAACACAAATAATGCATTTGGCGCAAACAAACCAGCTACTGGAGGTTTGTTTGGTGGTTCTCTGAACAACACCACTAATACTGGAGGTGGACTTTTCGGCTCTCAAAACCCCAACAACAACACTTCTACTGGAGGTGGATTATTTGGAGGCTCGCAAAATAACAATTCTGGTGGAGGACTATTTGGTGCAAAGCCTGCTGGCAACACTGGTGGTGGGTTGTTTGGAGGAACTCAAAGCAACAATACTGCACCAGCTACAGGAGGATTATTTGGTGGTTCTCAAAACAACAACACGACAGGAGGACTTTTTGGAGCGAAGCCAAGCACGACAACTGGTGGAGGTTTATTTGGCGCAAATCCTCAACAAAACAACACACAATCCAGATTTGGTCAGCCTACTGGCGGACAAACTGGAGGACTTTTTGGAAACAAACCTGCAGAAAACACTGCAACAACAGGTGGACTATTTGGATCCAACAATACTACTACAAACTCCAATACTTCAGGAGGGCTATTCGGTGGAAACAACAATAACAATAACAACACAACTTCGGGAGGTTTGTTTGGAGGTAACAATTCAGGCAACAATGCCTTAGGAAACAACAATACTAGTAATACCGGAGGTTTGTTTGGTAAGGGCCCTACCACAGACAGTGGTGCTGGTGGATTATTTGGTGGTAACAACAATACCGTAAATAACACTGGCACAAGCGGGGGATTATTTGGGAACAACAATTCGCAAATTGGCCAACAACAACAGCAACCTTTGGCAAACATCAGTTCTCAGAACCCATATGGTAACAACCCATTGTTCCAGAGCATAACTGGAGGTCAACAAACCAACGGAAATGTGCCACAAGCCATGGTTATAAAATCCAATGGTAACTTGAAGAAAGCAGTAACTTTGGGAAGTTCCAGAAAGATAGTTCCATTATTCCGTCCATCTGCCTTCCAACAGCGTTCTAAGCCAGAAGTTCAAATAAGAGAAGTTGTAGTGAGCCAAGGCGACGGAGTGTTCACCAAAGATTCCGATACGGCCATAATCTCGTCCGACATTTTCACACCCAAAGCCAGTTTCAAGAAGTTGGTTTTGGATAAATCTAAACGTTCCAACGCTGTGTTGCTTGAAGAATCCACGCAATTCAACCCATCAAAGCAAGTTTCGTTTGTCTTGGACAAGAATGAAGAACGTGCTAGTGTTGGAAATAGTCCAAGAAGATCTGAACCTAAACCGATCGTTGCGGAAATTGTTGCAGAATCAGAAACTGATGACGATGGGTATTGGACATCACCACGCTTGAGTGAATTAAAGAAGAAATCACTCAGTGAATTACGTAAAATTGAACATTTCAAAGTCGGACGCAAACATTATGGAGAAATCGAGTTTTTGGAACCAGTTGACTTGTCAAGCTTTGTTAACTTGGATGATATCGCTGGAACATTGATTGTGTTTGCTTCGCAATCGTGTGTTGTTTATCCGGATGATAACGCTCCAAAACCAGGTGAAGGATTAAATTTGCCTGCAAAGATTTCAATTATTGGAAGTTACCCTAGAAATAAGGCAACCAAAATGCCAATTGTCGATCCTCAGGACGAAATTGTCAAGAGACACATTGAACAGTTGAAAAAGTTACCTATGGCGTTTGTTAGCTACGATCCACCTACGGGAACTTGGGTATTTACGGTGACCGAAATGAACTAGAGATACAATATTTGGTTATCGTGAGTAGAAATAACATCCACTGCATCCAGTGAAGCAACATAAAAGAACATTTGTTTTCAACTGTATTCTCCATTGTGCTTCCAAATCCCATAACTTCTCTCTACATAGTCCCTTCGCTGTATATTAAAATTTTACTACAATTTGACACTCCAACTTCACAGTATAAGTATTGAAGAACTCTTCACCGCAGCCAAATTTGTCATCTCTCAATGAATTTCCACTCTATAATTTCCAGTCTTTAATTTCCAGTCTTTAATTTCCAGTCTTTAATTTCCAGTTAATTTCCAGTCCCTAATTTCCCGTCTCTCTAATAGGAAATCGTCAAAACACAACAAATGTAGATAAGAAAATGATTCCCTCACAACAAAAAAAGTGGGGAAGGCGGCAAACCTCGCTAACCACTACACACCTGCATACTAATTAATATTCCTTGATTCCTTATAAAACACACGATTATTGATCCCTCTGAATCCTGACCATCATATACCAAATATCTTTATAGCCGTCCGTTAACTAGTAATTTGCACCATAATTGAGTAGTCGTCCTTTCACCAACACAAGTAATCAGGTCAAACAATCGCTCCCCCTACCCCAGTTTTAATTCCAAGTTTTATATTTATCCCACAATTATACTACAAATACAGCCATGACGAAGCCAAACGCTTATGTCACTCTTTTGACCAACGAATCTTACTTGCCGGGGTCATTGACCTTGGGCCATAGATTAAAGACCGATTTTGGTACCAAACATAAACTTGTTATTTTGTTGGATACATCCTCGGTATCGGCTGAATCGATCCAATTGATAGAACAAGTTTATGATGAGATTGTTCCTGTGGATGATCAGTTGATCAATGCTCCTCTCGGACGTTTGGTTGAGAAATTGGGTCGTGCTGAGTTGTCAGTGACTTTCACGAAGTTGTTGTTGTGGAATCAAACTCAGTATGATACGATCGCTTATCTTGATAGTGATACCTTGCCATTAACCAACTTGGACGACATTTTTACCCAATACGATATCGGTCCTGGACAGGTGGTTGCCAGTCCGGACGCTGGGTGGCCCGATATTTTCAACTCGGGGGTGCTTGTTTTGAAACCAAGCGAACTGGTTTTTGGCGAGTTGTTGGAATTTGCTCAAGACGATGCCAACACCTTTGATGGGGCAGATCAAGGGTTATTGAACGAATTCTTCAACACCGGCTCAAGGGGCGCTAATTGGGTCAGATTGCCATTTTTGTTCAACGTTACTCCTAATTTACATAACCACTACCAGTACTACCCTGCGTACCAGCGTTTTTTGAAGGATATCAAATTGTTGCATTTCATTGGTGCTAACAAACCCTGGCACGCTAAGGATATCTCGGCTTCTAATACTGACAACTTCCATCATTTATGGTGGGCTTCGTTTAACAAACTTTTTGAGGATGATATCAAATTCAAACTTTTGCTGGTTGCAGCTCCAGTTGGTGAGGCCCATAAGTTGAAGTTTGATAAGAATAAGAATATCTGGGACCAGAACAAGGATGTTACACTTGTTCTCGATACCGAAACAACCTCTCCATCTATAGGAGTCTTTCCCTGGGAAGATCGTGTTGAACGTCCAGCAACCAGAGTCTTTCACTCGTCGACTAATGTCGAGCCTATCCATGCATCTGCAAGCCGCAGATCGAGCTCGGAATTGGGCAAGACTATTAAAGACCTTGCAGACACCAAGATTTCCGACAAACCGTCGTCTCTTCTGAAGAACTACGATTTCAAAGATGCTGGATCGTTCAATCCTGACAAGTCCTTTGCAGAAGTATCCAAACTTCCCCTTCAGTTTTTGACTAAACAAAACGAAGCAAAGTCCAAGAACAAACCAAGGTCATAGTCCCTTAGATGATAGAATTCAATATGACGTATTAGATTTTTTTTCCTGCTAATCTCGGCTCTATCATAAATTTTGCAACCAATTATATATAGATGCAATGCTCGCTGAGTATTAGAAGCCCTCGTGACTACTTTTTAGTCACTCTAGTGGAGTGTACCGGCAAAATTCCAGACTTAGGACTAGCAGAACCTGAATTACATGGAAATAGCTACTTCTAATCCCGCTTTGGCCGAAACATGAACGTAATCACGGGCCACAACCGTCTATTACCGTCTTGATACAGCACATGCCAATGGTGACTGCTAATTTAGTAACAAAAGATAGTTATACTTGATTGTAGATATGGCTATTAACGTCGGATCTGTTCCTATGTTTGACCATAGCTACTTGCCATGCAGTAGCATCACCCCAATCTGTACTATTTCGAATAATTATACCGGGTGCCCTCGACTTTCTGGACCCTGAATAGTACCCCTGTACACAAGACACTTCAAGGGTTGGGGGAGAAGGTTGATCCTTAAATTTCAACTCTAAAGTATAAAAGGGACAATTTTCGGAAGAGTTTTTCCTGACCGTTATATGTCAAATATGCACGAATTATTTACTTACTCTTTAAAAGACCTTAAAAATTTGGAAGGTGACAACATCACCTTGGAAGCTTTCAACTCTGATATTGCTTGGGCGATTGGAACCGCCACCAGAAAGATTGCTTCGGAAAAATATGGACACCTATCGCTTTTGATTGATATCACATTGAGTTCCGGCCAAGTTTTATTCCACACATGTACCAATGGTGATATTGAATAGGACACCGAAGAATGGATCAACAAAAGGAAGAGAACCGTTTTGAGATACGCTAAATCCAGTTTCTACTTGGGCCAGAAGTTAAGAATCAGAAACAAGTCTCTTGAAGATGTGTTATCCAGTTCGGCTGTTGACTATTCTATTCTTGGTGGAAGTGTGCCTATCAGAATCAAGAATTTTGATGGTGTCATTGGTGTTCTGTCCATCTGTGGCCTTGCACAAGAAGAAGATCACTTGCTTGCAATTGAAGTTTTACAATCATTCAGAGAGACATCTGCTTAATTGATGACAATGAACGAAGACATGTATTTCTGAGGATTTCCTTGTCTTTTAGCTTTTATGTAGAAATAATGAACAATACGAAATTAGAAGAAGTTGTAGATTTGGTAGAATTACTGAAGAACGACAACTTTCACTGAATATAGACAAATTTATTTTCTTCTAGTGGGTCAAAATAAGTTCACAGTGATGTCATTTGAGTCAACGTTTTCTGAAGTTAGAGTAGGAGGAGAAATGGAGGACGAGATCGAGAAAGGGTACCTCAAGTAAACAACAAGTAGTCGAATCCGCTGTACCCTTCTTTAATTTTAAACACCACTATATATATCAGCAGTTAAATGTCAGGAGCATATTTTCTGTCCGGCTAAGATGTTTCTCAGCCAAAAAATAACTGCCGGTCCCAGGAATCGAACTTGGGTTTCATCGGCCACAACGATGTGTACTGACCACTATACTAGACCGGCTAATTGTTGAAGTCGATAATGTATATTGAGATCTGTTTGTAACAAATATCCACTAATTGATATCCACTAGTAGGATATCATTGGAAATGGAGACATCAGATATCCAGGGAGAGCCTTAGAGATATAATGAGGCACTATCGCTTACTAGAAGTTCTAGCCTGACCAAAAAAAGAAGATCACCGCGTCAGTTTCCTGCCACTAAAGCCTCTTAGAGTCGTAACTATAAAAGGAACCCAAAATCCCGGAATTCCATAAAACTAACCAGTTTCTTCCATTCTACTCAGTTACTCCACCTTTCAACATTTACCGATCACTTCGCTGGTCGCCGACACGTTGCCTACAATTGCCTCTCCATATAAATGACGTTGTGAACATATTTTGACCCAAATGTATATGAAAGAAGTAACTTCTTCTGAGAAATTCGTCGTTCTCTCTGTAATTTCGTCTAATACTAATTATAGCTAACGTTGTGAGTGTAAGAATCCTCAGAAATACATGACATCCTTCATTCTTGTCAATTAAGCTGATGTGTAAATGGTTGCAAAATGCAATGGTGAGTTAGGTAGCTTCTCTTGCTAGAAGACAGTAGGTAAATGTAACAACCAAACCACGACAATTCTTGATTCTGATAGTTCCATTTGCACTCTGGTCATTAGGAGACAAAATTTCCATCAATTCTAGAAGCAGCTTGACTTGTGTGGTTGTGTACACTTAATAACTGGATTTACTATCTTCAAAACGGTAATCTTCTTTCTTTTTAGCAAGACTATTCTGATTTCTTTCTCAGACAAGTCGTAACTCCCGGACCAAAGCCATATATTATGTGACTTGTTCGTCACTCCCAAACTTTCGTATCCTTCGCTGACCAAAGTACCCATCATCAACTAGCCCAGCCACTCCTAACATTTCTCTAGATTCTCTAGTAACGTTTCAGAGTCTCGTGGGAACACTCCGTCAGCTATACCTAAAATATGTCAATCGTGCCCCCAATGTTTTAATTGTATATTTAAAGCTAATATGGAAAATGCACTTTCGTTTGCCATGACTTCAATAAATTTTTTTAAAATCTTTCAAAATTTGCAACAAAACCAAAGGAAACAATCTAAGGAAGAAATACTTGAAGTACTATCCATATTAAGTCTCACTATATTAAAGTAAAGAGAGAGAGAGAGAGAGTATAGATAATTAAAGGAGCATTTCAGACTACGCTTGAATAACAATATTCAGATATCCAGATTCAGATTCTGTAGTTTTCGAATCGATAAAACAACAGAACTACAGAACACATAGACTCAGAGTTGAAAGAAGAACTAGTTACCTCACAAAAGTTGACAATTACGATTCAAATATTTACACAATATCTTTTAGCCATAGTTAAATAAACACAAATTTGCAAGTAGCAGTTTCTTGTGTTCTCATATCTATGAAATTAATATGCAAGCACGACTGGTCAATTAGTATAGTTTGCAGTAGTGAATTTTCATAACCAAAAGGCTACTTAATCTTTAAAATAATATATTCAAAAATTATATAACCTTAATCTCCATATTTCGTAAATGTAGTCAGATATAGAGTTTTATAACAAAGAAATATCAAATATATTTACAATATTTTTCTAGTTACAAACCTTGCTGTTGATTTTCTAGTAATTGTACCTGTGGTAGAGCAACCTATCGTATCCATATGTCGTAGTTGATGTGTCTTAGGACTTCAAGAAATTCACACTCCATTTCAAACGGGAAGGAAATATTTGTTCACTCTGAATCCATGTTACTTCAGCATAATTGCTGATACTAAAAATGATATCAGAAAACTATGAATACATAAAAGATAAGTAAAAGCAAACAGTATTGAAGTGGATCAAGTTACCACTCACAATGCAAAAATTGTTCTTATTGTTTTAAATTAATTTAGTAGCAACCTTGAGACCACATAATTAGCTTTCGTTAGCTTTAGCCGAGACTCTTTATTTTTATGTGAAACGGGCAAAAAATTAGGGCAAAAAATAATCCAAATTTTGAAACTAAATTAATAGAACATCGATTACAGAAGTTGAGAATAGTAGCATATACTAGTATATACTAGTATAAAATAGTATGTGCCGGGATCCCTAAAATTTGTCAATTCCAATAGGAAGAGTGAAGTAAAATTTTAAAAGCCGCATCGGATTGCGGATGCGGATTTGTCAATCAGGAATCATTAAAATGAATTGAACTTCTACGAGACCACTGCATATTTCTCGCTAAAAGACAAACCAGTAACCATGTAGAGAACAGAGCAGTTGTAATTTCTAGTAACAGTTAATAAGGCTTGTATCTTATAGAAAATTTCTCAAGTAGATGCTTCAATGTACTTTGATAATTCCGTGATTGTAAAAATCAACAGATATTTTCAAAGCATAAGGCTCAGGAGGCTCATAATATTTCTACTTAGAGAATTGAAAATTCAAAAACAATCAACGTGACGTATTTTAGATGTCCTATGATGAAGTATTTTGGAAGTTGGAAATTATTAGGTATAAACGGCATCAATATTAGAATTGATATTGTAACCACGCTTTGTGGTGTTAGAATAATACTAAGTATCGTTTGCGAGAATATTATTCTAGAAAAGGAAGAAATATCCTAACCAAGAAAAACGATAACTTCTAGATAACTAGAGACTCCCAAGAAATAGTTGGAGTTATAGTTGATAAGATCATAATACGAGTTGATGGTATCTGTAGTAGACAATGTCATACGTCCTTAGTATTAACGCATCCTTGAGTTGTCTTCATGCACAATTCCACCTCCATATCATACATTATTTCGATTAGTGGAAATTACTTTACTAAAGTCGTCAAGTATATATATATGTACTATGCGTCTATTTATTTATGTATCCTGTGCAATAGTGTTTGCTCTTCAGTTCATTAAATCTTACCTTGCACTATTATGGCGATTTACGAGATACTAACCATTCTTATTGGAGAGATCGTATATAAATGAAGTCAAAGTTTCACCGACTAGGTAAGACATACAAAGGTCACCACTAAGTCTACAATCCTACGTAAACCAGATAAGTTATACAATAAAAGCATCTCGAATGTGCATAGCATCTCGGATGTGCATGGTCGTCATCAAGAAAGATCTAAAATACATGTCTGCATATAACTTATCAATAAAACATAGAAATTCTGACCTCCCACATCCAGACTGGTCTAGAAGAATCGAAGATTTGGATTCTGTATTTAGTGCGGGTAAATTCGAACATGTGTGAACATGTGTGATTGGTGTTATGTGTATTTCTGTGGCAAGTTTTTATATTTAGTAAAAGATTCAACATAAAAACTTACGAAGGATAATTTATCCCAAACCATATTAATGAGTGTATGTGAAATAATATCAGGATAGTTTATCAAGAGCTGATGGCCTTAATTACTGCAACTATTTCGTTAGTATGTGGTCACAGAATAATATTGTTAACCCGCGGTTAAGCCTGCTCTGTAGCCCTGTAGTGTGAGTAAAAAACCCTCGTAATAAGAAAAAATTACAACAAATTTTTTTTGAAGGTTACAATGTAATTTATACGAACATATTATTTTGCGTGTATCTTATTTTTTGGGGAGACAATCAATGATATAAAATGGTCGCCAAAGTTCTAAGTTTTTTTTTTGCACGTTAGTGATGCATCATATTCTTTTGCAACAACAAGCTGCGGTAGCTGCTCAAGCTACGAATAAAGCACAGGGTCATCCTACCCAACAGGTCCAGCTGGTACAGGGTCAACAAGGACAAACAATTGCGCAACCTGGTCAGCAAGGAGGTGTTCCACAACAATCAGCACAGCTCCAGGGCCATCCAACACCTCACCAACCAGCCCTTCAGAACGCTGTTGCAGGTCAACAACAACCACATCTTAAAGATTATGAACAACCCCGCTTTTATTCTTCTCCTATGATTATACAACAACCATCATATCTTCAAATGAATCCGCCGAACTCTCAATATATTAGCCAATCAATTATCTACCCTAGTTACCAGGGCCAACAAATGGGCCAGGTGAACCAAATGGGTCAAATGGGTCAGATGAACCAACAACAAGTCCAACAATATTTTGAATCTGTCCCTGTTAACAACTACATGCTTATGCCCGGGCAAACAGCTACAAACACAAATGCCACTTCAGCTACATCCACTCCCGCTGATACAAACTCCTCAATTAACAACTATTACGGTCCTACCTCGGGGACGTATCCACAACCCCCACACTTGGGCCATTATTACTCAATTCCTCATGGGGGCCATATGGTCCATGCTCAACAATCACAACCACAACCCCAACCACACACACAATCCCATATGAACCAGCATCTCCAATCTCAAATGCCTAAGGCCTCTTCAACCTCAGCAAGTTCTGCTCCGAAAAATACTGCCCCGGTGTTATTTGCAAACTTCCCTGAACGTCTCCAACAACTTTTGCCATCTCCACCACTTTCCCAGGCTCCAATACGTCCAGAAATTTCGTATTCCCTCCAACAAAAACGGGCCAAGAGAAAATCCAAGTTTTCCAAAGTCCAAGATGACTTGATTGTTACGCTCAAGAAGAAAGGCAAATCATGGGTGGAAATTGCTGAAATATCGGGCGTTGGCTCTTACCTAGCTGCAAGAAACAGATACCAAGTCATCGTGGGCCAACAGGGGAACAACAATTCTTCTAGTTGGAACGAGGAAGACAAGGTACATTTACAAAATGTGTTGGATGCTGGAGAATTGGAAAAGTGGCGCTTTATCGCTTTGGAACTCAACAAGGCTACAAACAAAAACTTTACAGCTTTGGAATGCAGAGAAATTAGCAGGATGTTGTTTTGGTCTGACCCGGGATCGTTTGGCGTTAACGAAGATACAATCAATGAATGCTTGAAGGAGAAGAAAATGACAGAGAAGGCATCAGAGCAACGTGATCTGCAGATCAAGAAAGATCACGAATTGAAGGAGGAATTCAAAAGCGAAGTGAAAGACGATAAGTCCATATTAAGACCCAATGCTAGCAACTACTATTCTCTGGCTGGATCTACTCATTCTACAGCATCTGCTACATCTCAAGCATTACCCATGCCACCATATCAAATGGGAATAAATAACTATATCCCTACGAATGCGGCCAATGGTACGACCACCGCAACCTCCAACAACGCAAATCCTTCAGCCAACACCTCCAGCTACGTCAACTACCAAAAACAGCCTTACTATTAGAATGATCAACTCATTCAATGCACAGATTCTTCACTTCTTGTATTTCCTAAAACATGTGAGAGACTTAATTTTGGGGTAAGGTAAGGGGATCTAACTCTATAATCTTGTCAAGAACTCACAATTCTCCACTAATATTCAACTATTGAATAGTAACAAACACTTCGCTATGCTCAGTTCTTCCCTTAGTTTTATCCAGCACTTCTGCGTATTTACGTAGTTTCTTATTATATCCTTCAATGCAATCCACACAGTAATACTGATTAAATATTCGCGAAATCAAATATTTATTTTTCAACAATCGAGAAAATATCAATGTCATATATAGGAGAATCCAGGGAACATATACTAATCTGGAGAATACAGAACATTTAGGGCCAAATATTCTAGAAGAACTAGCCGCTACAAACCAGCAATACACCTTCGTGCCGTCACAAGGTTTCCAACAAGAGAAGATTTGCGTATTTTTTGGATTATGAGCATTATAGGATTATGAGTCTTGACCTCGAATCTAGATTTTATTTTGTGGACATTTTTCCAGATACGGTGGATTTTCGGCAGGCAGAATGACGTGCTCCTGATAATTGAGTGACGAAGGTGTTGGCCAGTGCCACGTTTGCAACTACAGAGTTTGATTCATTGGTTCCATATATTCAGTTTCGTATATAATAATGCATCACGCGAGTCAACTATTGTATTAGAAGTCTTTGCACCGCTACTGTAGATAAAATATTATTTGGAACCCGTTCCGAGGGAAATAGAAGACATACCAAATGGTTTGCGTACCATCTTCCCAATTGGGTTTGAGAACTGTTAAATCTTTACTAGAAAGCTCATCCTAATACAGAATTGAAATCTTGATGTGGAGTCCAACAAGAAGACCGATCTTGCGCACAGCGGTTGCTAAGATCTCCGGGGATTTTATACAATAAGAGCCGGGAATAACACTAAAAATAACAGATCGCCGTTCTAGAATAAGAAGAGGTAGTTAGTGAATGAGTACTCTGAATACTCTCATAGTAAAGTTCACAAATGTATAAGTTTACAAATGTATATTGTGGGAAAATCAGCTAGTATCCGGTTATAACTACAAAGATAGTAGAATAATAGAAAGTTCTTCGCGGCTATTATTTATGGGCTAACTGCACGATTTGAGAATCGAACCTAGCAATTACGATCTGAAGAAAGTTGAGTCGACAAAAAGACGATTCAGCTCCCATCACAGATCCAATTCATTAATGTACCTTTAATTTTAAAGACGTTAATAAGATACCAACTTTGGACGATTATCATATTAGCATATTTGCTACTGAATTATATGACGTTTTTAATGTATTAACTCTCAGGAAGGCACTAGATGTTCCATTAATTCATGGCACAAAGTGTGCTTAACACTCAGTATCTCAATAAAACATCGTCCAACTACTCAGGTCATCTAACCCAAGTTAATATCAACTCTAGTGTACTTTTACAGTACTTTGCCTGTCAGACCCCATTGCTGTTCAATCCTTCTCATAAGAAGCGTGCGCCACCCAAAGATGTTGGCAAGTTGCCGCTGAGGTGAAATCTAAATGAAGTACAGGAACTCTTTCTAATCCTATAGCAAACACTTAGAAATGGCTGATAATATGCAGATAGATTCTCCATTGCCACAGGAGATTGATGAGAGCTTATACTCCAGACAATTGTATGTCATGGGTAAAGAAGCTATGTTGAAAATGCAAAACGCAAACGTATTAATAATCGGTCTCAAAGGGTTGGGGGTTGAGATTGCCAAAAATGTAGCTCTTGCCGGAGTTAAATCCTTGAGTCTCTACGATCCAAATCCTGTTGAATTACAAGACTTATCGTCACAATTCTTCTTGGATCCTATTAAAGATTTGGGCAAGCCTAGAGCCGAAGCCACTGTTCCAAAACTAAAGGAACTTAACAGTTATGTTCCTATATCAGTTGTCAAAGATTTGAGTGTTGAAACATTGGCTAACTTCAAGTGTATTGTTTCCACTAACTTACCTTTGGAAGAACAAGTTAAAATCAACAACTTTACTCATTCAAGAAACATTGGTTACATCAATGCTGACCTTAGAGGGTTATTTGGCCAATTGTTTGTGGATTTCGGAAAAAAGTTTACTGTCGTTGACCTAAACGGTGAAGAACCTCACACTGGTATTGTTTCTGATTTTGAAAGTAATGGGACTGTCACTATGTTGGATGACAATAGACATGGTTTGGAAGACGGAGACTACGTGAAGTTCTCCGAAGTCGAAGGTATGCCAAAGTTGAATGATGGAACACCTCACAAGATCGAAGTATTGGGACCATACGCTTTCAAGATCAAAATTGACAAATCTTTTGGTGAATATATTAAAGGAGGTTTGTACACCCAAGTTAAAGTTGCTAAGGATATCGCTTTCGAACCATTAAGCACACAATTAGCAAACCCAGAATATGTCATTCCTGACTTTGCCAAGTTCGATAGATCCGCTCAATACCATTTGGGTTTCCAAGCTTTACATGCCTTTCAAACTAGACACAATGGAAAGTTACCTAGACCTTACCACGAAGAAGATGCCACTGAATTGTTGAGATTGGTCGAAGAAGTAAATACTCAGTTCCCATCTGTATTGGGAGACGCCAAGATCGATGAAAAATTGATCCGTGAATTGGCTTTCCAAGCTACTGGTGATATTCCAGGAATGGCAGCCTTCTTTGGGGGATTGATTGCCCAGGAAGTCTTGAAGAACTGTTCTTCCAAATTCGGTCCTATCAAACAATGGCTCTACTTCGACTCTTTGGAATCTTTACCATCCAATGATAAATTCCCAAGAAATGCCGAAACAACAAAGCCATTGGGAACCAGATATGATGCACAAATTGCTGTTTTCGGTAAGGATTTCCAACAAACCATTGCCAATTTAAAAATCTTTTTAGTTGGTTCTGGTGCCATTGGTTGTGAAATGTTGAAGAATTGGGCTATGATGGGTTTGGGTTCTGGTCCTAAAGGAAGTATTATTATTACCGATATGGACTCTATTGAAAAATCTAATTTGAATCGTCAATTCTTGTTCAGACCTAAAGATGTTGGAAAGAATAAGTCAGAGGTTGCGGCCGAAGCTGTTGCTGCAATGAACCCTGACTTAAAAGGCAAGATTGAATGCAAATTGGATAAAATAGGTGCTGATACTGAAGACATATTTGATGACGCTTTTTGGAATCAATTGGATATTGTAACCAATGCTTTGGATAATGTTGAAGCTAGAACCTACGTTGACCGTCGTTGTATTTTCTACAAGAAACCACTCTTGGAATCAGGTACTTTGGGAACAAAGGGTAACACTCAAGTTGTAATTCCAAACTTGACTGAGTCATACTCTTCATCCCAAGATCCTCCTGAAAAGTCTATTCCTTTATGTACTTTAAGATCTTTCCCAAACAAGATTGACCACACAATTGCTTGGGCAAAGTCACTTTTCCAAGGATACTTTGCTGATTCTCCAGAATCAGTTAACTTATACTTGACTCAACCGAACTATGTTGAACAAACATTGAAACAAAACCCAGATATCAAGTCCACATTGCAAAACATTGCAAGCTACTTGAATAACCGTCCTTATACATTCGAAGACTGTGTAAAGTGGGCTCGTAATGAATTTGAAGTCAAATTCAACCACGATATTCAACAATTATTGTTCAACTTCCCTAAGGATGCAAAGACCTCCAATGGTGGTAATTTCTGGTCTGGTCCAAAGAGAGCCCCAGAACCTTTAAAGTTCGACATCAACAACAAAGACCATTTCAATTTCATTGTTGGAGGTGCCCATCTCTTGGCATTTATCTACGGCTTAAAGGCTCCATCAGTTTCGCTTGAAGAGTACGAAAAGATTTTGTCTCGAATCGAAGTGCCTTCATTCACTCCTAAATCAGGTATCACAATTGCCGCCAATGACGCAGAAGCTGAAGCCCAAGCCAACCAACTCTCTGGATTAGACGATAGCGAGGTCAAGACGATAGCTGCTTCCTTACCCGAACCAAGCACTTTAGCTGGCTACAGGTTAGAACCTATTGAATTTGAGAAGGATGACGATACCAACCATCATATTCAATTTATTGCTGCTGCTTCTAACTGTAGAGCCTTGAACTACCTAATTGAAACGGCTGATGAAAGTAAAACCAAATTTATCGCCGGTAGAATTATCCCTGCAATCGCCACAACCACTGCGTTAGTCACCGGTTTGGTCAATTTAGAATTATACAAAGTTGCTGCTGGAAATGAGGATATTGAGCAATACAAGAATGGGTTTATCAACTTGGCGTTGCCTTTTATTGGCTTCTCAGAACCAATCATGTCAGCTAAAGGAAAGTACAACGGTAAAGAATTTGATCAAATTTGGGATAGATTCAATTTGGAAGGAGACATCACCTTACAGCAATTGCTTGACCATTTCTTAGAAAAGGAAGGGTTGGAAATTTCAATGTTGTCGTATGGAGTTTCCTTATTATACGCTTCGTTCTTCCCACCTAAGAAGGTTAAGGATAGATTAGCTATGAATTTGACCAAGTTGATCAAAGAAGTCAGCAAGAAGGATATTCCTGGCCATGTTAACTTCTTGATTTTCGAGGTATGCTGTGACGATAAAGAAGGTGAAGACGTTGACGTTCCATATATTTGTGTTAAATTATAAATTCCGTGAGTCCAAAAAATTATACCTATTGTTAGAAGTAATGAATTTGAATTGTTTAGAGTATATACAGTATTCAGAATATGACAATATAATACAAGAAGTAGCTTAATTGCGAATATACGAAGTTTCTACTATGGCAACTGAACCAATCTACATCTAGGACCAATTCCAGTAAGTTTGGCTAATTCAGTATCTCCACTAATATTCACTAGTATTCACTAGTATTCACTGAAATTCACTGATATTCACTTATCAAATAATATTCATTTCTCAAATAATATTCACCTCTTAAATAATATTCACTTCTCAAAAAATATTCATTTTCAAATAATCACAAATACCTCGCTACGTTCGGTAGTTTTGTTTCTCCATTGTTGATTCGAAATTAACATTTATAAGACTCAGTATCGGCCATTTGTTATTCTGAATAATTCGCCTCCTCTTTCATAAAGTGTTTGAAAACCTCCTTCTTCATGGACTTTTCCATTTTTCAACACAACCATTCTTGAAGCGATTTTCATCATCTCAACTTCATGAGTGAATATTAATATTGTGTATTTTCCCGAGAGATTCTCCAGTATCAAGCCTCGTATTATTTTCGAGTTCTCTGGATCTAGACTAGCAGTACATTCGTCTAGTAATATTATCAGAGGGTTGCGAATTAATGCTCGAGCCAAAGATAATCTCTGTAACTGCCCACCTGACATTAATGAATTCATTCCTTCACCCAAAATTGTAAACAATCCTTCAGGCAACGAGCTGACAAACGGGTGAATATTCACCAATTTCAAAACGCGTTGAATTTGATTGGAATCGACCCTCATTTGAGGACTGATTCCATATGTCAAATTGTCATATATTGTGCCCTCGAAAAATTTTGGAAATTGGGGTACAATAGTAATTTTTTCTCTTAACCAATCTATATCCAAACTGTTGATATCTATATTGGACACGTACACCGAACTTTCTTGTACACCATATAACCTTGTTAGAATAGATGAAATTGTCGATTTTCCACTCCCAGACTCACCCAAAATTGCTACGGTTTCATTTTTTTGGACTGCGAAATTTAGTCCACTCAAGACCAGATCTTGAGGTCTAGATGGGTACGCAAAGTGGACGTTTTGGAAGGTCAAGATATCTTGGTGCATTTTAAATGGTTTGAAAGATCCGTCGTTTTCAACTGGCGATGGCCTGACGTCTAATAGCTTTATAATATACGTTCCAGCTCTCTGGCCTCGGGCTATATCTGGCAACTGATTCAACAAACTACCAGCGTTGGTTATTGTAAAGGTCAAGAGAGTGATGACTTGCAACAATTGTCCAATTGAGTATTCTGTGTGGGCTACTAGGTCCATTCCGTAGTATATTATTGTTCCTGTAGCCAAGGCAGTACACAATTCGGAGAGAGCAAGCCCAAAGCCGGTGTTCACCGCTCGAATAGTTGAAATTTTATTTATATCGTACAACGCTTCATCGAATTTTGTTTGGAAATAGCCTTCCATATTCAACCCGCGAATTGTTTTGATGCCAGAGATAGTTTCATGGTTGTGGTTTTCTAGCGCAGCTACTTTATCCTTGTATTTGCATTCTGAGCTTTCCAATAGCTTTCCATACGTTCCAGTAATGATCAAAACTAACGGAACAAATGCAACACCAACCAAAGCAAGCTTCCATCCCGTACATATGGACCATATGATTCCCACAGATACCATGGATATCAAATTCACAGCTAGGGAAAGAAATTCAGACACCAAACTTCGCAAATCTCTCGTATCGTTCATTAGAAGAGCAGTCATTTCAGCTGGTTTCTTGTTTTCCATATCAAAGTAAGACATATCTTGCTCGTTTAGTCTTGAGAAACAAAGTTTTCTTAGATTCACAATCCAAATCTCTCCCGCGTATGTAAGAATAATGTTAGAGACATAATGGGTCAAACCACTGGCAAAAGATATTCCAATAACGATACTGGACCATTTTAATAGCTCCTGTCGTTGATCAATACCTAAAGCTGCATACACCATGTTAGACAATAGTTTTGAAAAGCAGAAAGAAAAGACGGGGTTGAGTACTCCCCCAACCACAGATACAAAAAGTCCCAACACAATCCATAATTTCTTATCAATTGTGGAAAAGCAATATCTTAAAATCGAAAGAATCAGCATTGGAACTTCTTCCAGATTTCCTCCCTTTTCTAGATCGTGCAAAATTGCTGGGTTTGTTAGATGATCTTGCAGGATGTGGGTTTTTGTGAGACCCTTCTCGTGGCTCTTTTCCAGGACTTTTTGTGTTTCTCTTAGCACCAACTCTTGATCAAGAAGTTTCTCAAAATAGTCCTCTTTAATGACCCGCCCATTCTCCATCAACACAACGTAATCATTATTATGTATCTGACTGAATTCATGGGTTATAACAATGGTTGTTTTGCCGTGCCTCCAAGTTTTAATGGCTGCAAAAAGTCGCTCGCGCCTCAAATTATCTAAAGAACATAGGGCTTCATCCAATATGAGGATCGGAGTATCTCTGATTTTGGCCCTGGCTATGGAAACCATTTGATGCTGGCCACCGGATAGAAACTCTTGTGAGATTTTTGTATCGAGACCGTTGGATAAATCGTCAACCACTTCGTTCAATAATGCAAAAGTGCACGCTTCTTGAATCAATCTTTCAGGCACATCTTGTACAGAATCGTATTTATTCATCACCGACAATGCAATATTCGTCCTTACGGATTCCTTGAAAATGGCTGGACTTTGTTGTAGCAAAGTGATGGTGTCCGTCAACCACTTGCGACTCAAATTGGTAATGTTCCGGCCATCAATTTGGATCTCGCCTTCCAATGGAAGGTAGTAATGTAACAATAGTTGAGAAATGGTAGACTTGCCAGCTCCAGATTGCCCAATTATAAAGTTGAGTTCGTTTGCTTTCAATGTAAACGATACATCTTTAAGAATGATATCTGGCCTGGATGAATATTTGAAAGAAACGTTCTTGAAAGATACTTCACCGTTTTTACACTCATCAAAATATATGTCAGAATTCCCGACAGATTTCGTTTCATTCTTTACAAGATAAGCGGAGATCTTCGAAGCTGCAGCTTGAGCTTTATTCAAAGTTGCTATTAATACCGTCAACTCAGAAATATTGGTTCCCAACATCAAACACGAACTGAAACAGGTAAAAACTTGATTTATTTCCAACTTTTTCTTGCTGATCATATAATTTCCAAACCAAAACCCTTGTACAAACATCATTAATGATAAAAATTTGAGAGTTGCTCCATTTGCAGCTATAGCATTTGCAATTTTAAAAAATGCAGCTGCAGATTCGTCGACAATTTTGTTAAACTTGACCATTTCAACATATTTTCCATTGAACATTCTAATCACAGCACTCGAAACTAAAGTCCAATCCAAAACTTTTGAAGCCGAAGCTGTAAGGTCATTCTCTTGCTTTGCTGCTTTGTATGTAAGCACTCCAAAAAACCATCCAAAAAGGGCCATTATAGGAAATGTTGCCATAATTACTAGAGACACAGACCAAGCATAGTAGAACGAAGTGATTATCAATGCAATACAGCTCGCTACTGTCTGAACCAATAGTCCCAAAACTTCTGAAGTTCCCTCTCTGACTTCTTCAATACATCTATTGACTTGAGAGACTTCGCCCATTAAGTTTTTCAGGTTCTCAAACCATTCAATATTGTTGGCGAAGATCTGCGCATATAATTGTTTTCTAGCACGTTCTTGTTGCCTTTCACCAAATCTCATCCAAAAGTACACTCCAGACCATGTGAACACCATCTTTACCGATCCTACGACCATTATCAACCCACAAAGTAATCGAACGTCCTTTAAGAACGATGAGATACTTGTGTATTCTCCAGATTGGTATTTTGTAAGCTTTGAAAAAATATTACCATAGAGAATGGTGAAGATCGAAGTACCTACTGCGGCAACACAAAGAAGAAACGAAGCAAATATCAAGAATGGGATATCTGCCTTTGTAAAAAACATAAATATCGAGCCGGGATGATCAATTTCATCTCTAATCGAATCTTCTCCTAGGGAACCAACCAGTTCCGATATCAGTTTCTCTTCATGAATTTGAAGTGTCTCTTTATCTTCAAAAGGATTTATACGCTCTGACATTTTCAAAACCTCAGTAGCTATTAAGAATGAACCATGAACGATGTTTGCATCTTATTTATGTTGTTTCCGAGATATTTGATGCAACACTTCTTATCTGAGAAATTACCTAATTGGGCCATGGCAATTAAGAGTGTGTTAAATTTTACATCATCTCAAACATCTCGGAATCAGGAACAGAATGACTATTAAAAATACTTCTACACGTAAAATCAGTCGTTGGATATTCATTACTACTATTGTTGTTTCAAAGAGCTTTTTCTATTTAACAATGGCGAGGCATAAGAGTCGTTAGCTGGATTATAGGACCTTGTATTTCCTGGTCTGATATTCATTTCTTCAGTACATCCACGAGGCGATTGCAACCGGGGATAGTCTGGAGTTCTTTCGTTGTAGGCAGTTTTGAAGGAGGTCTCATTTGTGAGCTCGAGTTGTTGCAATGATTTGCTTTGTTCGTCGACTTTTTCACGGAGTGCCTTCAATTCTTTTTGTTCTTTGCTTGAAAGTCTTGATGACTTCCTATAACTACCGAATGCTACGTTAGTAATCAATATGCTTCCCACAATAAGAATCATAATAAAGATTAGGGATTTCCAGCTAATTGGCTTAATAAATCCATTGACAATATCAGCAAGAGTTTCTGCGGTGATCTTGGATTTCCCAAGTTGTTGAGGATCTCGATTCATACATTTACTCCAAGCTGTACATGCTCTCTCCAATGCAGGCACTCTCTGTTCCCCATTTTCGATTGAACATTTGTTTCTGTAGTATTCTCTTGAACATAACGATATTTCTTGCAACGCATCGGACGTATACTTTTCCAATTTGTGGTTGATATCTGCACGGATCGTTTTTATAAACACATAAGCAAAGAAAAACACAACGCCAATTAGGCATATGTTAATGAAAAGTTGCAAGTATAACGACAATACATAAGGGATAGTGGGTTCGGTCAAGATTTGCGTGAAAAACAGGTCCTTTTGAATATTGTTGGAAGTCTGTTTTGGAGTAGTGGAGTTTTCGTTAGTGTTCGCTAATTCAAATGGTTCGTTGTCTTGAGACGTTTGGTTCATAAGCTTTCTTTGTTGTAGATGGGTAGTGTCAAGTTCATCTTCGCTCAAAAGGTAGTCATTTCGATAAGTTGCTATTTCTTTGGTAGGGGAAAATATTACTCGAGCACACTTGACTGCGTTGAGGCTTCCATTCTTACTAGCTATGTTCAATTCGGGATGCTTGTTCAAAAGTGATTGAGGAATCATATCCTCATCTTTGTGAGAACGATTGACGGTGTCGGAGTTTTTTAGTATCGAGGGTAAGCGGTCGCCTCCAGAATTCAGCGTGGTAAGTGGCGTACTTGCGTCCTTCATCAGTCCGGAGATTTCAAATGGTGACAACACATCGTTGTCATTTTCAAGGTGGTGATTAATGGGGGTGGAAATCAGCTTAAAATCTCTTTTTTTAGAAAGACCCTCAAGGCTGTCCTCTAGAAACGAGCCTCCAAAGGAATTATCCACCATTGTCGATAGCGAATCTTGTAGACAGTTGTCGTAAGAATATACTGCGGGATGGATTTTCTGGAGATGATGTTTGTTGATGTTTTATTATGCAGGACCAACAAATACTGAGCGAAGCGAAGATTTGTCAAATCCAAGAATCGAATATTGAATATTATGAATTATAGGAGTGAAAAATTGTGAACTAAAAGAGTTTTGAATAGAAAATAGTGACACATAGTGAGATTTAGTGATATTAGTCAACTTTTAAAGAGTTTCGAATAGTTTGCTGCACTCATTACATGACATGACAGATTTAGTGGGAAGAAAACCTAGGATAGCAATGTGGTCTCTTCAATAAGCTACTAAGTACCAGTAATTTATATTCTTCCTATTGAACAGAACCTGAGAGAACTATGAGCGAAGAGCGAAGCTATTAGTTCTCTCTGTATTTAAAGCTGCAAATAAGTGAAATTATACAATATGTATATGCAGTACAATAATAACTGTAGATTCAGCCAGTGAAATAATGGCCAAAATTGACTATACTAACTCACTTAACGTCTAGATTAACTTGAAGTAGCCTCCAATGTATCTTATACCAGTTCCCAGTAATATTTAGATTTATTTACCCACATTATTCAACAGAGAGTTGAGATTACATAATCTCTAAAATCAATTCTTCGCTCGCACGACCCAATCTGGGAAAGCTGTATGACAGTTAAGATAGACTGGAGACGTTTTGATTACTTTGCTTCTATCAGATTTTGCTAATTAGGAGATTTTAACTATGGACGGGTTAAGATCGAAGATTCAATCGTTTAAATACACCGAAAACAAAGCAGAAAATAAAGTTCCAGTAAATTTGAAAAGAGTTGAGAAGCGTCCTATCAAAAAGAAGCCGAAAGAGGTTCTTAAAGAGACTCCGAACAGGCCTGACTTGCCACCCTCTATAGGTAATGAACAGATAATCATGTTTGTAGGCTACAACCCAGGAGTTGAATCTTCCATCCAACAACACCATTATGCCCACTTTTCTAACTTGTTTTGGAAGTTGTTCAACCAGTCTAAGTTGTTTTTGAAGATCTTGCAGGTTCAAGAGTACGAGAACGACGAAATGTTGAAGACGTTGGTTCGTGGAGACTCGACATATCTCAAGCCAGAACACGACTACGAGCTCGTAAAGTATAGGATTGGGTTTACTGATCTTGTCCTTCGATGCACGAAAACGGCCCAGGAACTTAGTATGGAGGAAAAATTGGCCAACGTTCCACGGTTGCTAGAGGAATTCACAAAAACAAATAGTAAATACGTAGTTTTCATCGGAAAAGGTATCTGGGAGATTATTGTTAAATTCATAGTGAAGCAAATAGGAATAACGAGATTCAAATTGACTAAAACAAACTTCATATGGGGAAAACAGTTATCGATGGAAGGCAATTCTGAAGAGATTCGCGTATACAATTTGATACTAAGCAAGTTACATGAGAAACTTCCGTCACATACAAAGGTGTATGTATTTCCTAATACTTCAGGTTTAGTGGCCAGCTTAAAGTTTGACGAAAAGTTGCAGCACTGGCTCGGCTTGGGAGACGATATTATATCAGATAAATAAATATCTGCAAAATTACGAGGAAAGACCCGATAAATACATTCAAAATAATGCAGAGATAGATCATTTGAACGTCATTCTATTTGATAGATAACTATTTACAGATAATGCAGATGGATCGATTCTTTTCCAGAAGTTCGATTTAGAATTTGGTATGAATTTGGCCAGGGATATTCACGTTCTTTTAAGTAAAACCATGAATCACTTCCATATTTTGTAAAACATATTATCTAAGTCCTTATTGAACTTAGCTTGTGATTGGTCATTGATTGTATCACCGTACTGGCCAAAATTCTCGGTAAATAACTTATCGATGACATATCTGATTTTGGAGCATTGTTCGACACTTACACAGTCTTGGTAATACATTTTCTTCAAGGCACGATTTTGAATCTCGACACAGGAAGTGGTCTTCTTGATCTCTGCCCGGCATGGGTCAGTAGAGGTGACATTCCATCCACGAAGACATTCCATCACTTTCTGTTGAAGTTCTGCACAGTTGATTACAGTGACTTTGTGAGGTGTTTCTGCCTGTTTGTATTTGTCAAACTCATAAGTATACTCTGGATTCTTATCTTGTCTCGATAGCACGTCGTTGACTCGCTTTTGGTGGGGTGTAATCTCAAATATCGATTGGTGTTTGGCGTCGGGGTTGTTTTCTTTGAAGAAGTCTTGAAGTCCTTCCGGCAACTCATTGGTTAACTCTTTGGTATCTCTACCGTAGTTTGTCGAAAAAGGCCACATTAGGAATAGTGATGCTAGTTGAGTGAGTTAAGGCTTCGTACTACTCATTTTTTGTTTTACATGAATTTTGGAAAGTGGTATACACACGACGCGACATCAACCCCGATCTAGGACCCCTTCAAAGATTCTACCGATTTCGAGATCCAAGAGGTTGAGAGTTTCACGGGATTCCCTATAAACTTGGTCAGAGGTGGACGCTGAACGTACCACATGAAGCAATTTCAATCTTATAGGCTCCAATTTGGAGATAATGAGAATTCGCAATCTTGAAGCTATGGGAATTAAACGGACAAGACCTGTGGCGCTAAGTTTCTCACGCGTTCCCTGGCTTGTGGTGTAGCCATCGATTAGGAAAGAAAGATGAACATCCAATGTTTGCATCAACGTAAGAAAACAAATCAATTTGTGATGGTTTGAAGGTGAAAGGATGGGTGACACCAAATTGACCTCAAAAATGTGTCTATAATGGGCAACGAAATCTTCCAAGTCTGTCATCAACTTGATGTAATATTCAGCCTGCCCAAAAAGTGGTGATTTGGTCCCCACTGACACAAATAGGACGTCCACCACTTTTTTCAAGTCAGTTACGAGTTGTTGCAACAGATATATCTCAATTTCTTCGGCCTGGTTTCTCACAAACTGTCGCTGAATCTTGAGAATCGTTTCGTCCATATAATTGATTAGTTTACTCTGTTGCTCCTCTGACATCAACGAGACAGGTTGTGCCAGAAATGTATTCTCTAGATGTTTATATGCAGAGTCAAACGGAACAGTCACTTGATAGCCATTATTCGGCTTATCGTTTATATATTCTTCATCATGAATTGGTACAGGAGGTTGGAATTCAGCTGTATCTAACCCCACATCCTCAAGTTCATCGTCGTCGCTTGCACACAAATCTGGATTCAAATCAATATCTTCCAAGGTCTCCGACGGTAGAGGCTCATTAGGCAAATTCCGTACCTCTTCATTAGGCCCTGGGTGTATAGGAGTTGGTGGACTTGACATTGTAGCTGACTCGAAGCTTTGGGCTGACATTATCTTCGATCAAATTACGAGGCAAGAAAGGTCGTGTGGGCTAAAAATCTCAAAAGAAATCCGGAAAGGCCTGATACCAAAGCCATCAGTTGTTGATTATATAACTAACAAGAACATCCAGCGCTTGTAATTTACATTCGATTAAAAGGGTTTCTGTAATTAATACAGAGAATTTGATTAGTTAACTTACAACTTTTGCATATTTTGAAGTCCCAGAGAATCTGACGCTAATTTCAACAAAAAGAGGAAATCTTGTCGCAACCCCCTTATAGAGATAATCTTTCAACAAAAGTAGAACCAAGTACAAAAAGTCAATATGCCAGTAACGGAAATCAACCACCAAGAAGATCCAAAAGTCTCCAACACTGAGTGGAATCTACTTTCCCTCACAACCAGTGATGATAGTCTAGAGTCACGGAACCAGTCGGCTGATGAAATATCCGTGGACGGAGTTGAAGATGTATCGGAAAAGAATAACGAAATGAATGGTGTTTGTCCCATAACGTTCTCTGAACAAGAACCGAAGAGCGATACCGTCAATAGGGACGATACAAGCCAAGCAGACTTTCTCCTCACCAACACATCAGCATCTCACAGAATACATTTCAGAAAGGCGGCTCCTCGAAGTCCTATATCTAATAACTATAGTTTGGACTACTCACAATCCAGACATATCCACAAACGAAGCAACCAACTACCACGCTTACTAAACAAATATCTCCGACCAAACGCCCAATACACGGGAGAACAACAATCTGGAAAGTCCAGGTATACAATCAAAGTCAACTTTAAGACCGTAGATCTTATAAATTCAGTGGTGACGGGGTTTTTACAGATCTCGGGCCTAACTGAACATCATCCTGAAATCACGACATGTTTCAAAGGTGAGATCATAAATAATCCCCTCAATAAGTTTAACTGGGAGGCGCCAAATAAGCGTTCACAGAATGATGTGCGGATTAAAAGCTATTCATTTGTTACGGAGAATAAGCTGTGGGGCTCGTTCTTGAAGAATGATTTGGAACATTGGAAGAAACTCACAAACTCGTCTCATCTCAACGAGAACCAACTCAAACAGAGACTCGCAAGCATACAGAATGGAGTCGCCGACAACCAATTTGTGTATATGCGGTGGAAGGAAGAATTTTTGTTGCCGGACTCTCGAGTCAAGCAAATCAATGGTGCTTCGTTCGAGGGATTCTACTATATAGTGCTCAACATGGGCGGTTTCGAAACTCCTTCCTTAACACCAAGCTCCTACTCAAGTGCCATCAATCCTGGAACTATAGGAGGATTGTATTATCATAAGTCATCGGAAAAGTTCCAGTCATTGAATCTTCGCTACGTGGAGGACCATGGAATCTCCAATACATTTGAGTTTACTTAGTTATATGTACATTTTAGCTTAGTCAAGTAATTTTGGGTCTAAATGCTAATAGAAATCTAGAAATCTAGAAGGTGAGAAGACCAGTTGTGAATGTCAATATTGCGTAGAGGTCACCTTCGAGATCTGTAGTACAACGATGTGAACTATTGTGTGATCTTTAAAGTTTATAGTATAGACCCAACTTAAATGTGATAGCAGCAGTCTGTAACTGTGTGGCAGTATAAAGATCCTGAATTGATAAGGAGTGCTTAGTTTTTTAATAGTTCATATTTCATTGAAAAGCTCAGATATTTATTGAATTGTTCGTATTTTTCACTTATTAGAATGTTTTAAATTCATTTGTTCGATATCCTGACTGCTTTAGTTACTCATAGTTTACTTCATTGTTCTATTATTGAGACTTTATTGAGACTTTTGCAATCTCTCCTTCTCTCTCTTTGCATAAATCTGGGCAGTGAATGGTTCCTCAAAGAATAAACCAATTCTGTACATAACAAATACAAAAGCAGTAACAACAATTCCGGTAGGTTTCCCGTACCATAAAGCAGTACCCAAGAAACAAAGAGTCGAACCATTGTACATTGGATTGTCATTGATGTTGAATGGGAAACCAGTTACCCTCTCATCCATCAAGATTCCAAAGTAATCTCCAAGATATGTACCAGTGACACCAAGGGAGTACATGGAAGTAATGACCAAAAGGTTACCGAAACCGAAACTCAACACAGCCAAAGCCTTGACCAATGTCGATTCGACAAAGGGAGCGAATGTTGGTTGTGCAAGTAAAGCATCATGGTAAATGTGATCTCTGTATATCCCCAACGAGAAAATAGTGAATGCTAACAAGTAGCAACCTCTCCGAGCACCTCCAGCAATCTTGGTCAAGATATGAGTGTTGTACTCCAATCTAGCAACAATGTTCCAGAATATAGGGTTGAATGCTATGGTGGCCACAGCATACTTGATCTGAGGTGTTACATCAATGTAATCGGCAAAGTTCTCAACGAGATGAGGAATCTCTTTAGATAACGATTGGAAGTCTTCTACTAACGACATTTTGTTTGATCAATCAATTGAAGTTTGTGGTGGATCTCAGTCGTATTTATACCCTTATTCACTTTCGTTTGGTTGCAACACGAAAAAAGTGCATGTGAAAAATCGGGTGTTGGGTTTGGGTGCAAAATTCGACAATGATGCGAGATACCAGGGCCAGTCTTCAAAGGTCCATTGTAAAAATCAAGTATCTTAATTATTCTTGAGGATACCGACACGTAGTCAATTGAGTTGGTGGGAATATTCTAGAGCAAAAACATTAACATAGTCGAGGATTTGAAAGTCAAATTCATCGCTTAGTAGTCAAGATCGAGGAAGAAATACCAAGGAATGGTCCAGGATACTTGATAGAACCTCGAGAATCTTGTGAATAGAATGTTTACCAAGTGCATATCTCTCGATAATTATCATTATGCCTTTATATGTGGCTAAGAAGAGCTATAGATCTAGAATCTGCATCTACAACGACACTCACTACGTAGAATCTTCCTTGTATGACTGTGAACCAAGTATATTTACATGATACTAACGAGCCACAACACTAACACAAATAAGAATTCGCGTAAAGTTCGTTGATAATATCATCACTATTATAATCATCACTAGATGCAAATTCTCTAATCTCATTAATTTTCAATAGTATCAAACGAATATTGTTCTACGAATATGTCAAGTCAATGAAAACTATACCGTTCACTGATAACGATCATATCCTTCGTTCATCCAGTATTATTATCAGCATGTTATCAAATGAGTTAACCAATAGATTAAAGGAGGGATAATAACATCTCAGATTATATGAAAATGCAAATCCCTTTATAGAAAAATATTTATAACAATCAGCATTTAATATTTTTAGTTTTTCTTCTTTTCTAGGAAAATATACAAAAAGTAATAAAAAAATTTAGTTAATAATTAAATCTAGATAATATTTTAAATGAATTATATTATTCAATATAATCTGATTATCCAATATACATCAATTTGTACAGTATTATTAGTTTTACATCTATATTTTCAAGATTAGTTAATTGAATTACAAAGTTATTCATTATATATATAACGGGTTTACATTATAGATCATATAATAAAACCATGAGATGTTAAACTAGAGATAGAGCAAAATTCATTGCACTAAATGAAGTAAAGATTGTCAAGGCGTAGGACCAACTAAAGAAATGGGTTTAATTGTATATAACCTCTTACATTATGTGTCTTCGTTGTATTCGGAGGAAGTTTATTTATTTTCTAATATATGACTTCATTATATATTGTTTTTAGCATTAATCTAGGAATAATAATAAACAATTTTACATGTCAAAGGATTCTTTGCTAAATTATATGTTTTATCAGGTGCTTCACAAGATGATTATATATTAGAAATATGTTCTATTGCTTTACTTAGTGATATCGATATTAAAACGCTAATATTACTAAAGCTTTAATAACTAATATAAAGATAGTAATAATATTAATCACATCTACAGAACTAGAGTTTTAATCAAGTAATTGATTCAAATTTATCAGAGCGGTCAACGATTTATAAAATAATTGAATATATTTAGGCTTTTTATGGAGACGGTTTCTCAAGAGTTTCCAAATGTAAGGTTGAAGGCTTCTCGGAAGTTTCCAAGTGAACAAGAGAAGGCTTCTCAGAAGTCTCCAAGTGAACAACAGATGGTTTGCTGACTTCGACAGATTTGTCGGAAGATTCTTGCGACTCATTGTCTGAGTCGTCAGCATATGGATCACGAACACTCAAGTCCTTGTGGAAACGTTCAGGACCAATCAAAATAATAAAAATCATATAAATAAAGACTGCAGCACAGAAAATAAGCATGACTTTACCGTAGTCGTATGCATCAGCGGCTTTTCCTTTGATTGGGAACTTGGTACCCAAGTCAGCTTCAATGGTGGAAGATGCAGAAGAAGCAAGATTACCTAATTGGTACGCCACACCAGAAAGGAAAGATCTATGAGTGGTGTTTACCAATTCCATTAAATGGATAGGAACCACACCCCAACATCCCATAACACCAAAGTTAAGGAAGAAGTATCCTCCGATAATCGTTGGAATATGCGAAGAGTAGAATGAAGGGTAGAGGAAACATGCACTGAACAACATGGTGACCACGACTGTCAATCTTCTCCCTAAAAGCTCAGTAAGTTGTCCAAAGAAGATACCACCACAAATAGCACCTAAATTGACCACAGTCATGATAATAGTCTTATCATTAGGTCCGATATTATGCTGTTTGACCAAAAATGTTGGATACAAATCTTGAGATCCATGCGAAACAAAGTTAAGACCCGACATCATGAATATCAAGTAGATAAACATCAACCATTCGGTACGCATAGTGATCATAAGTGGCGAGTTCCAGAATCCACTCACAAGACCCCGTTTTTCTCCAGCTTCTTCGCAGTTTCTTTGGGCATGACGTTTTTTACTTTCTTTCAAGCGTAAGAAGGTTTCTGATTCCGGAGAAAATAAACGCCAAATAATCAAGATTAGAGGAAGCCCAGCACTGAACCAAAACAATGCTCTCCATCCTTCATCCCCTTTGTATGAGAATTCAAAGGCTCTGAAAAAGACAATGGCCAAAAGATATCCAAGGTTGTATCCAGGAAGGAAGAAACCCGAAAGAATCGATCTCGCATTCGTAGGTTGATCTTCCAATGCAGTAGTTGAAGCAACAGGATACATCGCCCCCATTAGAATACCGAAAATGGCTCTAACTGCAAGAAATTGTGTGTAGCTTTGAACGAATCCAGTAAGAATTTCAATGACGATAAACAAAAAGCAAATGGCAATATAGGGCCATTTTCTACCATAGGTATCCGAAATCAACCCGAAAATCACAGCACCAATCGATCTGGTCATAAGCACTAAAGTGAGACCCCATGTGATCTGCTTAATGTCCACATTTAAAGTGTGGGCAATGTTAGATGCAGAGGCTGATACACAAAAGAAATCAAGAGCATCAACAGTCCAGGCAAAGAAACCAAGGAGATAGAAGTTCCAATGTTTACCGTTCATCTCCTTAAGACCGGGAATAGGATTAAGGATCTGATACCATCTTCTTTCAGCCTTAAGAATAGGAAGATCGAACAACGTGGTAAAACGAGTCGACATGTAATGTTTGACAGCAGGCCATGACGTATCCGGTTTCTCGTTGTAGATATTGGTTCCAATTTGCTCAACTATGTCGTTTTCAGTAGTTGCAAGAGTCATATTATACAGAGAAGTAGATACACCCCGAATACGAGCAGACTGCGTGCCATTTATAGAGAGAAGGTCCGAACTTTCCGCAGTCACTATGCGGGCACTTTGTGGGGTAGACGCGAGACGCTCCCCCAAAATTGATGATGCTTCAAACCATGATTTTTCCTACTATACCACCCATTACTGCCCTTCCCATTCTTTTGTGGGGAGCCCTAGGGCCACAATATCGGAGTTGGCGATTTCATAATCAGTTGATATAGCGAGCAGGCACTTACCAACAATAGTACAGTTTATTATTACAGTTCAATATTTGAGTTCAATATTACAGCTCAACACGTTTTGGGGTAATTTATGGAAATACCCTACCAAGAAAACTTTCACCTCCATTCTCAACACATCTACGGAAACCGGGGGAGAACCCCGGCCGTTTGCTATCATTCCCCTCCCTTCGAAAATGAGTTCCTCGAGACAGAAATCTGGTTGGTTCACAAAGCAGGAGATTTCCTAGTGACAAATGCTCCAAGAAGTAAGCACTAATGGTGATTTCGCCTTAGCACCATTTCGGTACAAAATCGAGTTTCGGGTCAAAAGGTGCATGTATCCCCAAGAGTGATGCCGCGATAAGTTGATACTGCTCCTCAATAGAATGCGGCCATCTCATATGTAGGTGTTTCGGAAAGACTGTATAACTTTGTGCAACCTTTGTTCGATAGGATTTAAGAGCATCGGATTTGTGTTAGTTACACACGGAATTTTTTGACACTAAATCAAAAGTACACTGATTTATTCAACACGGCGATTTGCAACACGTGATCAAAATCACGAGAAAATGGAATATCCACCCACTTATACCATTTGGAGATGCAATCACAAACAAATAGATTCTTCGATAGCACTTTCGACGGTAATGGAAATCTCATCGCATGCTATTCTCACGTTCTGTGGCGTGCAAGAATATATGCCTGAGCGATTCAAAAACTACTACAAACTCGCTTACCTAATTTCGTAATGCTGAAACATATTTGAAATTTGAGCTTTTGCGGCTTAGTTCGTAGTAACTGGGACATTCCCGGTTGCTATCATTTCCTTCGCATATATTAAAAAATTGAGTTCAGTAGTCCTAGATGATTTGAGCCAAACTTGTAGTATGAAAACCCAAAGAGCTGATAATACATAATAGTTATGGTTGTCATCATTTTAAATTAATGGAATTTCAATCAACGCCATTTGAAGGAAAATGGGGAAGAAATGGGGGATGAGGAAGAAATGGGAAGAAATGAGGAGAAGTGAGCTTGATCTAGCATGAATTGTGGAATATTATATGGAGAATGTGCTTTCAAAGATTCAATGATAAAATCCGTAAAATAGATGGAGTAGTCACATGATCAAGTACACCTTCAGAATAGACTCTGATCACATGATTAAATACACGAGACTTAGTTTCGAAAACGTAACCAAATACACGAGGAGTAAATTTCTTATCACATGATCTATATCACCAGATCTTTGGTTCACGTGCAAAGAATTGTGAGTCTTCATTCCCTTTTCGGAAAAACAAGCGCCCTCAATAACTCTCTTAGTGATAGGCGCTTAATTTTCCAAATCGGGCCATCCCCAACTCTGACTTTTTTTCATTTAAAGAGGACCAAGAATCGTTTCCAATTGTTTTTCACAATCAACAATATTATCAAAATGGTCAAGTAAGTATAGACTGATATTATTACTATGGGATATTATTCTTTTGGGATAGTATTAATATTTCTATGGAAGGATACCTAAAGAATTCATAATCCTTACTCTCCTATAATCGCAACAATTCACTAACTTCCAGACAAGTACTCTTATTAGGATCTGGTTTTGTTGCCAAACCTACCGTTGATATCTTAGCTAAAACTCCTGGTGTCAAAGTCACTGTTGCATGCAGAACTTTATCCAAGGCAAAAGAATTGGCCGGTTCCGTTGCTGGTGCCATTTCTCTCGATGTCACTGATGAAAAGGCTCTTGACGCCGAAGTCGCTAAGGTTGATCTTGTTATCTCCTTAATTCCTTACACCTTCCACGTCAATGTCGTCAAGGCTGCTATCAAGAACAAGAAGCACGTTGTAACTACTTCCTACATCAACCCTCAATTGAAGGCTTTGGAACAAGAAATCAAAGACGCCGGAATCACCGTCATGAACGAAATCGGTTTGGACCCAGGTATCGATCACTTGTACGCCATCAAGACTATTGAAGAAGTCCATGCTCAAAACGGTAAAATCAAGTCTTTCCTTTCTTACTGTGGTGGTTTGCCAGCCCCAGAAAGTTCCGACAATCCTTTGGGATACAAATTCTCTTGGTCTTCCAGAGGTGTTTTGCTTGCCTTAAGAAACTCAGCTAGTTACTGGAAGGATGGTAAGATTGTTGAAGTCAAGTCTGAAGATTTGATGGCCACTGCTCAACCATACTTTATCTATCCAGGTTTTGCTTTCGTTGCATACCCAAACAGAGACTCTACCACCTACAAGGAATTGTACAACATTCCAGAAGCCGAAACTGTCATCAGAGGTACCTTGAGATTCCAAGGTTTCCCTGAATTCATCAAGGTATTGGTAGACATTGGTTTCTTGAAGGATGAAGCTTCCGAAATCTTCTCTTCTCCAGTTGCTTGGAAGGAAGCAACTTCAAAGTTGGTAGGTGCTTCTTCATCTTCTGAAGAAGATATTGTTGCTAAGATCAACCAATTAACCAAGTTCAAGTCTGACGATGATCAAAAACGTATCATTGCTGGTTTGAAATGGTTAGGTTTGTTCTCCGACAACAAGACCACTCCAAGAGGAAATGCCTTGGATACCTTGTGTGCCACTTTGGAAGAAAAGATGCAATACGAAGAAGGTGAAAGAGATTTAGTTTGTTTACAACACAAGTTTGGTATTGAATGGGCCAACGGTGAAACTGAGATCAGAACCTCCACCTTGGTTGACTATGGTAACCCAGACGGATACTCGTCAATGGCCAAGTTGGTTGGTGTTCCATGTGCCGTTGCTACTCAACAAATCTTGGATGGTACTATGAGTGTCAAGGGTTTGTTAGCCCCAATGTCCTCCACCATTAACGACACTATCATGAAGACCTTGAAGGATGATTATGGTATCTTTTTGGTTGAAAAGACCATTGGTTAGTATTCATATCTTTACGTATATATAAATAACGACTTGTATTTAAGAAGAAGATGTGTAGATATTTAGATCCGTAGACTTGTAGATTATTAGATCTAGTCACGATCTTTATGCAAGACTTTGTCTTGTTCTACTCATCATCCAGCTCATCACTCTCGTCATAACCTGCCGTGTACTCTTCGATCATATTACTTAAATCCTCCACCAACTCGCCTTGATCTTCGATAATGTCCATATACTGCTGGTGGTTAGGTCTGACATTGTCAATCAACTTCCTGTACGACTTCAATTCTTCCCTGAACGACGTACTCACATTGAATTCTGTATAATATTTCGTAGAAAGTCCATCAGCTAAGATTTCACTAGGAAACGAGTCTCCTTCCACTATATCTTTGGTATTTCTATGCACGTAAATATTCAGAGTTTCAGGAACTCTGGCCAAAATATCCCGAAGACCAAGACTGTGTTGAGGCAACACGTTATTCTTGATAAGATATTCTGATTTTGGTTTGCGTTTAGACTTCTTGCCCATAGGTTTCATGGCCGGAATGCTTAGATCAATGAAATCATCAACTTTAGGCTCTTCAGATATTCCATAGTATGCATTTATTGCCGCGTTGGACACATCTTGCACCCCAGTCCCCAAATTATCGATTTTGTTGATTTTGATTTCATTGACGACTTTTCGATTCTCGAACCCTCTCAAAATATTGTCTTCTATTATGCTCATAGAGATTTTGAAGTTGTTTTGGTTATTAAGTCCCCACAACGAGTTTATAAACATCGAGCTAACTGCGGAGGCATGCCAATTGCTTTGGTTATCGAACGAATCTGATAATAAGGAGTTTTGGGGTATTTTCTGGTTGATTGGAAACATTATGGTTGAATTCTTGGAGAGTTCCACAAGAGTCTTGATACGAGATACTCGTTGCGTGGTATTGATATCGTCACCACAAATAAGACCAAACGTCCACATATTGTACTTGTTGTTACTGATTCCATTGTTGAAATATTCATCAATCAAATCCACAAGCAATTGGTTAGTATACCCACCCCAGGCACTGTCTATATCTGTCACAACATTCATTCCTTGGAACAGGTCACATTTCTCGAGGAAGAATCGAAAGTTCTCCAATTGCTCGAGAGACTCGGCGGGAGAATTGGTGAATTCCTCCGTTCCAATTCTGAAGTTGTCGAATTTCAAGTTTTCAAAATTCTTGTGAACTCCTGGTCCGTTTTCCACATAGTTGTAATTGGTCAAAGAGTTTAAAGACCGAGGACTGTAGATCAATTTGTTATAATCCGACCAGTACTTTGTATTACTAGTATTCAACAAGTCGTTGCCGACAATCGAACCCTGATCCAATTTCACTTGGAATTGATTCTTGGGTACGGTTTCTCCAACGTTGATGATTTGGCCTGGAGAAACATCGACCTTTGGCTTGGATTCATGATATTCATATTTATTTAGTGAGCCAAACCCGCCTTTAAGGTCATAGATCAATGCTCGAGGCGAATAGTTGGTGTGGCCGCCAGATTTATAGGTATTGAGAAAGACGTTATTGTCGTAGTTTACCACAGATTTCTTGCTGTAAGGTATATGTGACTCCTGATTATTATACAAGTGTGTAACAACATGATTTGCTTTCTGGGAGAGTGATAAGTTTATTACTTCCGTCATAAAAAAGGGACTGGTGAACAATTAACAATTACGTGAACAATTACGATTTCAAATTCGGAAATTTTGGATCGACCTCGATGCGCCAGAATTACTCTAATAAGAAATACTCAATAAATGCCGAGAAACTCTGATTATCTAGGCAACGAAGATTGCTGGACTTGAAGATTGCTAGAAGGTTATATTAGTCTACCAATCTTGAGGAATAACGAGGATTAGTCACGTTCTATTATTAATCAAACCTGGTTATTTGTGGGGAAGGTAAAAACTCGCGGCTTTCCAGACAAACGTTTCGTAAAGGGTGTTGTAGCGATATCTTAGCGTGCCAGATCTATCGTAATTATTTAGTTATCGATTTACCGTATATGAAATCAGTCCCAACATGTGAATATGTGAATAATCTAACTTCTCCGATATTTCAGTTTTCCAGAATAAATTAATTTATCTCGAACTACAATTCTTGTTGGGAGTATTTGAAGGGAAAGTGTTTAGGCTAAATTAACCCCAGAATATCCCAAAGCTGGAGTAATTCAAGGAGTAATTCAAAGACTAATTCAAACGACAATTCAGCGGATAATTCAAAGAAATAAAGCTAGATCAACTTCCAATCACTGAATACTTGGTAGCCTTTACATTATATGGGCTGAAAAATATGTATAGCTATTGATCCACTAGGTATTCTCGTAATTAGTAGTCCTTTCGTAATTTAACACTTTTGAGGTGATCTTGATACAAATTTGTATCCCTGACCATATAACAGATATAACTTCAGATCAAGAATATTGCCATTGATGATTGTATTGATGTGGTATTATTCATATACAACCCATAGGAGGGAGAAATAGCGAGGATACAAATTCGAGGCAAGTTGGTGTTAATCCAATAAATCCCACTAAGATCACAAAGATTCATCACCTCCGTAGGCACTCAATATATTCCTTTATTCTTCTTACTAAGGTAGTATTAGCTTAGCCTTTAAATAGATCCGGGTAACCCGTCGAAACACGAAATTTGAACATGACGCGTATTCAAACAAAGCATATATGATAAATCACATTGAGTAAATATCACAAACAACAGACTTCAATAAATATAAATCTGTAATCCCTATTCCGAAATATCCAGCTATAAACTCATATATGCCAGAACTTGAAGATCCGCAAGTTCCAATGAAAGTGGTACCCGAAGGAGGAGTAGCCACGTCGCCATCTATCTCATCCTTATCCTCAATAGCTAGTAACACATCCACTGATCGATTAATCCATAGTTTGTCTACTACAAAACTTCATCAAGCTACTGAATCTCCAACAAAATTCACTCCAATTAATGCTACTCCAATTATTGCTACTCCGACCCAAATCACAACAACTACAATCGATGAAAAAATCCCCGCCCCTATAATATCTCAAACTGTGACCGTACAACCTCCAACTACACCCACCACTGAATTTGTAACCAGTCCAACGTCTTCGACTCCGAAAGTCAAGAAGGGTCTTAAATTCACTGTGCGGAAGGTTTCACGAGAGCTACCTGATACAACTTACAAGCCTCTGCCAGAATTGAAAGACGTAACAAGAGAACAGGAGAAATTGGAGTTGGTTCAAGCCAAATATGAACAATATGAAACAAGAATAGTGAAAATCGAAAAGGAAATCGAATTTTTATCCAACTTGTTACCTCCGTACAACGTGGAAATAGACTATGCTACCAGAACGAAAATCTCCAGGGCCATTGAGAAGTTAAGAATGAAGCAAGATGAATTGGATCGTAAGAAGTATGGCCTCGGTATCACTATTAGTCGTCTCTGGAGAGAGCATGATGATAGTGACATTTGGGTAAGAAGTTTTAGTAACTAATGATGTTTTAGTAGCAAGATCTTGAGAATAAAACATATGAATAAAGTTTACGATTTCAGCTACAAGCATGAACAATCCAATAACAGATCCAAGTTATGAAGTATAAATAATTGAACCACAATTGGAAGGATTAGAGAACCTGTTCTATTAGAGAGCCTGTTCGTCTCACATGGTCGTGACCTAAAGTTCATCACCCCTGCAACTTGACGAATTTCTCACTCAATACTTTCCTCACTCTCGATTTCGGCAATAAGCTACTAACCGTTTCAAGTAACCATATCCAACGAGAAGTGGAGATCACGCTAGTTCGACGTCTGGAGTGATTAGACCAAAGTGCAGACCATTCTAGAATCTCCCTCGAGTAAGTAGACCAAAATGGAAATCATTCCAACCACTACTCGCGAATAATTAGACCAAAATGGTACCCATTCTAACCATTTCAACCACCCCCCTGAGTAGTTATACCAAATTGAAACCATTACAACCATTCCGACCATTCCTCCCGATTAATTATGCCCAAGTTTTCTTTTAGATTTACGATTTTTATTTACGAAAACTACCCCACCTATCTTGGTTCTACAAACAGAACCTCGGAAAATATCATAATCTTGCGAAAGGGAAAGAATCAGCCAGACGGGGGATAACTATTACAAAATTGGCACGTATTGAAGAAGGCTTGAACTTGTACTTTTCTGGCACTTCACAATCCAACCTGTTGTCAGATCATGATAAAATATCTCCTAGTCAAGTCCGAAATTGAGAGTATTTCTTGAAGGGTGGAAATTGAAAGTATTTCGGACCATAGTAAATACCTAGTCTATTATATTAATATTTATTTATTACATGTTACGAATTTTCGAATCGAACTCTGGACGGTACCCTCGGAGTATAATACCGTTCGAGGGCCATTTTTAAAATAAATGATTTTTGAAAAACTAGCGAGATCTCCTCTGATTTATGGTTGAAGGCTCATAGATTGTTATATATATCTCGGAGTTTATTGTTAAGTATACCTCGGAGTTAATCTTCGTAGCTTTCCTCTATATTCCGCTTGTATTCTTTCTTCATTATAGTTGTATAAATTGTCCGGCACAAATCCACTCCGATTCCTCAATGTCGTTCAGGTACAAACTTCCCCCTCCTTCCTCTGCGACACTAATTCCGGAGACACGCACTACCTGACGAAAAATACGAAATGTCGTTCAAACTCCTTAATCACCAGTCCTCCGGAAATCACACAACCAATTCTTCTTCACACAAAGGTGATATCTTATCAGTTATTTGCTGACTATAGATCTATATACTAGATCTTTGAGTGATAAATTTGGTAAGCTTCCGATTTTCTTTCAAAGTAATCGTTTCCCCACCAATCAGTTTTCTTCATACAGTACCTAATTTTTACCTCCATCATCCAGCATAATTTTACCACCACTTTTACAATTTGTAGCAGAATTTAGTGACAACGCTATCCAGTGATATTTACCGCCCGTATTACAACTACCTAGCGTCAGTGATATTCTCCTGCATTTTTCAGTGGGATATCATTAATACACTTTTCGAAATCAGCCATACATAAAGAAGTGATTTCAAATAATTTCATCAGGCGACTTAAATCTGAGTTGGAAAACCACGTACTTTCTAGACGTTTTTCTTAATTCAGTCCATTCATACTAGCTACGGTTGAGAAACCAAATTTCTAACTATATAAATATTCATCATGTCGTTGAATGCTGATGGTACAAGAAAATCCCAACCACCTCTGTTTTTTCTTTTTGATGATGATGCAAATGAAGTTTCGGATAGTTTGTTACTGTTGCCAAAAAGGCCGACTTCGAAGATATCTACAAACCATAAAGTACCCAAGAGTCTTCCGAAAACTTCAAGACGTGCTGCATCGCCGTATGCTACTCACGCAGACCTTCCACTCCTAACTCCAACCACCTCCAACGCATCTTCCATAATATCTCCATCTACCGGTAGAGATCCACAATTCAAGAATCTTGAAGATATTCTCAAGTTCCCTATTGAGTCATCTCACGCATATTCGTATGCCCATTTGTCTCCAAACTCTTTGGCCTTGCGACTTAACGTGTTGAAACGGTCCTTGGAGATTTTGAAGGACAGACCAAACTTGAAAAAGTCAATCAACTTGCATAACACGGATAAGCCAGAGACCGAATCTAAAAGAAGATCGTCTTTGTACAGTTTGAACTCAAACTATTCCAATTCATCCCTCGATAGAGGATTGCAACAACCTCCGCCGTTACTGCAACTATATAAGCATTCCAACAACAGTGGTGATTTCAACGATTCCAATAAGAGTTTGATGCTTCAAACAAATGCTTCATCTGCCGCATTGTCTGCCTTGTTTAGACCTCAGTTTCAGAGATCTGATAGCTTTCCTGTGAATCAGATGTACTCGACCAGTCTGGGTCCTGAAGCTATTCACGAGAAACCAAGTAGTAAAATGAAGAAAGTATGGCGTAAATCTTCAGCACCTAGTGGAGTATTAGAAACAGATTCCCTTTTGAATAATGACCTTAAGGAGATTATTACACTTTTAGAATCGGATCCTGATCTTATGTCAAAAAACTCGGAAATTGCTTCAACCCTTCACAATATTTCTTTATCAACTCATGATCTGCCACTTGATGGCGACAACCAACAATTGAAATATACTCTTATAAAGAATAAGTTGTTGTATGCATTGGCGACACCTTTTGTCGAAAACTCAGTCATGACGTCATCCTTGCTCCAAGATGATGGCTCCAATACCCCAAACAAACCACTAACCCCAGTCCACCCTTCAACTGCTGCCTTGAACATGCTCAATAGTACTTATTCTCCAAGCAATCTTAATTTGGCATCGCTCAACACCAACAATAACTACAATAACAATAATCGTCCATTCCATGGCATTTCATCAGGAAAACGTGCATTACCACAATCTGTTTTCACGGTCGAGCTAGATAATCCATGGTCAGTCAAGGCTGCTAATGATTTGGCATGTTTAATGTTTGGAGTTCTGAAAAATATGATCAAATCATTAACTTTAATGGATTTGATTGCTCCTCAATTCAGAAACTTTGTCACTGAAAGATTAACAAACTATATCTCCAGAAACTTGGATTTATCCATGAGACTGAAAAGAAACAAGCCTGACGAGAATAAGAAAGTTACAAACAACAACATTCTCTTTGCTGGAGAGATCGTAGCCATTCTTCGCCCTGGTGATCAAAACTACGCATGGACATCGATGTGGGCCAAGCGTAAGGGTAATTTGATCATTTGTATGTTTGACCAAATCCCTTGTGACGCATTTGATGTTGTTATTCTGTGCACAAAAGAAAATGCTAACTCGACATCTGGAACCTCAATAAATTCCAACTCAAAATCAAAAACCTCTTTGAATTCTTCGTCACCATTATCACCATACCAAGTTGATTCATTCAATGAGATCGCCGGGTCGTTGATAAGTCAGCAAGATAACTCCAAATTTACAAAGTTGAATGAGATTAGTGAATCTCTTGATTTCCAATTACGCCGTGTTGGTGTACTTGATGAGTCTAACGATCATGAAGAGGAAATAGATTCAGAAGAAGAAGACGGAGCCCTCACGGACTACGATGTCTCCAAGGATGTAACTGACAGTCAGAAGATTAATCGTACTCGTTACTACACTTTGCAGATGGATGAAGATGAAAATATTCCTTGTGCAATCACATCTAATCCTTTGGAAATCAATGCTGATCGGTATGAAATCAAGTTGAAAATCCATTCCTTACCATACATCGCAGGTATTTTCGTGGTCAATTCTAGCACTTATGACATTTTATCTTGTAACAATGCAATTGCCAAAAACTTGTTTGGAAGATCTTCTGATGAGATCAACGATGGATCGATTAACGCGTTGATTCCAAATTTCACGAAGATATTAAAGTTAGGTATGAAGCATATTCTGGACTCGTTTGATTTGTGTCCCGGTCTTGTCTTGCCTGAGCACTTTTTTAGAAGATACGATGCTATCTTAAGAAACAAAGCAGCCAATGGTTCTGAAAGTGACGAGGAAGACTTGTTCTTCTCGTCTGCTGGTATCGAAGGTATTCATCGTGATGGAAAATCGATATTTGTTGATGTTCAAGTTCGAGCTTCTCAAAATGATACTTTAGTTGTATGGATAACATATTCTCGACTGACCAACAAGACAAATATGTCTGAAGAGTTGGATAAATTGAGCTCTAGTGCATCTTCGATCTCATTGAATAGCGAACTGTCACAGTTGCTGAAAGTGCACAAGGAACCACTCGACACAATAGAGCTTTTACCACCAAAAAAGACTTTTGCATCCAAAACTAAAACTGAGCATAAACGTACGTCCACAAATATCCCCAAAAATTCGTCCTCGGCAGCATGGCCATCTCAATTGAAACTATTCCCTTCAGAAGATGATACGTCTGTTGAGTATGCACCAAGCTCAGCTGAAATCAACCGCCAAAATAGTACAAGAAAAGCTAGACATGATACATTTGGTATTCCAGTCAGCTACTTGAATAACAAATTTGAAAAACCCACTGCATTGACGAAAATCGCCAAAGATGACAATACCAAACCGGAATCCAAAAGGATTGTTTCCAACACTTCTTCTATTCCTACTGACTCCCCTTCTACAGCTGGTTCTACAAGTACAGCTCCAACTACAACTTCGAAGACGCAATCGGAAGCATTCACCACTTACAAAAAATACACAGAAGAAGAAATTCTCAAAATTGAAAGTGAAGCTCTACAAGAAAAGATTGCCGAATCCACTAATTGGCCTTCAAGTGTTGGGACCAAACGTAGAACCAAGAAATTCGCTGAATTCAAGGTTTTGAAGGATATGGGAGAAGGAGCGTATGGAAAGGTGGTGTTGGCAGAACATCGCGAGGATCCGATCTACAAAATCATCATTAAATGTATCGATAAAGAAAGAATCTTGGTGGATACATGGGTTAGAGACAGAAATCTCGGAACAATTCCGTCTGAAATTCAAATCATGGCATTTTTAAATAACGAACCTCATCCAAACATAATGAGAATTATTGATTTCTTTGAAGATCTGAAATACTACTACTTGGAGACTCCAATCTTTGGAGATCCTCCTGGGATTGACTTATTTGATTATATTGAAGTCAAAAAGGATATGACGGAGTTAGAGTGTCAATTCATCTTCAAACAAATCGTATCGTCCATTTATCATCTCCACAACCACGGAATAGTCCATCGTGACATCAAAGATGAAAACATCATTGTGGACGAAAACGGAATCATCAAATTAATCGATTTTGGAAGTGCTGGGTATACCAAACAAGGTCCATTCGACGTTTTTGTAGGTACCATCGATTATGCTTCACCTGAAGTGTTGGGAGGTGAAAAGTATGAGGGAAAGCCCCAAGATATATGGGCATTGGGGATCCTTCTATACACCATGCTTTATAAAGAAAACCCATTCTACAATGTCGATGAGATCATGGAGGGAGACTTACGGATTCCATACGTGGTCAGTGAAGGATCTATGAAGTTGATCAAAAAGATTTTGGTTCGAGAAGTCGACCAAAGACCTACTATCACCGATATTGTTGAAGATGACTGGTTGATCATTTAGATATAAATCAGACACTTAAAAACACCGATATTGTTGAGATTAATGGTTAAAGATGACTGGTTGATCATTTAGATTAAATCTGACACTAATAAGACCCACTATCACCGATGACTTGTTAATCTTTTAGATTAAATCTAGACACTAATGTTGTATTATAAAATTTATTTCTCACTTAGCATTACTATTTTATAGAGTTTTTTACAACTTGACTATAGAGAGGGATGTAGGGTATTAAATTTAGCACAAAACATGGCTAAATTTGCCTCTAGTTATCAGTATTCGTAGTACTACTATTGTACTTGTTGTATATGCTCCATTATCTTATGTTATCTGGGTCGTGCGCATTTGCAAAACTTCTAGCTCTCTCTAGTAGGCCTCAGATTTCTACTATGAGAAGCTTACTAGTTGAATTACCAGTCATAATGATGTCCTTACCGGACGATGGTATGACTCTGAAGATATCACATATAAAACCTAGCTCACATATCCAGCCTAGCTCAAATGACTACCCAATACTGAAAGTTTCTCGCGTCATATTACCATTCACTTTTGAGGTCCAAACTTCTAACAACCAACTTGCATCATACGCCATAACGCTCCTTCAAAAAGTAGACAACCTAATATTAGACAAATTGTCTTTTGAACCACTTACGACTCAAGATACCACCCACGACAGACCAGAATTGCATCGAATTATCAAAGTCCAGAAAGATCTACATGAAATTCTCACATCTTTGGCAACCAACTATTTATTCATCAAGCTCCAGCGACAACTAACAGACAAAGAACAACAGTTCGGAATCTTGTATCATATTCAAAAGTCATTCTTTGGAATTCTACGCCTACCGTCTGGAATTAAGTTAAGAGATATCATTTCAGACGGGGGACTACCATTATCCTCCATCACTACCAGTACCGATTTAAGTCGTATACAGATAAATGTAGAGCCAACTACTGAGATGGAGACAAGTCTCGATCATAGTCTCGACCATTTCTCAATGGCTCCACCTTCGGAAAGTTTACTAAAACCATCTTCGACAGTTCTTCACTCGCCCAAAGCTGGTGACCCTCTCACGTTCTTGTACTCACGATACTTTTCAACGCTCTACTCATTAACCACGCCACTCAATTACTTTCCCAAAACTGCATTAACTAGATTCAAAATCATGTGTGATAACGAAGACGAAAAGATGTCTACAAATCTCCAGAAGCTTTTCTTACCAGTAGACGAGATGGATAACAGACATCTGGGAAAATATGGAATTCTAAAGACTTCAGATGGAGCTTATGAGTCTTATGAGGGAACGAACCTAAACCTAGCAAAGGAAAAGTCTGAGTTGGAGTTTCAGAATGAATTCTTGAACAAAAACATCGCCTTGATGAACAGAATTAGGGCCAAAGAAAACAAAGACCCGGAACTGAGAGATAAGTTTTCGATTTCTGACGAGGAAAAGCTACAAGTGTTTGTATTGGAGTTGAAACTGCGAGAGGCCCAGCTTCAGGTACTCATTATACTTGAATTGCTCTCTTCATGGAAGATTTCAGAACAAGAGTTTTTATCAGCGAATCTCAAACGTCAAGAAAAGGAACTTAAACGTAAGAATAGAGAGTCCAAACAATCGTTGGTAAGGAAAAAGAAGTCTAAACCAAAAAAGATTATACCTACTTTCCTAGGGATGGGGGTTAATGTCGCCGATACGCCAGCAATGAAGTCACCAAAGCATTTAAATGTCGACCAATTTGCCGTATATATAAGTCTAAACACAATGCTAGACAGAATGACTTTATGGGATACATTGTTGGGCAAGAATCTGGGAGAAAACGACAAAACTTATAATTTTCTTGCCTATGTGTTGGTTCCTTTCTACAATAAGAAACTACCCATTATCATAAAGTATATGGTTGATAAGATCAAAGAAGTAAATATGAAACTAACAACCAAGACAGAGAAACGTGCCAAGTTGTCGCCCAAACCTGAAGATTCCGAGTCTACGAATGTCCCACCAAAACGGTCAAAGTATAATAAAGTGCTATTGTCGGGTACGAAAGTGCCTCACTTGAGAAAGTCTGCATCTACATCCATCAAAGACGATCTTTTGCCGTCGTTTGTTCTAAAACGAAGTAACTCCAACCTCTCTGCAAGACATTTGGAAAAAAGGGAAGTCGATATGTCGATGAAAGCTGTCCCCAAACCACAACGATCGAAATCGTTAAATCAAAAACTGAAGAGTTTCTCTGAAAAAGCGACGAATTCGTTTATTTTTGGAAACATTAAAAAGACAAAGACTCAGCCAGCAGTGGTTCCATCATTACCCCAAATCCAAGCAACTCCGGCTAAGAAACGAATCATCGATATATCGTCAATACCTATGAACAAAAGTGAATCAGTACCTCTTCCTGATATATCTTCGAATTCCTTCTCTCAAATCGAAAGTACTCCGTTCAAAAAGAGACAAATCGACTACTCCGACGTCATGAAGACTCCCGAGGATAACTATACAAAACCTAACGAAGTGATGGTTCCGTCCTCTGAGGTGAGACTTGGTGTATCAGAAAAGTTGATGAATTTGACGAGACAAAATGTTACTTTGGCCGAAGATCAGACTCAACAGATGTCTTTTACAGGACCTCCAACTCTAACAGGCAATTCTTTGACGATACCTGCCAATGACAGTGTGTTTTCATCCCCCTTCAATAAAGAGGGTCCCTTCCCACCTCAACAGACTCCGAAAGAGAACGTTATTAATTCCTCACCGGAGAGAAGTATACGAAGAAGAACAAGACCCGGTGAACCTGTGTCGGTAGCTGAATCTCCATTCTACAATCCCCATATCAATGGATCCCCACCTTCAAATGTTTTTCAGAAAACTCCCAACATAAATGAAGAAGTTCAAACTGATAATGATTCAGATTATGATATGTTAAAGAGCAAGGAGATTTTTAAATCAGGAAGAGTTTATTCACGAAATAGAAGCAAAGTAGACAAATACTGAGACAAATACTGAGCGTAGCGAAGTATTTGTCAGGAGTTGTACACTCAGTACTTGTGACTATTTAAGTGAATATCTGTGAAGTTTACTGAATATCAGTGGATATTACTAACTCTTAGTGGAGATTCCTGATTATTAGTCGAGATTCCTATGCATAGCGAAGTATTTGGTTATTTAATTAGTGAATTTCAGCGGAGACTACTGATTATTAGCGCAGTTTAATGTTAATTGATAGAGTTTAATGATTATTCGGTGAGATTACCGATTATTACTGGAGAAATCCCTAATTTTGGAGGATATTTCTGATTATTAGTGGAAATTATTGAGCATAGCGAAGTCTTTGTGACTATTTAATAGGTGAATATCAGTACAGATAGATTATTGGCAGAGATATCAGATTATTAGGGTTGCTGGATACTTAAGAAGTTAATATTGTGGAAGATTGCTGATTTTTAGTGAAGAATACTGAATATCAGTGCAAATTACTAAATATTAGTGGAGATTGCTAATTATTGGTGGACATTACTGGCTATTAGAGGACTTTACTGAATATCAGTGAAGATATATCTAAATTTACTGATAACTTCCTTCAGAGTTACAGATAATAAATAGAATAGTCACCAGTCTGTAATATATTACACCACAAATACTTCGCTATGCTCAGTATTGGTTAGTCACATAATGATAATATATTATACCGCAAATACTTCGCTACGCTCAGTATTTGAACATTTAATAGTACATAGTTAAACTCTAAACTTCATCTTCTCCGAAGAAAAGTCCTCTGATTATGGCACGGGCATCATCTTGTTCTAAAATCAATTCAGACAACGTTTCACCGATTCTCGTGAGCAATTTCTCCTTCATCTTGTCAGAGATCTCGGAATTCCCTTCAACATTGACGTCACCGTCTTCGACTTGGATTTTTAAGATTCTGAGTGTGTCTAGCGTAGCTCCCAATAATATATCTCTCTCGAATTCGTTTTTGATGCCGTCTTCGACAACCAGCTTGCACCATACCTTCAAATTTCCCACCAAGACTAATTTGATGACTTCGCTGCCCATATTTTTCAATCCGATCAAGGCTCCGAAATGGGTTCCGATGGGTTTGGTTGAGTCTAGAAGTGCTCTCAATAATGTTCTCGTTACTCTTGGTCTCAAAGTGGAGTATGACGACCCGTAAACTGTAATTATATGTTTCAACAAGATCGCAGCAAACTCTCTGACTGCCAATTGACTTCTTAACAAGTCCTGAGACTCCTTGGAATCTGTGTCTTTGATAACAGGCCCGATTCTTTTTGCAAGCAAAAGCGTCAAGATACAAGGCATCAACGCATGCACGTAAGGATCCAAAAATATAGTCTTATTATCAGCAAGCGCAGATATGACTTCCAACATGGTGGATAAAATCTCGATGTTTCTCAACTGGTTCGTGATTTGTTCTGCTACGAATTGTATAAAGTATGGCACCAACTGGTGTAACCCAGGATCATTCTTTAGTGACGTCAATGCAGCATTCTTCAAGTTTTCCTTCTCGGGATCCGTCGACACAAGGACCTCCACCACTTTGTCGAAATATAATTTGAGTTCCTTGGACAAAACATGTTTGACCAAAGGTTTAACTTCCAGCTCTTTATCTGTAGTCTTTTTGTCCTTGGTTGCAGGACCCGTTGTATCTTTGGTATCCGTGCTATTTCCAAGACTCAAAATGTCGTTTCCTAGTATGGTGGACGTAGCACCTCTAATAATCGGTGGTAAACTCTTGATTTCGGATGGAAGTGGATTCTGAGGCACCATGGGTTGGACTCCCTCAATAGCCAACCAATGAGCAGTAAAGGTGGTTTTCCTAGGGACTTTTGGTAATTCCTGATTAATCAACTTCTCGAATTCGATCTCTTGATCGTCTATATAGTACAATGTCTGACCTCCCGCTCCTACCAACGCTTCTTTGAACGTTAAAGCCTGCGAATTGTCATATCCATAGAGAGGTTCGATATTCAACATTTTCAACGCATGATTGATATCGCTGGTCATTAAGAGCTTTCTTTTGGAGTGTCTCATGAACTGGATACTGGTTTCCAATATTTCATGGATTCTATATTCGACGTCCATGGCGAGATTTTTGCCCGCTTCTTCAGGTAAATTTATTCCTAGAGACTCGGCAGCATCTTTTACTGTATCGTGTGGTGACCATAACGAATGTGATAATGGAATTTTCGACCCGGACTCCATAATGTGTTGGATGTTTGGCTGAAATAACAAACTATGGCTGAATTTTGAGTTTTGGTTTTTGAGTTTATATTTTATATGCAGGTTATTAAGTACTAGTTATTGGAAAGAGAAGTGTTCTTATTATTAAGGATCAGATATAGTGGGACAGGGTCTACTAATGTGAACCAGTGTCTACTAATGTGGGGCAGTGGTCGCATAAATATGAAAAACCTTCACGATATGTTGTTAATCGTTATTTAGGTTAATATTAATATTAATATATTTATTTATATATTATGGATTTTGTATGGGAAGTTGGGATTCGACTCCTATGAATGTTATATGTAAAGATTCAACACTAGATTCTGCTAATTGGCCATTTCCAATTAGATCTGTAATGATAATTCACAATTTGTGCTGGTCAGTTCAATGTATTTTCTGTTCTGGATCTCCGCTGAATAGCTGCAATAATGAGGACACAGCCAGATCGACTATCGAGCCAGAATGGAAAGAAGTAATGCCAAATATTATTTGTTAACGGGAATGAATATTGTTTGGATATTTTAGATTGAAATGGTGGAAAGTTTTAAATAATTGGAATAGAGGAAGTTAAGAAATATTGATTGAAATGGTTAAATTTGGTGGAAAGTTCTAAATTTTTTGATTGAAATGGTCGTTTTAAATTGGTGGAAATTCTAGATTGTTAGAATTAGAGGAAGTTTTAATTTCTTGAATTGGTGGAAGTTTAAATTAATGGAAGTTCTAAAGTATTTGAAATGGAATGAATTAATCTTGGATGAGTCTTAATTCATGATATCGGTTGTAAATTATGTTATTTTATTTCATTCTATTCTCTAATGGGATGACAGTCTCATACACCCTTTTCACGGAGTTCCTGTAGTTCTAAAAGCAAATCATGGTTCAAATCCAAGAGCTTTTTGTTCTCGTTCTCCATTTGCGAGATTCTCTTGTTCTTCTTGGACAACTCCTGTTCATAAATTTCAAGCTTCAATTTTTGCAGATTATCCTTATGCTCCTGTAGAGAGGTCGGGGTATCTTTGTAGACTTCCTCTGTCGTTTCTGTCCCGTTTGCTGTGTGGGCAGATTTCGGAAAGTATCTTGCTCTCAAACGATTCTCTAGATTCTCCAAACTAACTTTGGCAAGCAATTCCACTCCACACCCATTCAACTCATTGAGTTCATATAAGATCAAGTCAGTTTTTTTAGTGAATCCATACTTGACGGCCTGCGTCCCCATGAACTTCTTTTGAAGCAATATCTCATCAAACTTGTCTTGTCGAGCTTGGTAAATTTCCTTAATATATAATCCGGTCAACGTGGGGACTTCGTCGATCTCATCGTCTCTCGTAGTGTTCAAAGTCTTGCTCAATTGATAGTTATTCAAATCTATCGCCACCATTTCCCAGGTTTCCAACTGGTCTTGCTCGGTAGGTTGGTGGTGAGGCAAGTATTGAAGAACCAATTCTAGCATAGGCTCATCGATTCTTGACTCTATTCTTTCTCTCTCCTTCTTGTAGAACGACGATTTCTTCTTAGAGTTATATACGGCCTTCATCATCGTTGTAGAAGAGAAGTTGAGGTTAGCGAAGTTGAGATTAGCGAAGTTGAAGTAGTGAAGTTAGCGGCAAAATGTAGAATGATTTTGTGCGAGTGGCGATATGGCTGGAGTTAATTGCTGTCTCTACTAAGGGTTAGTATCTATCACGTATAACATACAGCGTATTAGATGGAGGTTGTGAGTATTCTTATGGTAATATAATTTTAGAACAATAGGTAATGTGAAAGGGTGATCCGAGTCTAAATAATCTACGTAGATTATAATAAGGTAGTGGATCTTGGTAATAAGAAGGGACGCTGCTAGTGAGAACTAGCGGAGAGCTAGCGGAGAGCTAGCGGAGAGCTAGCGGATATCTAGTTCTTCATTACTCTTCACCAGTACTTCTAGTGCTTCCTAATAGATTTTCAATAGTGTTGACCATAGATCACTAGTTCTCGGCTAGTTCTCGGCCAGTTCTCGGCCAATTCTCGGCCAATTCTCCACTAGTTGTTCACTGGTTCTTCCTAATATTATCAAATAATGTTGACTATTGATCTTTAGCAATCGCCTAGAAGTGATTAATCAATTCTCACCAACACTTCACAATATTTCACTATTACTTCACAATATTTCACTATTACTTCACTATGTTTCTCTATTCTTCACTACTTCTCTATACTCCTATAAAGGTCTCTCGTCACAAATTCTTATCCAGCTTCGATAAATTCTTCTTGGCTTGTAATCTCTCCTTACTTCCTGCCAATTTGTCCTGGTTCTTCTTGTATCTCTCCTCCGCAGCTCGCGCCACCGCTTGTCTCGCCGACTCCGATTGATTTGAAGTTTCTGATCCTACTCTATTTCCTGGAGCTTTAGGTACCGAATTTGCCGGCAATAACGGCTTCTGTTCGCTTATCTCCTGCTCACTACTCCCCAAACGTTGTTCTGTTTTTATAAGCTTTGAATTCTTTTGGGGCTTCTTCTCCTCTGGTTCCTTGGATTTCGATTTGAAGTGGAGATGTTTGAGTTTTTTCCCTCCATGTTTAGAAGTTGTGTTTCCCATATTATATTAGATCAATTGAGTTGTCACTATATCCATACGCTTCGGTACGGTGCTCAATGGGGCTTAGTCACTCTTGGGACTGGGTGATACTGGGGACAATTTCTGGGTCAAATTTGAGTGCGAATTAATTTATGAAATGAAATATTCTATGTACATATATATTAGGGTATTTTTCATGAATCGTGGGTCGAGTGTGATTAGAATATAAATAGTTGATGTGGATAAGTGACGTGATAATAGGGTTGGTAGAGCACCGAAATTTGCATCGAAATATCGTTACTTGAACTTTGGGCACCAAAGTCGACATTTAGTCTCACTAATATTACTTTGAACGTTGGGCTACAAAGTCAGCAGTTATCTCTCTATAGTTAACATTTTCTCTCAACGTCTTGAATCTCGGCACGAAGATATCAGTATCTACATTGAAGTTTGGATGTTCTTCCTTTGTGATTTTGAAAAGTTCTTGAATGTGTTCTGTTCTGGAGACCCATGATCCAAGGAATCTGAGACACGATTTTCTGTCTTGCATAAAGTTCTTGTATGCACTGACAATGGCCAAGTACAAGTTGAGTCTTTGGTCAGGGAATGCGGATTGAATAGTGGCATCACGTAAAGCTGCCCAATCGGCGACTGGGATATATCTGTAACCTTGTGCATCCAATGCAGCTAAGGATTGATTCCATTTATCAAGAATGTCTTGACTGGTGTAATCTTTAACTTGTCCCATTTTCTTTAAAGGAATACGGTAAGAAACTTGGGTACGGTCGATGTTGTAGACGTCATAGTTGGCAATTAACTCTTCCAAGACTTGCTTGTCACCCCAAGAATAGTTGGTGATAACGGTATTCAAAAAGGTTTCATCAATCTCCTTGATTTCGGTGTAAATGGCCATGATTTCTTTCAACTTTCCAAGAGACTCATTGGTTAAAACAGGGTTGGATTCAAAGAAGATCTTGAAAAACGCATTGTTCAATAACGAGTAACGCGATTTCAAGTCAAAGGTTCTGAGTTCTTGTGAGTAATACTTGAGGGTGTTTTTCCAGAAGTACACAATGTTGTCAAATGGTTCGTTAGCCTCGACACAGTTGTTCAATAAGTGAACAACATATGGAACCTTCAAAATCACATTATAAGGAGCATCAGATTTGACGACTCTGTCAAAGAAATGGGTTGCAATGCTGATATCCTTACAAACACCAATGAAATTCAAATGCAAGTCATTCAAAGAATGAAGCACCTTTCTTCTATCGGACTTGTTAATGTCGTGTGCTTCCAATAAACCTTCCAAGGCTTCGAAACCACGAGAGTTATCGCCAGCAGAAAGAGCGATTTTACCCAAAGTACACAACAAGGTGTGATGCACTGGTTTGTCCTCTTTAAAGTTGACCTTGACAATACTCAAGATTTCTTCATAAGTAAAACGTTTGGTGGTGAAGGCAGGCATCAAAATGATGGCCAACACTTGTTGTTCCAAGAAGACTTTACAGAGTTTAGGGTCATTAACACCATTTTCCCAGAAACTAATCATTTCTGGATAGAATTGGTATTGAACCATGGAGTATAAAATACTCTGAATGATATTCACATTCAAGATTTCCTTGAATTCACCACCCATGATGATTTCACTCAAAGTTAACACTGCGTCCTTCAACGCAAGGTCTCCGGTGTAAGTTTGGTTTCTGTCGTCGTTATCTCTGTTGTTTGAGCCGGATAATCTATTGGTTCTATTCAAATAAACCGCTTTATTGATGATAGTGACATAGTCATTCAAGTCTGACAATTTAAGTATAGAACGGACGTTTTGATCATCGAAAATCTGAATGGCAGAAGTAACAGTAGAACTGAATGCTTGTCTGCCATGGAAGCTCTTGTCGTAACCCTTTTGCATGGACGTTACCATTAATTCTCTGAAATTTTGCAACTTGGCTTGACTTTCGCCATCGAAGGCGTCACGGATCAAAGGATCGTTTCTTGTTTTTGCGAGGAAACTGTCGACCTTTGGATTGCGTGTTTTGATCGTAGTGGTAGAATTCGATCTTATGAATGGAGTACTAAAACTATATTGTTGTGATTGGGTATTTTGAGATGATGCAATTGGAACCGGCGATGAGGGTAACTGAATGGAACCCTTATTGCTCCGGACTTTCAGCAAAAGCACAGGTCTGACACCTTGCCCTGCATTACCTGAGATTAATCTAAGCATGTAGTGAAGTGGTATAAAGTTTGATGAGTGTTGGTAAAAGATGCATATATGTGAAAATTTTCGGAAGCTGATTTTGCCTCTGTAGGATCACCTGTGTTTTTGTTATGTGCACGCAAATAGAAATTGGGTGCAAAATGTTCTTCTTATAAGATTCTACGTATAGGAGAAGTCCGAAAAACGGGCAAGCGTACGTCTACGTCCCCTAAATGTTGGCTGTCATGAGATTAGGGGTAGATGTGTAAATTTGTTTTAAGGAAGATTTTGACTTTAACATCCCACGATAAGCCAAAGTTCATGCACTTAGAGAGCTATCTCGTTTAGGTAAGGCTATGCTATCGAAGAGAAGGTGAGAAGACTATACTTATAAGCTATAAATTAAGACCTGGTGAATTAAGATGTCAGGGGTTTATGATATCATTGTCTATATACTATCAGTAGGCTATATGCTATGTAGACTTAGCTATTGGGCTCTCCGGGATCCACCAACAAAATTTGCTATATTCTGTCCATTTTTGTACAACAAACGGTACGAGGCTTTATGTCCAGGCTTCTCTCAGTCGCAAACATTCGACCACAATTGTCTAAATAACCAGCTGATCTTCGATATTACGTCATTTTTCTCAACAATGTTTAACAATGTTTTGTTGGCCCTGGTGAAATGAGATCTACAAGAATGAGCTTTACAAGATGGAGAACTTTAAGGATAATGAACCACCTAATGCTCAAAAAAAGCAGTTGAGATGTTCCTCTTTTGAGCTGAGTATCATCATCGCGTTTTGAAGTTCTTACTAGCGATATTAGAGGTGTTCAGATTATTTTGGACGGATAAATGCTATATGATGAAATTCTATCTCATCATTAGTATAAACTCCTGAATAAGGAACCAAACATTTCATTACAATTCTCATATTTCCTTCGTCCCATTTCAGATATTCATAGTAGCGAAGTATTTGTGAATTAGAAGGGTTAAATAGCAATTATTGTGAACTCTAAGAGTTTCAGTAGTGAGTTTTGTGAATTAGAATAGTTTCAAAGAGTGAGTTTTGTGAATTAAAAATGCTTCAAATAGTGAATTTTGTGAGTTAAAAGAGTTTCTAAATGCAGCTAGTGAATATAGTTGAGTACTAGTGGCAATTTAGTGACTTATATGATACATCTCTCGTTAAATTCGCACGCTCAGTATGTAATAAGAAAACTAACCATTTACTGAGAAGAATAAATAATAGCAAAGCAGATATTCCATTAAATTACTGGGTACCCTCAATTATCACTATTTTATTATCTCCCTAACAGATACCTGAAAGCACTATGAGCGGAGTGATTACTTCTTTCAGTACTTAAAGCTGCAAATAAACTAGCTGGTATTGATTCGCTATATGCAGTACACCAACATCAACAGATTCAGCTATTGAAATATTGACCAAAATTGCCGCTACTAACTAAGTTAACATCCAGACTAACCTGAAATAGTCTCCACTAAATATATACGAATTTTCCGTAATTTTGACTTCTAATAACCCACAATAATCAATAGATAGTGTAGATTATATAATCTCTTCAAAACATTTGTTTCTCGCACGACCATATATTTGTTAGGTAAGGTTAGTGAATACTGAATACCAAGCAAGTACTGAGCATAACGAAGGATTTGTGAATTAGAAGGGTTTTGAATAGTGAATATTGTGAGTTCCAAGAGTTTTAAATATAAGTATTGTGAATTTTAACAGTTTTGAATATAAATATTGTGAATTTTAAAAGCTGTGAATAGAGATATTATGAATTCTAAGAGCTTTAAATAGTGACCGGTGAATATCAGCGGAGATTCAGTGACGTAATGAATGAAAACAATGAAGGCAGCGAAGATTTCATTCAATTTGAATTACTTTAATATTACTGAGGAAATAGATAACTAAACAGTGTAGACTCTTGATCGAGTGAATTTGATTAATCGTTCTTTCAAAGACGTATCTTTTGATCAACAGAATAGAATTGTTCTTTTTCTCCTGGATATAGAATCTCTTAATTTGCATTCTTTGAAGGATTCTTATTTACTATCATCTTATAAATCGGATTACAAGATCAATAGAACAATTAGCTCTCTAAAACAGAACAATTGGTTCGCTAAAATTCTATAACTAAGTTAACGATGTAAATTATTAGTTAGAAGTATTTCTTAGAATCTTCTGGTGATAATCTGGATAAGATTATGATTGTCTTACCACAATCAATACATTTGATGTTGGAGATTATATGAAATTATACGAAATTATTGTTAGTAAGTTCATGATTTTGTGCGAAATTCAACCATCTGGAATCAAGAGATTAATCTCATATTGAGTCGAAGCTGCAGGTTCTTGTCTAATACTAGGGACTGTGATTTAATCAGAAACAAAATCTCTTTAGGATATTGTACTTTTCCAGAGATATCGCCATCTACTATAGTGGAGCTTGAGATTTTATATAATAGAGTACTTCGAATTAATGCGTAAAGTTCGTAAATTTATAGATATTTCTCCAATTTTTCATAAATTTCTCCAATTTATTATATTTCTCAAATTTCATCAAGATTTGGTGACGATTCTCCGAGTTTATATACATAGATACCTAGAGCTACTGGTTATGATCCATAGCTTCCAACTCCTAGTATCTCTAACATCTCTAGAGACATCTTCTCTTGTCTCTTCTTCACTCTATCAAATTCGCGATAAGGCAATTTTGTGTCTCGAGAAATAAGGCGAGATCAAAATTAAAACTGAACTAAAAGATAATAGCAACAAGGTAGAAAACCCACGAGTATTCTTGATAGGCTGACTTATCTCCACAATTGATTTGAATAGGATGCGACATCCTACTACTGAGACGTCGACACTTCTACCGAAACCAAACCAAATACTCACTAAGTCATCGAATAGGAAGACGAGCAAACGTCAGAGTTTGAAGAAGAAACCTGTGGTTGAAAATGCCAAACTAGGCACATTCGAGGGAGTGTTCCTTCCTACATCGTTGAATGTGCTATCAATTTTGATGTTCTTGAGATTTGGCTTTATAATTGGCCAGATGGGAATAGCAGGGACCTTCTTTTTGTTGGTATTATCGTATTCCATCGACATTTTGACCACCATGTCGATTAGTGCCATTTCTACCAATGGTACAGTTAAAGGTGGCGGTGCGTATTATATGATTTCTCGGTCATTGGGTCCAGAGTTCGGCGGGGCCATTGGAATCATTTTCTTTATTGGCCAGATTCTTAATTCATCGTTGAATGTGGTTGGTTTTATTGAACCTTTGTTGGTTAATTTTGGAAATTTGGATGGTGAACTTTTTCGTTGGCTTCCTGTGAGTTACTTATGGCAGATATTGTATTCTACGATCTTGTTGGCTATATGTACATGTGTTGCCTTGGTTGGATCTGCGTTGGTGTCTAAAACTGCATTTTGGTTGTTTATTGTATTGACTCTCAGTACGTTGTCTATTCCAGTATCAAGTCTTTTTGTTAAACCGTTCCATCCTTTGCCTCCTCCTTTGCAAGATATCACATATACTGGGTTGTCTTGGACAACTTTTGTTGCCAATTTGTGGCCCCAATTCACCAGTGGAGCTGCCGGGTCGGTACAGCCTGCTGGACAACCAGAAACATTTAGAAATCTTTTTGGGATTTTCTTCCCTGCTACTGCTGGTATTTTTGCAGGTGCTTCAATGTCTGGTGAATTAAAGAATCCTTCAAAGTCCATTCCTGAAGGTACGTTGAAAGGATTGTTTGTGACATTTATTTTATATTCTCTCGTAATTATCTCCTTGGGTTCCTCCATTCCAAGAGACCTTTTACATGCAGATATCAAGGTGATTCAAACCGTCAATATTCTGGGAATTATTATCATCATGGGTGAGTTCTCCACTTCCTTATTCTCCGTGATTATGGGTATTGTGGGTGCTGCATCTATGCTTAATGCTATAGCCGACGACAGAATCATTCCAGGATTGTCTATTTTCACCACAAACAAGAAAACACCCAAACAAAAGCATAGGGCAAAGATCTACAGTATCATCGCTACATGGTTTATTGCCCAAGTCTTCTTATTTGCTGATATCAATCAAATCGCCACGTTTATCACCATGGCCTTTTTGATGACGTTTATCGTTACCAATATCGCATGTTTCTTATTAAAAGTTGGTTCAGCTCCCAATTTCAGACCTTCTTTCAAATATTTCAGTTCTCGTACTGCATTGACTGGTGTGGTTGTGTGTGTCATTGCCATGTTCATTGTCGATGGTCTTTCTGCAACATTGGTCATTTTCTTTTTGATGTTTTTGATTATGATGATCCATTATCTGACACCTCCTTCAAAGTTTGGAGACATTTCACAGCTCTTAATTTATCATCAAGTTAGAAAGTACTTGTTGAGATTGAAATTGCATATTAGTGTCCAGTACTGGAGACCACAAATCTTGTTACTTTGTGATGATCCAAGATCTGGTTGGAACTTGATTGGATTTTGCAACCACTTGAAAAAAGGTGGGTTGTACATCTTGGGTCATGTGGTGATTATGAATGATGAAAACAAGTTTGGTGGCTCGAGTGAGTTTACCGTGGAAGCATACAAAGAAATCCAGAAACAAAAGCAAGCATGGATCAAGTTGAGAGACTTATCGAAGATCAAAGCTTTTGTTCAGATCGCCCTTGGGCCAACCTTGCCTTGGGGCGTACGTAATGTCTATTTAGGATCTGGATTGGGTGGTATGAGACCAAATATTACTGTCATTGGATTCTACGATTTTGTCAAACACGGGGTGGATTTGCCAGTCCTTTCAGACTTTGACGACAAAATCAAGATCTCCGAGCTTCCTACAGATGATTGCAGAAAGGAAAGAAAAGTTGCAATTAACCAATGGGTCCAGATTGTTGAAGATTTGATGATCTTGCAAGCAACCGTCGCAGTAGCAGCGAATTTCGGCAAGCTCGAATTGCCAAAGACCGATCCTACGCATCACAACTTCTGGTCCAAACCCAAAGTCACCAACAAAGATGGAAAGAAAAAGTACATTGATCTATACCCCATTCAGATGTCTTCAGTGAACCAACTGGACGATGGAAAATCAGTACTTTCCACAAACTTTGACACATGTACCTTGATTATGCAATTGGGAGCTATCTTATTCACCGTTCCAGAATGGAAATTTAGCGGACATACTCTCAGAATCATTGCATTTGTGGAAACAACACAAGAAGTAGAAGACGAAACTACAAGATTGAGCAGTCTTTTGACAAGTTTAAGAATCGAAGCTGAAATCAAGGTAGTCTGTCTTGACGATGGATCATTAACATCCTTCAACTTTTTAGTGAAGGGATACTCCAAAAACTCGCAAAACAAAGGTGAATATGATAAACTAGACCAGACGTTGAAGGATGATCAGTGGTGGCAGAATTTGTGCAATGCTAGACTCATTTTGAAAGATATAGAAAGTCAACGACAACGCAAGCAACAACTGAAGTTGTCACATTTGCAAAAGTCTATCAATTCTTCAAGAACGTCCCTCTATAATGATAGACGGTACAGTCCATTAAATTTGAGCTCTACCAGTCCAAGCATGCCGATTTCCACGAGTTTGATGAACAGAAGATATACCCTTTCCAATTTGCATGAACAAGGTGTTTCGTTGTCATTCAATATGAATACGCAGTCTGCCGGCCAATTCAATGACTACGAAGCTGCTATGGATAGCAGCGATAGTAGTGAAAGTGACAAGGAAGATAGTTATGAAAGTGATGTTAGTGAGGTTAGTGAGATCAGCAACAGAGAGTCCATCACATATGGCAGCGGAAGTACTCGTAGTCCGTCACCGTTTTCGCGTCCTTCCACCGAATTCCTTAAGCCAACTAATAAAACCATCAGTAAATTGAAGGAGCCACCTTTCGGGGCAATGAAATCGGCCGACCAACTCTCTATCAAATCTTCAAGATCAAACTTGAGACCGAATTTCCTGTCTGTCAAAATCCCGCAGTCACAAATCGATGATGATGATGATAATGAAGACGAAGAAGCAGAATACAAATCATCCATCAGATTCGTAGCGGATCATGAAGACGAAGACAACAACGCAGAAAATGACGGTGACGACGATGAGGAAGAAGACGAAAGTAAATCCAAGCCTCATGAACCAACAGGATTCGAAGATAAAGACTACTTCACCATGAGACCACCTATAAGCAAGAAACAGTCCAGCAGTTTGCTTGGCCCCAAACGATCCACTGATGCTTTAAAATCACCATCAGTTATCACCAACGACGACGAAATTATCCATCACATGAAAACACCCCAATTCAGAGCCACAGAGGAAGAAGACGACGGACTATCGAAAATGGACGACTTTTCTCTCAGAAGTGCATTGACTTTCTCAGCAACTCATAAGAACGAGGCACCTAAGAAACCAAAACCAGCACCAAATGACGATAAGACCATTACTCAAAAGCAGCTACAAGAAGAAATGAAGAACCTCACCTTCAATGACCTTCCAGCCAAGGGCCAACATTTGATCCTTAATGATTTGATGAGAAAACATTCTCCACCAGAGGTTACTGCTGTGATATTTTCCACCTTACCTGCCCCACCAATCGGTACCCACTTGGACGATGCTGATTCTTTTGAGTATACTAACAATTTGGCCATTTGGTTAGATGAGTTAGCACCTATTCTTTTGTTAAACTCCCAGACAGTCACAGTTACAACAGCGTTGTAATAAAAGACGGTACCATATGATTATACCTGTAGATATGTTCTAGTACATACTTATATGTAAACTCTATTGCATTCTTAAAACTGTAGATTTTGCACCCATTAATATTTCGTAGCTACAGTTTTAGATTTTGCAGCTTATAATTTTTGTGCGAAGTCATCGAAATTGAACTTCTAAATACTCCAGACTAATAGTGTGTAACCAGAAAGCTCGAGGTCTCCCTAGTAATATGTATCAAGCCGAGACTAACAATGGCAACAAGGGTGTCAATATCCCAAATACTAACGAAATAGCCCGCCAGGATGTGTCTAAAGAAGAAAAGTTGCGTAGAAGGCGAGAACAGTTAGCAGCGTTTAGGTTAAGAAAAGAACAGGAGAAGCAGGAAACAGTTGCAAAGGACGAAAAGGTGGACGAAAAGGTAAATCCTGTTGTTAAAGAGGTTTCTACCCCAGAATTAGAACCAATTCCAGCAACAACTCCAGAAAGTAAGGGGTCCGCTGCTCTCAAATTACGTCAACAAAGGATAGAAGAGTGGAAAAAGAAGAGAGCAAACAAAGAGAAAGATACAACGACTAATGGAATTCACAAAACAGTGGTGGTGCCGAAGAAATCAAAACCTTTGATAAATCTCAAAAATGCCAAATTTAAGGTTCACCAAAAGACAACTAATCAGATCAAGAGAACCATCGCATTTGATGGCGAAGATGATGATGATATGGTGACAAAGAAAAAGTTTAAAATTCCATCAGAAGCTTTAGTAAAGAAACCTGATGACTCTGCCGAAGATGACGACGAATTGGATAAATACCTTGAAACTCTCTCTAAAGAATCGGAAACTAAAGAATCAACACCCGTGGAGAATATAACTTTAGGCGACGTCGACTTGGAAGATGAAGAACCCTTAAATGACGACCAGGACTTATTTAACGATGAACCCTTAAACGACGAGGAAGAACAACAGAAAATGTTGGAAGCCAAGTTGATAAAAATGAATAACAAAGAAAAAGAACTCAACACTGTGGACCATGCACTGGTGAGTTATGGATCATTTCGTAAACAATTTTATAAGGAACCATATGAGATTCTGAAGCTTTCACGTGAAGAACTTCAAGCCTTGAAACTGGATCTAGGAGAGGTGAAGTTGAAAGGACACAACTGCCCTCACCCTATAACGAAGTGGTCACATTTGGGACTTCCATCTAACATTATTAGCATTATAGATGAGAAATTGAAATATCCCAAACCTTCGTCTATCCAAGCACAGGCACTTCCAGCCATTATGTCAGGGAGAGATGTTATTGGTGTTGCAAAGACAGGGTCAGGAAAGACCCTTTCGTTTGTATTGCCGATGTTAAGACATATCAAGGATCAAGAGAAGTTAAAGAAAGGTGATGGACCTATTGGGCTAATTATGACACCTACAAGAGAACTCGCTTTACAAATTTACAAGGAGGTACTTAATTTCTCCAAGAGTTTGGACCTTACAGCATGTTGTTGTTACGGTGGGTCATCAATCGAATCACAAATTGCAGAACTCAAAAAAGGTGCCGAAATACTCATTGGAACCCCCGGAAGAATCATTGATTTATTAGCTGCAAATGGTGGACGAGTAACCAATTTGAGAAGAGTAACATATCTTGTACTAGATGAAGCAGATAGAATGTTTGATATGGGGTTTGAACCCCAGGTTACTAAAGTTTTCCTACAAGTCAGACCAGATAGACAAACGGTCTTATTTTCAGCAACATTACCGAGGAAAATGGAACTTTTGGCAAGGAAGATCTTGCAAAACCCAATCGAGATTTCTATTGGGGGTATAAGTGTTGTAGCGGCCGAGATAACTCAAAAAGTGGAAGTTTTCGATCTTGCAGAAATCAAAAGACCTCTTGACGAGGAAAAGTTCTTGAAATTGATAGAAATCCTCGAAGACTTCAAGTTCAGTGATCCGGGAGCCAAAATTTTGATATTTGTTGAAAAGCAAACGTTCTCAGATGAATTATTGGTCAAGCTTTTAGCTAAGAAGTATGCGTGTTTGACAATCCATGGAGGTAAGGAACAAATGGATAGAAACTATGCTATTCGAGAATTTTCTTCTGCTTCCAGTGGTGTTAACATCTTGATCGCGACTTCTATTGCTGCAAGAGGGTTGGATGTTAAGGGTCTCAACCTTGTGATAAACTACGATGCTCCAAACCACATGGAAGATTATGTTCATCGTGTGGGCAGAACAGGACGAGCAGGCATGAAGGGTACGGCAATAACCTTTATTGCGTCATACCAAGAGAGAGCTATAAATGATTTAGTACGAGCCATGAAACACAGTAAAGTTGAAGAAATCCCTCCAAAGTTGATTGAAATCGCCGATAGATTTCTCGAAAACGTCAAGGCTGGTAAGGAAAAGTATCACTTTGGATTTGGTGGCCGTGGACTTGATAATCTACAGGAAATACGTGAGAACAATAGAGATTTACAGAACAAGGTTTATGGTGAAGAAGGCGGGACCGCAGCACCTAAAGTTAGAGCGGCCCCTAAGGTTGGCGGGGCCTCAGGAGGTACAGGTACTTCCAGCACCACCATGGCCGATCTCTTGCCTGATTTCACCATTATTGAAGGCAGAGCACCCGAAACTTCAGGCCCGGATAAATGTAAATTCCATTCTCGTATTACTATCAATGATTTACCACAAACTGCAAGATGGACAGTCGTTAACCGTGACAGTTTATCAAAAATCATTGAAAACACCAGCACCTCCATCACAAACAAAGGACAATTCTACCCACCCAACACACCCGTACCGCAAACTACAGTCAAGAACGGGAAGAAAATCACTCCTCCTCCCAAACTCTACTTACTTGTTGAAGGTTTGACCGAAGCTTCAGTGCATAATGCTAATAATCTTATCCGACAAAAAATGATAGAGGGACTCGAATTAGCTCAGAAAGAGGAGTCAATGGCTCCAGTGGGTAAGTACAAGGTATAACGTTACTGGAGATAAATGTCGTTAATGTCGCGAGTTGTGATATTAAAAAGGTCTCTAATTTTACACATATATCACCCGGTAAACTGTGATATTCGAATTATACAGCTGTGATATTACAAAGCTGTAATTATTACAGTTATCTCATCTGGTATAGCTGTGGTATACGAGCAATAAATTACCAAACTGCGATATTGAAATTTTTGGCCCCGCATCATGTGATTTGAAGTTCCTCGGCAGAAAATCTGGGGTATAAAAAGTAACAGGAGTCTGATAAGAATTACAGATTTGACTAACTATAACCACTAAATCAATATGCCATTCGACGCCAAAGATTATAAATACAAAGGATTCATTGTTTCAGAGATCGAGACTGGTTTCATACATCTCCAGTTGAATAATCCTGCCAACTATAATGCATTCAACGACGAACTCTGGCAAGCGTATGGAGAGATTTTGACCAAGTTAGACGAGGACCCGGACACCAATGTTATATTGATTTCGTCGACTTCTCCTAAAGCGTTTTCTTCCGGGCTTGATTTGAAGGCTGCGTTACAAACCTTTGGATCCGTCAAGGCCTCGGATGACAAGCAAAGGTACGCTTATCTTCGTGACCACATTGATAAATTCCAAGCAGCCATAGGTAAACCAGCAACTATTAATACTCCCACAATATCGGTGTTGAACGGTATCAATTACGGGTTGGCCATGGATATGGCCAGTGCATATTCTATCCGTTTTGCTACTGGAGATGCCAAATTTTCCATTAGAGAAATCAAAATTGGCATTGCTGCTGATATCGGATCTTTACAAAGAATGCCTTCTGTAGTGAACAATAAATCTTTACTATTCCAGCATGCTTTATTAGGTGATGTCTTTGATGCTGCAGAAGCTTTGTCCATGGGATTCGTCAGTAAAGTCTTTTCCGATATGAAGACGGCCATTAACTATGCCATAGAGATCGGTTCCGATATCAACGGTAACCAGCAATGGGCCATCAAGACCACGAAGAAATTCATCCAAGAAAGACTCGACGGTGTCACCACAGAAGAAGGGTTGAAGAATGTCGCCCACAGTAATGCCACAAATATTGGTGGAGACTTCCTTGATGCAATGTCGGCCGTCAAGCTTTAGTTTTGATAATATATGATGCTGATATATAAATGAATGATTGCTATATGAATAAAGAGAATATTTCACTGAAATGTGGATGTAGACATGTAGAGATATAATGGGAAGAAGAGAGATAGCAGAGATAAAAAGAGGGTTCCAAGAAGTTGGTCTATTTGTCACTAAACTTCAATTATTCATCACTAACTAAGATATTTGTTATTTGACTTGAGGTTAGTCGTCATTTAGAGTAGTTTGTAGTCATAAACCTCTCACTAAATGAGATTATCAATAGTTCACTACAAATTCGGAAAATATCTTCCTTAGAGACCGAAACACGGACTAAGCTACTTTATGGGCGAGAAATTTCGTAATTCAATTACTTCACGATTCAGTTGTTTCGTCAGGAGTTCAACATGACTACTCTTTAATTCTGTAACTCTAAACTCTTAATACTTATATATCGCTAAATCCGGGTAATAGTCCAGATCGGAACCGAAATTTTTCATCGCTTTTTTCAATATACTTACCACCACAAGCATGACTGGTTTGTTGAAATCCCAGAGGGTAATAACCTGGAACTCATACAGACGGCTTCTTTCTACTCAGGCAGTCAGCCTAAACGAAGAAATCTTATCAAACTATGAAGCAGCCACCACCAGCAACATAAAAGCCACCAAAATCAACAATATTCTAACCAACCAACCTTCTGAAAAGTATTTAAAATCCATCTCGTTGTCGTCATACGGATCGAATTACGAAAACCCTTCATATACCCAAAACGAAATCATCAAACGAGAAATTTATAAGTTAATCGACTCCAAAAATTACAATGTGTTTATGGATCTCCTTCTCCAATGGACCACAACCAACGTGACAACGGTTGATATCACCAAGGTCCTCTCACCCGTAGAATTCTCGTATCTCATCAAAAACGTCATTAATTTCCAAAAGAATCTTATCAACCAATATACCAACTTCACACCTATAATAAAAGCACAACAAGACAAAAGCATAACCGAAAGCATTGGAAGCGACAACAAAGATCTCCGACTCGTTAGATCCAAGGAGTTGGTGGACAAAATCAGAAAGTTATATAGCAATCTCCTCTATGTCGATTCCAAGGAGTTCATATATCACAAAGACAAGAGGTTGAATGTGTACGACTCTAAAGCGTTGACAGGATACAAATTGACCGTTCAGGACTATGAAAACTTAATCACGCTTGAGTTGAACAATTTCAAGTTGGATTTAGCATCGAAATGGTTCCAGAGGTTCGAGGACCAGTTTGAAAACCATCTCGAACTCATGACTTACAACATGTGGAGAATGAAGCTCCAGACATACTGTGGAGGACTCTCCAATTTGTGGCATATTAGAGGAAATGAACTTTCGGAGTATCACGACAACCCCAGAAGAGGATATATCAAGTCCGAGACGTCATTTTTGGTGGTGTTGAATCAGTTTTTGATTCAACAACGCAAATCTGACTCGAATATCGTCTTCAACAACGATTTCAACGAAACCTTGATATATTGTATTGGATACTCCAAGAATACCGAGTATCTTGTCAAGTACATCAAGTCTACGTGGGGTATAGGTACGGATGGTAGCTGTACAAAAGCGTTGTCGCCAACCGATCCTAGATACCCCAACATTCCCGTAGTCAAAGCTATTTTAAGTTCATTCTCATACAACAACAAGTTTTTCGACGGGATGAAGTATCTCAATGCATTTCAAGACCACTACGATATCGATACCTCGACATTCAAGTCCAAATCGTTGTGGGAACAAATCTTCAAGTGGTGTAATCACTCTACAAAGTACAATGAAAAGATGGTTTTGTCGTATTATCTCAATCAAACGTCTGTTGACAGAAATAACCGTCGTAAAACTCCGTCTTTGGCAGAAGCACAAAGAGACGCAAACTTTGACTACGAGGGATACTTGACATTTATGGAAAACTTGAAGGCCGAACGAATCCAGACCTTTGAAGAGTTATGGAAACTCCATACCCAAGAAAGTAATATGTTTTCCAACCGGATCTACAAGATCTACCTTGACTTCTTGCGGGAAGAATTGGATATCACCAAGGTCGAATCCAATTACTATGACTTCTTAACCAAGTTAAGTCAACATCACCAACAATTCTCAGTCTCCAAAGATTCGTTCAATAGAAAGATCAAGGGAGATATTGACTTGTCCATCTATAATATTTACCTCCAAACCATGAGATCTTTGATAGATTTCAAGTGGAAGAATACGTATGCCGGCCAATGTCAATATTTGATACAAGAATGGTCCATTGACCGTGAAATGGAAACTGAATTGACGGCCTGGTTCGAACTGGACCGTATGCCAAAGTACAGGGAAATGATCGAGAAAAAGAGACAGGACTTTATGGTTGGCTTGCAGACAGAAGAGAAGGAATCGTTTTTGGATTTGATGTAGAGATATTCCAGTCAGATATGATGAGAGATAATGATATATTCAGACAAGATAGAGGTGAGATAATGAGGTTAGAGGTTTGCTAGAGATATTTCATAGAGTTTGGAACTTTGAATAGTGAATTAGTGGAGATTTGATGGAAATTGCAGAGGCTTCAACTATGATTCTATAAAAAAATCGCAACTTGAGCATGTTGAGAACTGTTTAGATCTACGATAATTCTACATTTTATCCATCTCCAGCAAAGGGTTGATAATTTCCAATGAGGACATAACGTGAAGATATAATGTGAGGTCAGAGAGTTTTCAGATAGTTCTCCAACATTTTCAGAGAGTTTCCCAGCATTTTCATCTCTACGAGCCATTATTGTGCTACTAGAGGTAGACTAAATATCAGATCGCTGATGAGGCCTACTCGTGAGACATTATACCTGTTGAACGCAGTTTTAGTTAACTGATTTTACCACTGTTCACTAATCCACTAATCTACTAGTTTCTTCTCCTTAGACTTCACTGACACCCTCCGCTAGTTAGTGTTTCCACTGCATTAAATCTCCTTCTGTCAAATAAGATGATAGAACAAGTATAGAGAAAATTCTATAAAAATAAAGGACATGGATTTATAAATTTAATGTAGATTTGAAAGCTGGCATTCTGGGAGTTCTCTGAATTTGTATTCCGCTAGACTGTTCTGTTAATATGTAATAACTAACTATTTAGTCCTTACTATCTTTATACTATCGCGACAATCGAATGTCGTGTGCGACCCATTTTTCAACAACACGTCGCTCGAATTTTTTTCGACTAAAAGTCGACAGCGTTACTTCAGATAACGAAACATAATCAACAACAATGGCTGCTGAAGGTTTAGAGAAAATTACTGAGATTCCAGTGGAATTCTTCAAGGATGGCTCTGCATTTGTTAAGAAATGTAAAAAACCAGACAAGAAGGGTATGTATAACGATTGAGGAACGATTTAGGATAACCGAGAACGTTAAACAGAGAACATTGAACAGAAAAGATTGAACAGAGAATAAGAGAAGCATTAGAAAGAGCAATTAATACATATTAATTAGCAACATGTGGATACGTGAACAAGTGGATATACGAATATGATCGATCGATTAACTCTATCAATGATATACGTGTTCTAGATATGTCAGACAAGCAACAGAAGTCCCACCATCAAGGGCCAATAAATCACCATTAATACAGTGAACGTGATTATTAACAGCGGATTCATTCCTAATGTTCTTAAATAATTGATCTGATATGTGAAATACTTTTCGACCACACAAGCGTTCAGATCAGAGTCACCAACACCAGTGAATGTGTAGCATCAAAGGCTCGCCGAACATCCCAATATGCTAACATACTCCCTTGGTCCTCTTCTAGTTCACGATATCTAACAAATACTAACATTCTAGAATACTTGAAAATCATAAGAGCTGTCGGTATCGGTTTCATCATGATGGGTGTTGTTGGATACGCCGTCAAATTATTACATATTCCTATCAGATATTTGATTGTTTAAGTTATCACAATTAAAAAATTAAGTAACTTGTCGTAATTAGTCAGAGATCTGACAAATTTGATGAAGTTGCCTCTCCATGGAACTTGTGGAGCCTTTTGTCACGTGTGATATTCCATTACTGATTACTTTGGAATTAGGCTCAGTGAACTGCCAGCCCAGATTGGTGGTCGTAAATACTAGTATATCTAGGATACTTATCAATGTACATTTAAGTCATAAGATGAAGATCCCTATCTCTAATCCTAAATCCAGCTGCGACCATGAAGCATGAGCCAAGCGCCAAATCGTAAATGGGAATCTCGTAATTCTTCGTTTTGGTTCACACGACCGGGGGATATCAAGAACATGGCTATTGTACACAAATGGCAAATACAAGTAATATTAATACTTCAAAAGAACATTTCCAAACACGAACGAGGAATTTGATTAGTTTAGGCAAAGACTTGGCTTTTTTTAAAGGACAACTTTGTTGGAAGTTACGTAATAGCTTGATTGACGAATAAATGTTTGGTTACGAACCATCTTGTTAGAATATATGGGAAATACTATATCATATTGTATCTTATACAGATTGGGTAACTCTGGTGTAGAAATCTAGCGTAGAAATCTCTTTCAACACACCCAGCGTGGTGACATAAAAATATGTCGAATTTGCTTGCTTGTTTTCCAACAAGACCCCAACATTGAACATAATTACAAGAAATCTTCGGTTATCAATACATTTGCAGCTTAATATCACGATGTGCAACTCCTAACTTCTGAACAGCGCTCATGGCATATAATAATTCACGTACAATAACTCATAGATATCTATCTTCGAATGCTCAAAGAGTACCAGGAAACTAATGGTCGCATATATCTGTTGAACAATCTTAAAAAAGTATTTTTAAAAGTGAACATAAATGATTTTTTAACCCAAACCAATTTTGTTAAAAAATAAAAGGACGGCTGCAATACTCGCATAAAAATAAATCACCATGGCATAATGCATAAAAATTTCTTGCAACAGTGTGGAATCGTCAGATTCCCAGGTTACTAGTTGAGAGATAGCATGAGGACTACTGAGGGATAATGAAGACATAATTCTTAAAAGACTCGAATATTTTTGGTCATAGCCTCAGTGACGTTTTGTACTTATCTCCTTGAGTAGACCCATTTCTATAAAGCGATATAAGAAGCGAAAGACGCCCCAACACATACGTTCAGGTGTCGGCTAAAATTTCGAAAGAGCTTTGTGAAGAAGTGGAAACAGAACGAAGAAATGGTAAATTGAAGTGAATTGTTGATAACTCGTAGACATTTTTGGGTGCAAAATTTCTGAAATGAGAATTGAGACTCTTTTAGAATCTTTGAATCTTGAATCATGAAATCTATAAACCTTGTAAAAATTATCTAATAATCACTACTATCTACTTGCTAGATACGTTGCTGCTCTGTAGTATTCAAAACTCTTCTAATTCCGATACTTCTCTGCATTTTGTTACCCGGACATATGTTTTCTGAACTTCTACCAACTACACCTTTTCTAGTACACATAAATCAAACAATTGAAGCTTAATCTCAGAATATCGTAGAAACAAGGCCAATAAACGTTTTAAATTACTCAGTTGTCCATTTAAGTTGATTAGAAAGGATTTATCCGTTTGCACAATTAAGGTTTTAGTAAACCGAACCATTTCCAACCTGCTATGGTTGGCTACGAGCCTTATTCTTACCAAACTAGAATTTGAGAATTAAGAATCGTCACTCCCTAGTACAGAACCTAACTTAGAGGTATTTTCCAGCGAATGTGAGCTCAGTAGCGTTGCCTGATCAGTCCGCTCAAAGAACCAATTATCCGAATGAACTGTTCTCTTCTTACCAAGTTTAATTACTATTGCGACAAAATACATCCGTACGGTAAAGCTACGGTAAAGCTACTCTGGGTCATGTTGGATTAACTCCAGCTTACGCTCCAATTAGGGTGAAAAATTCAACGCTTACCGAATCCTCCTTCGGTATAGTAGGAAAAGGCGACTTCGAAGAACCAAATAGCAATGGCGGTAAATTTTTGACTGTCAAAGGACAGTTATACCTGTTCTTATACCTGTGGTGAGTTTTCCGGCACTCATAGCTTCAAATATAGAAGGACAGAAGCACTATTTTCGAGTATTCACATTGAAAATCAAATCAAGCGACTTTTACCCTTTTGTCATACTTGAAATTTCTACTCACGAGGATACTCTTTAGATACCTGCGATTGATTTAACAGATGTGCTGCCCCTACCAACCTCCCCACCTCACAATGTCTTCAGCCAGGATCGGATTAAGGTGCAAAAGGTCGATGTCGCATTTGTGTGATGAGACGTTAAAAATGTCGCACAGTCCACGTGATCTCTTCGCATGAGTTTTTTCAACTTCAAGAGATGGAACTTTATCAATATAGATTCCAAAACTCCGAAGTATGTCACAAACATCGACATTTGTCAAGAAGCTTGCTTCCAATGAACGTCCTACAAGAGAAGCAGCTTTGGATGCTTTGAAAAAGTTTCTTTCCTCGAAGTCCTCCAAGAAGATGCAACTCTTGGACTTGGAAAAGTTATGGAAAGGTTTATACTTTTCAATGTGGTTCTGTGACCGTCCTAGAGCCCAAGAGAGATTAGCTGAAAGTTTGGGAAGTCTCTACTCCGAAGTTATTCTCGTAGAACAATTCGCCAACTTCTTAGAAGCATTTTGGACCATCATCATAAAGGAATGGCCCAACATCGATCAATGGAGAATAGATAAATACTACTTGTTGATCAGAAGAGTCTTGAGACATTCCTTCAAGTTCTTGCGCATACACAAATGGGGTTCGGAAAAGGATTTGTTGAATCAGTTCGTCTCAGTATTGGAGAAAACAGTCTTGAGTGGAGATAAGTCGATCAGTGCAGCATTGCCATACCATTTGTGTGATATTTACATTGATGAGTTGGAAAACATCATGTTTAATGACTTGAAGGACTTACAAGAAGAAGTCGACAGCATGGACAAGGAAGACAAGGAATACATTTCAAAGTATCAAGAATTGACCAAACAAAAGTACCAGGTTGTGGAGGAAGTTCCTATTGCAGAGTTAGTAGCGCCATTCACCAAATTGAACAAGGATGCATTGTCAAAGACCTTGCGTGAGAAATGCAAGGCTGATGTTTTGGATGATGCAAGATTGAAAGACTGGAATGTGTTTGGTAGTAGTGATGACGAAGACGAAGATGAAGAAGATGCTGAAGAAGACGAATGGAAGGGATTCTAGAACACCATGCATGTATATATAGACCTTAGCATTGTAAAGTAGTAATATATCAATAACTTAGAATCGGTGAAGAGCATGTTTTATTGTAATAAATGTTTGTCGCGACACAGAAATGTGAAAAACTCAACTTGATTATGACATCTTCTACTCATGTCAGAGAGGGATACTAAAGATGAAAAGCCTCGATACCCTTCAGACTTGAAGAAGGGTGAAGTGAACCCTTATATTCCCAAGTATATTGCGTCGAAACCGTGGTACCAGGGAGATATTCCAAAGACAGATGAGAATGATTATCTCTCACATCAGAGAAAGAACCCAGAAGAGATTGTTGATTATAGTATCTCCAAAGCGGGAGAAGGAATCAATGATGAATTTGAACAGCATGGATCTGTGCTGGTCAAAAAGAACGAGGATTATGAGTCGAAACGTGATCGCTGGTATGGATATGACATGAAAGCCTGGGACGATGTGTTGAACAATTGGGAGAACATCAAAAACAAAAAGAGGAAATTGGAACCGAAAGGAACAGTATCCGACTCTGACGACACTGATTATGAATTGGAGTTGGTAGAGTTGAATTTATCTCGAAAGGATTTGCGTTCCAATATCAAAGAAGATCCCTTGGAAAAAACTATTCGAGATAGACAGGATGTGCCGTCTTATATCCAGAATATCACCAGTGATCCTAACAACAAAATCAGAATTGAGTACGATCCAAAATCGAGATTGACCAAAAACCTTTCCAAAGGATTTGTTAACGACCAACAACAATTTGTAAGGCGGTTGACGGGTGAAGCTCGAAAACTCAATGAGCTCCAAAAATTTGCTTGGGACATTGATGAACAGGATCAAAAAGAACATCAGGTGAACAAGTTGAATAAAACGTTTACTGCCAACGATGAAAATGAGGAAGCAAACGTAAATCTTGATTTGAATTTGGAAGCAAGTCCGACATTAATGATGCTTAAAGCAAAGAAACACGCTGAGGAACAGAAGAAACAAGTTGATATTAGGAAAGGGACATTGCTCAACAAATATGGTGCAAACACAAATGCCACGCCGGACATTTCCAAACTACAACAAACAGAATATAGACTGAAGTCTGAACTTGACTTTGCAAAGGTGGATAAGAATGGTTTAATACGATCGCGATATCCTGAAGATAGGATCGGAATGAACCATGAAACCATCTATGGCTCTTATTATGCAGACGGCCACTGGGGTTACTTGTGCTGTAAACAAACCAACAAAAATGCATATTGCAACAAGTAGTCAGAGATAGAAAGAATTGTTTCACACTATTGAAAATCAATATTTCAACAAGTAGTCTGATCGCAAAACATAGATTACAAATGATTCCTTTAGGCGAGAGTTGGTCCTATGTGAGTTTCTGTAAAAGCAGAGACTGGTAAATAACAGTCACTTTGCTCTACAGCAGATACAACATAGCTTCATGGGCTCTCATTACTCGATTTCCAGCCATTGACGTCAATGATGAGTTCGAACCGTTTAATTCAAGGTCGGACATCTTGTTGATTGCATTTTTCAAAAGTTGTGTATGGCTCCCATCTTGGTAAATTCTTGGTAAATTCTCTATTTTGTGAACTTTAATACGATCAGCTAACTTGATGGTTCCTCATTCTGATCGAAGTTAGAAATGACTAGACCACTTGTTAAATTCTCGTGCAAGAAGTAGAAGGCAGCTGTTGCGTCCTATTTCAGTGACCTTTACCTTGGTATACTGGTGGTGTAGATACTGGAGAGTACGGCTGAAATGGATAAAAGGTGCACAATAAGGGTACATTAATTGGGTATAATAACTATTACTAATGGTGCATGCAGCTGGTATAAGGAGAAGGCTCTGGTAGATGATGGTAATACGTAAATGATTACTGGTATGTTAGTGATATGATGGCTCGAAGGGAAATGTTGAATTGGATGCATTTTCGAGCAGCATCGTAGAATAGAATAGAAATATGGCGAGTATCGAAATAAAGGAAGAGTATCGCCGTTAGCACTATGTACATCATTAATACAAGATATGGATCGGATCCCCTATGACTATGGTGGTATTGACTATGGTGGTATTGACTATGGTGGTATTGACTTGAAGGACAGATAAACAGTAGGTAACTCGAATGAAATCATCTACAGGTCGCAATATTCGTAATGAATTGAAATAGCAACCATAGATCGGTCAAAAGAGTAGTATTTGGATCTTTCGTCTCAGATCTAAATCTGTCCGAGGAATACATTGGCTAATTATCGGAGGGTGTTAAAATGGCTGCTAAAAAACATCGTGATATTGATCGTCCGGACACGACCAAAAATGAATAACAACAAGGGTGAAGTATAGTTTAAATTGGTTGCTCGGAAGTGTATATTTTAAGTGGATTGATTGGTGGCTTGGTGTGGCTTTCTACCAGATGGCCTGTTTACTGTTACGAAAATTCAGCAGACGTATATCGAGAAAGTTAAATAATATTCAATTTAATGAGAGAGTAATATTCAACTTATGCTATGCTATGCTATGCTATGCTAGAGAGCTACAATATAATAAGCGGAGTTATGATATATCTACACTTTGTTATAATTTGAAACCTGTCTCATGAATCTATCCTAATCTTTATAATTCACTCTGCTTATCGGAGTAAGTTTGTTAGTCTCCAAGAATGGGCCCTGGGATAATTGAGAGTAGTATTCTGGCTACTTTTGTGCCATACTAATTTTCATGGATTCAGATATTAATACTAACTTTCATGGAGATACTCCACAAGATATTAATAAAATTATTTTCATCGCTGCCTTTTCCCTCTCCTGGGTCGCTGGGACATGGGACTATCCTCTCACTTCTTCAGAATACCTGCATATACATTTATAGAACAAATCACTCAATAAAGAACAATCCGGCGTATTATTATTACTAATTCTATAGTGGAGTTCCCAACATTTCCTTTCGACTGCGTTTATCAGCAATTACATAACACTTCAACTTAAACCGGCTAGACTCTTGGAAGGGCTCATTGCATTATAAATTCCTGTATATAGATATTTATATGTACCAGGTGCCACAACACATATAATTAGAGCAATTACCACAGTCTAGTGAGCATAAAATACCTACGTGGGATATAGAAGATGAGTGGGAAAACCTCTTTAAATCACAAGGAAATCTCTACTATCTCAAACCCCTTCGAAATCACAAAATACGTTTATCCTCCGTTGATTCCTGAATTAGGGCATTGTGTAAGTAATTAGTCCTGTATATAATTAATGAGGGCTGAACATATTCAAAGTACTCTTGGGTGCAAAGATTAGGTATAGAGTGTAGAGTACTATATAAATTAGAAGGATATTCACTAATCAATGAACGTAGCTCTAGCCAGGTGGTATCTAGTAAAATACTGATCCAACAACCTTTCCGATCCATTCGACCATGTCCTGCATAACATAAATTATTAGAAGGCACACTTAATAAACGTTGAAGACCGGTATCTTAACAGGTGTGTCAATCCGGTATAGGGCCAGGTGGACGCGACTAACAATAGAGTTCCCTAGCTAGTTACAGGGGTAGTGTCCTGGAAACTTCTTTGGCCGGACTTGTGTGTGTGATATTTCTCTCCACGTGGCTCGTGTGACACCAAACCTAATTTACACGTTTACTAAATTATCACAACGTTGATCTTCAACGTGGGGATGAATATTCACCAGTAGGGATATAAGTACCATTAGAGAACTACAAGAGGGTGGCACTAGGAGTATAGTCGGGTATAAGAATTCTATATACATCACTACCTATCTATATACTATAGGTCCTTTAGAAGATATCAGTAATCAGGGAAGCAGCTTAAAGCGTTCGTCAACAACATAGTTAGCACACTACAATACCTCTAGATTAGAGATCATACCACTAGTGCAAGAACAAATAGTAGTACTAGCTAAATCATACAAGTGTACCTAAAGCATACAAGTATACCATAACCACACCAATATTGTGGCTACCAGGATCCAGAATTTCACTTACGACTTGAATTTAAATACGATACTTCACTATTCTACACAATTGAACAACTAATCAAAATGTTTCCTCGTCCACCTGTCCTCAAGACAACCATCATCCAATTGAATAAAGAATTGGATTCCGATGATCAAAACTACGAGATTCTTACCAATGAATACACGAAACCGAAATCAAATGACAATTGTTCATCTCCAGCCAACACAACCACCAAAAAGAAGAGACGAAGATCGTCTGCGAACGTTGATTCAGAAGAGTTGGCGAAGCGTAAGCACGAGACAAAACAATTACATTCAATAATCGAGAAGAGGAGAAGAATCAAAATCAACCGTGAGTTCGAGGCCTTGAAATATCTCATTCCAGCATGTCGTACGACATCTCCCGACTCTAAGAAGTCATCAAACAACGGGAACAAGATCGACGGGATGTACAAGTTAACCATCTTGAAATCATCGGTGGAATATATCTTGTATCTCCACCATATAATTCAAAAACAATCGGAACTAATAGGTGAAGATTTCGACGTGGATTTCACCAGAATACCTTTGGATGTAAACCAATATAGAAACATCGACAAAGAGTTCAGTTTCAGTAGTTTGCAGCCAAATCTCATAGAAGAAGAAGACGAAGGAGAAGAAGAAGATGAGGATGAATCCGACGATTTGAAATCTGACTCAGAAAAGAATGATATCGAAACAAGAGGAAGAAACGGATCTGACATGATCTCAACTACCTCGTCGTCAACATCTTCTTCCTCTACATCACCCAGCTCAATTTCAACAGAGTTTTCTATTCCAAAAGAAAAATCAATGAAGACTAAGCCTACAGACACCTTGAACCCACAACCTTCCAATTCTATATCACAATTACCTTCTCCGGATATTACTCCAGATATGGCACCTATTTTATCGTTGCTTAATAAATACTCAAACATATCAACGGGTTCATCCCGAAAACATTCCCTACCAATATCTCCAAACACAGTCATGCTCCAAACACCTTTATCATCTGCTTATAAATCTTCCATACGTCGTTCAAATAGTTTCACATTACCGGATCCAGCCCTTAACCCCGAGTCTCAAATGCCAAAGAGAAAGATGTTCAAATCAAGACCTTTGAGTGACACCATTGTGTTTAGTGGACAGAAATTCGAAGAACGTTTGGATGAGAGATCTGAGGAAGAAGCTTCGAATACGTTGTTAGCATTGAGGAAGTCAAATATCGACAGTTTACTCAATTAGTATTTGAATATCGTGCCTAGTTGGATTTTATAGATGAACTCTCATTGATGGACTATATGATGAGGCTATTGCCTAGAACATTTATGTGCTTTGGTATAATGAAGAGTTGAGCTCACAACATTACCAGCAAGTCCACATCTAACTTGAATCTTGCCATATTTCTGGTTAAGATATTTCAATTCTCTTATGTGTTTTATTCCAGTAAACTGTGTTTTGCACCTATTATGGCGCTCTTTTATAAGAAATTTAGTGAACTATACCTCTCGAGTCGATTCAAGGAAGTCTAGTAGTGAAGTGTTGCATGTACGATAGAAGAACTACAAAATGTTTTCTTGTAAAATTACATGAAATCAGACCAAGGATCTATTCTTGAGAGGTGATGGAAGGAATCTAATTATTAGCAAGCAAGTACCTGATTACCCTATAAATACGACATAAGTATAGCGGTATTCATATCTTAAATATCAAATCGTTGGCTCGACGTTTTACATGGTTTTCCTTTAATATATGCAGAAAATGATTTGTCTATCAAACAAGATTACTTGAAGATGATGAAGTAATAATATACTAGAGAAATTTAGAAGCATTGTCCTTCTTTTCAAGCCAATGAAAGCTTTTAGATAAGATCTATCCTTGGAAACTGTTTAGATAAGATTTATCCTTGGTTTGATACTATAAATATGCCGTAAGCGATCTTGGCTCTTCTGCAGATAAATAGAAATCGTTCAAGGTAGTAGTACCTTAGGATTTTCAATATGAATATATCAAGCAACTGTGTAGTGCGATAATAAAGTAGACAACAATCACTAATTTTAACCACCTTCATCTGATAATTATCGTAAAAGTTCCACCATACTGGATTACAATAGTAATTTATACTAAATTTAACTGACGATGCTTTGCTAAAAGCCCAGCACATCATGCTCTTTTAATAATCCGCTTTCTCTCAAATATTCAACATACTCATCAATAACACTCGGCCAAGAAGACATTTCGGAATATTTCACCATATCAGTTGGATCATCAAAAATAATCTCCAACACAAACGAATAAAACATTATCCAACTATCTCTTGAGAGTGGTCGTTTGTACACATTTTCAATAAACGTATACCATTGGTCAGTTCTCGATTGTATGGCCGATTTCATTTCTGACTTGCCAAAAAGATCTATCATGATTGGAAACAACAACCTCCAGTAATCTATGGCGGACTCAAAGTCCATTAGTCTTTGTTCAGTGACAAAATCAAATGTGAAGTTGTATAATTTTTGAAAGTTCAATACATCGTCGTGAACCATCTTGTCTTGATAAGAGTCGAGGAAATCTCTCATTTTCAGTATTGTATTGACTTTAACTTTGCTCCATTGGACATAAAAGTCTTCCCTTTTGAAAGTCCCCATGGCGGGACTGTTTAAGAAATATGCTAACACCAAACTCTTGGGATCTTCGGGTTCTATACCAAGATCTTCCAAGTACGTCATCGTTCCATTGATATCGATCTCCAGGTCATTGTTAGGATCTTTGTATTTATCAAAAATGGATTTTAATTTGGGATCGGTCTTGCTTATTGTGACTTGATCTTCTTGTTGCTGGGAGTAGTATTTCTCGACCGCTCTCTCTATAGAGTTGCCGTTTGCTTGTAGATATGATTGTGCATTCAGTTTGGTTGCTCCTGTGAGTTCTATAAATTTGTCAACACTCAGTTGTTTAGTTCGTGCCTGTTAGTTAGTATTCGTTGCTTTCATGGGTTATGTATCGTTTCTACATACCATATTCCGTGGTGTATAAAGTGATTCTATAAATCATCATGATTCTTTAGTATGCGGGTCGTGTGGTGGAGAATCTGAAAGATAAACAGTCCTAGACCAGTACCTTGAAATATCAGATTTTTAAGTAGTTGCCATATTATTCTAGCTTCTTCCTCAATAACAATCATCAGCGTCTTGTTCAAGAGTTTTCGTCAATTTCTACTTCAATATTATTCACATAGCTCGTTAATTACACAAAAATATCTCACATTACATTTATCACCCAGATCACAGTTCATGACAATTCATTTATCTAGAGCTATTATCAATGAAATCATACCGCAGAATACATTGAATGATTTATCTGGAGAGAGTGAAATAGCCAATGATTTGGATTATCTTTTGAATTGGCTTCAACCATATTTCCCGCCAGAAATGACAGCAAATCGGCTGCAAGCTGGCAATGACTTCATAGAACCATCACAAAGAATCAAAGCGGCTATACGAAGCTGTCTCAACCACGATGGCAATCAATTGGAACTAATCAAGCTTTATATTAATTCTATCAATTACAAATTCAAAGAATTCTTTCAATCTTTCAACTCAAATCTGTTTCTTGACTACTACCAAGTAATAAAGAGTATTACCACCTACTACACGAACCACATAAACTACTTGAATCTCAATCCGTTGGCGAAGGATTTGTTTCGTAGGAATTTGAATTCCTTATTCCATACTTGTCTAATCACACTGAACGATTCATTTTTATCTTCATTAGAGGAATTTTTGAATGATTTTTTGTTTAAAAAGTCTAGGAAGAATAGGTCATTTAATAGAAACGGGTCAATACTTAGTGGTTCCAGAGACTCGATATCACAGGACTTAGAATTAGATACCAATGAAATGTTAACTACATTATTCAATATCAATCTAAACAATGAAATCAACCACATTCTCATCAAACTCTCCATCCAAAAGATTAAAAAGTATATCCTAACCCATTGTTCCAATATATGGAATCAACCATTATTAAACCATATAAATCAATTCATTCAAAACGAAATATACCCGAACTTTTCAATATTGAAAGATTCAAGCGATGTGAATACATTATATGAACTATTGAAGATTGCCCATGATGAACTTGTTTCGGTTCGTATTAATGAAATATTTCATATGATTTTGGATTATCCGAACAGTTACCATAGCTTGAATGAATTGCATCATTGCTTACTGATAAAATATAACCACCACCACTACAACGAAAAGAATTTCCAATCATCAAACTTATCGTACAAGGATTCGAGTCTTACAAATTTTGCACATCTAGCAAACTATTCATTGAAGTCACAATCTTATCAAAGAACAAAATTGGTCGAGACGTTTATTCAGTGTTGTCACAACAATTTACTTCATTCTGGTGTCAATACTGTGGATGTAATCACCACATACACTAAAACCATCAAATCGTTTCTAATTATAGATCCAAAAGGAGTTTTATTGGATAAAGTTGTTCGACCAATACGAATGTATTTAAAGTCTCGTGAAGATATTATAATCAAATTAGTTCATGGATTACTTGATGACGAACAACATAACGACTTATACGAATTAGCTTATGAATTGAGAAATTCAGAAAAGACTAAATCTGACAAATCAAACATAATTTTGGAGGATTCGCTAGATCTTGATTGGATCCCTGATCCTATAGACGCATTGCCAGACTTTAAAAAGGATAAAGTTAGTGATTTGATAGAATCGTTGATTTCGATTTTCGATTCTAAAGAAATATTTATCGACGAATTCACAAAGTTGTTTGGTGACAGGTTACTAGAATTGACTGACTATAATGTGAAAGAGATTCAAGACCATTTGGATTTATTAAAATTACGTTTTGGTAACCAGGAATTTACGGTATTGGATATTATGATTAGAGATGTTCATGACAGTAGAACTACCAACCAAGAGATTAATACCGAGATTAAAGATACTAAAATGACTACTCCAGGTATTACCGATATACCTATATCCGGAGAGTTTGCATCTAAAGAAATTATATCTGACTCTCTCAACTTCCATACAACTATCTTATCTCATATCTATTGGCCAATGGTTATTGATAAACTTGCTATGGGCAATGACAACTTTAAAGTACCTACAGAGATTTTACATCATTTCGAGAAGTACAATGAAAGCTATTCTAAAATCAAAAAGGGTAGAACTGTCAAGTTTGTTCCAACTATGGGTACAGTCAAGTTGGATCTTGAGTTCAAAAAGAAAACCATGAGCTTTGAGGTTACTCCAGACAAAGCAGCAGTGATTTCAGTATTTAATGGTGTCGATAATGAGCTATCCGTGGACTTTATTGCTAACAAATTGTCCATGACGTCGTATATGGTTTCTAACTGCTTAAGTTACTGGGTGCAACAAAAGGTATTGATTGAATTGACCAAATCTATTTATATTGTGGACGATGATGAAGATGAGTTTGCGACTCCATTCCAATAAATACGATCACCACATCGTCACTCTCAAATTCTAGTACTTATCTGACCAACAAATTAGTTGCAGACGATATCACCAACAAATTTGGTGACTTGAATGAAGTGTGGCCATTCTTGAAGACAGTTTTGGAAAATATCACGTCTCTTACCTTTCAAAGGATTCAAAGTTTGCTAAAGCTTACTGTACCAAAAGAAAAGGTTGATTTGAATATTATCGAGTCTTCGTTGCTTGAAGAATACTTAGATTGGTTGGTTGACGAGAACAGATTGGACATATCCAACGGTAATTATAAATTGAGATAGCTATAGAGTAATTGTGAGATAGTTGGACTACATCGTGATGTCAATTGGTGTTTCGAAACAAATTGCATGATAATTATGTTGATTACGATCAATATATTACAGATCTATATTACAAATGGTCTAGAAAACCGTGCATTGAGTTTTTGGTGGAGTGTTCAACAATTTCAATATCTGAGATGATACCGTCAGCACTTTAACTATTCTGAGGGAATCTAAGAAATTTAATTATTTTGGCTCGGTTCTTTTGATGCTTCCACCTCGGCCAACTTCAGAAGATAATCCGCACTAGGTTGCCACCTTCTAGCAGCTCTCACGTCATCAGTGGCACTTCCAGGAACTCTTATGTTCCAGTTTCTTTCCAAATGCAATTGGACATCTCTCAAATCGACTTTATCCACTTTTCTATGCTTTGCAAGACGACAAGCAAATGCGGTCACAGAAGCAACAAACTCATCTGCAAGGTCAAGAACAACCTCTTCCACATCATGATCCATAGTAGTTTTACTATCGCCCTCGTCAACCCCAATAACATTTGCCATTTCTGCCAACTTCCTCTTTGTCAATACTCTTCCTCCATTATCTGGAATATTCAGCGGAGTATAATTACCCTGGTCATATGGTTGTAATTTCGAAAAGTTGGGAGTACTCATACCGTAAGCGTTCGTTCCCGATCCAATGAATCCAGGTCTGCTTATATATGAAGATTTCATCCCCGACGTTGGTGTGTACTTCATCACATTTGGTACTGGAGTGTGGGTTGGTAGTTTTGAACCAGATAAAGGAAGTGTGGTGCCCATTCTATTTATTTTATTAGGATAGTCCGAAGCACTTTCAAAGGGTTTTGGTCTGGGAACAGCCTGCTTAGCAAGAGACGATAAATTCGAATTGAAAGGTTGTGAATAATTTGGTGTTCCTGTTTTTAACAGTGACTGTGGTTCTCCTTTGTCAGCAGGTGGCAAAGCTGCTTGTTTTCCCTGCTGAATCAATTCACTTTTCAAGTAGTGAAAGACCTTTTGGAACTGGGCTAATTTTGGCCTCAATTTGTTAAGCTCAACCTCGATGGAGTTGATCTTTTCCTGGTTGGTTTCTCGAGCCTTGGAGACTTCGAGAGCTTCAATACTGTGGGCCAATGATTCGGAACTTGCTTTGACTTGGTTGAGTTTCTCTATGGTAATGGTGGCTGGTTTGGGAGTTCCGGAACCAGATTTATCGGGAGAAACATTTCTTGGAGCCGGTGAATGAACAGCAGGCGAGGGTGCTGCTGATGGTGCTGCTGATGGAACTGGTGACGCTACACTGGGGGATGTTATCTTACTATCAGGTATACTTATTGGAGATCCAACTGCCGAGTTCGGCTGTGACATCGCCTGCTGTCTAGATTTCTGTTGAGCCTGATAGTTCAACAAGATGGCCTTGATATTTTCTGCTTTATCTGAATGCTGTTTTGCCTTTGCTCGATCTGTTCCTGCAGCTCTTGCCAATTCAATTTCTTTCTTTAATGCCTGTACCAACTGTGTGGCTTGACTAGGTTGTATAGTGGGCACTTGTCTTCCCGATGAGCCACTACCGGAAGTATTGGGGGTACTGCTATTGTTACTCATTGATGATACGGAAACAGACTGGTGTTTGAAGAGTGATTTTTGTTTTGTCTTTGAAATGGTAGTGTGTGTGATAAGTCGCGTGATCGATTAGTCATGTGACTCGTGAGCACGTGATCCATCGACCCCGAATTTACTTAGCTTAGCTAACTATTTTTATATATTACATCGACTAGGGATAGGCTGGTATCACCATATCTTCTAAACTTCATGAATTATGCGTTTATTCTATAATTTATAATTAGAATGCAAAACATCTCTCAACACTAGTTTCGTTATTTCCCCACCAATGGGGCATTTGCATTACAGTACCTGTGGCCACAAGCACGAAAATCAACAAGATGGCCAAGTTATACCCCGTATCAAAAGCAGCAGCCAAAATATAGTTATATTTCTTCCAGAATTTATGTTTGTAGTTGAATGCCCAATACATGGTAACCGTACCCCCGATAAATCTCGATAGGTAACCAGTAGAGAGGTTACCGTAAAAGGTGCTCATCGTGGAAAACAAGACTGTAGTGTTCCAAAGGTTGAAGTTAAACTTGGAGGCAGGAAATTTCTTGAATAATGCAAAGAGAATGAATGGAGCCACTAATCCCAACACAAATCCATATGGTAAAAGTGGATAATTAGTAAAGAGTTTTGACGGCCCAAGTACCACGTATTGTATGGCATTTGTATGTGAAATAGTAATAGCCTGACCAGTCCATTGATGTAAGGGATCTTGAACAGATCCATCGAGAAAATGTCTTTTAGAACTTAAAACCCATCTAAGAGCAAAGTAGTTGATGGGGATTCCAATAAGTTCTCCATATAGTTGAGAAAAGAAGACGGCTCTTGGTGGGAGATGGATGTAGAAACCTAATCTCATACACTGGAGATGATACTGGGCTCTATACCAAGCATCACCAGCAATAGATCCAAAAACTAGAGCTCCAGCCGGATGCTTATATTTAACATTCTGCATGATATACCCATAGACAAGCTCGTTGAAAGTTCCTATTGCCAATTGGAAGTTGGAAAGTGCATACAACCAAGCTAACGGAGTGACAATAATAGATCCCATTATCAATGCAACCAAACAGCACCACCATGGCATAAACATTTCGCCAGAAACAAAAATCGACATGAGAGTTCCGAAGGAAATTAAGAATAACGTAACATACCACAGAATGGGAACTTCACTATATTTGGCTTGAAGCTTGTTAATCCTATCGGTGTATAAAACTTTCTCGTGATTCTTGTTGATTAAATTATCGTAGGCAAGCTTGAACTTGTCGTAGCCAAACAATACTACCCATACTATTCCACTAATATAAGCAGCATAATCAAAGAATATGTTCCAAGCTCTTTGTGCGCCCAAATGGACGGGTCCGTAGAGTTCATAAGCTGTAGCATTGAATTGTAAATCCTCGGTGAGCAATTCTTTCACAGGATATAGAGTTCCATTACCCAAAAATAAACTTGGAGACATCAAACCTCCATCAAAAATTCCCAAATTTCCCCATTTAACAACAGGAATCAAGACCCATGCACCAATGACGAATCCTACAAATTGAATTACTTGGATCCAATATGGATACAACATAATTGACGATGTGATGTTGGCCCAGTCTAAGGAAAAATTGAAAACTCCCATGCCTCCCATTCCCGAACCAATGAAATTGATAGTTTCATTATAGGGTACCATCCAGCATAGTACTGCCAATGATGATGTCATCGGAAATATAAATTCAGGAAATAATTGCCAGACGGCTACTCCTAAGAGCACAGCAAAGAAAACCTTCATTTGTTTAGAACCATCTCTTGATTCGTTATCTGATTTTGCTTGTGATTGCAACAATGTGGTTTGCATGAGGGCTTGTGGCCAGAGGTACTGTGGATCATAAAGCAACAAGTTTTTGCAGATGGCAGCGTAAGAATATCCAACAAATACAATTGCAAACATAAATGCAAGCGCCACCATCGGGTTTACAGTCTCTCCGAAATGCAAGTCGGCTAACGAAATAGCGCTTGTGGCCAAATTTCCTGTCGCTCCACTATTTGCTGTGATTGTAATCATAGCAGTTTCTTTAATTGACCAAGGTCCTGGGTTCAAATCGAACTTGAACCCAAAAATTCTCACTCTCTTATTTGGTAACGTCTTTGCTAACCATTTTCCTGCCCAATGTGATACAATTTGAACAAAAAATATCGAATATGCTGCTGATGTTGTCCTGTAAGAATTCATCGTATCTATGAAAGCTCCCGGTATCACGAAAAGCGTTGACAATAGAAAGTATCTAAATGTAAGCACTGGTATGGTATGATCATCTTGTAAGGGAACAGTTTCCCTTAAAACTTTCGGAAGTTCTAGAACATCTGCTTCAAGCTCTTCACTATTGATGGAGAACTCTTCATCCAGCTTTACTGAGCCATAATGCTTTGAACTTCGACTATTATGAACAAGTAAGGACTCAGTTACACCACTTTCATTGTTTTCTTGGGAATAAACAGATTTAACCAGTACATCATCACTGTCATTATCTCGAGCCATAGTATTACTCCTTCCAGCACTGACAAGAGAATGATCCGGACTTATTTATAATATTTGATGGGGTTTGATTTGAAAAAGTATGGTTAGTGATTTATAAGCCATATCATTTGGTTATCTCCAAGCTGAGCCGTAGCTTACTAAGGCATTGCTTATTGCGGTTGGAATGGATTTCGTAAAGTTCATGGGGTTTTGTGTAATTTCGTCTTATTTGATTATGGCACGTGACTTGAGAAGGTTGCAAAATTCTCCTAAAGACTAAGAAGCTTTTCAACAATCGAGAGAATGTCCTCATTTGCAGACACTTGTTGGTTGGGGTTCGATAATTTTTCTTCAATCAACCCATCCAAGAGCTTTCTAAGTCTTTTGATCAACACCCCGTTCTTACACCATGTTCTGATTGGCATCCAATTGTCCAAAACAATCCCTGGAGAAGATTGTCCCCTTTCAATATAGTTAATTAAGTTGTAAGAAAACTCTCCACCGAATAACAAAGTAGCCAACGTACTTGTTGGAGTCACATCTCGAACATACAATTTGTTTGTAAGGTGAGATGAGCGATAAACAATGAAGGACGATTTCAAGGCAGGATTTGCGGCCTTGGGAGCCTGGGGATTTAAATCATAAAGCTTTCTTGCCTTTTCGTAATCAATATCACCATCTTCGTTCGTCACCTTCTCTAAGATTTCTCTTGTTAATGAACTTTCCTGTTCTTGAGTTGCAAATAAAATCGACGAGGGGTGAATAAACCCTCTTGTTGCTGGGTATGAGTTCTCGGTATTTTGATTATAATCTTCATTTCTTAACCAGTATTTAGTTTGCTTTGCATCTGGATCTATAGAGACCGCACCAACAAGCGACTTGAAATATTTGGGATCGGGTAATTGTGCCCTAGCAATTTGCGGATAGTATGAACCTGTTATGATAGCTCTGATAACAGAAAAGTTGTCATTATTCCTATTAAGAACATCATTAGAATTGTTCTTGAGATTGAAGTTATATGGAACAAATCCAAGTTCCTTCATAATAGAAATATATTGGATTCTTGTGGACGAAATATCATTCATTGTCAAGTATGATAGGAAATTATCTGACAAAAATTTATTAGCATTCTTACCAGTTTCTTTAACCTTTTGATATTCTGAGTAAGCATTCGCCATGGCAATAAAATCACCATTGCCATTACCAAAATTGTCCTTAATTTGCTTGATCTTGTCTCTCTGTTCCATATTATTCAAAAATGGACTTCCTGATGAACCAAGAGCTGCCAATGTCAAACAAGTATCAACACAACCAAAGATACATCCTAAAATCAATAGTTTTCCACTCAGTAAATCTGTTGGAATGAATGATAAATACTTACCAAGGTTGGATAAATGGCCATGTTCCAATGCTCCAATATCCTCCAAAAACTTTTTAGACTTCATTAATGATGATTGATCGGGAGCATCTAAACCTCCATCTAAAAACTCCTCGACTTGGTCAATCCCCATTGCTTTAACAATTAAATATAAGTTTTCCAATCTAGTCCTCTTGATTTCTGGAATGGGTTGAGGTTTCATTTCGTTTTCTGTTTGCTTTGTATACAAATGATAACAATTACCATCCGTAATACGTCCGGATCTACCTCTTCTTTGGCCGATTTCTGCCTTGGAACACCAATCTTCAATCAATTTAGTAGTATTCATGCTTGAATCATAAAATAACGTCTTGGATCTCCCACTATCTATAACAGCCACACAATCAGGGATGGTAATCGAAGTTTCAGCAACGTTTGTAGATACAACAATCTTCCTCGTTCCTTTCTTAATTTGAAATACCTTCTTTTGTTCAGCTGACGATAACGCCGAATGTAAAGGTAACGGCCAACAATTGATATTTTCATCAGAAAACGCATAGCTGATATATTTGATACAACGACTAATTTCCATTATTCCAGGTAAGAAAACTAAGATGGATCCACTGTTGTTTTCTGACTCTAGTTTCTCATGAACATGCAAACAAAGATGAGCAATTAAATTGTAATCGATTGTACCAGATTTAAAGTAGTGGGAGTCGGGTCTTGCTTGCACAATCTCGTTATTTGGATTCTTGATAGTGAAGTTTGTTTCTTCCAAAATCGTATCAAGATAGTAATCTTCAATTGGGAAAGTTCTTCCTTCAATATGTATATGATTCAATGGAGTATCAAAGAAGTTTCTGAACGTTTCGATATTTATGGTGGCAGACATCAAGATAATTTTCAACTTTGGAAACTTTTTGATAACCCTCTTCAAAATGATCAATAAGAAATCACTATCGACGGATCTTTCATGAACTTCGTCAATGAAAATGTATTCCAAATTATCAAAAATCCCATCATCCAGATCATTGGATGTCAAGAATGATTGTAACATTCTCAACAAGACTCCAGTAGTTACAAATGATATCCGGGTGTTTTGAGTTGTTTTGTTTTCACCTCTAATTATGTAACCAACTTCTTTACCCACAATGTTAACTCTTTCACTCGAGATTCTCTCAGCTAATCCTATAGTCGAAATACGTCTGGGTTGAGTACAGATAATTTTGGACGAGAAGTTGCCATTAGAATTCATATGATCTAACATAAATTGCACAATTTGAGTGGATTTTCCCGAACCAGTTTCCCCTGTAACCAAAGTTACTTTGTTTGAGTTGATCATAGACACCAATTGGTCCTTTTTGCGCCAAGCAGGCAATGTAGTTCTTTGCTTTATGGACGAGAGCATGTCTTTGGTTTTTAAACTCTGTGAGTATTCCTTCTTGAGCCTTTCAATATCTGAACCCAGCAATACCAAACTTTTACCTCTTCTCTTGGATTTTTGTCTCTTTGTTGTAGTAACACCTTCCGAAGTAACAGTTTCTTTAAATATCTCATCTGTAATAAGGGGCCCTGGATTATTGATAATTTTAGCAATATTTGTATCAAGCCATTCCACTATTGAAAATATAAAACAATCTCCAATGAAACCATTACTGATAATGTACTTGGAAACGTGCCCAATAATCGAAAGCTTTATATAATTTGCCAATTTATGTGATGTTTTATTCACAATTATTTGCAATCCAGGTAACTCCAGTGGGTAATTTGTACTTTTGAACAACCTTAAGGTGAACAAACCTTTCTCCAACTTTTCTGCATTCAACAATATATTTACAATCTTATTTTCACTTCCAGGTACAAAATCAACAACGTTGGATCCAAGAATTTCTATTCCTTCTATTTCTTGTTCCCATAAGTCTTGTGACGAGGTTTCATCCTCAATTTGAGAGTCTGGTTCATATTCTGCAAGTTTGTGTGTTAAACTGACACATGTTTGAATTTCATTGAAGTCATTGTCTTGTAAAGCTGCTAAAATTTCATCTTCATCAAACCCTGACTGGCCAACTCGCTTTAATAAATATTCTTGTTTAACATTTTTTGAGATCTTGAGAGAAACTCCGGAATCCTTATCTGTTTTTGCAAACACATGAGGTAAATCATCTTCGGGTAAATGAAACAAAAGCCATTCCAAAGCATCAATAAAAGTTGAAGTATATTTGAAAGATTCCTTGACATGGGACTCACGAAAACCAAACAGTACTAACAATGCAAGAAAGCGTTTTGTTGAATCTTCTGAGATCGAAGCTTCCAAGGATTCGTCTGAATCCTCAAAAATCCAATTTATATGCTTTTTGATAGAGGTCTCGATGGACATACGTAAATCAGATGGAAAGTCAACAAACGGCGCTTTGTCCCATACTTTTCTAGGAAACGTCGGAGTTTGTTCAACCTTCAAGTCAGAAGGTTTGACTTTCAGAACCTCGCGTGTATTGTTTTGTTCAGCGGGTGTTGGTTTAGAAGAAGTATTTGAGGAAATACTGATCATGGGCTTACGAATCTTTTCGTTATTCAGTTCTTGCACCAAACGTTTCTTTTCATTCTGTTCTCTAGTGTCACGTCTTTCAAGGTAAGCCGTGAATGGATTCGCGTTATAGATTGTTTTATAACGATTCAAGTTTTCCTTTTGAAGCTGTACACGTTCACGTTCCAACTGAGCCCAATAATCACCAAAGATCTGCGGTAAAACCATTTTCATATTCTTTATAAAATTTATGCAATGAAGAGCATATGTTGCAGCATAATGGCGTGCCTCGTTCGTGTTTTCGGCAGGTTTTGCGAGAGCAGCGTCGGCAATCATGGGGAGTCTGATATTTTCCTTAGTCTTTGGATTTGTCCATTGTAGAACAGCGGTTGCAAGAAACTTTCCTCCTTTATTATTCATTTGGAAGTCTACTTTGCCCCATTTTTGTTTCTGGCAATGTTCAAAAAGTAGCGTTACCGGTAATTTACCTGTCCACCCGAAATTATCTCCAATAGCCCTTCCTCTTCTTGGTTTCGATGGATCTCGTTCTTCCTCATCTTGACCTTTCTTCTTGTCGTTTGTCTCTTCCACCTTTCCTTTTTTTCCTTTCGGAATGGATGACTCTTCTTTGCCTTTTTTAGCTTTTGTTGCAGCAGGTTCTGTCTTCTCTCTACTTTTCTTTGCCATTGGTAATAGTGAGTTAGTGATAGTGAAGAGTTGGTGTTGATGTACTGTATCTAAGGTTGAATATTTATCATTCCTGTGTACAATCTGGGTGATATGGCTCCTGTATATAATGTTGAGTATCTGACATTCCTGTGTACAAATAAAACTTTATTTCCTGTATATAATATATTATTATTCATTCCTGTATATACCGATCATACGTTATCCTTCATATAAGATTCATATATCCTGTTCTGTATACAATAATCCAGTCTTAATCAAGTGTTTTGTGCATTTATCCTTCCTACCGAATACTGCATCTAATAAACCAAGAAACTAGTCAGTCCCAAGAAACTCCCCTACAGCAAAGTGCATTAAACTTATGTTGCATAAAGTTATGCATAACTCCACTGATGTAAATCTTTACCCAATTGAGTCAGGTTACAATAGATTTGTATCCATGATTGCAAATTCTAGGCTCTGGGTTCAATCGATCCGATATCTAAATAGTCTTCCCGAGATACTGTGTCGCAAATATTGTGTCGAATTTCTTATGTCGAGATTAGATTCTTTCATTATGCATTTCCACATCATGTGGGCATAACCGTGCGGGCTTAGTTTGCCACAAACCACTCGGGAAAGGATAATCAGGACGGCTTCCGAGATGCATCCTACATGATCCGATCTATTTGAATTACAACCACTTTGTTGTAAGAAATGCTGGCAAGTGTTTGTGTTTAGTTGGATCTAGTTTTGTGCTTCCTGATCCTAATAATTATAATTCAATTCTGTGTCTACAAACTTCATAATAATCTTTATCACATAAGCCTTATTAAATACAAGGCATTTTCTTCTAGCATCTCTATCCCTCTCCACAACGGGTTTTGAGTCTTTTTACTGCGTTTTAAGTGGGCCACTTTCATTATTATTAACTCATATGAATGGCCGTGGGGTCGTCAACAATGTAGCAGCCTCCTTGATTTTAAGGGTATATTAAAGAAAAGTATTTATATCGTAAAGTTGACAATATGAGTACACTTTGCTGGTCGTGATCATCTGATTTGCTATGACAATTTGTCGGATTTGTGGAGATCACTAATACTCCGTAAGCAAATTATATTTTCTAATATCCGTTGCGTCCTGTACGTAAACTGTCAGCCGTTCACTTTCTCCTTTAATGCCAGGCCTAACAAAGAGAATAAAAATGAATCGAAGCTACGAAGTTACGAGTTGCAAACAACTGGTTTGTGGTCATTTTAAATAATCTAAATATCTTTTAGTTTCAGAAGGGTGTAAGTAATTTCAAGAAGTCTGATCGTTCTGCAATCGCGAGAGATACGAAATATTTAGTATTACTAAATATATACTAATATAATTGTGGTTAATACTAATTGATAACTAATAATTCATCTGTTGAAGAGAATAAAGAATGTTTAAGCGAAGATTACAATATTTCGCCATCTATAAGGCCTAGACCAATGTAATCTATGACGTATCTTGAAACTTTATCGTCCTAAAAATTTCAATAAAATTTCAATGGTAATTTGCGATTTAGAATATCAACTTGGACGGATTTTCACTTGTATTTACGGAGTTTGTGAATTGAACATCTGCCTCACGAGTGCTTAAAAATCTCCACTATAAATTATGAGCCCCTGAAAGAGAGGTGTGTCCATGTTTCTTTCCGGCCGAAACTTCGTGACATAATAATAGTCAAATCTCGCACTTGTCTTACAAGGAAAATTTATTTCCTATATCCGAGAGAGTCGGAAATCGGCTGTATAATCTTGTTAGCAAAGACCGGCTTTTGACAGGGTTAGTAATTTAAAACACAATTGTATAGCAGTAGGGAATATATATATAAAGTGGGTGACACCCAAAAATGCAAAATAAACTACATCACAATTACATATTTAATTAGTATAATATATAATTGAACTGACGTTTCCAATCTCAGACTACGACAGGAACAAGACACACTGGTTGGTGACTGCGCTACTTGATATACTGGCCTGAAACACATGAAAGTTCATAGTCTGACACACAATCAATATTCGTTCATAAGACTACACTTTGAGCTTATTAATATCATCGATCTTATTACCTTCATCAACTAATATAAATCCTGTTGCTTATTAAACAAATAAATTTTTGTCAATGCCCTCAAGTCCTGATCATACTAAGAAAAGAAGAGTGGGCAAGGCTTGCGACTCGTGTCGTATCAAAAAGACCAAATGTGATGGTAAGAAACCTTGCAGTAGATGTACAATTGATAACAAAATCTGTGTATTTACTGAAAAGAAGAAAACTCGTGACAAGAGCCATCCACAGGGATATGTGGAGTTGCTTGAGACGAGGTTGGATATTTTAACAAAGTCTTTGGAAAAATTGATTGAATTGAGTACTCCACATTTGCCGTTTTTGAATGAATTGGGAGATATCAGTGATTCTGAAGACGAAGAAGATGACCATGACGAAACTGACGAGAGTGAATGTAACCTGCCCAATACCGTGACTTCTCCAGTTATTGGAAAGGATGGCGAGCTATCTGAAAATGGTAGTAATGTTCCTATTAACAAAGTCGTCCACTACCTTATAAAGAAACAACACTTGTTGTCGAACTTGCCCGTTGAATGGGAGCAGGGCGCACACATAGCTGCAAACTTTAATCAAAAAAACCTATCTGCTAGTGCCAAACTTTTTGCCCAACACAAATCTACAATCAAGGATAATAATGAGATACTGGAGAGGAGGGGCCACCACGACCACGAAAGAACGGAGTCTAAGACTGACGAACACATTGGACGTAGTAGGAGTCCAAATTCTGCAAATTCGTTTTCGAACACTACATCCCATCCCCCATCAAATCATTCTAGTCACACCAATCCACATCGTTCAAATCTGCAATCTTCTCTTACTGAGCAAATGAATTTGAATGACTTCTCATTGGGTGGATATTCGTCTGCAGGTGTAATACTAGCAAGTTCTGCACCCACCCAAAGTATATCCTCTTCGTCCACCAATGACTTTAATATCAGTGATTTCGAAAGTGACTCATCCCATCCACCTAATCCTCCATACGCCGTGAAAACTGAGTCTATATCTCCGCCATCGACATTGCTAGACAACTATCCTAAGAGAGCCAATTCACTATTTTTGAATACCGGCCGCAATGCTTCGGTCACCTCCTTGACTTCCAAATTTGAAAATCAGGGCATAACTTCTCCTTCAAATAGTACCCCAGGTACGTCACAAACTTCGATCTCGCTTTCAACACACAGATCTCGTTCTCCATCGTTCCAAAAATTGAAATCTGCAGGGCATGTCCATAAACCAATTCACCACCATAAACACTCGAAACACGAAGTTCCTTCGAAATCAAATATTTCAAACCCTCCATCTCTCTTCCCAAATGAAGGCATCTTATTACAAAAACCATCAGTGAAATATGAAGGAATAGACCAAGAACTTTTTGATGATCCCTCTCAGAACTTTATCCAGCTTCCTTCGCAACTTGATCATTCAAGATATGATTTGAAACTGGATGATTTGAATGGCGAGCTGATGTTTGGAAACCCTGCCTTCGGTGGTATAACGTCCCCTGTTGATAATGAAACATTTGAAACCTTTATGATAAATAATAGTCCATTTTTGGGTGCAAATTGATGTATATTAATATTATGAGTATATGATAGAGTAAATTCAGCAAATTGTAATGTAGACTGGGCCATTCAAGTCAATTCAGTGGGGGTGTTCCTCATTAATGGGCTTTGGTTCTATGGTTTGGGCCCTGGTTATCGCTTAAGTTAACAAACGGAACGTTCTTTTAGTCTATGGTTTTATTAGATGACCGAATGTGTTGATTGATCGGTCATCGAAAATAAAATACGGTTATTGTAACGTTTAGTGGTTCAATCTTGAAAATAACACTAAACTTAGTGTCTTGATACTGTGGTTGTAATACAATTTTAGAGGTGTTCGTAGATGTTTTGGAACGATATTCTCGGTCCAAAATAGAGTATTCTTTATTGAAGTTCGTTCTTTTGGTTGGTTGGGTGCAAATTTTATCTTTGGGGGTTCTTTACTCCAGTTTGTCTATGGCCTGGAATTTTTAATGATAGTGATGACTGTGCAGCCCCACCTTTGAATGTGCGCTACATTGCTGATTATTTTAGACTTCGTGATTTATAACCAGTGTAGAAAGAAGAGCGGCCAGGTTTAGTAATCTCCTGATATTACAGGTTTTATTATAAATCCAATTTTCAGGAATTGCTGCAGATTGAGGGTTTTTCAGCCTTTTCTTTTTTTAAACCGACCTAGAATCGGCCGAAAATTTTTATATCCGTCGGGAATCGGAGCGGCTACTTTTAGGGTGACCCGAGAGGTTTTGCACCCCAGAAGACGAATGTTCGATCCAAGTTATTGCTGACATCAAATCCAAGGTGTACCTTCTCATGCACGGAGCACACCATTTTCTAGCAACGATACAACTTTTTGCAAACTAAGCTTAGATGGTGCTCGCGCTAACGTAAGCGAGTAATCATCTACGGGTGTAAAAAATTAACGTATTCGTATGCCTAACGTAAGCGGAACCACAAATTTCAATCGTACACGGCTATACGTCTCCGACTCGAATGGTGGTAACAATAATGCCCCCCCGGAATACGGTTATTACGAAAATCCACAGTTTAGAAAAGGTCTCGGTTACTATTTTCTGTGTTGCCGGTATGATTCTCAAATCTTAATTTCTCAGCCGAAGCAACTTATGGACCAACAGCCATGCCGATCAGGCAAGCAACTGTTGGAGCAGGCTCAGCGTAAACAAAGAACGGTTTTATAAGTGATGAACGGGACAGTTATCGGGTCCGGTCAAGTGAACCCTATTCTCTTCTGCCAAGATCACCTTCTACCTCACCTTCTACCTCAAGGCACTTTTTCATTTGCGAGAATTTCTTCAGTATCAACGCAAAAGTCCTCCACATTGCCCCACAGTACAGACCTCCTATAACTTTGCATAGAAACGAATTGTCTACAATTACCTCAGAATACCTCGGAGTTTGATTATAACTCCGAAAGCAAAATGAGATCTTTGTCACGAAATGTTAATTTCCTCACATCTTCATCCAAATAACTACATGCGGGTTTTAGTGTTATCACGGGACTTCTTCTCTACATGTAATTATTTGACTCAGTATAAACTTTTCTTTGCATGGATCAGGCTCATATTATAACTCAGTTGGTTTCTTGATCGTTCTGGACAAAATCAAGCCCATTTCACTTAGATTAGCCATGGTACATGCTTATATTGTCCATGAGAAAGTCACAGCTATAGCTGCTGAGGTAGCGTACAAACACCTACTTCTGGATCGTATAATATTTAAAAATCGTTCTATATAGTCCAATACATATATAGTAGTATCTTCTATAGTAATATTATGGGGCATCGGTGCATTCCCAGTCTGTGGGTTCATAGGCCCCCGGTTGGTCTATTTCTGCCACTTCCTCCTTTGTCAATTCAAAATCTTCTACATTTAAATTCTCTCTCAATCTTTCTTTGGTCTTGGTTTTTGGTAGCGGAATGTATCCCTTTGTTAAGGACCATTTGATAAGAACTTGCGCAGGAGATTTGGCGTATTTCTGACATATTTTCGCCAATCCCGATGTCGGGTCCGTCTCTACTAGCTTGTATCCATGAGTTAATGGTGCATATGCCTCGACTTGGATACCCTGTTCACTGCACCAGTTTGCAAGTTCTGAGCGCATTACCCAAGGACTAATTTCAATCTGGTTTACTACAGGAGGATACTTTAACCCCTCCCAATTCAACAACTCTTCGATATGATGTTGTCCATAGTTCGATACGCCAATATTCTTCACCACTCCAGAATCCACAGCCTCTTGCATTGCCGCATAACTCTCGAGCCGTTTGGTTTTACCGGGTAAAGGAGAATGGATAAGCAACAAGTCAATATATTCTAGACCTCCTACTTTGGCTACCAATTCTCCAATAGCTCGCTTGGTGGCATTATAGCCCAACTGAGAGTTCCATAGTTTGGTAGTGTAGAACAATTGCGTCCGGTTAACTTGAGGGTTTTCTTTCAAGTATTTCAACATCCCTTGTGCAACCTTTTCCTCATTTCCGTACAATACTGCGGTATCGAAATGTCTATAACCAGCTAGACATGCCTGGTAAACGATGTTGGAAGTTTGAGAATTAGGAATATCGTAACATCCTAAGCCGATTGATGGAATCGTTGCTCCTGAGCTTAACTTTATTAACGACATTGGTGATCTGAGGATAAAAAGTTGAGATAAGGCGCGATAAAATATGGCTCCGTGATACGTATGATAATGAGAGTAAACGTAGATTTATGAAATATATTGTAGACCTATGAATTCTGTAGCAATTTATGAAAATCTTTGGTCTCTATAGATCAATTGCTAAGTAGATTCCTATCCACAAATTTATAGGTTTTCAGCTCATAGCCATAAATATAGCCCATGTTGCTTACGTTTGCTACATATAGTTGCTAGAAGCTGGATTTCTACAAATTGTTATTGGGTAGTCTTATGACTATACTTGCTAAGATCTTGTCAAGGTTCCTGTACAATTGCTATGTGTAGGCCGAATAACTACTACTACTTATGTCCGTAAGAGCTCGGGGTTACCCGCACGTGCATGTGGTTCCCGGAGGATATCGTTTCCACCAACAACCCTCAGGTTAGAATCGCGCATCAACCCACGGACAGAAGGTAAAGATACATCAGCTGGATCTTACCATCAACTTACAATTGCATCTTGTTACTCTACCAACCAATCTTTTCATTTCCGCGTGAGTGGCCGAATATGCCGTTAAAGGCTGGACTGGCGTCACCAAAGAAAAAAAATTTTCATCCTTCGGGCTCGGAGTTCTGTTATGCGTTAAAATGTCTCAGTCATGGTTGAGTTTGACTGACTCGTCAATGACTAACATAGACTCGTAATTAGTAGACAAAACTAGTACCCTATTTGGAATAGGGTTGGCGATGACGCAATCCATCAATTGACCTCCTAGTTAACGAATTGACCTTTCAATTGCTGTCCATTGTTCCACACGTACATTAGTAAGCCACGTATTCATGTAGAGTACCAGCAGATACATTTCTTCCATCAAAACAAGTGGCAAGGTGATGTGGTGGTCTTGCGTTAAATCGGATGTTGGCGGCGATATTTGGGCTATAGTGGTCTTATTGTAGTTAGTGGAGTAACCTGCATGTACTACCGGTTGGCGTTCACCCGGAGGTGAGAAATTTATGGAAGCTTCCAATTCGACCTTTGAAAAATCATATAAATTCGAGAGATCCCCCCGTACAAAAAACTCTTATTATAACTTTCTTTACAACTTTCATTAGTTAATTAACAGATTTTAAATATATAAAAATGGCTATCACTATTGGTATTAACGGTTTCGGCCGTATCGGACGTTTAGTCTTGAGAATTGCTTTACAAAGAGAAGACATCAATGTCGTCGCTATCAATGATCCTTTCATTGCCCCAGACTACGCTTCTTACATGTTCAAATACGATTCTACTCACGGTAGATACAAGGGTGAAGTTAAGTCCGAAGGTGACTCCATTGTCATTGACGGTCACGCCATCAAGGTCTTCCAAGAAAGAGACCCTGCTGCTATTCCTTGGGGTAAGGCTGGTGTCGATTACGTTATCGAATCCACCGGTGTTTTCACCACCTTAGAAGGTGCCCAAAAGCACATTGACGGTGGTGCCAAGAAGGTTATCATCACCGCTCCATCTTCTGACGCCCCAATGTTCGTTGTCGGTGTCAACCACGACAAGTACACTTCTGACCTTAACATTGTCTCCAATGCTTCTTGTACCACCAACTGTTTGGCTCCATTAGCCAAGGTTATTAACGACACCTTCGGAATTGAAGAAGGTTTAATGACCACCGTCCACTCCATCACCGCCACTCAAAAGACTGTCGATGGTCCATCCCACAAGGACTGGAGAGGTGGTAGAACTGCCTCTGGTAACATCATTCCATCCTCCACTGGTGCCGCCAAGGCCGTCGGTAAGGTTATCCCAGAATTGAACGGTAAATTGACCGGTATGTCTTTGAGAGTTCCTACCGTCGATGTCTCCGTCGTTGATTTAACCGTCAGATTGAAGACCCCAGCCACCTACGAAGAAATCTCCGAAGCTGTCAAGGCTGCTTCTAACGGTGCCTTAAAGGGTGTCTTAGGATACACTGAAGACGCTGTTGTCTCCACCGATTTCTTGGGTTCTTCTTACTCTTCCATCTTTGACCAAAAGGCTGGTATCTTATTGTCTCCAACCTTCGTCAAGTTGATCTCTTGGTACGATAACGAATACGGTTACTCCACCAGAGTCGTTGACTTGTTGGAACACGTCGCCAAGGTTTCTAACTAACTAGCCACAAAGTTATAGGTTAAATGGATTTAAAACCCAGTTTCTAGCATAATTGGATTTTGGTTCTTAAAAATTGACTTATAATGAGTATTTGATGTGAACGTATATATCACTTTATATATGATTTAATGCTATATTAAAATGAATTAATTGTAGTTGATTTAAGTAGAAATGTCACGGTGGATGAAATACGTATCTCGGGGTAGTTTGACGCTCTAAACTCCATCTCTAAACCCCGGTCAGTGGTTACCTGAACGATTGCAATTGACTCTGTATAAGCTTGGCTAAGTCCGTCGTTGTTTGTCCTTGTTTGTCCGGGTCCGAAGCTAAGATTTCCAGGTTTCCAGATTTCCAAATTTCCAGATTTCCCCACCACTCACTTCACCGTTATATGCCGGGACAAATTGTCCCTCAAAAAGTGCAGTCAAAAATGTAAACACTAAACGATCCGGCACAGTGTATCCTTATGACAGACCCCAGGCCAGATGCTGTAACGAAGTTGTTTCTAAACCAAACGTTCAAGCTCTACAAAGCTAATCATTCACTCAGTACCACTGAGAAATTAGGGCTTTCGCAAATCAACTTTCTCAAGGTGAACGTTGCCAAACACTTGTTTAGCCAGTACAGTGCGAGATCCAGGTCCAACCATGAATTAATAGTACAATACGTATCGTTCAGAGATATAGAAGCTGAATTGAAATTCATATCAGGTACCAAATCTATGCTGGCTCATCAAAAGGTTCAGTATCTCATCATAAAATGTTCCAACCCTACACTTCTTCCTAGGCAAGTGATACTTTTCGTCACAGATGTGCGTGTTACAGATGCGAAATCTTTCAACACAATCATACTAGCAGCAAACACTGCCTTGCACAACTGGATACTATCGTTGCTTGAAAACCTCGTAGAAGTGGACATACCACTTTTGATCAAAAAGTATCGTCTCAGTGACGAATATATTCCAACCATAACCAACCAATTATTCAACAAATTCGTGGAATTGAAGGATACAAGAGGGGAACAAGAAGTAAGGATACTAGATCGATTAATTGGTGACATAGAGATGATTTACGCCTCGAAACACAATCCAAATCACGTCATAAACACTAATCTAAAGAATATTAACGTCAAAATTCCAAATACTGATGTTATAAGACTTATAGATTCTAGGCTAAATTCTAAGCATCATAGTGATGCTACAAGATCCATGCATTTTCATGAATCAAAGTTAAATTTGATAGACGCGATCCATGATCATCTTTATAAGGTGACCAAACTCGATTTTCCAAACTTGACTATGATCAAGTTCAGGTCCAGTTTATTTTCAATCACTATAGATGGAAAGTTGCGTATAGAGAAGATGGATATAATAGACGAAGAAGGTGATCATCCGGTATGGTTTCTCGTTGAATCGGTATACAACGAGTTGATGATATAATACGGATCATTCAATATTACAAAATTCAGCAAAAATACAAAACCTTGATCAAATTTGTTCTAAGCTCATTGCAATTGATCATAAGCTTTTGATATCTTCTCAATTTACGAAATTGATCATCTGGTATGGTTTCTTGTGGAATTGGTAAACAACGAGATGATATAATACGGATCGTTCAATATAAACTGGTGAAATCAACAATTTGTTAGGTACATGGCTGAAATCCTATAAAAGTATATATTAGTGAAGATAAATAAGCAATATACGACGTGACATTGACTCAATTGAGATGAGGAATCAGATTAATAAATGGAAATTGTACCTAGAAGAGAAACAAATAAAAAAATGGAAATGGTTTAAGCCACATAGAGGAAATTATCATACTTATGATTTGATGATTGTTAAGACACGACAGTACAATGCTGCTACAATCACTACTATTTTATTTAAGTTTTGATGGTAGTGAATAGTAAATTTCGAGGAGACTGGCCCAACCACTTCATCACTTCATCACTTCATCACTTCATTTATTTCCATAAACTCGACATTTAATCACAATCATGTAATCAACCTCCCTAATATTCTCCAGAATAACGTGCTAACAATATTCTTAAGACAATACTGACATTATAACTCTTCTACTCTAGAAGCACTAACATTGTAACCCTTTACTCTACAAGTATTCAATACTATTTTCCACCTCACGTTGTTGGTGGACGCGCGTCCTCTAACATATAGAAGCCCAACCTATAACACTTCTAGTATATAGTAAGTAAATACGTCCAGCCATAGAGTAAATTACCTCTAGCCATAGAGGATCATATCTCTCGTCTACACACGGTGACGCGTGATATCCCTGAATGCAAGTTCGTGGTAAGATCCGTGTCGCCCACAAATTGATTCGCGTACGAACAAAGAAACCACGTAATTAAATTCGAAGATTTTTCAAAACAGGGTTCGGTGTCTTCTCCAGAGATTTGTAACAATTAGTTCTACTACCACAATTACTCGTTGAACAGTCTATTCACCAATATAATGTCATCATCAGGTGTTTACGGTGGAGAGAATGATTCTCTTCGTCACAGGACAACGACAGGTGCTGCCGTAGCTGGCAAAATCGACTTGCTTGAAGAAGAATCGCTCCAAGTAATTGAAGACAATGCAAAGAGAACTCAATACGATGATGCGAAGGAATACGTCGAATCGCTCATCAAGTTGGAATCGATCTTGGCTCCTATTTTATTTACAGTCCTTGCCTTTGTTGTTAGACTCTATAAAATCAGCGCCAACAATGCCGTCGTCTGGGATGAAGCCCATTTCGGTAAGTTTGGTTCTTACTACTTAAGACACGAGTTTTACCATGACGTCCATCCTCCTTTAGGTAAGATGTTAATTGGTTTATCCGGATATTTGGCTGGTTACAATGGGTCTTGGGACTTTCCTTCTGGGGAGGTCTATCCAGACTACATTGACTTCACAAAGATGAGAATCTTCAACGCTACTTTCTCAGCCTTGTGCGTGCCTTTGGCATACTTCACCGGTAAGGAAATCGGCTTTTCAATGTTGTCCACTTGGTTGTTTACTTTGATGGTCACATTAGAATTATCATACGTCACTTTGGCTAGATTCATTTTATTGGATTCTATGCTTCTTTTCTTTACCGTTGCAACAGTTTTCTGTTTCTCGAGGTTCCACAACTTTAACAATAAGGTCAACGAATTCAACAGAAAATGGTGGAAATGGTTACTTTTGACAGGATTCTCCATTGGTTTGACTTGTTCTGTCAAAATGGTTGGTTTATTCGTTACTACTTTGGTTGGTATCTATACTGTAGTTGATCTTTGGAACAAATTAGGTGACAAGTCTGTTACGTGGTCTCGTTATGCCTACCACTGGTTTGCAAGAGGTGTTGCGTTGATTGTTATTCCATTTGCAATCTTTTTGATTTCATTCAAGGTCCACTTTGACTTATTGTATAAATCTGGTACTGGTGATGCTAATATGTCATCGTTATTCCAAGCCAATTTGCTTGGTTCCGATGTTATTGGTGGTTCCAGAGAGGTGTCCATTGCACATTCTGTGGTGACTTTAAAGAGTCAAGGTTTAACTGGTGGACTTTTACACTCCCATGTCCAAACTTTCCCTAAGGGTTCAAAACAACAGCAAGTTACTACTTATGGCCACAAGGATTCTAACAACAACTGGGTTTTCCAAAGACCAAGAGGAGAACCATTCTATGATGTCTCTAACAACAATACTGCTATTGAATATGTTTTGGACGGTATGGTTGTCAGACTTGTCCATCCTTTGACCGGTAGAAACTTACATACCCACGAAGTTCCTGCTCCTGTTACTAACTCCGAGCTCGAAGTTGCTGCTTACGGTAACTTGACTGTTGGTGACGAAAAGGATAACTGGGTCGTTGAAATCATGGAACAACAATCTCAAGGTGAAGACAAATTACGTTTACACTCTTTAACTTCGTCGTTCAGATTGAAAAATCAAGCTTTGGGATGTTACTTGGGAACTTCAGGTAGACATTTACCAGCATGGGGTTTCAGTCAAGGTGAAGTTATTTGCTACAAGAGCCCATTCAAGAAGGATAAGAGAACATGGTGGAATATTGAAAACAACAGAAACGAGATTTTGCCACAAACTCCCGCTGACTTCAAGCTTCCAAGAACCAGATTCATGAGAGATTTCATTCAATTGAACTTGGCTATGATGGCCACCAACAATGCTTTGGTTCCTGACCACGATAAGTTGGACGATTTGGCTTCTGCCTCTTGGGAATGGCCTACATTACATGTTGGTATTAGAATGTGTAGTTGGGCTGGTGATAAAGTCAAGTATTTTATGATTGGTTCTCCTGCCACTACGTGGACTTCTTCCGTGGGTGTTTTGGCCTTCTTTGGAGTTGTATTATACTACTTGATCAGATGGCAAAGACAATATGTTGATTTCCCAGCCTCCGATCCAAACAAGTTGAGAACTTTCCTCATGGGTGGAATCTATCCAATGTTTGGCTGGGGGTTGCACTACTTGCCTTTCGTTATCATGAGTAGAGTTACCTACGTTCATCATTACGTGCCTGCACTTTACTTTGCCATGATGGTGCTTGTGTACGAAATCGACGCTCTTGTTCGTTGTATGAACAAGCCAAGCTCTAGTGTTATTCAAAAAATCTCCTACGTGGTCATTTACGCAGCATTATACTTTGGTGTCGCTGGTACTTTCTGGTACTTGAGATACTTTTCTTTTGGTATGGACGGTGCAAAGGAAAACTGGGCACACTTGCAACTTGTGGATTCATGGAGAGTTTCTGATGACAACTACAAATAAATCAAATAAACTTTTCACTACAAGATTCAGGAGTCTTTCCATGACTTTCATGAGCTTTCGCCTGATACTTTACAGAATTTTTATGAGCTTTCGCCTGATACTCTTCAAAATTTTCATGAGCTTTCGCATGATACTCTTTAAAATTCCCATTCACTTTCAAACTTTTAATGAAGGTTAAGCTAGAAACAAGATCTCACTATGTGTCATTATATATCTTTATATTCTTGTCTCTATTCAACTCTTTAATTCATGTTCTTCACCTAGAGATGTATTATACAGGATTGATTATATACAGGATTCAACCTCACTCATTTTTAATCAAATTAAATCAAGTTCTTAGTAATAATTGAAATCCAATCAAAATGATGAAACGAAGCTTGACGATAACAAAACTAACAAAACTACCGCTAAGACGGAAAAGTCGGGATATCTCAATACCGCTAGCCAGTCAGTTTTTCAACTCTCGGTTTAGCTCGAGTATTACTAAAGATACGTCTAAATCCTTAAAAGCGTCTACATTTGCATTTCCTAAACAAACAACAGTAACCACAACAACCAACCAACAAACATCCGACCAACCAACAACTCAACCAGACAATCACGTACCCCAAGAAGATATTGACGACTTCAACGTCACCAAACTCATCCATGGAACTACTGATTTACAAATAGCAATTACACAAAGAGCACGGGACAAGTTGAACAGCATAGCAGAGGAGGACAAGAACCCGAACCTAGCATTGAAAATAGGCGTGGAAAGCGGCGGGTGTCATGGATTCCAATATAACTTAAATCTCTCTGACTTGAAACAAGAGTTGGAAAACGACCAAGACAACGAACTTTTAGTATTCAAACGATTTGATGACTCGGGCCACGTAGCACAGGTGATTTTGGACGAGTCGTCATTGGAGATCTTACAAGATTCAAAGATCGACTATACCAAGGAGTTGATTGGCAGTTCGTTCAAGGTGGTGGACTCTCCATATACTTCTACTGCATGTGGATGTGGAGCATCCTTTGATTTTGATTTCGACAAGTTACAGAAGAAATTGGATTCAAAGAAAAAGTAAGGAGAAAGCGGTGAAAGAGAGTTGAAGAAAGAAGGAAGAGGTGAAGCAATAGGAGATCAAAGAATAATATGAAATGCTGGGACTTATGAGCTTCTTAACACCGATTCTGACAGTGGGTCTACTTTCTTGCATTTGAACATTTGATACTTGTACCCATACAAGTGCAGAAATCTCTGTTTTACCAACTGTCTATATCTCAGCTGGGATACTTTACAGACAAATTATCTCCCTGCCAAATATCTCACTGGAGAGTATATGCTGCTCCTGGACAGACCAGTTTTTGAATAAATTTATTATCAAAGTACTTTATAATATGTCCTATGATTGTTAAATTAATTATATATATATATCATATGATGTTTACTAGTACTATCATACATATTTAGTTGTAATTTCCACTAAATTCATATTCACTAATCTCAAAAAATACTCATCTATTCACTAATCTCAAGAAATACTCATCTATTCACTAATCTCCACTAATATTCGCTGATTGAACAATCACAAATACATCAATATTTCCCACTACTCATCCTTGTTCGAATATCCATAGCCTTTATTACTCTTTCTAGCAATATATGCCTATTTTATCCTTTCTAGCAATATATGCCTATTTTACACTTTCTCATTTATGCCTCTTGAATAATGTTATATACTAACAAACAACATATAAACGATATCAAGAATACGGAAGAGACATGTAGAAACTGTAAAAATGTAGAAATGTAGAAAATGAACTAAAAGATGGATCATCACATCAATTATAAACGAAAATCATTACGAATTATGGCTAGGGGAACGTAGAAGATTAATGCAGTAGTTATTGGTAGTCCCCAGATGTAATGTGGGACGAGGTGGATACTTTGGAATTAGGATGTGAGACACTATCAGCGAAGTTGAGTGTATTCAATGATCATATCATTATGTAATTTATCTGTTACATCACCCTACAACTCTGTGAGTCGACTGTTAAAACTAGAATTAATGAAATTGATGAAATTCTTGCGGTACAAGATGTTATCGTAATTTATTTCCACTAGTATTAATTACCTTCAGGCTCCATTTCCATTTGTTACGGACTCCCTAGTATCTTGTGTTAACCGGTCACTAATCTTCATTCTTCATTGGTTGTCCTAGGAGCTCAACCCCTGTACACTCTTACTCGCGTAAAACCTAACATCCACATCGTCGTCGTTCTTCAACTTTTCCAAGTTCGTCATGATCTCTAAGTCAATCAATTTTTTAACTTCAACCTCATTAACCTTTCCAACCTTCACCAAACTTTGAGCAATTATAAGATACGACTTTGCGACATTGAATCTTATATTGGGAACCCCGTCGTCCACCAAACTGTTGACAAATGGTAAAATCTTCTTGACTATGGTGTCATAATCAATAACAGGAATCAAACTAGTTATGGCGAACAAACATGTAATTCTTATGATGAAGTTTGAGTAGTCGATTTTGTCGTCGTCGTCGATTTTCTCGTCGTTGTTCAACAAACGGTTGATGATTTCGGTGTTTGCCCACTCCGAGCCAAAAATGCTCGTCAACTCCTTCAAGTTGTTGACGGCTGCGTCTCTGATGGCAAATACAGGATCCCATAACCAAGACATACACAAGCTCAACAATTCGTCTTTGAAAAATGATTCTCCAAGTTGGTTGGCAAGCTTTGGAATGTACTCAATGATGGCGAGTCTTACTCTCCATTTATGGTCCTGGGCCAATTCGGTTATAGCAGGCAATAAGTTAGTAGATAAGAGATTTATACCAATGGTTTCATTGACGACAGATAAGTTTGAAATAATGTTCAATCTTACGTCTGGGAATTCATCCTTCAACATGTTCAAGAAGATTGGTAACAACTCATCGATTGTGGATTGCTTTTCTAAAATTGGTGATAACCCAGTTATGGTTGAGGCTAAGGACGCTCTGACATTTTCCTGGGGGTCTTGACTTAACTCATTGACAATTGGAATGATCTTCTCCAAAATAGTTGACTTTGTAGATGGAAACTTGGTTAACAATATTGAGAAGTCTGGCAATTGTTTTGAGATTGCTTTTCTAACTTCACCTTCGTTGTCTTTCATGAGGGAAATGAATGGATCGATCAATTGGAACAAATCAGTTTCGTTGGTTGAGAAGTTGTTGGCGATTTTACTAAAACGGTCTGCAGCAGTATATCTAACCCTCCAACTATCATCCTTGATAAGCTTCAAGGACGAAGTTAAGAATTCGGAGTTGAAACTGGTTTCATTGATTTTCTGGAAGAATTGAAGGATAGAAATCAAAACATCGATCGATAAGAACTTGACAGAATCTTGATCGTCGTTGATAAGGTGTTGGAACATCTTGGATATGATATCCCAATCCTCGTTGTTGATTTTGTTTGAATCGTTCGGCGAAGTCTCAGTAAACTCTGTCAACAAATCAATCAATTCTGGCAAGTTATTGGCTGCACTTCTTCTGACCATTGGAGATTCGTCACTAATTAACTTCAAATACATGTTCAAGCAATCCTTTCTTGTATTTGTGTCTACTTTCACAATGATCGACTTGTATAATCCACAACTAGCGATTTTCTTGGAAAACCAATTGCCTTGACTGAGCGATTGGATAAGATTTAAAAAGATTCCATTCAATTCTTGGTTGGTCAATTCGGTACTGACCTTGTTGAGTGATGTAATGGCTTTGTCTCTAACAATTGGTTCCTCCATAGATGCAAGAATAGTAAGTATTTGAATCAAAGGCTCACAGTTCTCGTGTCCTCCAATAAGTGGAACAAATGAGCCAAGTTTGCTTGCCAATACCGCAAATACTTCCTCCTCGTCATCCTGTGCTACGTCGTTCAAAAACGGTAATAATTCGTTTAATGTTCTCTCTGGTCCAAGGGCAATAGCAATGGTGTCTAATTTCTCCATTGCTTCGACTCTGTTAGAAACATCATCATGCTTCAATTCATCCATTAACAAAGCAAGCGGATATAAATCGTCATTGTAATTATCCATATTGAATGTTGATGCTGCTTGATTATTGTAAATTGTTGTTAGTTAAGTATTAATCTATTATTTGACCTGAATTTTTCGTCCAGTTTTTGAGATTGATGAGAATCGTCAATTTGGGGGTAAGGATGAAGAAAGAGAGGCGGATTGATCTAGCAATAAGTGGGGTGTGTATGGGAGGTATGATAGCGGAACCTCTTAAGTCGTTTGGACAAGGAGTTGGTGGTTATATAGAAGTGGCAATGGTATGGGTTTTGGAACGGTACACGACTTCCAAGGATTCGAGAGATTAGCGATTGTAGGATACATACTAATACTAGATGGAGAATGTATTAGAGAGAGAATGGGACGTTACTGTTTAGTTAAATCAGTTACTAAGGAGCCGTTCTCCGACTTCTGGGTACTTCTCACTATGCTCCTTAGTAAATTCTCACTACGCTCCGCGCCTTTGGCCTCTCCTACAGTCTGTGAGCGTACTTATGTTTCGAATGCGTACAAATATAACTAAAGGTTCTCTTACGGGAGTGTATTTGGGTGGTCCATTATTATATTTTTACATAACTACGACCTCTATTTAACAATGGCTAACTGTATCAAGATATTTTTATGTTTGAGATGATTGAATACCGAAGGAATTGATCTAGTCGATATCTACATTAATTATCTGATAAACCTGTTTGATAACTAAGTTCTGAAAGCCTAAGGCTGGAATATTAAGTTAAGCATAAAATAGTATAACTTAGTGGATATCCAGAATCTTCTTAAATATATCTGATTTACTCATACTATTCCATCTAGCGGTAGTAGTGTGAACATTTTATCCATTATTAGGTTGAGCTGATTTTGTTTCTTGAATTCCTACCAACCTTCCTGTTTCAATGAGTAATAGAACATTATTCTTATAATCACTCAAAGGGTCTTGTTTCTCTCATATCTTGCTCCTAAATATTTGCTCTCTATCTTCCTGGGTCTCTCAGGTTTCTCAGATCTCTCTTGGCTCATTATCATATCACGTTATCTTGATAGCTCAATTACTCTCTAATTCTTTTAAAGTCCCCCATACTATAGAGTAAGTTGGCTACATGACTTTATAAATCAGTAGTTCTACGTAGAAGATCTGAGTGGCTCGCTAGATATACGTCTAACTCTCTAGCGGTGTTGATGTTTACCGATAATTGAAGCGAAAATTAAACAATAACATATAGATTATCAAAATGAGCTCCCAACACTTAGTATTTGGACTCAAAATGGCTAGCAATCCCACGTCGTTAGATGTTCTAGACTCACAGCTCAGTAGTGAAGATGCTGCAGAATATACTTCTAAACTCCAGCAATTGGTACAATCGTTGCCAAGTTACTGGCAATTTGAAGTTGTTCCAGGACAGTTCAAGCAGTCTTTGAAAGAGACAAATGAAGAGAAGTTCGACTACTTGAGGGAACATTTTGGAGTGGCTAACTCATGGGATGCAATTAGTGAAAAGTTACACGAGTTGAATCAAGAGGATGAAAACACCTGCTACAAGGTGTTGTTCTTAGCCCGTCATGGCCAAGGATTCCATAACTTGGCACATTCGCGTTACGGAAACGATGCTTGGAACAACCACTGGTCGAAATTGAACGGTGACGGTGAAATCGTGTGGGGCCCCGATCCATTGTTGACAGAATTGGGGATCAGTCAAGCCAGGGAGAACCAGGCACAGTGGAAAGAGGAATTGGTGAATAATAAACATAAGAATAAATCGTTGATCAGACCCACAAAGTGGTTTGTGTCTCCGCTAAGCAGATCGATTGATACTCTCATTAACACCTGGGATGAGATTGTCGACTTTGATGTAGTCAAGCCGTTCATTCAAGAAAACCTTCGTGAAACTATTGGGGTACACACCTGTGACAAGAGATCGCCTCGTAGAATCATTGCAGGAAAGTACGAGACTCGTGGGTTTGTTATTGAACCGGGCTTTGCAGAAGAGGATATTTACTATAAGTCAGATTATCGTGAGTCGGTGGCAGAACAGGGTGTAAGAATCAACAAGAATTTGCAATCGATTTTTAATGACAATCCAAATGATAGTATTGTTTGTATCACCAGTCATAGTGGAAGCATCCGTGCACAGTTGTTAGTGTTGGGACATAGACCATTTGCTGTAGGAACAGGAGGTATGATTCCGGTATTTGTCAAGGGTACGAAACATATCAATAAGAACTGATAGAAATCTCTAAAATGACCTATTGAAATATGATTTATTCATATTTGACGGTTTGAGAACTTTCTGACACCTCCATCCACCTGGTTTCATTGGACTCTTCTGAAGGTACCCAGCATTTAGAGCAAGACTCATACATAAGGTTAGAATAAAGAAAAATCTTCAGACTCTATGAACCATTAGATAATCTGGATAATCTGGAAAATCTGGAAAATCTGGAAAATCCTATAGACCAAATAGATAGATATCTGCACATAATGAATATGAGAATTAGACTAGAATCTCTTGGAGTATAAAGCTGTGTGTCGTTAGTATCGTTTCCACACCTACTTGCACTATTGAAGTTTTTATTTGCCTCAAATTCTGGGGCAGTCCCGATACTACGCTCGTTATATATGCCTGGTTGAAATATCCTAAACTTGGACAATGGCGCTGAAGGATACAGCAAAACTCGCCAGCCATACTCTAATTACACTTTCCAATGTCATAGAAACAGACACAGACATTTCCACCATAGAGTTGAACTTGCTAGAAATCCTCATCAATAATCATTTTTTGAATTATATCAAGTTGGAGCAGAATTTGAAAGTTGGCAAAGGACGCAGAGACATTAGAAAAGTTACGAAAGTATAAGAAGTCAAGACAAGAAACAGGATAAGACACGGGATAAGGACAGAAGCCAGAGTCAGGATATGACAACATCACTCAGTCTAAGATTGAAATGAGTCTGAAAATATATTTGACTGTATAAGCGAAATTAATATGATGGGCTAGACATGCATGCATTGGACATCTAGGCGTGCTCGTAACATCTGAGATATAATTCATACTGGGCAGATGGTAATATTTGACATAATCTTATATCACTTTGGAGTTTTAGGTGTGGCTTCTCCTAAGCCTCATCGAAACCAATCAATTCTGTAATATTTCAATTGTGAAAATACAACAATTCTGAAAATATGCAAGAATTCGAATTATTTTTTCGCTACTTTACATTACTGAATTCTCCAGAAGTGAGAGTTCGAGACATATTTGCAGTAAAGAGGAATCTCAATAGTAGTGTAATATGTGAATAGCTCCTCTAAATTGGTGTCTTAGTTGGCTACTAAACGGCTTGTAGTTGTCCGCTTATTTATGCCAATGCACTTCTAATATAAATCCTCCACTGAGAGGCTCATATTATATATATTAAGTAATAGTTGGGGGATCCAACAAGCGCAAATTGATGCATTTGTCCCCAATGCTACAAACCTGTTTTTCCGGCTGCATCAAGAACCCTTACGCTCATTGGAAGCAGGTCGGAGTCAGAAAAAAAGATTTGCATATTGATGGTTTTGTGGATCTCAAGATTATTGGGGGACATGTCGTAGATCTTAGGTGTCTTGGATCTAATCAAAGCTATTGCGACTTCAAGCTATTGATCTTGTAAATGATACCTACTTCTACCGAGGTGGACCCTTCACCTTGACTAAGATATGTGACAAATTCTCCAATCAAACCCCAAGCCTCTATATTTATCAGAAATTCACATGCATAACTCTTCTGATCGGACTGTAATCTCTTTCAAATTGCAATTTGATGCACAAAATTAATTTTTCTGATGACTACTAATCATAGTCTAGGTTTCGTAATTACTAATTAGTAATTCTATACCATGCTGTACTATCCTATAATACTCTATACTATTGAATACTATTGGCTATAAGGTATATTGCCTCGCCGTCTACTCCAGTACTCCACATTTCTTCCTTCGCCGTACCCCTTAGCCTCAATGACCTTCCTATCTGAATCATCCAGCCTTTTTCGCTGATAAAGAGAATGAAAATTACCTGCAGTATGTCTGAAAAAGGCAAGACAAAGTGTGAGTCTTGACCAGAAGTAAAACAGACTCCAGTAACCGTAACCGTTACTGTAGTGATAGATAATATACGCTTATGTAGACTTATAGTATTGTACTACAAATGTCGTAATCCATCGCTTCACAAATTTCGGCGTTATGGACAGAGGTCTGAGAATATTATTCTCCTATCAATTCTTTTGTGATTCATAAATTTTTGTCATTCAGGAAACTTTCTTATATAATCCAATATCCCCTTCGCCGGATTTTTTTAAATATCCTCGATAGTGTCTAATACTGGTATATATCACGAACTACTTCTTTGTCATCGTCTGATTATATCTGACATCCTCTCATTCTATATAACTTCTGTCCTACACGAATCACTTGCCAGAAGATTTTAGTCAGTGGTCCTTCCGAGAAACAATTAGGAGTACTTTAAACAAAAAAACTAAAGTGAATCAGAATATTGTAGTATCACAATATCATATAAACACTACTTATCACCATATCACAACCACTATATCACTAATTGAGATATTCATATCACTAATATATCAGGTCTTGAGAATACAATAATCCAGTTGTCTATTCTCTAGGACCTTATCATGAAATTTGGTAACAACCTTCAATACCTCTCTATACCAGAATGGCGTTGTTATAACTTGGACTACAATGACTTAAAGATTTCTATACGAAAGATCACTCAGTCCTCATCTTCCGATCTCAGACCATTGAAGGCTTTATTCATAGAGAATTTCGACTACGTCAATCTCTTTATTCATACCAAGCTCGGCGAAATATCACGTAAGTTATCTTACTTCAAGTTATTGTTGAGTGATACTCTTATAATTTCAGACAAGAGATTGTGCCATATACAAATCGATGACATATACTATCAAACAATAGAATTGGGGACCATACTAAAGCATTTGTCTAAGTTCATTCTCATACAAAAAATCGCAACCAAAAAGATCTTCAAGAAGTTCGTCAAGTATTACAATGGTAAAGGAGGAGAAGACTTCGTCAGGGGCTTGAAATTGTATTTGGAAGGCTCCTTTGTTAACATTGATTTGGGCGTGGTGACGAAAGATTTGACCGAGTTTGTCAATGAAGTCAAGGAAAAACAAAGAGCGTTGGTGGAAGATCTTTCAAAAGGTAATATTATTGGAGATAGCGGTGAAATCGTAGGAATATCCAATGCCAATGGAAGATATATGGGAAGCAATGGCAAGAAAGTTCCAGCGAGAATTGCAAACTTTGCTCCAAATGAACAGGATCTTCCTGCATCACCAGAAAGTATAAACTCATCTAATCTCACCAACGATACTCTCCAGCCACACCAACGACCACTAACTGCAGATGCTGCGTTTGAACTCACCACATTTGTCAAGAAAAACTTCAATCTCCACTGTCTTGTTCCAGACGACCCCAGCACCGTCAATGATATCGTGCTAAACCTTAATCTTTATCTCAATCTCACAAACAAAAATTACAATGCTCTCATTTCATATATTTACTTGAACGGAGATGATGTCACCAAGGAACCTTCCTATATTTTCTCGCAGAAAGGTGACTCCTTCTCGTTTCTTATTGCATTCACTGGTGGTTTGCGGAAGTACTCGTATTGCATGTTGCCAAATGATATTATAAAATTGGTCATTTCCATTCTCCTCGAAAAAGACCATGCACAAAAGAGATCGCTCAAGAAATCTTTGGCTCGCTATTTTGCTCAGTTTCCTCGAAACTCCCTTACAAAGGCGACCATCGACACGTTCATCAATGAAAAGTTGGTCCCAAAGCTAAAGCTTGCATGTACTCGTTCGAGATACACCCTCGGTAAAGATGACCATAATCAGGAGTATCGCAATCAATTACTTGTTGAACGAGCTTTCGAACTCGTCGATGACGAAGGATCTGCTCCTTCTGTTCCAAGCTCAAACAAAAAGTATCAGGATGACTATCTTATCACGCTTGACATAGACATTTACACCACCAACGATAGCAAGCTCATAAACTCCATTGATTTCGAAGATAACTACACTGAAACTTTTGACAAGTTTCCCCACAACCATCTTACATTCTACTCCAACGACTCCAATTTGCAGGTGTTTGAAGATTCTTTGGAAACAATCATCGATGCAAAAGAAGGATTACTTGAATCCACCTACAATAACAGCTATTTGAGAAAGCTTCCCAACAAAATCCAGGACTTGATTTCCAACAATACCTCGTTGAACTTGTACAAGAATTTGGACTTTTATCAATACATGATTTCGTGTTACTTCAACGTCATCCCTCTGGGAGAGAACGTCAACAACCATTACACGAACTTGTTGGATCTCAATCTTCTCAAAAACTTTGAAAATATCGAAAACTTCAATAACCAATTGACCTCAGAGAACACCTTGATCAAGAAAAAGTCCAATCAAATCTTGAAACGTCAATTGTCTATGAAATCACTTGATATCAATGAAGATGAACATCGTCAATTAATTGCCCAAGATAAAAAGAAACAACAGCTAGGACAACAAAGCTACTACCCCGTCGATCCTGAAACCCAACAATATGCATCAAAACCACCGTTGTTGAAGATAAATTCAACAGTAAGTTTTGCATCTACGAAATTCTCAATGTTTTCAATCTTCACAAACAACAATAATGAAGAGGATGACGAAGTGGATGCAGCTCAACAGCAAGTTGCATCTGAAGGTCAGGGCCACTTTTTCCAACCAGAGTTCTCCCCTCACGATGAAGAAGACGAGGACGACTACTATTCCTTCTATTATAAACTAAACCATGAGGATGCCCAAGAGACATCATGGTTAGATAGCTTCATTTTGAAATCGTTAAAATTCAGAAACAAGTTCTGGAATGATTTCTCGCTGGCTTTTTCAAGAAGACAATCACAAGACTCAATTTTGCCGCGTTATTATCCCCACAGCCAGTACGGCAAGGATGGGGATTCTTCCACGTCGTTAATGCAAAATTCATCCCAAAATCTCTATTATGACTCCATCAATGAGGAGCCACCTAGTTTCCTTAACCGTCATAACTTTGTGAACATACAAGCACAATACGAGGTCGACTACGATAGGACTCTCGCATTCATTTACTTCTCGCTTAACTTGATCTCCATATTTTTGAGTGGGATCGAACTAGGTATTTCCTACAGTATTTCAGTTGTTAATGGATCTTCCCCAGGAGATTCTGATTTCTTATTTTCAAATAACTTATGGTTAATTTGGGTTTGGATTATGGGACTTCTTCTCAGCTTGATTTTCAGTTTAGTATCCATCAATTTGAACTTCCAACGATATAATCCACCTCCATTATTCCATTCATTTTGTCAGTGGAGTGGTTTTACTGTTGTTTGTGTGTGTTGTATCTGGTCTTCGGTATTTCTTTTTAGTGGAACTTAGTGGAACTTAGTGGAACATTCAATACCCAAAGATCATTACCAAAGAACATATAATGCCCAAAGACCATATAATACCCAAACCTCAAGTGACCGTCGTCAAACACTCCTATGATTATCTCTCAGTCAGAAATCACAGAACCAACTATCACTTCATCAGCTGTGAACATTCTTCATCATAATAAACTATACTTCTCTCAGCATGGCGTCCCGCTTGTACATTTCAGACTTCATTTCTCACCTATTAATTTAACTTACATATTTGAGCCAGTGCTCATTCCTAATTAGACTTTATAATTCTACACTACATCGATTAAAAATTCGTTAATTACTCGAAATTCCTGGTAGAAGATTGGGGTTTGTACTTAACGAACATTGGCAAGTTTAATAAGCAAAAAGAGTTTATGATTGTTTTGAATGTTTTGAATCATGAGACTCATCATTGCTAATGAGCTGGTGAAGAAGCATAAGGAGGTTCATATCAAAAAATGAAATTAGATGAACATATTCCTTTGAGATCCAAAATGAGTCTCTGTGCCTTACTGATTCAATCAACTCTAGACAATAATTCTTATATTTCTTATAATTCTTATAATTTTCATATTTTCTTCAAATTCTTCGTATTTTTCACAATTTTTGTAGCATTTATACAAAAAGTTAAAATTTGCAACCATTTCAATCATATCTAAAGTTATAGTTTGATACTAACAAGAGAGTTTACATGTAAAATAAAGAGAGCTCTTATAAAGATATATACGTTGGTTATCTGCTGATTGCATTTTTCATATAAACATATTATATTTACTATAGTAGATACTACTGGAACTATCAAATTTAACTTCTACATTATCAATGGTGGTCTCTCACATACAGCTACATATCCAAAATATTGCTTGGTGGTATAGCTAAATTAGTATAACATCTATGGACATTTCAGGTGGACAATGTAGGACTGTTTCTTCTCAAATCACTACTACTACTAAGTATTTCAACTATTCTTCTTGTTGGCTTTGAGATGAATAATCATAGATTTAACTACCGAATATCTCTGTAGTATCTACTTATTGAAGCATATACTTTATACTACCTAAATATTTTAACCACGTTTGTATAATATTTCATGTTAGAGATATAGAATTCAGTGAACATTAATAGGTCCCTTGGCCCAGTTGGTTAAGGCGCGGTGCTAATAACGCCGAGATCAGCAGTTCGATCCTGCTAGGGACCATTATTTTTTTAAATACTTTTTATAGCATCAACATATTAATACTTACTGAGCTTCATAATCACCTTCTAAGTCGTCTCCATTACAGTTTACAGTTCGCTAAGTATCGTCATTTCATTCCCCCGTCCTATCATTAAAGTCGTGTGCCTGTTCATAAGCTGGAGTGGAAGAAAAATTGAAAAAATTGAACACAAACGACCAACGTCCATACTAGTAACCACAAGAGTATCATGGACTCACCGCTTAATCTCACATTGGGTGCACGCATGAGTGCATACCTCACCACTTCCGAAGACTTTAAAAAACAAAGAAAGAGATTGAACAAAAATCTCGTCAAGTTACGTCATGAATTAGACCTTATCACTAAGGATACAACGAACTACAAGAACAAAGAAAAGATCTCGAGTATTTCCAGCAAAGACTACGAGAAAAACGACAAGTATGCCATTCTACTCCTCTGGACCGCCGAAAGAGATATGTTGTATGCTCTTGAAATCAAGACCATGATGGAGAATGATATGTCTGCCTCATACAAGAACTTGATGATCAGCAAAATCAAGAAATCCTTATCCACAGCCAAGAAGGTATTGGAAATCACCGCTTCTGAAAAGTCAGACTTGAAAAAGATTGAATTGTACACATATGCTGCATTGATTCAGGGACATTTATCCATTTCCAAGAAGCAATGGGCCGTGGCCTTGAATGCATATTCCGTAGCAAAATGTTCGTTGGACTTTTTGTATTCTCAATTGAATCGCGATCAAGACGACGAGTTGTCATTCAGCAAAACCTTGATCCAGGAACTTATGGAGACTGTTGTCGATCCTTCGTTGAACTTGGCGATTTCTCAAGAAGACTCTCTCAAAAACTCAACCAGGGACGTCAAGACGTTTTCCCGTCAACATTGTCATGACGATAAACTCCCATACTTGCAGAATGTTATTAGTATAATAGAAAGACTTGATCCTAGCTTTGTGTCTGAATTGTCGGCCTCAGTGGAATTAATCAAGTCAGTCAAATGGAGAAACCACGAAGCCAATTTATATAACGATGAAATAGCGTTCAAGTTGCTGACCTTGACCAACGATGAAATCACCAACTGGAAATTGTTTTCTGACGCTAACCAATTCGATCTGTTAATCACAGGCTGGTCAGATGCTTTGGAACTCCATCAAGTAGACACCGAAAAGAACCAAGATGATGATGAACTCGAAAAGGTCCAAGAAAGAGCTATCCTACTCACATATATCAACTACAACTTACTTTTCACGAGATTGAAGAGAGATTTGTTAATCATCGACCAATTGTCTACCACAAATGTCTACAAGAACAAGGATATCTCGAGATTATACAGCGGTATCATCGCCATTACGCAAGAATTGAAGGATTTACCTGGTGTATATAACGACGAGGACTTGTTCCAGTCACTTGAGAGTTTGGAAAAGTTTTTCAACGCAAAGAAAACATCGGTTTTGGCAGAATCTTTTGAGTTCAACAACAAGTTCGCCGAGGCTTTAAAGATCTTTACCTACATTCAAAACGAGCTCTTAAGTTCGTCCGAATCTTTCTATAAAATAGACGAGTTTCCTTACGCTGTCACTAATAACAAGGAACTCGTGGACTTCAAGAAAGAAGTCGAAGAAAAACTCTTGCAAGCCCATATATCCGCCCAGTTTTCTCACGAAATATCTGTCTTGGGTAAGTCATACACCGTTGAACATATGGATGAATATCCTGCAGGAGACTTGAGCGAATTGCTCAACTTGAACGCTCCAAAAATCCAACCATTGTTGAGTAAACCAGTATTGTTTGATGTTGGGTTTAACTATATCAACTATGAGCCTACCAAATCCACACTTGCTGCTCCTTCAACCCCAATCACCACCGAAACCACCACCGCCCAGTCTGAGGAAAATAAGAAGCGTGGTGGATTCTTTGGTATATTTGGTGGACGTACATAATTTAGTTAATGTATAGCGTATCCTGCACATAGACCGGCATACTGAAAATTCACATTTCACACTATCATCGTGATATTTCAAACGACACCAGTAGTCCGACAGTCCTAGAGAGTATGAAGAAACAAGGACTGATATTTACACTCGCTATATGTGTCGGGGGCCTCTATGGATCGTTTTTGTCGTGGTCAGTTTTGCAGGAGAGAATCAATACCAAACCATATGGAACAAACACACAAACTGGAGAACCTGATTTCTTCAAGGCACCACTTATCATAAATATCATACAGGCGTTCTTTGCATGCATAGTGGGACTTGTGTACTCCTTGGTGACGACGCGATCGAATCCTATGAGCATTTTCACCAAAAGTGACCGGTCAATTGCCAACAAGTACTTCAAGACATTCTTCTTGATCTCCATCACGTCAGGATTATCATCACCACTTGGATACGAATCATTGAAACACGTGGATTATTTGGCGTACTTGTTGGCCAAGTCATGTAAGCTTATTCCCGTGATGTTGGTGCATATTGTGATGTACGGCACCAAGTTTCCAGCGTACAAGTATGCGGTAGCCATTTCAGTTACGTTTGGAGTGGCTGTATTTACATTGGCACATTCAAGCAGTAAGAGCAAGACCAGTATCACAGACGGCAGGACGGTATTGGGGATGTCCCAGTTGATTGGATCCATGCTTCTTGACGGGTTGACAAACTCGACCCAAGACCATTTGTTCAAGATCCAGTTTGCCAGTGAAAACAAAGACAAGAAGATTGTAAAGATCACAGGAGCAAACTTGATGTGCGTCCTCAACTTATTTGTATGTGTATTGACGTTAGCCTACACGTTGACATTTAAGTTCGATGAAATCACCTACACATACAACTTTATGAGCCAATATCCTCCAGTGCTTGCCAACATATTAGAATTTGCTGTTTTTGGATCCATTGGCCAGGTGTTTGTGTTTATAATCTTGGAAAAGTTTGACTCGTTGATTCTAATCACCGCCACTGTCACAAGAAAGATGATCAGTATGATCTTGAGTGTTGTGTTGTTTGGCCATCACTTGAACATCACCCAATGGTTTGGTGTGGCCTTAGTTTTTGGAGGTATTGCATACGAGGCGTTGGTAAAATTCGCCCAGGGCAAGAAGAAGGTAGAATAGAGGAAGAATAGAGAGGTAGAATAAGAAGGATGGGTTAAGCAAAATAATAAGGATAAGAATAAATCAGAAAATGCATCATATATCAGAAAATGCATCAGATATCAGAAAATAGTTCAGATAATATTCGAGAACTGAGGTTATATTTTATCAGATGATGGTTCACTAATTGAGTCTGGTGGTAGACTAATAAACTGTATATATCCATCGTTGTAGCATAGTCAAAACAAACTGAACATCGTTGTTTAGTCATATTTATCATTGAATTTAGTATCTTCCACAATTATATCTTATCAAATGCTGTAACTTATAGATTTAGCGTTACCTCACAATTGAGTTTAGTGACCTCACAATTCATTAGCTATAATATTACTGTGACTCTAGGCTTTATTTATAGTGATCTTTAGCTCTAATGATCTTTTCCTCTAGTGATCTATCTCTCACATAATTCTCTATTTTCAAATATGAAACTGTGCGCCACCATTTTATAATCACAATCAAATCATAGGGAAGACCCTGAGGGATGCTAATATCACAACCGTTGATAATGCTTAAACGAACCAATGCTCTAGATAACATCGAGTCATTCTGTTGCTTCTTGTCAACGTTGTTTCCAAAGGTGTTTTGTACTGGGATCTTGACGTGGTCCTATGGGGTCTATATCATAATCATTTGCTATCAAAATATGGCACGGAAGAGCCCGACAATAGCTGTGCTTATGGGAACTTTTGGAACGATACTATATGTGCTTTGTATATATACGTATTATCAAATCATTCTTGTTGGGCCTGGATCGCCGTTGGATTATCCTGAGTTACGAATTCATAATTTGAGCAGCTTGGATAGACGACACTCAACAAACACACACGACAGATCAGAATCAGGGGGAAACTCTGGAAGTCCTTCTGGAAACACTTCTGGAATCAACTCTGATGTCAACTCTGAAATCAATTCTACCACAGCACTTATGGCAGATCCCGAAGAATCGGTGGGTTCTGAAGAACCACCTTCTCAATACTTGATTCTACACACCGTGAAAAATGCTGGCACTTCCTACAGATACTGTACCAAATGTTCGGTATGGAAACCTGATCGTACACACCATTGTTCGAGTTCAGGCAAATGTATATTAAAAATGGATCATTATTGTCCCTGGTTTTCGATCTGTGTTGGTTACTTCAACCAAAAGTTTTTCGTCCAGTTTTTGATGTATGTGTTTATGTACTCAGCTTTAATGCTTGGATCATCCACCTCGACGTTGTGGTCATTTTTCGTCGAGGAACGATATGACCAAAATGAGTTCTTGCCCATAAACTTGGTACTCTTGTTTGTGTTTGGTGCCGCATTTACAGGGGCAGTTGGATTCTTTGCAGCGTTCCTGTATTATCTCACGCTTAAAAACATGACCACCATCGAATTCCAAGAAGAACGTTGGAACTACCGTGATTCAAAGGGAAGGGGTTTCAAATACGATTTTGACTCAAACGGCAAGAGAAAGAAATTAGGAAACATTTTCGATTTGGGTTACAAAAAGAACTTCACTGCTGTCATGGGGGACACATGGTTGACATGGTTATTACCTATTAGCGTGACCACAAGATCGATTGAAGCATTGCATAATAATGGAATAAATTTTGAAATTAACGAAGAACTGTACCAAAAATGGTGTCAGAACGCAGAACTACAAGACCAACTTAATAATCAATTAGCTGAGTATACTAGAAGAGTGAGAGATGGCCGCTCACAAGCGTGATCAAAAACGAAGCATGACAAGAACAACGAGAATGAACAAGAACAACTCACGTCAACTACCAAGTCGATTTCAAAATGAACTTCAAACATACTAGAAGATTTGGATATGATACGGGAGGAGAGGCCATAACGTACTAGAAAACAATTATATAGTAATATACTCAGTTGGCCAGGTATTTCAGGAGTCTGTGATGTGTATTCAAGAATTGCGGTGGAGATCATTGTTTAACTTGTTACTAACGCTTGTCATCAGATTGACAGCTAATACCGAATTTAATTAGTGATGAATTTTAGTGGGATTAGTGGGATCTGGAATCTGCTCTTTCTTACTGCCAATCCATATGATATTTCTTCCATATGATATTGACCTTGAATAACGTGCTAACCTGAAAGTCTTCCAATGACAATAGACGAGGTCAGAAAAAGATTTTCTTGACGTAAGATTTTATAATTCGCCTCCTATAAGTCTACATACCCATCTCGATCTCTAAATCTTTCCATAAAGTTAGTCTAGATGTTTTTAGACCACAAAGTTTATAAGTTATTAGTGCACTAGCAGTCCATAGTTTTAGTCTATAATAATTATTCAATAAGTTATTTATACAATTATCTTATACAATTATCTTAGCTCTAAAGTTAGTCTTTTCAAAAGTTATTAGTCTGGGATCTGTCTGGGATCTGTCTGGGATCTGTCTGGGATTTGTCTGTTTTTGTCTGTTATTTATCTAATCTTTGGTTATACATTTTTCACAGCCAGTTCCGGGTAACCCCAAATTCACGGTCCCACACTACCTTCGAAAACCTTGAGTTTTTTAGGAGTTGATAGCGAACAGAACCCAGCACCATTTTCAAGACAGAAGTGAATATTCATTGATTTTCGTTCAACGGGGTTCAGGTAAAGATTAGTTCGAGACAAGTTTGAAATTTATCTACAATGTACGTCCAACTACCATTTGACGAGTTGAAGGTAGATCCTACCCAGAAGAAGAGAATCGCGTACTTCTACGATGCTGATATCGGGAACTACGCTTACGGAGCAGGACATCCAATGAAACCGCATCGTATAAGAATGGCCCACTCATTGATCATGAACTATGGGTTGTATAAGAAGATGGAAATCTACCGTGCCAAACCAGCCACCAAGCAAGAGATGTGTCAATTTCATACCGACGAATATATCGATTTTTTGAGCCGAGTATCCCCCGACAACTTGGATATGTTTAGTAAGGAGCAGATCAAATTCAATGTGGGAGACGATTGTCCAGTTTTCGACGGGTTGTTTGAATATTGTGGAATTTCGGGAGGTGGATCGATGGAGGGGGCCGCTCGTTTGAATAGAGGCAAATGTGACATTGCAATCAACTATGCTGGTGGGTTGCATCATGCTAAGAAGTCGGAAGCATCTGGATTTTGTTACTTGAACGATATTGTTTTGGGAATCATTGAGTTGTTGAGATATCATCCTAGAGTGTTGTATATTGATATTGATGTCCATCATGGGGATGGGGTTGAAGAAGCGTTTTATTCAACAGATAGAGTCATGACGGCTTCTTTCCATAAGTATGGAGAATTTTTCCCAGGAACCGGGGAACTTCGTGATATTGGTGTTGGTAAGGGAAAGTATCATTCAGTCAACGTTCCGTTGAGAGACGGGATCGATGACGCAACATACAAGTCGATTTTTGAACCGTTGATCAGCAAGATCGTAGAATGGTACCAACCTTCGGCCATTGTGTTGCAATGTGGTGGAGACTCGTTGAGTGGTGATAGATTGGGATGTTTCAACTTATCTATGTCGGGACATGCCAACTGTGTTAACTTTGTTAAATCTTTCAACATTCCTATGATGGTGGTAGGAGGAGGTGGTTATACGATGAGAAACGTCGCCAGAACATGGGCATACGAAGCTGGATTATTGAATAATGTCGCTTTGCCTACTGAATTACCATACAACGAATATTACGAGTACTATGGCCCTGACTATAAATTGGATGTCAGAAGCTCGAATATGTACAATGCCAACTCGCCCGAATTCTTGAACAAGATCTTGACCAATATCTTGACCAACTTGGAAAACACAAAACACGCACCTTCTGTCCAGATGAACTACGTACCGAACGACCCTGAAGATTTGGGAGATATAGACGAAGATACAACTGAAGCCATGGATACTAAGGGTGGATCGGAATACGCAAGAGATGAACAAATACAACCAGACAATGAGTTTTACGAAGAAGATGATAAAGATAAAGAGGACAGGAATATAAGTATCACCCAAGAAAAAGTAGAAAATGGATCTTCTGAACCAGCTTCAAATAGTGCTGACTCTGCTCTTCCAAACCCTTCAAATTCTACAGAATTAACTCCTGAGGAAAGGAAAGAAATTGAAGAATTAAATCAATTAGTCTAGATATTTATTTCTCCATCTGTAATTTGTTTGTATAATAAAAGTATTAAGTATTGGGATAAGTAAGGATAGAATGGGAGACTATGAGAAGGAAGTAGAGAATAACGAGAAGGAAATAGAGAGAATAATGAGAAGGAAATAGAGAGAATAGCGAGAATAAACCAACGAGAATAACGAGAATAACGAGAATAAAATAAAGAGAATAACGAAAATAACGAGTACAAATTAACGAGAACACTCTAACCATAGTGAACTGACTACGATTATCATTATCGAAGTTATTTATCGACTCAAAGGTTTATCTTTCTAAATACTACAAACTCCAGGTGGTATGCGCTTACAATTCCGTTCTGGGATTAGAGTCACAAAATTCCTCACGCAGCCAAAATCGAAAGGTAATGAAGTCAAGTCTAAAACATCACCACTAATGATACGAATGGTTGGACTGGCTGGAATAGCTGGAATGTTTCTGGCACATGGTGTTGGGATTGGTAGCCGAATATATACAGCCAAATTGTTTAGTAATGAACTAATAAGAGGATTAGGTGGCGAACGAGCGTTCTCAGTGAGTCATGCCGTGGGCAGCCCGGGTTATCAAGTACAATCTTGTACGCAATTGAGTTGCAGTAAGTTTCCTGAGTATGCAGCGAGAGGCATCCAGTCTCAATTGAGCAGTATCTTATGGCGCACACCGTTGCAGAATGTTTATGTGGTGAAGAAACCTTGGAATCGCGAGGTCCGGGATGCGATGGTGGAGTTTATAGATTATATTCATGGACATTATCCGGCAGTGAATGTTGTGGTTAGTGAGGATGTTGCAGACGAGTTGGTTCATGAGTCTAGTGGCAATTCGCGTCGTCGTGGTGTTTTGTATACGGGGCTGGTTGGCGACATAGTGAGCAAGACCGATTTGATAGTGACTTTGGGAGGCGACGGGACGATTTTGAGAGCAGTGAGTGCATTTCTGAACGTAGGCGTACCGCCAGTGCTTAGTTTTGCCATGGGGACTTTAGGGTTCTTGTTGCCTTTTGATTTCACCACTTATCGTGAATCTTTCGATATGGTTTACCTGTCTCGGGCCAGTGCGCTCCAACGTACTCGTTTAGAGTGTCATGTGCATAGAAGGGATGGTGAACGGGATGTGACTATGACGTATGCAATGAATGATGTCTCATTACACCGTGGAAGTCAACCTAATTTGACATCTCTCGATATCGTCATCGACGGAGAGTTCTTGACAACTACTACTGCAGATGGGATCGTATTTGCAACTCCTACTGGATCTACAGCGTACTCACTTAGTTCCGGTGGCTCCATTGCCCATCCTCTGGTGCAATGCATATTGTTGACACCTATTTGTCCTCGGTCGTTATCGTTCCGACCATTGATCTTGCCGATTCTGTCGCATATTATGATCAGAATGTCTGAACTGAATCGGAATGCCAACATCAAACTAAATATCGATGGGATACCTCAGATCGATTTACGGCCTGGTGATGAAATGCATGTTGTCAGAGAACGAGCACACGAGGACGCGACTGTGGTGCTGGGGATATGGTGTGTTGCAAGGAACGAGAATGATTGGACGAGAGATATCAATGAATTATTGGGATTCAATTCTTCATTTTCATCAAAAACGAAGAGAAGATGAGAAGATAAGAAGATAAGACGAATGAAGCAATGATAATAGCCTCGACACAAGAAGTAATAGAGTAATACGATATTAATGAATATAATGGAGATAGAGGAGTGTAGAGATGTAGAGATGCGGATGAAGAGATACGGATAAAGAGATACGGATAAAGAGATACAGATGAAGAGATAGAGAGATGTAGACAATTTGGTTAAACCATTTTGCGATTGATTCAAATCCAAGAGTGTTAATGAGGAAACACGATGCTTCTCATGGAAGATAGAGTGATTTATAATGAACAGAAGTGACTTATAGTGGATATAAGTGAGATTTAATGGAGGATTAGCGAGATTTAATGGAGGATTAGCGAGATTTAATAGAGATTTGTGAATTCTTGAATACTTCGCTTCACCCATATTCAATGTACGTGAATGAACTTGAGTTTTGAATACTTCGCTAAGACTAGTACGTAGTTGGTGACATAATTAAGCACTTACTGAAAAGTAAAACCAAGACAGGCAAACAGACTACTTAATTAATTACTGCTCTCAGTAATTTATTATCTGCCTTTGCTCATAGTTCTCCAGTATAAGCTGCAAATAATACAACTTCAAAGGTTTATATTAATATATTATATGCAGTACACGAACATCGATTGATTCAGCCAGAGGAATATTGACCAAAATTGCCTCTATCAACTAAGTTATCAACTATATTAACCTGAAATAGCCTCCAATATAACATATATGAACTCCTAGTAATATTAAGCGTTAATTACCTACAATATTCAACATGGAATGTTGCTTACATAATCATCAAATATTTATCGATGATGAGTTAACGGAGTATAAAACTAGTGATTATAACATAATAGTGAATTAATGGAGATTTGGTGGAATTTGGTGAGGTTTAGTTAGAAGATCAGCTATTTTCTGAAAGGAATAACTAATACTATGTAGTGCACTATCGACAAATTACTGAGTACCAGTATCTTTTATCTCTCTAATAATCAGATATATTTAGGCTGCAAATAAGCTAACTGACATCAGTTCATTATATGCAGTACATATAAATATACTGAAATATTGACAAAATTGCCTCTACTAACTAAACATCCGACTAACCGGAATAGTCCCCACTATATCGTATACGAATTCCTACTAATATTAGAGAGTGATTACCCACAATATTCAACATGTAGTGTCGATTATATAATCAATTTCGTTCGCACTTAAATACTGAGCGATCCATTTAAAACTAATAAAGAGGTGCAGAGATAGAGACCATATATACTTTATTTGGAGCCATTCTCACTTAGAGAGCCGGTTCATGGAGAGCTAGTTTCTGTGACAGAAAAATCAACGTTTACATGACAGAAAACTAACTCAGTACCGTAAATACTCTCGATTTATTAAAACCTCAGCCATTTTCGTTATACTCTTCCGAGTACTTCGGCCCCGTTCTTATGTGATTATTTGTTATTTATCATAGCTGTAAAGTGGCTTATGTCGTGTACCGCCAAAGATACCCCTACCATCGATCTAGACCGGCTATACTATGCAATACATACGTATCTTTTAGAAGGAGTACAGCCATACGTAATAACGATCTCTATATTTAGATAATTAGATAATTTGATAACTAGATAACGTTGGCGTTCTCATATTTGTGAGTTAATGGTTTTCCATTTCTTTGAAGCTTACTAAACAGAACGCTCAGTCTCTTAATCTCAACCCATGGTATCTAATGCGATCACTATTGAGGTATAGATCTTTGCTGAATTTCTAATTCACCGTGCGAGCTAGGTAGAAATCGCTAGGAAAGAACCTCGCACTGACTAGTCCTTATCAAGATTCCCAAGCAACATCACTTCGCCCAGCGTCGCCCAGTCTCTTCTAGGAGTTCTACTTCACCTTACTAATCTATTCAACTTCCACCAAAACTAACGAGCCACGGATGTTCGCAACTGTGTTATCAAATATACCCCTATAAATCTCATACTGCATATATCCATATTACTTCTGTTATTTATACGACCCGTCTCGTGCCGAAATCTCAACTACCAGCGCTTTCACGTATATATTTACGTTCTGTTTACATCATGCTTTATGACTTTGACTGCCTGTCTATTTCTTTTTGCAGTCTATTCTTTTTGACCCTTTTTGACTTGCTTTAGATTGTGCGGTGTAGATGTCAATAACTCTTTCTATTTCCAGCTGTCTCTCAAATCCAATATCTGTTCTCGATTTTCGGTGTGACCACGGCTTGTGGCTACAATTCAGTTGTAGAGGGTGATTTTCTTCTACGCATACGAGTGGACTGCATACAGAACATACCACTGAAGTACCTGCCAACCGATATAAGTCTCCGAATAGTAAGACGCGTATTACACGATTACTAGAATCAAATTACACTCCCTACAACAAGTCATCCTCTAATATATTGCTCAACAGATCTCCACAAATTAATAAGACTAGACCACCCAGCCTCGGTGGTTCGTAGTTATGGCCAATTTCACAGTCTTTACGGGGTGCCGTTTCTGGGGGGGGTGCAATCGAAAAATTTCTTCAATGTAAATAATAGTTTCAAATTCGCACCCCATCCATTCCGACATCAATACCCGCGACTGGTCCAAACCAAGAATAGGAATAGGTGTACAGACATCCGCTAGGCCAGTCTCCGCCACCTCATCTCGAATTTATTATACACACTGCCTCGTTCATCCACCACCTTAGAATTGGGGATCGAAATATCAATTCACACCCCATCAAAGATCTCTTGAAAATATCGACACTCGATACTTATGCAACGTGAAATTGGGTGTCCAGGTCTCACGACCCAAGGCCCACTCCGTGAGGTTACTAACCAGGTCGTACTTTGCAACGAAGCTCACTCCATAATCATTGACAGAAGATGATGGTCACCCTGCAAAGTGCTGGCAGATTATGGTATGGGTTACTAACCCAGAAGTACGACTCATTCTCTATCATCTACAAAATTTTCAACGTAAATTCCGCACCAAATCATTTCCCGGTTATTTCCTCGCAGCCAAATTCCAGGCCACGCCACACTGATGGGAATGATAGGAGTTAGAATTGTAGCTAGCGACCGTTCTTGGATGGGCCAATGTATTCAACTAGTACCACGAGTCTATCTCTAACTCCACTAAAGAAAGCAACTCTGGAACTCGGAGAATATGTAAAAGTGTCATTCCAACCCAGGCTTATGATTGTGAATTTCTCCTCGAAGACGCCCACAATCTATTAGCAATACACACTAATGCTTGAAATTACATGTTGCTCGCTCCCTGCAGCTCCAACGACTTTGATTTGCCCCTCGTCAAATTTTCCATACACTCCCATTTTAAACCATTTTAGCGTTGGAAATTTAATTTTTTTATTTTGTATTCACAACACATCTTTTTTATGGCTAGTAGTCTTCCAGTGCAAATGGCTCTAAGTAGTTCTCATAATCTGCAGGGAATACAACCGCAACCTCAACAGTTAGGTGGACATCAATCGAATGGCGGACTACAGAGAATGGGTGAAGGGCCAGTTGGCCCAGGCCAAGTCGGACTTCCTGGTCCAGGGGGTCCTGGTGGACCAGGCGTTCCTCCTTTAGGAGCCATTATTGGAGCCCCCGTTGGAGCCCCAGGAGCTCCAGGAGCACCTCTTGTGCCAGCTCCTGCCACCCAAGCTGCCCAACCCAATGCTCCCGGTGGCCGCCTCTCTGAAACCACCTCGGCTACTTGGCTCGCCATCGGATCTCTCGCCGAATCCTTGGGCGACGTCGAGAAAGCTCTTTCTTCATACGACTCAGCTCTCCGTCACACTCCAAACAACCCAGACGCCTTATTCAAATTGGCAAACATCTATCGTTCCAAAGATGTTTTTTTCAAAGCCGCAGAACTTTACGAGCAAGCACTCAACTTTAACCCCGAAAATGGTGAAACCTGGGGTTTGCTTGGCCACTGTTATCTTATGTTAGATGACTTGCAACGAGCATATGCTGCGTATCAGCGAGCTCTCTACTACTTGGACAATCCAAATGTTCCAAAATTGTGGCACGGAATCGGAATTCTTTACGACCGTTATGGATCTCTCGAATATGCAGAGGAAGCGTTTGTTCGTGTTCTCGAATTGGATCCTAATTTCGACAAATCAAATGAAATCTATTTCAGGTTGGGAATTATCTATAAGCACCAGGGTAAGCTCCAGTCGGCGTTGGAATGTTTCCAGTATATCCTCAACAATCCTCCGCATCCTTTAACACAGCCTGATGTGTGGTTCCAAATCGGTACCGTTTTGGAACAACAAAAGGACTGGAACGGAGCAAAAGAGGCCTACGAAAAAGTATTGCAGGTGAACCCTCAACACGCGAAGGTATTACAACAATTGGGTTGTTTATACTCGCAAGCAGAATACAGTCCAACTTCTCCTAATAATGGTTCAACCAATGGTTCAGCTCAACCCTTTCAACTGGACCTCAACATAGCTTTGAAGTATCTCACTCAATCTTTGGAAATCGACCAGAGTGATGCACATTCATGGTACTATTTGGGGAGAGTTCATATGATCAGAGGCGATTTCAATGCTGCGTATGAAGCATTCCAACAAGCCGTTAACCGTGACTCAAGAAACCCGACCTTCTGGTGTTCTATTGGTGTGTTGTACTACCAAATATCTCAGTACCGTGATGCTCTTGATGCATACACCAGAGCAATCAGATTAAATCCATACATCAGTGAAGTTTGGTATGACTTGGGAACTTTATACGAAACTTGTAACAACCAAATCAGTGATGCTCTTGATGCTTACAGACAGGCAGAAAGATTAGACCCAGGCAACCCCCACATAAAAGCAAGATTAGATCAATTGATCAAATACCAACAAGAAGGTAACACCCATCCACCACAACCTCCTCCAGTCTCCCAACAACCGCGTCTTCCAGAAGGTATGGTATTGGAAAGCAACCAACAACAACTTGGCCAGCAACCTCCACCACATTTGATGGGACCAGAACACCCACTCGGACAACAACCACCACAACAGGGCCCTCCTCCACCTCAACTCCACCAACAATTCAACCAACAACAACCACATCATTTACAACCACCACTTATACAGCAACAACAGCAACAGCAACAGCAACAACAGCCATTACACCAACCAAACATGCCTCAAATTAATCCTGCCCCACATGTAATAACTTCCCAAGCCCAAAACCCGACAACCGATATGGGGGTGAAACGAGAGCTCGACGATAAACACGATTCGAAACAACTCAAGAAACCAAACAAATCACAGACATCTCCACGTGAATCCACCAATACTTTAAGCTCATTGATGAATGCTGCTGCCACAGTTGCGTCGCAAGAAGCTAAAAGAAATGGAAATCATCAAGATGTTGAAATGAAAGGTACTCCTACTCCTCCAGCTCCCGTCGCCCCAGTACAAGAACCTTCTCCTACTCCAGTTTTGGCTGCCCCAGTAGCTACGCCTGTAACCGCCCCAGTACCTACCACTGTAACAAAAGCAACACCTGATCCATCACCAGTTCCTTCCAAAGAGACACCACCAGCTCCTCCCAAAGAAGCACAAGAACCATCTCCTAAACCAACCAAAACAGAGTCTCAACCTTTAAAACCAATTGCCACTGAAACCAAAGCCAAGTACCCTGCTCCTACCACTACGTCACCTGAACCATCCACGGAAGCAATCACGCAGAAAGTTCCTCAGTTCTCAACTAACGTAACCGGAAAGAACGAAGAATCGAACGGGGCAGCAGACGAAGACGAAGAAGAAGACGACAAGAAGAAAAACGAAGTAGTTGAGCCTCCAATGAGAAAGGTTGACGAAGATGAAGACTACGATGATGATGACTAGACTCGAACTTTCAAAAGTACACATTAGTTCTTTGGCTTGTTAGCTAAGACTTGTTAGCTAAGACTTGTAAAACTCCCATACTCAATGATTTCCTACTGTATTATTCTATTATTCCACACAATTCTTCTTTATTGATCCTGGTTCTTATCTTGTGTGGTTCATATTATGATTATTGCGACCAGAAACTCTTCACGAGACGAGAGAAATGAAAATTCAGCACAATAATCGTGTATGCCATGCTGTTGAATTATTCTTATGTAATAATTTAATCAAAGTGTATTATTTAGATTATATGATCCTTGTAGTTTGTAGATATGTACTAAGTGCGGTCATAGACGATAATGATTAATTCAATTGATCTATTTAGAAGTACAAGAAAGATAATAGTGCCGTACTGTGAAGGTTAATTATTTACTGTGAAGGTTAATTTTTTAGTGTGAAGGTTAATTGTTTCCTTAGTCCTTACAGACTTCCTTAGCTAATTAGTGATTCTACAGAATTAAGTCTCCCTCTGTCAACAAAGATGAGAGAAAATGTAAAGAAAATTCTATAAAAACGACATGGATTTATGAAATTCAATGTAGATTTGAAGCTGCTGGGATTGTGAGTAAGTTGAATTTGTATTCCACTAGAGTTCTGTTAGTATGTAGTAACTAACTATTAATCCTGACTATCTTTATATTGTCGCGACAATTAAAGGTCGTGCGCGACCCACAGATAGACACATTTAGGTATTTGCATCCACCATAGAGTGGTTGTTACTAAGACAGGTTGTTACTAAGTGTCGTAAGATAATGTAAATACATTTATTTTAGTGGTGTTTATATGATGTTAATATACTGAGATATGATGCTTATATACTGAGATATGATGCTTATATACTGAGATATGATGTTTATATACTCATGGATATTTGATGATGTTAGACTAAATAGACTTGAATTAAGGAGCGTAGGCACTCATTGATTAGTGCTTATTATTACCAGTCCTCATTATTGACTAGTCCTTATTATTTCCAGTTCTCAAAAGTTCACAAGTAACTTCGCTTCTCTCGTTGCTTGACTTATCGGGATCTAATAATCTTCATTGCCTACTCTAACATGTTGTTTCTTCTAGACTTACTACCTTATCGCAATAAGTCGTCACAAAGTATATTATTTTTGATTGCAATAAATCGTCACAAAGTATGTTACGTTTGAATATATTATTGTAAGGTTATATAGTCAGGGAAAATATGTAATTGAGGTAATCTTTTCTAATACCGTTAATATCATATATTAAATTCATGCCTTCTTCATTATGTAATTATATATTAATATATTATGTAAGAAAAAATAATACTAACATTTATGGTATACTAATATAATGTATATAGTAAGATACGAGAAGTGGGTTTAAAACTTGCAACTAATAATTCTACATTAAAATCAACATTTAGTTATTTATCAAAAGTTTATAAAATATAGAGTCAACTTATAGATAAATGAACTAATAAGAATCTAATAGTATATATTAAATGTTATAAAACTCCTTATTATATAGTTAACGTTCCGAGGTTAAATCATAATAAAATGAATAAAGTGCTCTAGAAGTAACTGAGCAAAGTAACTGAGCAAAGCGAGTTGCTTGTGAGGTGACGGAGAGGACTAGTCAATGCGAGCCTACGCTACTTATTGGCTTAGACATTTCAGGTTCAGTACCCGAGACCTTTGGCATCCCTAAGAATGGGGTATGTATACTTTATTTATAATATTACACCACCCTACGAGATCCTGGCAGTTTATTATTCTGTCCCAAGTGTCGGCTGTTCTAAGACTGGATGATCTAAGACTGGATGTTATTAAGTGGAATGTTACTAAGATGTTACCAAGATATTACTAGGACATGTTATTACAACATTTCATCTCAATTAGGGTATCCTCCAGGAAACGCAATATCTTCATCAGTCCAGCTGCTCATTAAATCATTTTCTCTCATATTCAGATAAAGGTTCACTACCTCTGCAACCTCATTCACTACATCACCACTCAAGTTTGCTTGGGAATTGTTTGTTGTCAGGAACCATGAAAATAATCCTGGACGTGGAGGAGCGTCTGTTTCTTCAGTATCCTCTTGGTTAACTACGGCGTGGTCACGACGTAAAACAACCATTTTAGAGATCTGGCTCGCCTTCTTGTAACTAAGAAACAAATTCACCAAATCCTTGATGAACACTACTCCAACAAGACCGATCATATTGCTCAATAAGAGCAACTTTTCTTCAGATACTGACGAATCGTTTCCAACAATCCGCTTCACAATAAGTTTAAAAACAACTTGTCCAAGTTTGGAACTGAAGTATGGCCATAAAACAGTGGTGAATACACGCAAGGTAGTCGAGTTGTTAAGCAAAGATGTCGAATAGTCATTGACAATACAAGCCCCTGCCTTGTGGATCCACATCTGAACTCTATACTTGATATAGTTGAAAGGAAAGTTTATCTTGTATAACGTATTGTACATCCTGAGCTTGTGTTTTAAAAGTTTATAGATGGAGTTCAACAACGGGATTCCTAGATTTCGAAGGATCGTAGGCACTCCTTCACGCTCCACTTGTCTAGAGACTGTTAAATTGGCGATCTTGTACGTATACTTCAAGGTGCCGATTTGGTTGTTTAATATCTCCAACTTGTCTCCTTCTTGTTGTGATAAACTGTTAGTAATGACCCTGGGCCGTATTCCCAAAGTAAGGTTGAAATGCGCTTGGTTGAAAGTCAATTTGAACAATAAATCGTATATCCAACGTGTGGGTATAAGCATGGAAATCATATTTGAAGTTTTCCAAAAGTTCACACCTTTGAAGAGATTGATTCCTTGACTGAGCAAAGCAGGATTACGTATGATGTCGGATAATTGTGATTGGAAATTGGCTACCATGCTCCGTACAAGTTCATGGTTCCCCAACGACGAGATGTATCCATCGAGCATGAATTCTGCTATCCAGTTGTTAAATGAAATGTCCCTATTTTTTGCAAATAAACAGGAAATGATGGATGTGGATCTTTGGCGGTATAACACTATTGGTAATACAGGAATTCGGGAGAATTTGAACGGATCAATAAGACCCTTGACAAGCGCAGTTTCCAAGTTCTCAATTGCATAATTATTGACGTTTCCCAATAGTAACTGAGACAAGGTGTTGTAGCCATTTACCGCAACGCCATTTGGAGCTTTGCGTGTAAGCATCAGGACCAATAATGGGCCTGGAACGAGAAGATCCATCATCTTAAGACCACATGTAGTGAGTCCCACGTATCCCATTGAAACAACCCCTGTGATTGCTGATGTGATACCGAGGAAGATTCCACCATAAGTAATTACTCGAGTTATCAGAGTTCTCAAGCCACTTTGAAAGGCGAGAAGTGACGATCTCTTCATACTGAACACGATTTTCAGTTTGCATTGGGGACACGGGGCGATTAAGAAAGCGATCATGCTCGAAGGTTTCATCGTGGATGAGACAAGGGTAGGGGTAGACTCGAAATGTTCGTGAGATTCAGGGTTTGGTGGCAGTGTTACTGTCAGAATAGGCGTATTTATAGTTGGCGGACTGATAGTTGGCAGTTCTCCAGACGGTCTATTAGTCACCCCAGCGTCATAACCAATACTCAAATTACCTAGCCACTGTTGTATCAGACTTGGAGATAAATTTATATAGACACGACCACTTACCTCTGAATCCTCGTCAGGTCCTACGACATCTGTTATAGACTCAGCATTGACAACTTGTAACTTTTCAGATGGAAGTGAATTGAACCATTCAACCAAACATTTTCTATGACTTTGAATCTTACAGGTTGAACATGGATTCACAAAGTCATGGGCGTCAACCAAATCTCCAAACGGAGGGATATCAACATCAGTACCTAAGCAGAAGCAGCAAGTACTTTGAGAGTCAGACAAGTTAGTGTCAGACAAATTAGAGTCAGACATTGGGAAGAAAGAAGTTTAGACAATGGATGTAAAATGTTGGATCGTTTTTTCGAGTGATAAGTTCGTGGGGAAATGGGAAATGGGAAATGGGAAAGGGGAAATGAGTGGCAAACTTAGAGAGCTAAAGGCCAGGATTAGGAAGAGTACCGAGGGAGAAAGTATAAAGGTATAGACGGGAGTAGTCTGGTAAATGTTGATATTAAGTATGAAATATGAAATCCAGAACAATTATAAAATAGAGTCCATTTTACCATATTTTGCAGACTACGTGAGGGACTAGCCAAAAATAGAGTAGCGATAAAATGGAGATATAGCCAATAAAAGAGAAGAGTAGCAATAAGAGATATGAGTAGATCTAAAGGAGATAAATTGACATTAAGTTGATTATGGCTTTCTGGCATGTGAGTAAAAGTAAAACTCATGAGAATCTACTGCTCCTGTGATTTATAAGTTGGTGATCTATAAATTGGTAATTTAGAAGTTAGTGGCTCAAATATTCATGGAATAACACAAATTGACCTGTTATTTGTAGATCTTATATCTTATATCTTATACCTTATACCTTATACCTTATACCTTATACCTTATACCTTATACCTTATACCTTATACCTTATACCTTATACCTTATACCTTATACCTTATACCTTATATCTTATATCTCCTGGTCACTAATGGGTTGAGTAGTGTAATTTCCTATTAAATGCTCTATTTCGAGTTCGAAGGATTGATGAAAGCCTCATCTACAATTGTTATAAGAGTCAACATATCATTATGAGTTATAGAAGTTAGCATATGTTAATTGTTGGTGGCCACACGAGCTCTGGTAGACCCCTGGCGGATATCCACCTGTCCCTAGTAGGTTAAACCTCACTCCCTCAGCGATCTCCAATCATACTAACTTCTTCTGACTATATAATTATGTGCTGAGTGTCTTTGCGTATTCAAGACCGACCGCAAAGTGATACAACCTGGCATCAACACTGCATCCCTCAGTCTCTATCAATTTCACTAGTTCCCCGAGCAACCCGTCTACCGGCAAAGTCACAGTTTCGATGAATTCGCCGTCCTCTAAGTTTGGACAGGCGTTTTGATTCCTTTCATCGTCAAGATCAATATCTACTTGGGCAAGAACCATGTTGGCATTGGTTAAGCCGGGGTCACTAAACATAGGAATCGACTCATGAGTGCATGTCCCGTGATAACCGGTTTCTTCAATCATTTCTCTCACTGCAGTGGTTGCTATAGTCTCGTTAGGGTCAATTAATCCTGCTGGTAATTCAAGAACAACCTTTTCAGTAGGAGGTCTAAATTGTTTCACCACGATGATTTCCTTACCTTTCCCGGTCAGTTTTGGATGGTGAAGAATTGACACAATAGCCACTGCATCCACGTTGGTTGCCTTGGACCGAGTAGTTCTGACTGCCATTTCCCATATTCTGTCCTTGCCAGTAGGGTCCTGGTAGTTAATCTTGCGAGTCTGGATCCAATTGCCTTGCGCTAAGTTTTCAACAGAAGTGATTTTAGAATCATAGGGAGAACCTTTGGACATTCTTCTGATGGGATTGATTCTTAATGTGTGGGAAAATGATCTCGTCAATTGAGATCTCGCTAAATATGAACGTGTCAATGTATAGAATTGAAGACTTATAGAATCTAATGTGATCTTACAAGTATGAGTCGAGGAATTTATAGGTGAAATAATGTCAGAAGTTGGAGTATCAGCGATCGTAATTTAGCGGAGAGTTTATGAGATTACAAAAGCTAGTGAGAATTGTGGCACTAATTTTATGAGACTCCAGGAAATTAGCGAGAAAAGTTGCTCTGATCTGATGAGACTCCAGTAAATTAGTGAGACAGTCGCTCTAATTTTATGAGATAGTTTTTACGAGGGATTGCGTAGCTCCATATTTACGTATACTGAAGAAAGATCTAAACAAGAGATATATAAAGAACATAATCTAAACATTCGAGGTATACTACTTCTAAAGTATACTAATTCTAAAGTCTTCCTAATACTATAATTTGAATATAGACCCACAACGAAGGATCTCTTTGCGCGAACTTTCTTCTCACGAATCTGTGAAATTTCAACTTTATTCTCTACAGTACTCAACATACGGAAGATCTCAGAATAGTAATTAGAAATACTCAGAATACCATTACAAGTCTCCAGATCATACTGATTAAACGTCTCATTTAAAATAAACACAAAGAACCTCAAAATGGCACAACCACAAGACGAGTTGGATCAGATAAAATCACAGATCCAAGAACATCTCATATCTTCAGGAAACTATGATATAATAAATAAACAATTGAAACTACAACTCTACGAGTCTGGATGGTTTGATAAGGTTTCCCAGTTAACTAACCAGGAATTACAGGAAAACAATAACGGAACGAATTTCGATCAACTATTTGCATTTGTCAGACCCAGGGCCGAAGAATTGGTACCAGCGACAGTCAAGGAAGACATATTAGAAAAAATAAAGGACTACTTGGATGGAATTATACAGTAGAGAGAGAGAGAGAGTGAGAGAGAGAGATGCTGATTATAGGAAGTTTTATAATTGTTGAGAGAGACTAGCTTAAGATCTCTAAGATAAATAGCTTAAGATTACTGAGAGAATGAATTAGTCCAGCATTTGGGGACCATATATACTTTCAAGATCTGAAATATATAAAGATGATTATCTGATCTAGATTGGTGGAGATCGTGTTTTGTTTTATTACTCTAATCATTTCATTATCCTACAAAGAAGTTGTGGAAAAGTTGCTAGATTTTAAGTTTGGATAGAACAAAAATGAAAAACTAGGATGGAAAATGACTATCACTAGTCAGTGTAGAGTTGTGCCTGGGCAGTCAAACTTCAGTGGCCCTGGTGGAAATAACAACCTCAAAAAATATGTCTTCGTAGATATCAAACTAACTGAGAGTTGCGAACGATTTGTATCTCCTAACAAAAGATATTGCTGGTGTAGATATATCAGATTCAAAAATTATAGAGGTTTATTAGGGTCGGTAATTAAATATATTTATATATTATAATTTACTTGAAATAGGATTATAATAAGCGGTCTTTACCGATTATATATATAATAACAACGATCTTGTTAAGTATAAAACTTAATAGTTCTCATTAAAACTTCCTATCACCAATTTTCAAAATCTATATAGTCTATATTATATTTATATTTATATTGTTATTAGTATTAAATTATAAAAGATATAATAGAAATATGTCATATTTAGTACTATAACTCCTCTTGTCGCAAAAATCGGTGTTCTGTCGCAAAAACGGTGTTCTGTCGCAAACCCGCGACATTCTATTTCTCAAATTATCCAATCACTGCGTGTAAAATCTTGCTGATCCAAATGGAGCAGACAAAAAAAATCACAAATGAAAATCTATACCAAAGTTGTTTATCCATAAGATGTATTCATTAAGCAGAAGATCTATATTGAATGTCGCAAGGATTCCAGCGACCAGACCGGTAGCGATTATGGCTAGTCGTTTTGTATCCACAAAGGATCTCACACCAAAGGCCATGCCTACCGACTTTCCATTAATGTCAGAAAAGACCGCCGACAGTGCCCTCGATTACGCATTGACTTCATTAGATAGTATTGCCAACTGGGCCAGAAAATCGTCCTTCTGGCCGGTTACCTTCGGTTTAGCATGTTGTGCCGTAGAAATGATGCATGTTTCTACTCCAAGATACGATCAAGATAGATTGGGGATTATTTTCAGAGCCTCTCCTCGTCAGTCCGATATCATGATTGTTGCCGGTACTGTTACTAATAAGATGGCTCCTGCCTTGAGACAAGTTTACGATCAAATGGCCGAACCAAGATGGGTCATTTCTATGGGTTCTTGTGCCAACGGTGGTGGTTACTACCATTACTCATACTCTGTAGTCAGAGGTTGTGACAGAATTGTTCCTGTTGATATTTACGTTCCAGGGTGTCCTCCAACTGCTGAAGCTTTGATGTACGGTGTTTTCCAATTACAAAAGAAAATGATGAAGACCAGAATTACAAGATTATGGTATAGAAGTTAAGCTGGTTCGATATCAGTCTCACACAACATATCCACTTGGACCACATGCTCAGAGAAGATATATTTATTGATTGACAGAAGACCTGAATTGAACGGTCTCAGACACTGCTAGATCTTCTAGATCTGTTTGATTGCTATATCTTCACGGAGACCTGTAATTATATGAGAGTCCCATTCTCAGGAGAAACTCGAATGTTTCAACTTCTTGTCGTTGAGCATACTCTAATCTGTTCAATGAGCATGCTCTAACTATTCAATATCCGACCAACCAAGTGATCCATTATAAATTTTGCATTTGTATATTAATACACCCACATTCTAGTAATTCTGATAAAATAGTAGGAATGAAATCAGCTCTGGATCATTAGTTACTGAATGATCAACTATTGATATAAATAAAAATCTCATAGAAATTATATGTAGGGCAGAGCAACCATGATCTTGATAGTAACCGTACCATGCTTCAACTATCATAGATTTGATCCATACATCATCATTTTCTGAAACTATATACTTAAACTAGTGCGCTCCTCTATATCAATAGATGGATGATATGAAAAGTTGGTGAAAATGCTCAAAATTCAGGGAAATACTTCCACACAACATCTTTTACCTTTTGACACCCCTGTACCAAGTCTCTACCCTATTTCTACCGTATTTCCAGAATATTACATATTCTAGTACTAACCACCTCCCGCGCGCTATATAATTATTGTTGGTGCGTCGCACTAATCGGTTTACACACACCCATCCTTTCCCACTAATCGCACACGAAAAATCTCACTCCCGCACATTCCTCACTTCACAATTATTAATTTTCGGGTGTTAACTATGGCCAGTTTTAAGCTCCAGCTCAAAAGGGCAAAAGTTGATCATTTCTTTTTTCTTTGCATTTAAAGTGCAAATTTGCCTCAAAAAAAGTTGCTCCGTAATATATATAATGGCAAATCCACATTTTTTCTCAAATTTTGAAAGACTCTTTTCTTCTCAATACTTGTAAAATGGCTAGAACTAAGCAAACTGCAAGAAAGTCCACTGGTGGTAAAGCACCAAGAAAACAATTGGCCTCCAAGGCCGCCAGAAAATCCGCTCCAGTCTCTGGAGGTGTCAAGAAGCCTCACAGATATAAGCCTGGTACCGTTGCTTTGAGAGAAATTAGAAGATTCCAAAAGTCCACTGAGCTTTTGATCAGAAAGTTGCCTTTCCAAAGATTAGTTAGAGAAATCGCCCAGGATTTCAAGTCTGACTTGAGATTCCAGTCTTCTGCTATCGGTGCTTTACAAGAAGCCGTCGAAGCCTACTTGGTCTCCTTATTTGAAGACACCAACTTGTGTGCTATCCACGCAAAGAGAGTCACTATCCAAAAGAAGGATATACAATTAGCTAGAAGATTGAGAGGTGAAAGATCGTGATCAACTTAATGTTTGGGCTATGATTCTAGTGATTTGGATGAATCTAGTGATTCCACTAAGTTGGCTGATGCTGGAACACTGCGGTGTCCCGATATGCCGGAATAAAGATGATTCTGCACATGTCGGACTTAAGTCTCATATGCCGGAATTGTGAAGTCGCATCTCAGGAGCTTGCGATATCCGGTGATCAAGTCACTAAGTTTAGTCGCTATGTCAAATCGCTTATCAAGTCTCTTATCAAGTCTCTTGTCGCTCTGTGTATCTCGTTGAGGTACTTTTTATATCTAATATTTTGTTTGGTAAGGTTTATATCTATGAAATGTATGTTTCCCGTTTTAGTTAAATTGCGTGCATAATGCGACAATGTCGCATCAACTTAAATGATTGATTGCCTGTCGGTGATATCATGCTTGTAATGGTGGTAAATAAACTGTAGATCGTTCTTTGTAATAATACAAGTGAACTTAGTGACGTCGCTGTAGAAGAATCATATAACACTAATTCTATAGCGAAAGATCGCGCTAGCAGCCGTGGTTATGGTGTGTCCAGCAATCCAAGTCCTGAATTAGAATATAATTGGGATCCAAATGACCCTCTGAGTAACGTTTGGGCAGTTTTTTATGGTTCTATCTGTATGCAACTACTTGTTAACTAATTTTCATGAGATGAAATCACTTACTAAAACTTATTCTTCTAATTTAGTCAGTCAAAAAGGACGCTACCAATTTCCGCTTGTAAACAAGATTAAGGAACTTTCTAGTATCTTCTGATTAGTATTCAGGAAATCGTGAATATCAAGGAACGGAGCTAGTAAGCTAACTATATCGAGATAGACATATCACGTTCTTCTATATCTTTACCTAATTCTATCATGTTTTTCTCGATCTTTACCAAATTCAATACTAGTTGTTTATGTAATAGTCCTAATTTTAGTACAGTTTAAGGCTTTCTAGGAAAGATTGTTTTTAGTGATTATTTTTAGTTTTTGTCGGGCTCAAGGGATCATCAAGAATGTACTTGTTACTAACTAATCAAGAGTAATTACTAGTAACCTCTATAATAAGTATTGTAGAATGTCGCAGATTTTGCGACACATTGTGCGACAAATTTTGCAGCCATTACCTGAATAAAACTCCTAAATCTAAACCAGATAATCTCCGAACTGGAGAATCTTAGCCTATACTACTCTAGAGCTTGGAATACTTAACTAGCGCATTGCTCTACATCTTCATCAAAACATTAATCATATATAAAGAAAGCAATCATTTGCGAAGAATGGATAATAAAATGGCAAAGTGAAATATAAAGAGCAAAGAATCAAATGAAAGCGCAATTGAAGCGTAATAAGTTAAACCAACTAGAGATCCCAATTGTAGATACTAATGGTGTCCCTGCAAAAGTGCAAAAGCTAAAGAACTAATAAGACCAACTAAGAATTTCAATCGTGCAAAAAAAAAGCGTTTTAAAGGGATTTTGGTATTCATGGAGACCATATCAGCCTCCTGTCTGGAGCGTATTAACAGTGTCATCTTTCTGATATCAAAATGTGATGCCTGATTAAGATTTATCTTGCGATTCTTCCTCTTCTTCACGGGAAATTTCCTGTAGATGATGGTCCTCTCGAGGTTGTTGATGACGATGGATATGAGGAGGGTCTGGCATAAATTGTTGGTATTGCATGTCTGGTAGTGGGTATCCTCCATAAATTGGAGGAACCATGTATCCCGGATTCATATATTCTGCGTTAATGTCGTGTTCGTTTCCACGTCCTATATTCAAGTTATTCATGGCTTGAATGAAATCTTCTTTGCCATGCGGAACATTGAACTCGGCCCCTGGTGGGAGAGGATGCATAGGCATGTAGAATTGCGGACTTTGGATTCCTGGTGCAGAAGTATTGTCAAAGGATGAAGATCTATCACTTCCTTGAGTGTTTTCAAATTCCTTGTCCAGATATTGTGATGCTCGGCTGGGGTTTCCTTCAGGTGGTCCTGGATAAAACCTACCAGGAGGGGGTGGAGGAGGGGGGGCAATGCCCATTGGAGGCATTCCACCTAGCTGTGGTCCTCCGTGATTCGTGGGTGGAGGGTATCCAGCAGCTGCGGCTGCGGCTGCTGCAATTGCAGAAGCAGGATCCATACCTAAAGATAAAGCCGCTGCAGCTTGCATTTGTGCTGCCTGAGCAACGTGCTGTTGTTGTTGACGGAACTTTTTATTATTCATAGAAACTCTGCCCCAACTCAATCTGACTCTATTACCACCTATAATGAAACCTTGCATCGCGGCTATGGCATCCTCTGCCTCTTCACGCGTGGAGTATTTGATAAATCCGCAGTTCTTTCCCGGTGGGATCTTGACCTGCTCGATAATCCCGAAAGGTTTGAACAAAGTGAATAATGTTGCTTCTGATACCTCTGAGGACAACCCACCCACAAATACAGTTGTGTTGTTTGGATCAGCATATGTTTGACCTGGTGAATTACCTACTGGTAAGGGAGATTTGATCTGGGGGATGCCTCCCTTGAGATCTGCATTATTCTCCATTTCATGGCTTAAGCCGTGACCATTTCCATGGTTTTCAAACTGTGGAGGTTGAGGAGGACCCCTGAAATGAGGTGGTGGGATCGGTGAGCTACCAAAATATCCATATGGAGAAGCACCACGCATTGGGTTGGGTTGTGGTGGACCCATGTACATTAAATCTGGTTGCAAGTTGGGGTCAGAACCAAAGAAATCATTGTTATTTGAAGGGTTGTTTGGGGACATGGGATATTTGCTTCGAGGATTATTTCTCGGAGTGGCCAAAGCCACCCGCAACGGTCTTCCGCCAAACCATACGCCGTTCATTTCAATCAATGCACGTTGTCTTTCCATTTCGTCAGTAAACCTTACAAAACCAAAACATCTTGACTTTCCTGATACAGGATCTGTCATGACACGAACGGTTTTGATGGACGTGGGAAAATGCTTTTGAAAAAATGCCAACAAATGGGCTTCTGTCGTTGAGGCTGATAAATCCCCCACAAACAATGAAAACTCTGGAGTTTGAACAATTGGAGCACTCAACGTAGCACCACTAGCCCAGTTAAGTCTAAAGTACTTTTTCTGATTATCTGGGTTGTTTGGAAATTGTTGTTGAGACGGGATGGCGATATCAGGAAGCAATTGTCCGTTCAAAGACAACGCTTGTTGCGCATCATCGAAAGTTTCAAACTCCACGAAACAGTATCCAGAATGAGAGAGTCCGCCGTAATTGTTATCTAACCTTGTATTCTTTGGTTTAATGATCTTGACGGTAACCCTTTTCTGAATGATTTGGCTCCACAAGTCAGCAATTCCATTTTCATCCAACCAAGGATCCAAGTCGCCCATCCAAAGCGTACGAGGCGGATCAAATTGTCCCGTAGATAAACCTCCAGATTGTTCTTTTTCAGCTGCAACACTAGATTGTTGAGTAGAAATTGGAGGGTTGGGGATGGTAAACGATGAAAGAAGTGCTTGTTCTTGTTGGTGTTGATGGGATGCAGTGCTAGAGGTGGTTGTGTTTGCATTGATAGTAGTAGGAACCGAGATCGCAGCACTTATATTACTTCCAGAAGAACTGCCAGGAACACCACCACGTATGATTAGGTCACTCTTTTCAGAAATCCCCAAATCATTTGAGTCAGGATCCACATTCCCACGTACAGAATAATCCTTGTAGGACATCTTTAATATATATAGACCCTCGCCAATAACTTTTGTATCTTATGTTGAATTTTTCACTTCCAATAAGATCACTCTAAAATTTCAACCCTAACAAAATATGGGGAACCAAGTGCGTTTAGGACAAAATGGCACAGGTAAAATCAAGGCCAACAAGGAGAGATTGGTAATTTCAAACCAGGATTACAATCACTTAGAAAGAAAACAGAAACAATTAATTGAATGCAACTGAACAAAAATTAGCTAAATGTAACGGAACAGAGTACCAGGTGAAGAAGAATGGAACAAGGAACGAGTTTGGTGAACTAATCAGTACAATCTGAATCGGTGTAACTTGAAAAGAAAAAAAGGGGCAGATTCTAGAACGATCCAATTGATAGATGGATCAACGAATATATAGTGGGAATAACCTAAGAAAGTTGAAGGGTTGTTAAAGAAAAGAGGCAAATAAAATATGTTTTTTCAAGTCCCTCGCTTATTAGTACTAGCCAGGATCAAAGATAGATCAGAGGGTTTGGTTGCAGATTGGTTTAATTAGAGATTGCGTCACGGGAAGTTAGCGAGGAGGTACGATTTATGTTGGTATATGTTGAATCGGGACATTCTGAAGATTTTCAATGGGAATTGTTTTTTAGTTTATCTACAAAGTGGTGAGGATTGATATATGGAGTAGAAGAGATTGATCCATATTGATGGAATTGAGTAAATACTGAGAACAGCGAAGCATTTAATTAGAAGTGTATTCAATATGTTGCCAATTGTCACTAATATTGACACATAGCTATTAATATTCACTTATAGCCACTACTACTCACTTGTAGCACTAATATTCACTTTAGCACTAAATCTCCACTAACATTCATTAATAATCACTAAATCGCACCAAATCTCACATAAAATCACTAAATCTCCACTAATTTTCAAAATATTCTTCTATATCTCACTAATATTCAGTACATTTCTCTAAGTCTCCACTACTATTAAATATTTGGAGTGCCCTGTATTCAATATATTTTTGTGTAACATAAAGTAGACAACACTCCATGTTGAATAATGGGGGTAATTACTTTCTAAAATTTCCTAAAAATTTGTATATGATATAGTGGGGTCTATTCTGGTTAGCTTAGATGTTAATTTAGTTGGTAGAGACAATTTTGGTCAATTTTCCACTAGCTAAATCTATTGATGTTCGTGTACTGCATATAATATTTATAAATAGAAGGGCTCTTAAGGAACTAATAGTAGCCCAAGACAATTGGTACAGCTGCAACCCCGGCATTGATTATGTAGCAGTCAGCTGATCTCGGGCCACTAAGTAGTATTAGTATAGGAGTTATAAAGCATTTAGTGCCCTAGCATTGCTAGAGTTGATGAGGCCCTAGGTATTGCTGGTTAGACATTTCATTCTACAAGTTGGAAACACAATTTCTTCACTTGATATTTAAGCTATAGTCTTGAGACTATGGAATCAAAGTCAGTTCTTTTCTCTTAATTACCAAAGCTCATCATAGAACATATTTCTGCATTCCGTTATCCTGCAGATCTACGGAGGATAAATGATAATGCACAGAAATAATCTCGAAAATGCAGGTTGTGATAAGTGTATGTTAATAATGTGCACTTTGATCTTCTTTATTTTGCAGGTTGGACGTTTGTTTGGGAATCAAAACATAAACATAAACAAGACTCAAATCAATTATTCAAACTATACAGTACCACCGGCGCTTATATAATATGAGCAGCAGAACCCCTCTGGAAGTATCCTCGGGCCAGAATTCGAATGCTAACCATATAAAAAAGTTTATTAAGGAAACAGACTTAAGCGACCACCATCAAAGCAGATCTACCACACCAACATCTGCAGAAAGTACCAAGAATCTTGCAAACCAAGGAGATTCGCCCTTTAACTTCAGAAGCAATAATCCCAACCATGATCTAAACCCAATCTCTGAAGAAATCAATGGGCCTGAATTCGAACTAATGAACTCGTCATCTCCAAAACGTAATGTTAAAGACAGCCTGTATCAAAAGAAACTATCGTATCAACCTAACGTAGACTTCCAACTTGATCATAGTTTTCAGTCCAATGCATATTCCCCAGTACAATCCATACCCAACACTTTTAAGTACAAATCACACCCAAATGCCAAAACTAAGTCTTCATTTGGGGTTAATCCTCCTGAAACACATGTTGTCGAACATGATGAGTCCAAAAGCTCCAAAGATACTCCACCAATCAAGACTTCGACAATTAGAGGTCCTATTGATTTCAATTCCACCCCTGAATGGATGCCATCTGAGCTAGAAGATAAATGGGTAGCCCATCAAGAGATCGAAAATGACTTCTCTTCCTCCGTTAGAATAACAAAAAAGACGAGTGATCTTAACCAAGATCCTCTATTAGATGACCTTAATCTACAATTCAATTCTGGTAATACCATGATTCATAATCAAAAGTTTGAATCAAATGAAACACCAATGTGGAAAAGAGCTTCCAAAGATTATGAGTTTCAAAAGAACTCTCAACCCAATTTCCAAAACATATTTCAGTCACTTGATTCGAATGCTAAATCCTTCCAAAACAATATTAAGAACAACAGCAATAACCATTCGTTGTCATCGACCTTATCCACTCCTATGGCTACGATGTCCAATGCACGCAGTCTCAACAAGAATGACTTGCAAGAGTTGGAGAATATCTTGGAAGACGACAATCAACAATCCTTCCGATTTCCCAAAAACCCAGAATCTCCTTTGAAATTATTCGGCGACGACTACAATACCTACACAAAGGAAATGTTGAATGGGGTATTGCAAAAGATAAATATCTATAAACAATCAAATCTCGGGACACCTACTCCAGAATTGCCCATTCTTAATAATGATAATCTTGACTTGGGTCCCGTCAAAATGCTCCATCCTGAGGGATTCGAAAGTTCCAATGATTCTAAAGTCATCGAACAGAGTGATAAAGAGAATCTTGAAAATCTTCCATCTAGTAATGACTACGATATTGCCAAATCTCCCGTGGGTCCTAGTACGAGACCCTCCAAATTGAAAAACTTCACCACCCAAGAACAGTATCTCAAGAATGCAAATAATGTTTTCAGCAACCTCCAAAAGCGTGGTTTTCCATTAAAACAAGCCAACACAAATAGAATCAATTCCAATTCTCATACAACTGCAACATCTACTCCAAAGAACTTAAAAGTTGTAGATATGAATCCTGATCTGATTTCCCAGAATGATTATTCGTCATTTACCTCTGAATTTGGAGAGGATAGTTCTGACAGTAATTACCATCAATACAACACTGATGAGCATCAAAATAACGATTACACATCCTTTGACCACAGCTCAAAGGGTGAACCGACCAACGACATACCTCATAACTACCATGAAAAACACAGCAGCTATGATAGCTCGTACACTTTTGATGAAGATTCAGATGCAAATGAAAAGTTGGATGCCAGTCAAAACTACGAGTCACAGTCTACAAATAATATGGATGTACCGCCTACTCAATCTCCAGCTGATAGCGCTTTAAATACTGGTTCTGATAATGATGTTAATGGTAGACTAGCAGAACTTGAAAAGTTGGTGCTCAAGTTCAACTCTACTAACTTGATTCAAAAGCTAGAGAATCTAGAGGATGAAAATGCTCGTTTAAGGCAATCAATTCAAAGTCAAAGCACACAGGCAAAACAAGATGAAAGTATCATATCAATAGATAATCCTGATTTTGACTTTACTGAAGACGACTATACCAGGATGCAAAATTTGATTAAATGGAAGAGAGCATCCCAGTTGAAATTACAACAATCTCAGAAACCCCCAATAAGTATTAACCGTGAGCGAAACTCAAATGACCAATCAATAATTCGAGGACGAGTTAAGCCGGGAATTGAGTTACCAGTGGCATATGACAACATGATCTTGGATGAAAAGAATCAAAGATGGATTAGAAATGATCATATTGACAATCATCATGGAAGTCTTGATTCTATAGAAGATTTGGTATCAGACTCAGAAGATTTTGATGAGAATACAATGAGTAAACCGGTGTATAATCAAGGTCAAAGCTTGAAATCAAGATTATCCTCGAATCCTAGAAGAAACGGTAGTAAATTGGAAGTCTCATTCCATTTGCCCCACCTGGAAATGGAAAAAGGAGACGAGAAAAGTCCTTACAGTGACGTAACACAAGTGTCTCAGTTGGATGATGTCACATTCTCACAAACTCGAAAGAAATTGGTATCTGTGATAACTGATATACTTTCCATGGATGATAATCAAGATGCTGTATCATGGTCTTTTGTGAATGATATCTCTTTGTCTGGATATGCATTAGACAGCGTAAAGGATTTAAATAAATTCTTGCCCAATTTACAAAGTGTTGATGCTTCAAATAACGAAATCAAGTTTTTGGATGGTCTTCCCAAGCACATTTTGAATGTCAACTTATCTCAAAACAATATTGAGAATATTACTTCGTTCCATCAGTATCATGATTTGCAACGTTTGGATGTTTCCCACAATCGACTCGTAAACCTTTCAACTTTTAACCGCAATATTCATTTAACAGAATTGAATGTGTCTAATAACAGATTGACGTCTATTAATGGAATAAACAGTCTAGTCAATTTGATATCACTCAATGCCTCTCAGAATGAAATCGCTGGAGAATTAAACTTCAGAAATTTCGAATTGCCAAACTTGCAAGAATTGAATCTTTCCGAAAATAAAGTGCAAACAGTTTTGGGATTAGAAAACTTGCCGAGCCTTAGGGTATTAAACTTGAATGAGAATAAATTGAAAACATTATCTTGTAATGGAAAGCATCTTCATTTAAAGAAATTGTTAGTTAAATTCAACAGTCTTCAGTCGATCCGTTTCGAGTGTTTTCCATTCTTACGAGTATTGAGAATTGATGGGAACAGGTTGAAAGATGTAACAGAATTCAAATATTTGAGATATTTAGATGAAGTCTCGTGCAAGTCACAATCTTCTTCTGCAATCGTCAATAATGTATTGGAAGAATCACGGGATGTGAAAATAATAGACTTGTCAGGTAATTCATATAACGATTTGACATTTTCATATAATGTTAGAGTGAACCCATTCTTGAATTTAAACAAATTGGTACTCTCTGCTATGAACTTGAGTAAAATTCCTGACACGTTCTCTAGCCTATTCCCAAACGTTAGAGAATTGAATTTAAATTTTAATAAGTTAAGCACTATTAATGGTTTAAGTGGATTTCACAATATCAAGAAGCTATACATGGTGAGTAATAACATTAGCAAAACTGAGGTCATCATAAAAGGCTTAGCCGGAGCTAGATCTACTTTAAAAGTCTTAGATTTGAGACTTAATTCTTGCAATATCGAGCTTTATCCATATGTTTTCAATCCACAAGAGTTGGACTATTCAAACTTTCAAAGGGTTGATGATATAAGTCCTATTCAATTGGAAACTCTAGATGATATTGAAAGTTTTGCAATCCATTATCAATCCTTGAGCAAAAGCGTGGAAGATTGGACAGAAAGAGATACTAAATTTATTCATCAGCTCGGTAATGAATCAAATAGTAAGGTTATACAAAGATTAAATTATGAAACGTTGTTGATCAACTTTTTCAAAAATTTAAGAAGGTTAGATGGTGGATTGATTAACAATCAGAAAAGAGGAATGTTGAATAGAAGGCTAAATCAAGAAGGAAGTGAATTGGAAAAATGATAGAATATAAGAATAGAAATGTTGAATAGAAGAATACATCAAAATGAAAGTGGAAAAAGATAGAATATAAGAATTAGAGAAAGTCGAATAGCTACACGTAACTACAATAATTATTAAAAGTTTTAGCTCAGAGTTAGTGCAATCGAGTGGAATAACTATGAGCCAGTTCATTGAAATAGGTTGTTTATTACTGAAGCTACTTGGAAACTACCTTATTAATACTACCCGTCTTCACATCATAAACATATCCAGAGACTGGAGTATCCAAAACCAAAGGACTTGATTTTATATAATCAACATCATCACGAACACTCTGTTCTACATTCAGAAATGGTAGAAACGCAAAGTGGTCCACATTGTGGCCAGTATCCTTTTGAACAATATCTCTCAACTGGACATCAGTGAATGTCAACATTCCACAATCCGTGTGATGAATTATTACAATCTCTCTGGTCCCCAAGAGTCTTTGAGAGATGATAATGCTTCTCAATGCATCAGAAGTCCTTCCTCCGGCATTTCTTATAACGTGGGCATCACCTTCTGAAAGTCCCAAGGCCGCGGCAGGATCAATTCTTGCATCCATGCATACCACAATAGCCACTTTTCTTGCTGGAGGTAAGGCAAGATCGCCCTTGGTGAATTGGCTTACGTATTTTGTGTTTGCTTGTTCAAATTCTTGTGCAACAGTCATGATGGATGCAAAATCATAATTAGGAAATGCCGTGCTTATAAACGAATTTGGAAAGGTGGCTGCGAAACAAATGTGAGCCACACTTTGCAATCATTTCTGATGAAACTGCACGATTTAACGTTGCTCTGGTGATACAATTGGAAGTGACGCTGGTTTCCCGTATCTGCAGATCTTTACCCACATATAGCTCAAGTTGCGGAAGAAATCGTGATTTAAAAGAAAAGGCTAATCGTCCAAAAGAATTATGAAGTTATAGTAGTCATAGAATTGTGTCTGCTGGATTTAGTTCAACGAGTTTGTAGTTATTGGAGAAAGTTTCTCCTAGACAATTCATATTAACTACGGAGCGCAGCCACTTAGTACTGAGGTGAGTTACTTTGCAGTGTTTCTTAGGACCGTAAACTTAGGACCGGAGACTTAGGAGCGTAGGCTTTGTGGGCTCTAATTACAATCACTCTGCTTCTAGTGATCAATTAGCTCTTAGTTAGGATCTCAGAACCTGCAGTTCTTCTCCATACTTTGGAGAGTCGCAATCTGAGATGGCTGGTTACCTCCTCTAATTTCATCTATACAACTTCCACGTTGTTCAATTTTCTAATTCTACTAAAGCAATGGGCAGACATGTCTTCTCCGAGCTCCTGGGTCTTGTGGAATCCTCTTGCATCAAATCATCATCAATTTATATCAAATCATCTTCAATTTATATCAATTCATCATCAAATCATTAAATCCGCATCAAAATCACATCAAAATCCGCATCAAAATCACATCAAAATCACATCTACACAAATTATAAATCCCATTAGTGGACCTAATAAATAACTCTTGATATTTAAACAGATTCCTTTATACTCTGTAATAACTGCTGAAACAGCTACGCAGAGTCCCGCTCCAGTTTGACCTAATTATCGGGCGTAATTGTATATTTTAGTTCTCAATTGGGAAATAAATTCCGCTCGATAACGGTTTATAAACCGATCCCCGACTCGACAGAATCGATTTCTCTATAGAACCCACTTCTCAACAGAATCCACTACTCTTTCTTCGTACCCCACAAATATGACATTATCTACCAGAGTCAGCATTCAATGGCCACCAGAATTAGCTGGTGAAGACACCAAAACATTAATCCTAACTTCGCCAAACGGACACTTTGTAGATATCCGAATTTTCAAGGACAAACTTCCATTTGTGCCAGGGCCAGAAGTCCCGTTCTTTGCAGATGTTTTTGAATGGTGTATGACCGGTAAGGAAGTAGAGATCCCCAATACGAATTCCATCAGTTTCCCGCATGTTATCGATTCGCACGCAATTGCAAAATCCATATCCCAGGGCCAACCACTTGAAGACGGCGAAGCAGACGTAGGACATTTCTTCAGTATCCCAGGCAGTGACGACAGAAAAGAGACGGGGTCCATGACCAACCTGGCTACAGGAAAAGTTCAAGATTATGTCGAAATATGGAGATCGTTGGATCCATTGACTCATTCTCCAGATCACGAAGTCCGTCAAGTGAAGGGAGGAGCTCCAGTTCCAGTATGCGTGCTTGAAGTGGTTGAAAATGTTCAGTACCAAGGAACGTTGATAAAGTACGGTAATTGGATCCAGGGATTGATTTACGATAAGAGTGACGATAAGGTTCCTTTACATGTAATTCAAAGATATTGTCCCGAAAACGGAACTGAACAAACTGTAATTGAGTTTGGTGATATCAAATTGTTTCCACTTGACTTTAAAACAGAATTAGATGAGGTTCTGGTAGTAAAGGAGAACTTATGCTGGAAACGTATAGAATAATTATATAGGTACCTTAGAGGCCATAGAATATGGTAGTTTAGATGTGAAAAGTATGAATTTGCAGTATGAATTCAACGGAAAGTGAGAAATAAAAGTGTAACACGTTAGTCTAAGTACAATAGTTGTAATTAGTGTGCATTAGTTGTATGTAAAGTAATTCGTCATTACTGAGTGCTTTAGTCGTCACTCAATTAACTATGATTAATTATACTAATTTCGCTTGAAATATACTACCTGATTAGGAAGTCTACTCTCGATCAATCTACACGACCTCATTTTCACTCTCTAGAACAAACAGTCGAGCGATAGTAAGATTAAGATCCCATCGAATATATTCAAAATCACATAGAAAGATGTCTGGAGAAAGTTGGTATGTATAATTAAAATGAATAAACTGAGCTTATAAGTGGAAGGGACGTTTTCTACGATGGATCGGGCCGTTGATCTAACAAGATGGATCAGGCCATAGACCCCATCGTGTACGAGCAAAGGCGGACAAGGATCTTAAAATTTAGTGGAAGTTAGTGAAAGTTGGTGGAAGCTAGTTGACTCATTGCGATTCTACCCCGGGATAACTTACGTTCTACTTTATCGCCAAAATCATTGTAGATCGTCGGTTGCCTCAAATACGAAGGGCTGGCAAAGTTAGGACGATGGAAGAAATAAATTGTTATTATTTTAAACTATTAGTTCTGAATTGATACTATTAGTTAGTCAGCATCTGACACTCTTAGTTTATTATTCTGATCTATTAGTTCATTAGTTGTTCATTATTCTGATATAATTAGTTCATTATTCTGCTTTTTAAGTGAAGATCGCTGATCATGACATTCTGAGCTTATCAAGACGTTCTGAGATTTATATCATGGGAGTTCTTTACCGATGATGTCGTCAATAAATGCTTGCTAATAACTACTGAACTACTCAACAACTCCATCAAATCTCTCATGGTGATCAACTATCACTGCTTCTTCCATTCCAGCACTATTCTAATCTCTACAATCAATGATTCCCCATCACTCCTCGTCATGGCTCTATATTGATTACCACAGTACTAACAAAACAGGTTATTTATCTTAGCGGTTATCGTTAACGCTATCAACTTGTTTTCACAAGTTTTCTTTACAATCATGTACTCTGACTTAGAATGTGACTACATCAACCCTATTGAATTGTGTAATAAGTTAAATCCATGGTTTATTCCAGAAGCCGGTTTGCATGGGTTCATTACCGTCTTGTTCTTGGTCAACGGCTACTGGTTTCCATTCTTGTTGAACTTGCCTTTGTTGGCCTTCAATATCAACAAGTTCATCAACAAGAACCATTTATTAGATGCTACGGAAATCTTCAGAACTTTGTCCAAACACAAGAAAGAATCGTTTGTGAAGTTGGGATTCCACTTATTGATGTTCTTCTTCTACTTATACAGAATGATCATGGCTTTGGTTGCTGATGATAGTTAGATGTTTGGTGTTCTGGTGAGTAAAAATGAGTAATAAAGAAGCACAAACATATGAGTGAACTCTAGTGAACTCTAATGAATTCTAGTGAACTCAACTACTAATCTCTTTTAATACGGAGAGCAGCAAAGTACTTGATTTGGTGGAGATTGGTGTAAATTCTCACTTCACTAATGACTCACTTGAATTACTAACTATTGACTCTTCTGAATGTACTCGTTTTATGAATCATTCTAAATTCTATATTTTAGACAGACGAGCTTATCAGTGTCTGCAATCTTTATTCAGTCTAAAATTTTGCTATCTCGTTCTAATTCACCAACTCAGAATATTATTGCAGACTATTTACTTCAAGTCCATAAATTGCACTTAAATAGCTCTTGCCATTACCTCTCTAATTCCTGATCCGATATCTTTGATTTTGATGTGGTTATAATTAATAGAATGGAGATTTACTTGCAGTTATTGTTGTGTAACTTGACCTGGATGCTAATGTTTTGTATTTCATATTCGTGTTCTATTTGTTGACTTTGTAACTTTTCGTGGTCAAACGTTTGTTCTTTATACATTATAACATTTGATTAAAGACTTGTAGTGTAGTTGGTTAACGATAAGGGATAGTAGTCGAATAGTGATATTGAAGGAGCTTTAACAGTAACTTTTGAAGATTCACTAGGATTACTGAAAGAACCTTCTTTCCTGGCTCATCATGAAAGACAGAGCTTCCACTAGATAATTTTGGAACCTTCTGTATACCTATAAGTCTGCCATTAACTTCAGTTTCGACTTATAGGCTTCCTTTTGCCAGCTTTTGATATTGTCGACGAAATTAGTTTATAATGTAGTTGGTTTAAAACCCCACTTATCTAACATTTTGGTACTGTAAATTATGATCAATATTGCTCAACCGTTCATTCACCACTGTCAATTTCTTATATATCCCTGAGTTGGGGTTAACAACTCTGTTCAATCGTCTCAATTCACTGTGAACATGTTTGCTGAGTCCACTCTCCGTGGACTTTGTGTTCGCTACATCTTTCAACTGGTCAAGCTGTTCATGAATCAAGTTAAACTCCTCATGTCTGTCTTGTTGCGATCTGAATTCTGATCTCAAATTATTCAACTCGTTCCCAACTCCAGTGTGATCTTGTCTCAACTGATATATCTTACTTCTGAACTCATTTTTCTGCTTTTGAACCTGAGATATCTGCAGAGATAAGTCATTTATACTGGAGTGGATATCCATCAAGTAATCCAAATGGTGGAGCACTTGGAGTTTGAAATCTTCCTGGATTATGGGTTCGTTGATGATTTTGGAGTCGGTGTCTTCAGGCTCAAATTCTTCTGCCAAGTGCTTGATTACGTCGAGAGTGTTTAATTTTGTACGCTTGTCTCCGTGTGAAAGTCTTTCGATATTTATAGTTAACGGCCTTTGTTTCTCGTTTCGTTTGGTTTTGGTTAGTGGAACTGGTGGTATGTATATGGCGGGAGATTCACTTATATTTGAACGAAGCATTCGGGAAGGTTGTTTAGTAGAAGAATGTTTTTTTGATGATTCTTGTTTTGTCCTTTGTGATGATTGTTTTGTCTTCCTTGAAAGTTCTTGTTGTCTTTTTTGGACGTTCTTTGCAATTTTTTTGATTTTGGTATTTGGAGACTCAAAATCTGAGTTGGTGAAGGAAGGAGATTGAGGTGACTCTTCCAGGTATGTTGGAGAGTTTAGCTGTGATAACAGCACAGGAGACTTAGCATGAGATTTCAAATCTAAAGACTTTACTTGCAGATTAGTCAATCTGTCCTTGAATGACGATTTTAACCTGTTTTGAACGAATTCTTTAGTATACTCGATCTTGTCGTGTTCGATAGAGTCTTCAAGATCATCATCACTAGGGATCTCCTTGATTTTTGTAGGCCGGCTTTGTCTAGAGAGAGATATTCTTCTTCTTGCCTCATTGATTTTCAATGTTGGACGGTAGGCGTCCTCGTCTGTATTCGTTGGAGACTTGGAGACCAATGATTTTCGAGATATCTTCCCTGGAGATTGGGAGACCAGTGATCTACGAGATCTCTTTCTAGGGATGGTCAGCGGTTCATCGTATATTGAAGATTGTATTAGATGAGATGGCGTGACATCTTTTTGTGAAAACGTTTGTAAAAGTTTGTTTCGAGGTTCTTTAGATCTTCTATTAGTTAAGGTGATTGTTTTATCGTCTGTACTTTTGGTCCCTCGCGTCGTGTTAGCGACATTTGTTTCCTTTTGACTTAAAACTGGCAGTCCGTGTAATGACCCACGTAACCTTGGAAGATTTTGAATGTCTTCTGTTTTGATAAGAGCAGACTCTAGATATCGTAAGGAACGTTGTTTGGTGTTAACAATCTCAAAGTCCGCCACTTCGATCTGTCGTTTTCTAGAATGTTAGTATGTGAGTGTTTTAGGAAGTAGAGTTGGACGTACCCTGAACCTCGTATCCGTGACTGCTTTCGAACGTGTCGTTCAGACATATTTGATCTAGAGAGTGGTTGCAAGTTCTGTTTTGAATTGTTGTTTATAATCGCGTATGATTTGGTCACGTGATGCTAATGCTCGAGCGAAGCGGGTGTATTAGTGAAGCATCGGTGAAGTATTAGTGGAGTATCTTGTGTAATCTAATACTTGATCTAAAACTCTAGCGAAGCGAGAGTCTTGGTGAAACAATCTCCTGGATCTTCGCTCAAGTATCACAAGTGTAATTGGTAATCCTGTGGTATAATAAGACTTTTTTTGATTACTTAGTACAAGACTCAGTTATAATAGAGCTGGAATCGTCTTGTTAAAAGACTTGAACATAACATAAACCTGGCAAGGTCATAGTTTAATATCTTATATTATATTAGCTAATGGTCAGCAACTTCTTGTTAGTATTGAATTTATAATACTACATTAGTCCCACTAATAACTATTTAGACTGCTACATTAGTCTCGCTAATAATTTAGACTGTTTGTAAATAGGAAATTTATATTATTATACATCACTACTACATGTTTGTTAGTTAACAAACATTAATAGATCATGATATTATCAATAAATCAAATAATCTATTGTTGGGAGAAGTGTTCCAACAAAATGTTTCTTTCATCGGAATCAGCACCCCAGGACTTGACAACAACACAAGAGGCACCAACGACCTTTCTGGCGTTACCTTCTTGGTCTAATTGACATAAACCAGCCCATTCACCTAATAATTTGGCGTCAGAGACCTTGATCAATGGGATCTTTTCTTCTGGTTCGTTACATAAAGCTTCGACCAACTTGATGATGGATTCTTCGGTAACAGAGTCACATAAGACACATAATTGGGCTTCTCTTCTAGATAAAGCCTTGGAAGCTTCTCTTAAACCTCTGGCTAAACCATCGTGAACTAAAGAAGTTCTCAAGACAACCTTTAAGGCATCTTCGATGGAGATGGAAGTGGATTCTTGTTGTTCAACGGCAACTTCTTCGACAATTTGTTCTTGTTCAACGTCAGACATAATGATAATAATAGACTTCTTCGACAGGGGGCTGCTCAGTAAAGAACTTCTACAAATAAGTCGAGAGTTAGTCTAACAAATTTTTCAGCTCGCCGATGCGGGAGGAATGAAAATGTTTGGTACTGTATGTAGTGTAATTTTTGGTAAGATTATAGGGCGCGTGCCCTGTATTGTGTATATGCACGTGGTTAAATTGAGACATACAGTATCATTAACTGGTAATACAAGACACTGATATATCATAAACTACTTTATATGATGTCATAATTAGAAAATGAACGAATATTAATCTATACATTAATGAAGTAAATATAAATGATCTTATAGATTAAAAAGCTTCAGAAAATGATATCTTTAAAGATGAATTGAAAATTATATAGAAATAGTAAATGTTAACTATTAAAAGATGTAAGAAACGATATTGTAAAGTTTTATACGATTAACGTCTCTACTAGACACTAACATGTTCAGGTTAAAGAATAAATAGTATTTTATATAGCTAAAAAAATGTTTATAAGGTACTTGAAGTACTGAACGAAATTAGAAGTGATAGTAGAATTAAATATAGGACAACATTATCATTAATTGGAATGATTCGACTAGAGAGTCAGTAACTAGTTAGTGATAAGCATGTCTGGTCACAGATTAGCAATGGTTGATTGATATGTTAGAATTATGGCTGGAGGTAGTAGTTTATAGGTAGATTATGTCAAGCGACAGATTCTGGTATTTCTAGGTTGAGGAAGCAGTAAAGTCTCATTAAAGCTCCATTTCATCTGCTCTGAATGGTTTATGATCATCGTCACTGTCGTCATCGATTGCGTTCTCGTTGTCCAGCATTATAGCGTTCTCATCTTCTCCGAGAGTGGAGGAAGGACCTGAAGTGGTACTAATACCACCGCCGATGGCACCACCGGAAATGCTGTTATGGGCACTCGGGTGTGGGGCGCTTTCGTAGGTTTCATCATCGTCGTCTTCAAAATCAACATCGAAGAAGTCTTCGTCAGATCCTGTAATCTTTTGATAAATCAATTTAGCTTCGCTGATAAGACCATCGTAACTTATTTCTGCCGAAGGCATGTTGGAAAAGACAATGTCGTCTTTTGCATCCACTAATTTCTTGAATATTATGCTGTCATCGGCAGTAGGATGGAAAACGTTTTTCAAATCCGGGTTGACATACGTCTTTTGAACATATCCTAACTTACAAACGATATCCAACGATTCCTTGGGAACGAAGTTTTGCAACGATGCACCCAATTTGAAAGAATTGACTAATACTGGTGTTCCTTGGGCACTCATAACAAAGTCACTGTTATCCAAAACATCATCCAACTCGGAGCTAGAAGTAGATTCACGCAAGAGAGACTGTTCCATTTTCTCGTAAGCAGCTTCCAAATCAGCCTTTGCACGATTTAAATCTTGTTCACTGGTATGACTGAACCAAATGGCCTGGCCATCGGGGCATACACCAGAACCACCGTTTTGAATAATTACTTGTACGGAATTTTCATTGTGAGTAGGCAACGATTGGGGTGGGAATACGACTATTGCAGACGATTCTTGATCGGACATCCATTCCTTGCAATCTCTTCTGACAACCGTTATCAATCTGGTGATACTGTATGACTTCAAGTTCTCTGTTACCTCAGCATAACCGGATTGTAAGAATTTGGGGATTTGCGTAGGAGATATCACCAACTTTTCATTGATTTTCACATGACTGCCATCGTTGAAACGAGCTATCTTGGAATGGGGGTCGTAGTCGGTCAAGGATGTATCTAACTTATAAGTTGTACCAGCAACTGCAGCACTACGACAAAATCCTTGCGAAAGTTCACCTGGACCACCATATTTCGACACCATTACAGGGAAGTTCCCATATGTATCGAAAGAAACCAAAAACCGTTTGATTTTAGCCAACGCAATTGGAGTGGTAGTATCATCGGCAATACATAAACCGATAGAAAAAACCAATTCGTTTACTTGAGGCAACTCCAAATTGAACTGTTTTATCAAAAACTCTTTGATCGGAGTCTTTGCATTATCATGAATGATTTTTTTCTTGATAGGATCGGAATTGTCCTGTAAAATGAACTTCAAAAATTTCATCAAATATCTCTTGGTGATCAATGATAACGATTTGTCGGTGAAGATGTCTTCTTTGGTTGTGGAATTTGAGATTCTTTTGTTGAAATCGTCGTTTTCAAATACATGGAAGTTACTTAAACTTTGGAATTCCAAGTACTTGTAGACTCTGGATTTAATTAAAAGTGCCAACAAATCTGACTTGCAAAACATGATTTTTGGTGTGAGATCGATCCCATAGTCTTTGCTATTGAACTTGTTGGTATTCTTGCCTCCAGGAACATATATTTGAGCATCTTGGAAATGTTGAATCTTCCCCAGGTTAACTTCCATTACCCATTTTTTTAATTGTTCAATAGTTAAGGTCGACGAGGAGTCACCGTAATAATTCTTGTTATCGATATGTAAAACCTCAACACCCTGCCACGATAAAGATGCTGCCAAAATACTTTCAACTAAACCAGTACCCATAATAAGTACGTCACATTGGTCTATTTTCAAGCTATGATCTTGGGGCTTCTCTAATCCTGCTAAATGAGGGATAACTGGTGGAGTGTAGGAGACACTGGGTCTTCTTTCAGCCATAGACTTACGTCTTTCTGTTCTGTGATTAAATGGGGCCATGATATGATTAATGGATTAGTTGGTATTATGACTGGTGGATTAGTGAGTAGTAATAGTTCTTGGAATAGTTTTTGATATAGTTATTGATAAGTCTTGTTATACCGACAAAGTATTTCTTGTAGAGGCGAGAATTCTTGATATTGAGTCTACTCTTGATTGTAAAAGTTGGTTTCTAGATATAATATTGGAGCTTAGTATACCGTCGGATTATATCAGTTGTCTGTTATTAAGATGAGTTTTTAATACTGTCGATCTTAGTCTGATGTCTGGATTTCTTAATGGAACAACTTAATATCACTCAACAAGTTTTGAATGACTTCACAATAGTTAATAGTACGGGTATATATATCGGAACCGCCGCTTTAGAGATCAATTAGACCGAGTAAGTTACTAGTAAAGATCTTGTGTAATTCAATAGGAGGTTGTTTCTGGAAAGATAGTTTTGTTGACTTGGAAAGGTTTTTCTTGAAGTTCAAATCTTAATTTTTCCGGAACTCGTTTTGACCGGAACTCTTCTGAGATATGCGTTTATGGATGTTAGAGGAAAAGAGAAGAACTTGAAGTATTTTATGTGTTTGATGTATTTCAAGTATTTGAAGCATTTCAAGTATCCAGTATGATAACTATATTCATGGATATATCATGACAGTTGAGTAGAGCTTGTCACTCCATTTTGTTGGGGTTCTAGGTTCTACTCTCTTACCTACTGAGACCGGAATTTTCTCAGGGTCGTATCTAGAATCGACTGTTTTACCCCGTAAATTGAAGCAACGAGGTGATATTATAAGATAGTGTCTCAAAAGTACGCTCGGAATTATCGGTTGTGCATGTAAAATATTTTACGGTGAAAATTTTTACTCCTAGTATGGCCAGGGTGCTGGCTCGGTGTAAAACACAAAACCCATCGGGGCCACGGATTTGCCACTTTCTAAAGACTCCCACATAGACACATGGAATTCCGGAACAACATAACATCTGCTAGTTTTGTTAGGGCCCGCTTGCAACGACTTTAATTGTTTGCTTATGTCAGGGTGAAAATTTTTTGTCGTGTCATGCAAAGGGGAAAGTGTCTGCATAAATTAATGTCGCGACATTGAAACGTATCTTATCGAACGTAGTGAAGATTCCTAGTCACTAAGAAGCGTAGAGACTTGGTGACAATCTCGTGAACATTCCAATCACTAAGATTCGCAGTGACGATCTCTTTAATATCTATTGAGGATTTCTGAAGAGTTCCACTAGCGATCCCTTGAAATTCTTGTAAAGATTTCTAGTCACAAGTATTTGGCCGCAGTCGAGTATTTAATTGATAGTCACTACTTATGGTGAGACATGTTAAAATTTAATACCCAGTGGTGTTATAACATTCTCACAGACTCTGTATATCTTAAGGTGTAGTTAAATCTTCTGAGATCATTAAGAGCTATTCTTTGGAGACTCTATACGTTTAATTAATAATTATAGAGTATTTTAGAAATTTCTCAATTTGTTATATTTTGCAGCCAATTTTAAAGGAAATACACCTGAAAGCAACTAATTGCAAAACCAAAGATTGATTTTAAGTGATAGTGCGACAAATAGGCCATATCTACTATTGTAATCTAGAATACTTCTTCATAGAGATTCTCATTCTCACGATAGGCTCATTAACATCTATATTAATCCTAATACTAACTAGTTAAATCGTATTTATATATACCATTTCTTCACATATAATCGTCAGTATACTTTATTACTATATAAACTACTTCCATGCTATCCTGAACTTATTAATATTCTTTCTATAACTTTCTAATATCTCTTTATCTCTCTTTTAACTTTTGCAATACTGACTTCATTAATCTTGGTCGTGTATTATCAAAATTTCAAAAACTATTGATACGACTATTCTTCTCCAGATAACTCTTCTCCATATGTCGAATAGTTATAGTGGAGAGAAACCAAAAGGTTCACTCTTGTTAGCATGGCAGGTTAAAGACAAGCACTGTCTCGTTATTGGGTCCGGTGAAGTTGCTTTAAGTAGAATACTCCATCTCATACGAGCAAATGCCAAAATCACCGTCATTACAGGCTCCAGTAAAGAGATTCATCCTGAAATTACAAAACTTAATGGTGAAGGAAGTATCCATAGGCTTCTAGAACGTGATTATTTATCGTCAGACTTAACGATTTACGAAAACATCCATAATTCCGTCGCTGACTTTGAACTTATCGAGCCGTGTCATTATAACCAAATCGAACAACAAGTCAAGAATGAAATATTTGCAATTGTATGTTGCTGTGTAGACGACTATGAGCTTTCTACCAAGATCTATTACCAATGTAAGTTTCTTCGTTTACCTGTGAATATTGCAGACAAACCACCGCTCTGTGACTTTTACTTTGGAAGTATGTTCAACCAAGATAACTTGCAGATTATGATATCCACCAATGGAAAATCGCCGAGGTTATCGAAACTTATAAAGGACAATATAGCCAAGGAGTTCGAGGGTATCGATATGAACCATGCTGTGGAAAATTTGGGTCTTATTCGTTCTAGACTTCGTGAGTTGATTTTGGTGGATGACGATTTGATCACTATAGATACGAGGATGAATTGGATCAAGACCTTGACGGACTTCTTTTCTCTTAAACAATGGAGTGAGCTTGTCCTTGTTCCTCCAAGTTCTGCTCCTCCTTTTGATAACAGATATATGTATATTGATAAGATTATCAAGTACTTTCCAGAATACCCACCAAAAGACTTTGAAGAATTCAAAAAGGCCATTAACGAGTAAATGGTGGTAAAAGGTTGATGAAATATTATGTTAATTAGCTGATGTGAATATTTTATGAATCTGGGATTAACTTATAGAGAGAGGTGTGATTCTATAAAATCTGTATAATTGCATGCACTCTAAACAATCTATGGTGTCACGGTTCTTGATTATATAAGTACATTTTCTACATAAATTGAACGATACGAATCATCTATGCATCACAAATCATCTGTATATGAACATCTATGCATATGAATATCTATGCATATGAATATCTAGCATCATAAATCTTTGTGGTGGAATTCCTTTTCTCCACCACCACCAACATATTCACCAACAATATGACCGTCTCCTCTCAATTGATACTGATAACTCATCAAACCTTCTAATCCTACAGGTCCACGAGCGTGGATTTTGTTGGTACTGATTCCAACTTCGGTACCAAACCCATATCTGAAACCATCAGCGAATCTGGTTGAACAATTCCAGTATACACCAGCAGAATCAATTCCCTTCATGAAAACGTCAGCTCTTTCTTTATTTTCAGTCACGATACTTTCAGTATGCTTGGAAGAATGGATGTTGATATGTTTAATGGCGTCTTTAACAGATTCCACAAACTTGACAGAAATATCAAACGACAAATATTCCTTGTCAAACGAATCTTCGACGGTATCCTTTATATATTCTTGGTCAAGTGTGGTCAATTTGGATTTCACTTCTGGTGTAACGTGCACGGTGACTTTGGCATCGATCAAGGCTCCGATCATATAGATAATATCGTTGTCATCAATTTTGTCATTAAGTAATAATTGCTCAACAGCATTACATCCAGCAGGATAGTTTGTTTTGGAATCAACAATGACTCTCACAGCCTTGACTATGTCATAATCGTCGTCAACATAGATTGAACAAATACCATCGGCATGTCCCATAACCGGAATCTTGGTGTTGGCCTTGATGTTTCGTACCAATTCGTTGGATCCTCTTGGAATAACCAAATCAATGTATTTGTCTTGCAGCAATAAATCACCCACTTCCTCTCTAGACTGAATCAATTGGACTGCAGCTTCAGGGACTTTGGTCTCTTGTTGTAACGTCTTGTTGACGATATCACTCATTATCTTGAAAGTCTGATAAGATTCTTTACCACCCTTCAAAATGGCAGAGTTTCCAGATTTGATGGCCAAAGCAGTAATGTTGGCTATGACTTCTGGTCTGGATTCAAAAATGATCAATAAAACTCCGATCGGAGCACTAACTCTATACAAATTCAACCCTTCATCCAATTGTCTAGCTAAGGTGACTTTTCCAACAGGATCTTCCAACTTTGCGACGTCTAAAATTCCTTGCAACATGCTGTCGAATTTGCCACTATTGCTCAAATCTAATCTCTTAATCAACGATGACGACAAGTTGTTATCGGCAGCATTTTTCATATCTATCCGATTAGACTCCAAGATCAGATCTTTGTGGGCTCTCAAGGAATCATGGATTTTTTGTAAGGCAAACGACCTTTCTTCGTTTATTAAAGTCTTTAACACTGAAAATGCAGCATTGGCATCTTTAGCTATGGTTTCTGCTCCTGACATTTTCTACGGTGAGTTGCAAGAGTTAATTTCTTCATGACTCAATCTGAAAATTTATAAAATCTCCAATTCAATATACTGCATATAAACCAAACCAATCTGCCTGCATACAACAATATTCAGGCTGAGGATCCGGTCAGTAAAAAACATCGAATTCAATTGTTGATGTTACACGTACAAAGAGGCGACGCAAGTTACATAGTGAAATATAGCGATATTAAAGGCGCATATCGACACTAGCGACCCATATCCACATTCCAGTAAACGACTGCCAATTCTACCGGTGTATCCATAAATAATTGACGATACACGTCTCATAAATAGAACAGAATGTCGAATCCTTTCGCTGATAATCTTATAGATTTAGATGCGGAAGATCAACACAAAAAGTCACATCGTCCTAATAATAGCGTCCATGAAAATCCCTACAACGATATAAGTTTTGACCAGAATCGCCAGAATCCTTTTGACGACTTCGTTCTAACCGACGACGAATTTGACCACGACCACACAAATTCACCTAATGCATCATATAACAATTCCAGTCATAGGCAAGTGCCTTTATTGAGCACTTCCAATCCCATACCAAAACTGAAAACAGGACTTTTCGGAGCAAATTCAGACTACATCGACGTGAATAACAACGAATTGAAGGATACCAACGAGACCCTGTCCGATTTTGATATTAGAAAGATATTTCGTAAAGTCAAATCGAAATTGCCAGGGAGCAAGCATAAATATGTCGAACCAGTCAATAAAGAACCAAGACATGTACATATTATGAATCATTCTCAGAATTCATCATTTGGTTATTTTGGCAACTACATCTCAACCACAAAATACAACTTTGCAACGTTTCTACCAAAGTTCCTTTTTGAACAATTCAGTAAATATGCCAATTTGTTCTTTCTTTTTACTTCCATTATACAACAGGTTCCTCATGTTTCACCTACGAACAGGTATACTACCATTGGGACGTTGTCAGTTGTTTTATTGGTTTCCGCGATCAAGGAAATCATGGAAGATTTGAAGAGAGCAAATGCTGATCAAGAATTGAATAATACAAAAGTGTTAGTATTGGATGTCAACACTAGTACTTTCGTTTTAAAAAAATGGATTCAAGTCCAGGTTGGAGATGTGGTGCGAGTGAACAACGAGGAACCATTCCCAGCCGACTTGTTATTATTGAGTTCGTCTGAACCTGAAGGTTTATGCTACATTGAAACTGCAAATTTGGATGGTGAAACTAATTTGAAGATAAAACAAGCAAAACCAGAAACTGCATATATGGTAAACCCTACAGACTTGGTAGCAGACTTATCAAGATCCAGCATTCTTTCGGAACAACCAAATTCTTCTTTATATACCTATGAAGGTAATTTAAAGAATTTCGGTTCCAATGGTGATCTTCCTTTGACACCTGAACAATTGCTTCTCAGAGGTGCTACTTTAAGAAATACAGCTTGGATACACGGTGTAGTCGTATTCACAGGTCATGAGACCAAATTGATGCGTAATGCCACTGCTACTCCTATCAAAAGAACAGATGTTGAAAGAATTATCAATCTTCAAATCATTGCCTTATTTTCCATTTTGATTACCCTTTCAATTGTCTCCTCCATGGGTAATGTTATCAAAGTCCAGGTTGATAGCCGTTCTTTGGGATATTTGTACTTGGAAGGAACTAGCAAGGTTAGTCTATTCTTTTTGGATTTGTTAACTTATTGGATTTTGTTTTCAAATTTGGTACCAATTTCTTTATTCGTCACCGTGGAAATTATTAAATACTACCAAGCATACATGATTGGTAGTGATCTTGATATGTATTATGCTGAAACAGATACACCTACTGGTGTTAGGACATCTTCTTTAGTGGAAGAGTTGGGCCAAATTGATTATATCTTCACTGACAAGACCGGTACTTTAACCAGAAATATCATGGAATATAAATGCTGTTCTATTGGTGGTAGATGCTACATAGAAGACATTCCTGAAGACGGTCACATACAAGTAGTTGATGGTGTTGAAATGGGTTTTCACACCTTCGAAGAGTTGCGTGCAGATTTAAGGGACACCACACTGCAGCAATCGGCAATCATCAATGAATTTTTTACCTTGTTGAGTACATGCCACACAGTTATTCCCGAAGTTAACGAGCGTACTGGTGAAGTGAAGTTTCAAGCGGCTTCTCCTGATGAAGGTGCACTTGTGCAAGGTGCTGCGGATTTGGGATATAAATTCATCATCCGTAGACCCAAGGGTGTCACCATTGAAAACACAGACACCGGCATCAAATCTGAATATGAATTATTGAATATCTGTGAATTCAATTCGACTAGAAAAAGAATGTCGTCAATTTTCAGATGTCCAGATGGAATTATTAGACTTTTCTGTAAGGGTGCTGATAACGTTATTTTGGAACGTTTATCGCAAGATGAACCTCAACCGTTTGTTGACTCAACTTTACGTCATTTAGAAGAATTCGCAGCCGATGGTTTAAGAACTTTGTGTATTTCTTCAAGAATTGTGAGTGACGAAGAATACGCAGCATGGTCTGTAAAGTATCACGAGGCGTCACTTTCTTTGAACGATAGAAGTGAGAGACTTGATGAAGTTGCTGAAGAGATCGAAACCGGCTTATTTTTATTGGGAGCAACTGCTATTGAAGATAAATTGCAAGATGGTGTCCCTGAAACAATTCATACATTGCAAGACGCTGGTATTAAAGTGTGGGTCTTAACCGGTGATAGACAAGAAACTGCCATTAATATCGGTATGTCGTGTAAATTGTTAAGTGAAGATATGAACTTATTAATCATCAATGAAGAAACCAAAAACGATACCAGATTGAATTTGGAAGAGAAATTAGCAGCTATCCATGAACATCAAGTTGATGGCGAGGACGGTACGTTGGATTCTTCTTTGGCATTAATCATCGATGGACACTCATTATCATTCGCATTGGAACCAGAACTCGAGGACATGTTTATCCAACTTGGGACCCGTTGTAAAGCAGTAATCTGTTGTCGTGTTTCGCCATTACAAAAAGCATTGGTTGTTAAAATGGTTAAGCGTAAGAAGAAAAATTCCTTATTATTGGCCATCGGAGATGGTGCTAATGACGTGTCAATGATCCAAGCTGCACATGTTGGTGTTGGTATCAGTGGAATGGAAGGTATGCAAGCAGCAAGAAGTGCCGATATTTCTATTGGACAATTCAAGTTTTTAAGAAAATTACTTTTGGTACATGGAGCCTGGGCTTACCAGCGTATTTCCAACGCCATTTTGTATTCATTTTACAAGAATATCACTTTATACATGACTCAGTTTTGGTTTGTATTTGCAAACTGTTTCTCAGGTCAATCTATTGGAGAGTCGTGGACATTAACATTTTACAATGTGTTATTTACAGTCTTTCCTCCATTTGTGTTGGGTGTTTTTGATCAATTTGTTAGTGCAAGATTGTTGGATCGCTATCCACAATTGTATCAATTGGGACAGCAAAGGAAGTTTTTCAACATGACTATCTTCTGGAGTTGGATCATCAATGGGTTCTATCATTCAGCCATAATTTTTGTTTGTTCTTTCTTCATTTATATTCATGGAGATACTTTGAGCAGTGGGTTGAATTCAAACATTTGGTCATGGGGTGTTGCTGTTTATACAACTTGTACATTAACAGCTTTGGGGAAGGCAGCATTGATAGTCACAATGTGGACCAAATTCACAGTCATTGCTATACCCGGTTCGTTTCTTTTGTGGTTATGTTGGTTCCCAGTATATGCCACCGTTGCTCCACTAATTAATGTTTCAAAAGAATACATTGGAGTTTTGAAAGCCACGTATCCAAGTTTGACATTCTGGAGCATGATCTTTGCGGTGTCTATTTTATGTCTTTTACGTGATTTTGCATGGAAGTTCTTCAAAAGAAGTTACAGTCCCGAAAGTTATCATTATGTTCAAGAAATTCAAAAGTATAACATCCAGGATCATCGTCCAAGAATGGAACTCTTCCAAAGAGCCATTAGAAAAGTCAGACAAGTCCAAAGAATCAAGAAACAAAGAGGTTTTGCATTTTCACAAGTGGATAATATGGATCAAGAAAAAATCGTTAGATTATATGATACTACGAAGAAGAGAGGAGCATTTGGAGAGTTATCAGAGAGCAATTAGAATAGTGAGGTTTATGATAATTAGCTGAGTGAGGTTCATGATAATCATCAGACAAAGGTTCCTGAAAATTATCAGGCTAAGACTTCATAACACTCAGCATATTAAGGTTAATGATACTCTCTCTACACGACTCTCTACACGAATTTCAGAGAGTGATTAGGAAATATACAATAAACACAATTGGCTAGAACGATCAATACTTATATTTATTCAGCCAATAGGGCCCATCATGACTTTAATGGTCCTAAATGACATTTCTAGGCCTTCACCCTCAAGAATCACCTAAATCAATCCTTTTAATACATATATAGAATTATAATCATACAGACTCTAAGAATATTGGTTGGCGCACGCGTTGTCCATCGAATACCAAAAAATTTGAATCTTAGTCACCAAATAGATTCTGAATCATCAGGGATGAGTGAAGACAAAAAATCAGATATTGCTGCTACTACAGTTGCAGCGGTAGAACCCGTAGCACCCGTTAATCCAGCAGCAGCAGCCACTGCTTCCCCAGCCAGCCCAGCTCTGACCGCTCTCTCCAACAAAGAGCTCAAGGAACTCAAAAAGAAAGAAAAGGCAGCCAAAAGAGCAGCCCAAAAAGAAGCAATTGGTATCACCGCCGAACAACAAGAAAAGATCACACAACAAAAGATCGACAAGAAACAACAAATCGCCACCAATACCAATTTGAAAAAACAATTGAACCAAACATTAATCAAAGATGTCGGAGCCAAAAAAATGATTCCGTCATTATTCAGTCATCTTGAAACGAGAGAACAGAGAAACGCTTCATCACCATCCATATCGCACATTGTCCATCCAGCAATCCTCTCGTTGACTCTCAAGTATTCAAACTTCAAAATCGTGGGTTCAATTCCAAGATTAAGAAACATGTTGGAAGTGTTTAAAATTGTAATTTTGGACTATAAAACACCGGAAAACACCACCTTGACTAGACATTTGACTGGTCATTTATCAAATCAAATCGAATACTTGAAAACTGCACGTCCATTATCGATTTCTATGGGAAATGCTATCAGATGGTTGAAACAAGAAATCTCTCATATATCAATCGATACAACGGAGCAGAAGGCCAAAGAAGTTTTGTGTGAAAGAATCGATGATTTCATCAAAGAAAAGATCGACTTGTCTGACCAGTTAATAATTGAGAATGCTTCTAAACATATTACAGAAGGCTCCACCATTTTGACTTACGGACATTCTCACGTTTTGGAAGAATTATTCAAATACTGTGTTGTAAAACAGCACAAATCATTCAACTTAATTATTGTTGATTCTAGGCCACTTTTCGAGGGTAAGAAGTTGTTACAAAACTTAGTTAACACCAGCTACGATCCTGAAGAAACTGAAAATGGTACTGAGACTGAAACAGAAAATGAAACAGACTCTGAATTCGAATCAAATTCATTTAGAACCAGATCTCCAATCACTAAAGACAACCTAAAGATTCAATATGTATTGATAAATTCATTATCGAGCATTCTAGATGATGTTGATTGTGTGTTTTTAGGTGCCCACGCCATGTTATCTAATGGACGTTTGTTCTCCAGAGTAGGTACTGGATTAGTTGCCATGATGTGTCACACTAGAAACATCCCCGTCTTAACATGTTGTGAATCTATCAAATTCTCAGACAAAGTCCAATTGGATTCGGTTACAACCAACGAATTGGCAGACTGTGAAGACTTGATTCAAGACATAGATTCAAAGAAACCACCACAAAAGATGTCTTTTGCTTTAGAACAATTCATTAAACAATGTGAAGAGGAGAGTAAATCTTCAGACTCCAATAATAAATCAAAACAACCTCAAAAGGGAAAGAACCATAAGAAAGACGATGAACCACTTGAAGTCAGTAATGTTTCTCCTTTGGCTGACTGGAAAAACATACCAAACTTGAACATCTTGAACATCATGTATGACTTGACCCCTCCAGAGTTTATAAAGAAGGTTATAACTGAATTGGGTTCATTGCCTCCTTCTTCGGTTCCAGTGATTTTGAGAGAATATAAGAATACATAGCAATATTAATAGAAGTCATAGCTATTGGCCAAGATAGTGATTAAGATTGAATGATAGTCTGTAGTAGATCTAAGAACTGTGAGGAGTCTTTTGAGTAGCTGTAAGATCTATATAATCGTTGAAGCTGTGTGATCCTTTTACTAATAAGAACTGAATCTATATCTTTTGTGTCGCGACATTACTCTAATTTTGCGACTTAGTGATTTAAAGATTGAATTGATTGTCTGTAGTAGATCTAATAACTATGAGTATTGACTTGTGAATCTTCTCTTTTCAGAGTTTGTGTCGTCTTGAAGGAAATCGTCGAGTTATTAGGAGAGGCCTATAGTATTTTCTGAGTATTCACTCATTGATCTGATCGTTCTCTCATAAATCAGAATGTTAATTTGTTAATTCATTAATTCGTTAATTTGTTAATTCATTAATTCGTTAATTTGTTAATTCGTTAATTTGTTAATATGTTCATTCGTTAATTTGTTCATTTGTTCATTCGATCATTGGATCATTCGTCCATTCGATCATTCGTTACCTCATTCGTTACCTCATTCACTATATTTTGTGTCGCGACATTATCCAACTTTTGCGACTCTCACTGTCCACCTTCGTTAAATCTATATTTGCCACCACTTCAATTCAATACCTCCAAACATTCCATTCTTCACTATCAACATCAATTGAGTTATTATGAGTGATGCGGAATTGGCTCTAGTCAACAAAGTCGAGCTTCGAATTGCTTTAGCTGGAGATGATAAACAGTTTGAAGCTGCGTTGAAATTATACTTAACACCTGTGTTATTGAAACTTTCTAGCCCTCATGCTGAAGTAAGGAAAGCAGTGTTGAAAATCATTCAACATCTTATTCCGAGAATATCCGCTGCAAGAGAAATCAAACTTCCAGTGGAATCGTTGTTGGAACAAGTGAAAGATCCAAAAGTACCAACCAATTCAGATCCTGCCTCTGTCAGATTATATTCGTTGTTGTTCATTTCTAGATCAATAGACAGATTATCAGACGAAGAAAAGCGTCTTTTAGTACCCAAAGTAATTGAAAATATCAGTACATATCCCAGCAATGTTTCTGCTAGATTGTTCAATGTCTTATGTAAGTTGTTGGAATCTTGGAAATCTCCAGAGAGAGATTCAGTTGCATATAATAACATGAATGAATTTTTGGTGTTTACTGCTCATCCAGACGATGAGACGTACCTTTGTTCAAAATTCGCCAAGTTCCTCTTGTTGCAGGCAAACGGTGGACCTCCGGTACAGTCTCCCGGGTTGAGTGTGAATGATTGTGCGTACTTTACGCAAGAAGCAGGTGTGAGTTATAAGACTCCTAAAGAGATATTTGAGGTAAAAGTGAATATTCTTAGATTCTTGAAAGCAGGGTTTAAGGATACGAATTTGGCAATTCCATTATTGATAGCCTCTGTGGATTCATCTTCTTCTATAAGAGACCCTTCCGAGATTTTGTTTAGGAAGTTAAAGGTGGATATTGATAGCGAGGAATATATAAATAAGTTGGTTGGCTTGTTTATAGGATCCAACGAAACTCCACTGGTTAATACGGCACTTCAAGATCGAATTATGCAAATTTTTATGAAAAGTAAAGTCGCTGCTGCACACCTGGAAATTTCCCACATATCAAGCGTTGGGTTAGAGTCTGACTATACAAGATTGAAGCAGAATACAGTACATTTCATTAAATGGGTCAGTAGTCAAAATGAAGTTATGAAGGTGTCTCAAAACAAAGCATTGTTAGAATTCAATATTTCAATGACTGGCCAACTTAGAAATAATCTCTTGAGTGAAGGATGGCCTAAAATGGATATTTCGAGTCTGACAAACTATTCGGCAAGTTTAAATCAAAGGATCCTTCAATATGAAGCACTTGGAAATATTCTTCGGACTAATCCTGACTTATTCTTAAATGATTTATCCTTTATTGAATTCTTGTTCGAGTCTCTAGAAGGCGAAATCCCCGATTTAAGATCTACTATTCAAGATTCTCTTTCTAGTTTAACCGTTCATTTGCCGCAGTTGTCCAAGGAGTCCAAAATAAGACTCAAAGAATTGACTAGAAGGTTCTTGGTACGTCACGACCACTCAAAAGAAAATTTGCATTCATGCCGTTATGTGTCTATTAAGTTTATCAATTGTGCATATCCTTTTGAAGATCCAGAAGCAAGGTATTTATGTCTTCTCGGTACTGCTAAGGAAAACAGAGCTGATACTATCGAGGAAGCTATTAGAGGGTTACATCCTCATTGGTTTAACATCTTACAATCTTCCAACACCCTCGAGTTCAAATCAACTGGTGATTTACTAGGTGAAAATTCCGAGGTGTCGTTTCCATCGTTCCAAAGTTTCGTGATTCTCTTGAATTCTGAAATTAAATCTCTCAAAGACGTGGCAGACGCCACGATATTTCACGCCCTTTCAAAGTCGATGCAATTTGCATTGCAAATACTTGTTATGCAGGCTGTCAGAGGTAAAAACACCGTTGTAGTGGCAGATGAAGATTGGTCTATTAGATTGGAAAAGGCTCTAGAAGTCGATTCTACTGTTCAGAATTTCTTGAAAGAAGAAATCGTCTCAGTCGCTACTGTGGACGTTGATATGAATGTTCCCAACTCGGAATTTAATTCGTTTATGCAATTTTTAATGATCATTTATGAAACACTTATTGGTACTACCTCTTCGGTAGTTAAGATTCCATCTGATATCACATACTTCAACACCTTCACCATGCTTGTGTCCTTATCTCCTCCTGAAATCGTTGGTAACTTACAACCCACAATTGAAGGCTTATTCGGATTATTAGACGGGAAAGTCTTGAACGACATATCATTAGCAAAGATTTCCCAGGCATTTGGTATTATTTCAACGCACAGTGTAATGGATGATAATTCAGTTCTCGCATTGTTGGAAAAATTGTCACCACAAAATGTCGCCTCTTACCTCTTGCCAGGAAGATTACTAGTGACGAGTTATGTCATTTCGAGATTATCATTAAGACAAAGAATCGGAATATTACCAACAGAATTTCTCGTCAATTATTGCGAACTCTTGTTGAAACATATAACCGACCCTTCCTTGTATTCAATTGTTCTTGAATGTATTTCACAGTTGTCAATTTTTGGAGTATTGGGACCAACCATTAATCATTCATTGAGACCACAACTCGAATCTTTTATGGAAGCGATCAAACCAAAAGTAAAAAAGTGTGACGAGAAATCTGTTTTGACATTTGCTTTCTTAACCCTTGCATTGGAGAACAAAGTGGTGGATGTAAACGGCGATGGGATATCTGCGAATGAAATCCTTGTTTATGAAACACATATTTCAAAGCAAATTGAATTCACATTCTCTAGTGGTGAAGCATTTCTGGTTATAACTGGAGGTTGGCAATCTAAATATCTTGCGAGGCATCTTGATATTCAGGGTGAATCAGTTGCGTATATTCCTGAAGATATATCAAGATTAGAGCCAATTTTAAATTTGATCCTTAAATCTTGTGCAAATACCAAACCTTCATTAAGAAAATCAGGATGTATTTGGTTGTTATCATTAATTCAATACTGTGGACATTTGAAACTTATCAAAGATAGAGCTCCAGAAATTCATGTTTCTTTTATGAGATTCTTAGCAGATAGGGATGAATTGGTTCAAGAATCTGCCTCTAGAGGATTGAGTTTAGTATACGAATTAGGAGACCATGATTTGAAAGATACTTTAGTACGAGGCTTATTGAAATCATTTACGGATTCTAATTCAGCTGCAAAACTTACTGCTGGATCCATTGAAAATGATACTGAATTATTTGAACCGGATTTATTAAAGACCAACGATGGATCTGTTTCAACATATAAAGATGTCTTGAGTTTGGCATCTGAAGTTGGAGATTCTAGTTTAGTCTACAAATTCATGTCGTTGGCCAAGTCGTCTGCTTTATGGTCATCAAGAAAAGGTATTGCTTTTGGATTAGGATCAATTTTGTCAAAATCATCTTTGGATGAATTATTATCAACCAACAAGAGTTTGGCAAATAGATTGATTCCAAAATTATTTAGATACAAATATGATCCAACCACTTCAGTGCATACTTCGATGAACGAAATTTGGAATGCATTGGTCAAGGATACTTCGAAAACTGTCAATGACAACTTCACTATTATTCTTGAAGAATTATTGAAAAGTATGGGAAATAAAGAATGGAGAGTTAGACAAGCAAGTACTGCGGGTTTGAATGATTTACTTCAAATTGTTCCCTTGGAAACATATGAAAATAGAATGGAAGAAATCTGGAATATGAGTTTCAGAGTAATGGATGATATCAAAGAAAGTGTACGTAAGGAAGGTACTAAGCTCACGAAATCATTAGCCACGACCTTAACAAAGACCATTGATATCAAGGCAGGAGGTTCTAAAGCAAAGGCTACTCAAGTACTTGATAATTTGATCCCATTCTTGTTGGGAAATAAAGGGTTATTAAGTGACTCTGAGGACGTTAAGAATTTTGCTCTCGAAACAATTTTGAAATTATGTAAAGTTGGTGGAGAAGCAATTAAACAATTCGTGCCAAAGTTGATTGACAAGTTTATTAACCTCATGTCAACTTTGGAACCAGAAGTCATCAATTATTTGATTTTGAATGCTGATAAATACAACATCAAGAACAATGATATTGACGCGAAGAGACTTCAAAGTCTAGGACAATCACCAATGATGGATGCAATTGAAAAATTGATGAATTTACTAGATGACTCAATCATGGATGAATTTATAACCAAGTTAGAGTCGTCCATTAAAAGATCAATTGGGCTACCTTCGAAAGTCTGTGGATCGAGAGTTTTAGTACTTTTGATCACCAAACATTTTGAATTAGCAAAGCCTTATGGAGATAAATTATTAAGGATTTCTATCCAACAATTCAATGATAAAAATGATACGATTGCGTCTTCGTATGCAACGGCAGCAGGATATCTATGTAGGATATCATCCATTCCATCCATCATCAATTATTCTATGCATATTAACAAATTTTACTTTGAAAGTGAAGATGACAGAAGTCGAGAGATCTCGTCAATTGCAAGTGAATGTGTTTCGAAGTATTCTGGCGATAAATTTGAAATGGTTGCAAGTGCTTTTTTGCCGTTGGCATTTATTGGGAAATATGATTCAAACAAAATTGTGAAAGCAAATTTTGAAAGAGAATGGATCGAGAATACCAGTGGTAACAATACTTCGATCAAGTTGTATCTAAATGAAATTCTTGAATTCTTTAGAAAGTATATTAATTCCAACAAGTTTGAAGTTAGAAAGATATTGGGAAAATCTATCTCCAACATCTCTAATTTGATAGATAATTTAAATCATCTTTCGCCTGAATTGATCAAGGAAATTATCGAAATGTTGATAGAATCAAACAAAGGAAAATCCTGGGAAGGAAAAGAATTGTTGCTTGAATCATTAGTTTCCTTCTCTATCAAAGCAAAGGAATATCTTGATCAAGATCCAGACCTCCAAGACAGAATTGACAGAGTTGTAATCGTTGAAGCAAAAAGACGCAACAAGGAATACCAAAAGCATGCTGTAAAGTATTTGGGGCTCTATTTAAATAAATTTCCAAACTCTGACCTTGTTGAGGTTTCTATGGAAGTTATGAATCTTGTACTCTCAGATAAATATTATAAAATTGACGAGGACGATGATTCTGATGATTCTGACGACGAAGATAAAATGGAAATAGATCTCAAATCAAAGGTCAACGCGAAGTTGAATGTTGAGTTGGAGGACAAACGGTTGACATTTATCAAAAACTTGACAGACTCGTTTTATGTTGAAGGCTCCGAGTATAACCATGAGTTTTTGAAATTTATCTTGAACAAATTGTATCAAGTTTTCCATTCAAAATTGATCGAAAACACCTGGAGATCAAAATTGGCCATTTGCGAACACATCAATCTGTTAGTGAATAATCACTTGAAAGATAAGCACATTGACGAAGAGGAAGTAAACTTGATTTTCAAAAATTGGCAACAGTTGAAGGACAGATGTTTGAATTTAGATAACATTGAAAATGTCAGAATTCAATTTATAAGATTATCTAACACTTTAATCGTTTTATTCAATTCACTTAACGAAGTTGATAAGAGCAAAGTATTGTATTCAGCTTTGCAAGAATATGAAAAGTTGGAACTGTCAAGTGTGGTTAAAATGGAGCTTTCAAAAGTTGAAATTTAAGACTGCATTATAAGGTCGAATTTAAAAAGATGCACTTGTTAGCGCTACGATCCGGCCTTCAATTCCTTACGCTAGTAGTCTATCATTTGACATCTTCTTGTTCATAATAGTTGTTTTACGTTTTGTTTGTATTCTGCATTAACTATATCATATTTTAATTAAAATTGGTTTACTTTCTCACTTCTCATGTTTGATAGAGATCAAGCATAGCTTCGTAGTCAGGAGTAGACGTTGTTGAGGAAGAATAAACTGCTTGGTTCGGGTTCGGAAGTTGGGATTGCAGCCAATGCAACAGAAGCATGCAATATGCACACCCAACCTGCACAATGATGCACAATTGATGTTTCCCAAACTGTAAAAAAATACATAGAAGAAACTCCAAGACAAACAGACAAATTAGAGTACTTCAAATAACGGCTTCTTCATATTCGGTAAGTACTTCCTAAAGCTACTAATTTGATTACTGTGCGCGATGTGATGAAAGACCTTAAAGCAATTTTATTCCAGTTATACACTTATATAATTTCTTTCGAGACTTAGCAACAAACTTAGTTTCCACCTCTCAATCTTAAGACTAAATGGAGAGTAGATTCCTTTTGAATGTTGTAGTCAGATAAAGTTCTTCCGTCTTCTAATTGCTTACCAGCGAAGATTAATCTTTGTTGATCAGGTGGAATACCTTCCTTGTCTTGGATTTTAGATTTAACGTTGTCGATAGTGTCGGAAGATTCAACTTCTAAAGTAATAGTCTTACCGGTTAAAGTTTTAACGAAAATTTGCATACCACCTCTCAATCTTAAGACTAAATGGAGAGTCGATTCCTTTTGGATGTTATAGTCGGATAAAGTTCTTCCATCTTCTAATTGTTTACCAGCGAAGATTAATCTTTGTTGGTCAGGTGGAATACCTTCCTTGTCTTGGATTTTTGACTTAACATTGTCAATGGTGTCAGAAGATTCAACTTCTAAAGTAATAGTCTTACCGGTTAAAGTCTTAACGAAGATTTGCATACCACCTCTCAATCTTAAGACTAAATGGAGAGTCGATTCCTTTTGGATGTTGTAGTCAGATAAAGTTCTTCCGTCTTCTAATTGCTTACCAGCGAAGATTAATCTTTGTTGATCAGGTGGAATACCTTCCTTGTCTTGGATTTTAGATTTAACGTTGTCGATAGTGTCGGAAGATTCAACTTCTAAAGTAATAGTCTTACCAGTCAAGGTCTTAACGAAAATTTGCATACCACCTCTCAATCTCAAAACCAAATGGAGAGTTGATTCCTTTTGAATGTTATAGTCGGATAAAGTTCTTCCATCTTCTAATTGCTTACCAGCGAAGATTAATCTTTGTTGGTCAGGTGGAATACCTTCCTTGTCTTGGATTTTTGACTTAACATTGTCAATGGTGTCAGAAGATTCAACTTCTAAAGTAATGGTCTTACCGGTTAAAGTCTTAACGAAGATTTGCATACCACCTCTCAATCTTAAGACTAAATGGAGAGTCGATTCCTTTTGGATGTTGTAGTCAGATAAAGATCTTCCATCTTCTAATTGCTTACCAGCAAAGATTAATCTTTGTTGGTCAGGTGGAATACCTTCCTTGTCTTGAATTTTTGACTTAACATTGTCAATGGTGTCGGAAGATTCAACTTCCAAGGTAATAGTCTTACCGGTCAATGTTTTAACGAAGATTTGCATTTTATGTATCTAGTATTAGTTTACAATGAAGAAAACAGTTTCTACAATTGGGTGGCAACTTTTGCTCTTTTATACTGGCAGAACCCCCTATTTGTGTCCCCCGCGTCATTTCTTTTTATGATAAGACATTTTAAAAAGAAATTAATAAATTTTCCTGCATTAGGTAATGGTTCCAAAAAGAAATTCGCACGAGGTATATACTCACGAAAGACTCTGGAACCATCACGAACTTATATTGTTATAAAACGGATTGTTCACGAATTTTAAAGGGGTAGGAGGGTTAGTTGGAATTGTACAACCTAGTGTAGTGGCCGGAGATTTTATTTGGTGTTTCCAGGTATAATTTGATGCAATTGATGAAGAATCTTCTTCCTTTAAGGTTGTCAAGTTGGTTGCGGTATTTGAAGGTGGTGACGGTGGTGACGAAGATGACGAAGATGAATTGTCATTACCAATAGATTTCAGGCGGGATACGTTTCCATTAATAGAATAGTTTAAGCTTCCAGTCGTTCTACGACGGGATAAATCGCGTTGCCACGCATCAATCCTCTGCGATCCCATACTTTGGCTATCGATACTCCCTGTTCTTCCGAAACATCGCTTCCTTTTCGAAAACCATCAAAACTTCCTCTTCCAGAACCATCGAAACTTCCTCTTGCTCTCGTATAGTCACTTAAGGTTGCAGATGGTCTGGCCGGGCTTAAATCCGACCTTAGGCAATGAAGATTTATTCTGAATTCTTTAAGATCTTTTGGCGATTCACATAAGGTGATAATTTTGCTTACTTTGAATTTTAGACTTTCACCATACCTCGAATGAATTTGCGCTGTGGACAATGGTCGTATATAGTACGAGTAGTTGTCAAGCATCCACGAGACGAAGTGTTGGCTACCGTTTTGAAGGAGGTACAACATTACTGTGATGATTTTTAGGAGGACAAGAGAAGTCTTCTCATCGATAACATTCTCATTGTGAAAGGATTCATGATATGATTTAGAGTCGCGAGCACTTTCTCGACCATGGCGATTGTTAGAGTGGTTGTTATGGTGATTATTAGAATGATGGTTCTCATCGCTTGGTCTCCTTTTACGTGGGGAGATGTTACCCTCAGTATGTTCTTTATTTTTGTCAGTACTTGACCTTCTTTGTTTCGAAGCATCTCCATGTTTCCTAGAGTTTCGGTGACTGTCTTGATCTTCATCATTTATAAATATATCGTTTTCACTGTTCTTTGAATGGTCCGAATTCCTTCTATGGTTATCTTGCTTTCCATTTGCATACTTTTGTAATTTCTTCTCAAAAACATCTGTGATTATGGCCAACTGCTTGTTTTGAAATGTTAATTCACTGAGCTCGATCAATTCATGATTATACGGTCCTAATTGTTGATTATTCGTTGCATTTTTGAGCTTGGACTCGGTGGAACTTGATATCCGTAGTAACGTATTAATAAACCCATGCATTGGCTGCAAATAAAAAAATTTAATTTTTAAATATTAACTGGTGGGGTACAAAGATATATATATAGTTAGATATTACTTGACCGAGATAACCGTTGGAATATATAGTCTTTGCATCATTTAGCGGTCTGGCCGGATAGATTGTCCTGCAGGGTTCCAAAAGGGACTCCTGTATATAACACGCGCATTGATGGATGCAAATTAACTAGTAGGGCCAGCTACGGCTGGTCACGTTAGCTGGGGATATAGAAATAGTATGCGGGGTCGATTGTCAGTGCTATTCAATGCTACTATCATATTAGTGGTTTGATAACAAGTCTGTAGTATAATCAATATGAAGAATCTGCGCTAATAAACCAGACCTTATAGTATTATCACGTTCTCTATTGTTTGCAGCCATGTACTGGTCTGGTTATTGTCAGTTTTTAGTGGCCAATATTTCACTCTCTAGTCACTCGCTTATTTAAAGATACCAACCCCGTTATTAGCTCTAGATTTCCACATTAGAGGAAGAAAATAATTACGAGATAAATTACTAATCCATCTGAAATTTACTCCAAGATCTCTAACCAATGATTATTAAGTCTAAGTAGAATTGACAGTCATGGATTTTAATCAACTATCGGCGTATTTGGATCTGATCTTCGTTTACGATAAGGTACTCTTTATCATCTCCAATGTCGATACATTTATATCTAGACAATATGAATTATAACTAGAAAAAGTACACGACACCACCCCTTAAGGATTTGATTAAATAAGTTCACTGCTTTACTAATACACGGTTTTCATGAGAAATCCATGTTTCTTTGAGGACCTGTTCAGCATCTTCTACTATAATGATTCTGGACCATCCAATGATTCTCGACCATCTCCATAAGATTCTCGACCAACTCTTAGTCTACTTATCTGCAGTACACGCGGGCATCATTCGGAGTCATGTAATTTGTTGACTCAATTTAACCATACGGATTATGTAATCCAGTTCATGGAGTCTATGGAGCGATGAGTACTGATGGCGGAGAAGCAACATATATATAGTAACAGGATCGTATTCTACGTAAGAATGTATCGTAAACTGCATAGTAACTCATCTATATTTATCATGAAAATAGCTATTCTTATTAAACTCTTAGGCACCGTATAACAAAAGACATATCATATTCTCTCTAATAATGTCTTCTAGTTATTGTCTTATTGTCTTGTAGTGGTTCGTTCTAATTATCGCTCCTATATATTTCTCCTATTTCTCGTCTCTTGTACTTGTCATTTTCTTGTCTACTACTCATCTTTTCTATTCTTTGAAATTTACCCAACATCTAATCACTTTTTTCTGTTCTGTTTTGTAGCTTCAACGAAGGATCCACATGGTACTAGATATCCTTCATATGTAGCATCGTATTCGATCGTGATACCATAATTAACCAGTCGTAGAAACTGACTTCATTAAATTGTTGTGGTGGAGTACATAAAATATCAAGCCTGGTTACATAAGCATGAAAATCTTCCCACCATTGATGGGAAGTGACCAGAAGACACTTAAAAAAATTTATTACTCCTAATAGTGTAAGGAAAGTATTACTACTGACTCTGTCAACACTGATCCAGCTATCACAAGTTCTCTTGTACATCGATAAACCCAATCTCTCCCTCTGAATTTCACTTGCATTTCCCGCCGGAACCTCCTATCATAAACATCCTTTTCTCGCCTTTATCCGGCAAGTCTTACACACCACTATCCAAATACTTGATTTACTTCCTTTATTTCGCATATACAAGCTGTTACAATGTTTTAGCCTGTCCTTCCTGTTGGCCATCCAATATCAATTTCCCTTATTTGAATTGACTCATAATAAGTAAGAGATAGATTGACTCATATTAAAAGAATTCATAGATCAAGATCATAGTCATTGATCGATAGATACCACTAAATAAGACCTTCACACACATAAGATCATCACATATCGTAAGATATTCACATACCATAAATAGATCAACAAATTAACTGATCACAACCGAACCAAGTCAAAGAACAAGGTCATAAATCCATATTCATATCAAGTTAAGACTGAGATATAACTGATAATCAAGAAGGTTATCTAGCAATATCTAAAAGTTCTAACAATCAAGAGTCACACGAACGTTATTTTCTATAACTTACTGCTGGTATCAGTCCTTTCCTCGTAGTCCACACATTTAATGACAGACACGCAATTGCTATCTTCACCCATCCCTTCATTTCCAGCATCTCCAATAGCTGAAGGGATCGATAATCTAACGATTAATGAAAAACCGTCAAGAAAAGACGAAAAACCTTCATTCAACTACGACCTAGATCTTTTTAATCTCACAAAGAAATACCTTGATACTAAGAATCGCCATGGCTTGGCCCTAATTGCGAGACAAAGAGGTATTCCGCCATTTCTTCGATTCAAAATCTGGCCTTTATTGTTGAAATACCACCCCTTCGTTTTAAACCCATTTATTCAACCAGACCATGACATATCCAATGACTACATAGAAAAAGAGAAGACCTCGACTGAATCAAATGAAAGTGAAATTAAAGATGTTGATTTCAAAGAGTCTAACTCTGTTAAAGTTGACGAAACTGAGTCTAAATCAAGGGCTAATTCAACATCAAAATCAAAATCTGACGATATTAAAGCTAAAATTAAAAAGGATTTAAGCAAATACATTCAAAGATTAAAATATTCTGCTAATATAGTTCCGTCGTCGCTTGAACTTGAGATATTTGAAATTTTGGAGAAATCTATATTAAAATTCTCTTTGAAATGGGGAAAGATCGTGAAATATGATCAGTCTCTTACATGGATTGCACTCAATTTAGCAGAATGGTTCCCGCCGTTACAAAATACTCCATGGGTTTTGGTTGGCAGAGACCACCAATCCATAAATAATCTGTTCATCACGAACTTCATGGACGATTATTCAAATTACATCGACAATATACCCCATTTGAAGGAGTATTTAGAAGAGTTGGTCCAAGAATCAACTCTCGTTAACATGTCGTTCCATGATGTGTATGAGCGTTTGGTCTTGGTACTTTTACATTCTCCAGAGGATAAGAGAAAGCGTTGCGACTCTGTATCTGATACTCAGTCACTTTCAAAGTACTCCAGTCCTAAGAAATTAAACAAGACAATTTTACCAATCTCAGGAGGCACTATAGAAGAACGAGTTTCGTTTTTCATCTATTGCTTAAGAAAAGTGTTACCCGAACTATCTGATTACTTTCACGAGGAACAAATTTTGAATAAATTTGGTTCGCATGACGATGAGTGGTTGATTTGGTGGTTAAACTATTGTGGATCGAAAGTTTGGTCGAAATATGATCGAGGCAGAATCTGGGACAAAATGTTGGGATGGAGGTTGAAAAACCCAAAGAAAGATATGGAATACTATGTTGAAAAGATGGATTTAATGAATTGTGAACAAAATCTATTAAGCAAGCTAGGGCCAGATATTTTCTGGTCACTAAGTAGCAATGATGATTTCGACAAGTCTCTGACTGAAGCCCCCGAATATTCAAGAAGAAATTCGTTTAAAGATTTGGTGAATGAATTGAATAGTGGTTTTGAATCCAAGGGTTTATCCAAGAGATCAACAAACATTTCCACCGATGGTTCGAGTAGTGCTTCAAAAAGCGGAGCACACTCTCCTTCTAGTGGAAAATTTTCATTCGAAGGCTTGAGTGAAACAGGAGGCATATCCACTTTTAATCCATCAGACGATGGAACACCTTCTACTATACCGATCAATATCCCATTTTCTAAGTTGGATTCACATATCGAACTTATTTTCATCTCGTTGGCATTCTTGAAATCAAAGGAAAACGTTCTTGTGGAATTGGATCAACATGAAATAAGACAATTCTTATCAAGACTTCCTTCCAAGTCATACAATTATAAACATCAACAGAAATCAAAGTGTGAGCCTACCTGCTCAAATGAGAACTCGGCCACCAGTTCTGTTTCTTCTTCTCCTACAACAACTGCTTCCCCTTTTTCCATGGACGCAATTTCTCCAACTTCTTCTACATTGCCTTCCTCTCAGCCAACATATAACAATATTGTTATATCCAATGACTCCACCCATAATCATAAAGTGAACTTCATGGATAACATTATAAATGAAGCTGGTGAATTATGGAGAAAGTGGCTCTGGCTGGAAATGGTTGATGATAATTGATACAAATCTCGGTATAAATCAAAATCTTATCAAAAGGCTTGAATAGGGCTATCAATTTCAGATTCTAGATTCAATCTGTCATTCAAGATTGTTATAGAAATATTAAGATACAAAGATATTTAAGATATTTCTCAACTTATTATACGTATATCAAATTCTTCGATAATATCAGTAGAATTAAGAGAGTTCTTATACTTTTCTTATTAGAATGTAGCAAGAGACTTTATAAATGCACTCTCCATCTGCTATAATTATCTCTTGTTATAATCATCTCTTGTTACTTAACATCTCTTGCTAACACCTCTTGCTAACATCTCTATTTTGCAACTTTTCAGATTTATATGCAGTACACCAAGTTATAGTAAAAAGAGATGAGATGAGAAGAAATCAACCAACATCAGCAGCATGGGTAAATCTGAAAACGTCGTCTCTGTAAAAGAGTCTAAGAAGGACAAGAAGCAAAGAAAGCTTGAGAAGAAGTCGAAAAAGGTCAAGAAAAATGACGACTTAGACACCAAATCTGAGTCAGAGGCAGAATCAGAAGATGAAGAATCCGGAGAATCTGGCGACGAGTCTGCCAGGGCCACTTTAGAAGAAATCGAAATCGATTTATCTGCTGGAGTTCCATTATCTAAGAAACAAAAGCGTTTACTTAAGAAAGGAAAACTTGACTTGGTCAAGTTAGCCAAAAAGAATCCTGCTCCAAAGCCAGAATTATCACCAGAAGACCAAGAAAAGGCTGACGAAGAGGCCAAGAAGTCTAAGAAGTCGGAGTTCGGGGTTTGGATCGGTAACTTATCGTTTGATACCACCAGAGAAGATTTGATCAGATTCATAGTGGGCAAAACCGCACAATATCCTACGCCTGAGGAAAGTAGCGAAGACGATGGATTGGTCAAGATCGAAGAAGAAGATATTTCCAGAGTCAACATCCCCAAGAAGGAGAACAAGATTAAAGGGTTCGCCTATGTCGATTTCCCCACGTTAAAGCATGTTTTGACCGTGGTGGCCCTTAGTGAATCACAATTGAATGGAAGAAAGTTATTGATCAAGAACGCCAACTCGTTCGAAGGTAGACCGGAAAAAGACGCTTCTGCGCCATTATCCAAGAACCCACCGTCCAGAATCTTGTTTGTAGGAAACTTGTCGTTTGACACCTCGCAAGATAACTTGGAAGAACATTTCAGACATTGTGGAGAGATTGTTAAGATCAGAATGGCCACTTTTGAAGATTCTGGAAAATGTAAAGGATTTGCGTTCATTGATTTCAAGGACGAACAAGGTCCAACCACAGCATTAAAGTCCAAGTTGACCAAGAAGATGATCAATAGACCTTTGAGATTGGAATTTGGTGAAGACAGATCAAAGAGAAACCCTCATCAAAGAAAGAGAGAAGTAGGTGAGGATGGAGAAGAAAGACCATTCAATATATCTGGTGACAGATCTGAAAGATTTGACAGATCCGAGAGACCTGAAAGATCTGAGAGATTTGAAAGACCTGAAAGATCCGAGAGATTTGAAAGACCTGAGAGAACTGAAAGATTTGAAAGATCCGAAACATCAGCTCCAAAACATTCAAAACCATTTCAAAAGAGACCTTTCAGAGAAAATGACCAGGCCTCAAACAAGAGATTGAAATCCTCAGTAGCTTTAGCCACTGCCCAAAGAGCCAGTGCCGCTATTGTGCCTTCATCTGGTAAAAAGATCAAATTTGATTAGGTTTTCAGACCACGACTAGTTATATGTGCATAACTCTGGAACTGTACAATGACTACATCCACTAAATATGCCTAACTACTAGGACTCCTCCTAGTTCACCTAGTGAACTTGTATAATAGATATACTTCATCGACTACTGATGCATTTGGAGCTCAGCCTCTAACCAGTCATAACTACGCTCCATGGGAGATGATGATCCTCACAAACTATCATTTCCAATAATATCCCTTTACATATCTACATTATAGAAGGTATAATATCTATAACGTATATTCAAATATATTTATAGTGATTCTTTGCTGTCATACTGTTTTCATCGTATTTCATCACTCTGACCTTATTTCTTATCACTTTATTATATTCTATTTCATTGCTTCAGAACGGTATAATGAGTTATATTTATTTACTATAAAATATTGACTATAAGTTATTTCAATGTTATCTTCGGGGGATAATATCCTTATTATCCTACCCGACTAAGTACGACTTAGAAATGCTCTGCAACTTTTAACTAAGTCCTCATAAATGAACCAACATTAATTGTACGAGACAAATGTTAACCAAGATTAATATTAATAAATATTTATTATATCTAAAATTATGCACCTATATAAAATAATATATTTTCTATAGTTGATAGTACGGGAACTATTATTATATGATAACTAAAGTAAAATGCTGTTGCATACTGACATAATTCAACAAAGGGACCTCTACATGTAATTGACCTAAGCTCCCTAATATTTAATATCATTTCATTTTTTCCAATTATTATTTTAAGGAATATAATAAAATAACAGCTAGAACTTAAAACTGAAGAAATAGTTTCATAATTGGCATACAAAGATGTTATATCTATGATAATTTGCCGCAAGTACAGTCAACATACAAGATAATCTTATAATGGCTCCTTAGAGACTACACAAGTTTCCATTCTTGAAACAAATAGTAATAATGTATTGAAGAATGAAAATTGAATCAACGTGTAAAAACAACGAATCAACATAATAATAAAAACAATTCTGGATAAATAAAGATACAACAAATCAATCAAAGACGTAATTTTCTCTAAACGAATGGACGTGGAACGAAATGAATGTTTGGAGAGCTGCCGTCAGAGACTGAGGGAAAGTAGTCAGAGTGTAACTAGTCAGAGGGCAACTAGACTTTTAGTCAAGTAGTCTCTGGTTAACATAGTTAGTCTGGATAATATAGTTCCTACTAATAACTAGTCTCTGCGTTTATGCTTTTGGAATTCATGGGAGGAGACCTCAAAATAGTTTGGATCATCTTTGTTGGAATGAAATTCAGAGTCAGAAACTTCTTCGTAAATGGAATAAGTTTCATATTCAGAATCCGAAGGGTGGTCAGCGGTGGATCCAGATATCGCCTCTGGTTGCTTGGAAACGCTGATAGAGGAAATATTGGCTGGTTGGGCTTCTTTGGTTTTGGAAGCAGCTACAGGGGCTACTGGGGCCGCTGGAGTCACTGGAGATTCTTCAGTCTTTTGGGATGATCCAGTGAGTTTCTTTCCAAACTTCTTGAATTTACCAGTAATACTATTGGATCTCTTTACTTCGCTATTGGATCTCTTGACTTCGCTAGCATTGGCTTTCCCATTGGCTTTGCCGTTGGAGCTAGGAGTTATCTTGTCAACCGCTTTAGCTCCAGAGGATGAAGCACCAGTGGCACTGGAACTGGCAATTCCAGCACCAATAGCACCAGCACCAACAGCACCTCCAATCACTGCAGGAATATATTTCGTTTTAGATTGTTTTTTTTGAGGAACAGCCTCAACACTAGGTTGAGAAACAGGGACGACAGCTGCGGCCGTGGAGCTGGAAACTTCAGGGATGGCTCGTGTATCAGATTCTGACAAGTCATTGCTAACCCCTAAAAAAGGCTTGGATGATTTATCTTTTTTGTTTATATGGAACAAGTCTTCGTCAGCTAACTCGATTTGCTTCGATAACTTAGCAACTTCTAATTCTCTTTCTTCAATCAACTTTTGAATGTCTTCCATTTGAATGTTCTTATTGACTTCAAGAGTCAATCTGGCCTTTTCTTCTCTCAATTCTTTAATCTTCTTCAAGTTTTCAACCTCTTCTAATAATCTGGTCTTTTGAATTTCTTCGAATTCCATTTTCTCTTGGTAGGCCTTCAATCTTTCTTCGTGCTCAAGCTTCAATTTTTCAATTTCCACTAATTTCGCTTGGGCCAACGATTCTGCTTCCACTCTGGCAGCGTCTGCTTTCGAATTTTGCAATTCCTTTAATTCTTGGATCTCACGTTGCAAATCCTCGGCTTCTAATTGTTCCTTTTCTTTACGTTCAGTATAGATACGTTCGTTCTCCTCTCTTTCGTCAAGGATTCTCTTTTGCTCAGCTTCTCTAGCCAAGATTCTCAATTGACGTTGATGTTCAGGGTCAGTCTTCAATCTTTCTGCTTCTTCTCTTTCTTCTCTGGATTTGATCAAACGTTCTTTTTCTTCCCATTCTTCTTGTTCTTTGAGTAAGTTTTCCTTTTCAGCAGCATCTTTGACAGCCTTTTCAGCAGCCTTCTTTTTCTCTTCTTCTTCAAGTCTCTTCTTTTCCTCTTCTTCTTCAAGTCTCTTCTTTTCAGCTTCTTCCTTCAATCTTGCCTTTTCTTCTTCTTCTTCGGCCTTGATTCTCTCGGCTTCTTCCTTCGCTCTTTGTCTTTCAATTTCTTCCTCGTGCTTTTTGGTTTCAGCCTCTTCTAAAAGCTGAACTCTTTTAAGTTCGTGCTCTCTAGCAACTTCCTTGGCCAAGTCCTGCTTTTCTTGCTCCCAATTTTTGAAATGGTCCTTGGCTTCGGCTAATCTACCTTTACGAGCTTCCTTCTCCGAATTCAAGCCAACTAATCTAGTGGAATAAGTAGCTAACGTGGCTGTCAAAACACCAACTTCAGCAAGGAGAGAATCGTGTTTAGATTGCTTTTCAGCCAAGTTCTTCTTGGTTAAAGCGACCTTTTCATCCAATTCTTCTTTGGTAGACTCATTCTTAGAAATAGCAGCGAGCTTATCAGAGTGAGTTGCTTTCAAGTCATCCAACTTTGCAGTTTCTTGGTTTAACTGAGCAGTTAATTCTTCAATTTTGGTTGACAATTCTGAGTTATTGTTGTCCAATTCAGTTTTCTTTTCTTGCAATTCTTCAATTTCTTGGGTAGTTTCTTCCTGTTGAGTTTTAGAATCTTCCAATTCTTGTTTCTTGGTGGCTTCTAATTCTTCGTGGTTCTTGGTCAAAGTTTCCTTATCATTGCCATGCTTTTCAACTGCTTTTACTTCTCTTTCTTCAAATTCGGTTTGTGCAGTTTGCATTTCCTTTCGGGTGGTTTCGTCAAATGTTGTTGCTGTGGCATCTGCTTCAGTCACGTTGTTGGCCAAATCAGCCAACTTGAGGTCAATTTCTTTGTTGAATTTTTCCTTTTGCTTATCCACCTTCTTTAAATGTTTGTCAAAGTTGTCTTGCAATTTCTTTTCGTGGTCCTTAATTTTTCCAGCGATAATTTGGTTCTTCTTGATCTCATCCTCGTTTCTGGTTTTGTCCACTTCTTCGTTGATGTTTATCAAGACAGGAGCAACTCTTTTAGCAGCAATGTCAAGTAATTGTTGTTGGGTCATTTTCAAGCCGGAACCCAAATCAATGACCTTATTTGGATCATCTAAGGTACGGGAGACAGACCCAATTGCAGCTGCATTCAATGCCTGGTATCGACTTAACAATACTGGTTTATCCTTGAGTTTTTCTAAAATTTCTGCATTTGGTTGTTCGATAGGTTCATACTTGGCTTCAGGTTGAGTGACAATTTCAATTGGGTGTTCTTTGACTTGTTCAGCAATGTTATCGTCATTTGGAGTGGGTTCTACGAGTAATTTAGAAATCGACTCATCTAAAGTTTCAGTAGGTTTTTCATCTACAGGGACGTCATTCTCTGTTGCAGCTTCAGTCTCTTTAGTCTCTTCAGGAAATTCAGCCTCTTCAGTCTCTTTAGCCTCTTCTTCTTCAGCTTCTTCAGTCTCCAATGCTTCAGTTTCGACTTTTGCGTCTCCTTCAGCTTCAACTTCTTCTACTTCTTCATCTTCCGTTCTAGTGGCTTCGGCTGGTTCTGGTTTTGGAGTATCAATCGGTTCGTCCTTCAAAGACTTTGTTGATGCATCAGCGGTGGTCTTTTGATTCACTAAATCCTTCAATCTTTGAGTTTCTGCTTCCAAAGTTGGATGAGAAGCAAATTTCTTTGGAACTTTTACCAGACTAATATCATTCTTATCCTTATATTGTTGTACAAGATTACCCTTCTTTTCCTTTTCAGAACCCAGAGATCTAAAAGGAGAAACCCAGCTAGATCCACTGGTCAATTTCTTCAATCTACTTGAAGATTTCGAAGTATCGCTCTTTTCGACTACTTCAGACATTATTAAAGGATGGCGTGTTCTTGTTGTATGATTGGGAGAACTGTGATGATTCGTAGTGGCCCCGATATGAACAATTGTTTGGGAACTTCAATTGATGTTTATAATGACTGTTTAGCGATACGAAGCCAGAAAAGAGTGTGGTTAAGATTCTCAACGAGTTTCGAAAAAGGGGGTTTGGCTGGGTGACTTGGAAGAATTGGTGATTGGACACTTCCGGGGGTTAGCCGAGGGTAAATACGGGCAGTCTATTGGTGGTGTAGTTGTGTAGAAGGTTCGCATTTCCGGGTTTTGTTCTATCATCGAAACCGGATTGTGGCTTGCTCGCTTGCTTTGGCAGAATAATTTCCTAATTAGTGCGAAAGAAAACTCATCTATAGTGGTCCAACAGATGCGTCGCTGAGGGAAGTAGAGCGTATGGACTCTAGAGGGATGTGTTTAGAGAGTAGATAGAGAGTAGATAGAGAGTAGAAGAGAGTAGCGAGAATATAGCGAGAATCTAGCCAGAACTTCACTAACTATAGTCACCAAATTATGAAGCTAAGACTAATTTATTATTTACTAGGTGAAATATGTAAATTCGTCTAGTGAACCAACTAGAGTCCGATTTTTCACCATCACCAAAAGTTATATTCTCTAAAGCGCTTCAATAATTACATCAAAATTTCATGAAGGCTCCCATATATTGCCAGAAGAGTTCTAATTGGTATTATCTATCAGAAAAGACTATCATTTCCATGGCTATCTACAAATTCTTTGCTTACATAAGTCCTGACAAATACTCTGATGTCATATTTCAGATAACATTTCCATCATAAACCAGATTTGAACAATACTATAAAGACATAAATGAGATTAGATAACCCATCTGAAGCCAGTTATGATGGCATTAAAAGTTTTCTCAAATTTCGTAAAATCATACTAGACATTTCAATTATGTGATCCACACCTTAATCCATTAAGGTGTTCTCTACAGGAAAGAACGGAGTGAAATTCACAAAATTTCAAATTTTAAATTCCAACAATATTCTAAATCCGAGGTAAAAAGAGAATATTAATGAAGGATGACGGATGCAGGAGCGTATCGTACTTGGTGTAGTTCCAGAACTTTGTTAGAGTAGAATATAGAGTAGCGAAGAGAGGGAGAGCAACCACGCGAGGCCACGAATAGAGCATCGAAGAGAGTGACAAAATGCACACCCAATATATATAGATTCAGATATTAATAAGTCTAAGATTTCTTATCAATCCATAGTATGAATAATCGTGTACAGAATTCTCGGTTTAAATAGACGTTTCTAACATCTGTTACCAGTACGATATATTGCTTGCTATATGAGTTCGTCTTGTTCCCCCCAACTACTAATAAAATTAGTATGGGGAGCCCCAAGCACGTCGAACGTATGGAACACCTCTTAACGCAAGGAAACTTCGTAAAGTTGTAGATTTGGGTTGTCCCCTCACTGGTGGAGCAAATTTCTGTCCATAGTCATACGTCGCTCAGGTTTGTATACAAGTTTTGAGAAGGTGTGACTTATGGTGGTTACGAGGTCTGCCAAATATTTCGGAAGTTCTGACAGATATTACGGAGGTTCTCTTCAAATAGACGAACTGCCAAGTGTCCATAAGATAGACAGGGTCCTTTTAGAAAAATATTTGACGGTCTGCCGTGAAATATTTGTAGCCATTTGTCATTCTTACTCGCTATCTGTGATACTTAGCCTCGTAAACTTAGCTCTTCATAGAATTAGTATCTTAGACTCATACTCTAAACGATTTTAGTCATAGTTTCATTATTTCTCAGCCTCCTACAAGCAATTTTGACTCTGGACCCCTTGGCAATCATCTAAATTCCATTCGTTGCTTTGTATCTTATCTAGATCTCTACCACTGGCCACAGCTTGTTCTTAACTCCGTAAAACAAGGGCCAACACCGACTACTACTCCTCGACTACTACTCTCGACCACAACTCCTCACGAAACCTAAGTAGGGAGAGCCTACATAGTAATTTCCAGTCTTCCCGAACACTCATTCCATTCTTTGCTCACGCTCCGAACAACGGTGTTTTTGTACAGTAGCTCCGAGCTTCTCGCTTCGATTTCCCTCAACTCAAAAAAAACTTTACCCAAAACTTCGTCACACCAAACACTTGAACTTTCATACTTGTCACTACTTACCGTTTACTAACCTCCACGAGACATATTGTCTTAAAGTATTGTCATTTTAGGAATTGACTCTAGATTTCGTATAGATAGTTTCCCTATTCATGGTAATGACCAGTTAGAGACTTATCATAAATCAATAATATTAGTACCAGTTACGTTATTGATTGAAGATTGAGGATTGAACAAGTAGAATCATTTCATTAGGGCTACTAGAGGTGATTAATCGACAATTAAATCAACAACTAATCAGATTGAAATCAGCAACTCACCAGTGTAAAAATAACAACTCACCAGTTTGAAAATAACAACTACCAGCGACTACATAGAGATAATAATTAGCAACCACTCATAACAAATCAGATTCAACTTAGTGGCCACCATTTATTCAGTGATCTATTTGTGATATTCAAAAAAATTTAATTACAATTATTGGCTGTAAATTGTGAACAATAATTGTTGTGATTCAACTGAAGTTTTCATATAATAAAGAGATCTCAGAAATCAGATCTCAATAATCAATTACCACTAAATCAATCGACTCTAAATCTGACCATGTCCAAATTATTTCCTACAGCTAGTGCCTGTTATCCATTACAACTTCCTCCAACCGAAAAGGATGATCGATGCAATTTGATAGTGCGGACTGGCTCAGCATCAACATTGTACAATTCATTGATTTTAACATTTGGCGGTTTGACTATCGGTTTGGAACTATACGAATGGACCATTGAAGAGCTTTTCAACACATTTCATCAAAAAACTTCTCAGTCAAACTCGTGTCATAAAAACATCACTAAATATCTTTCGGGAGAACTCTTCTATTTGAATTTGATTGAAAGACAATGGTCAAGAGTCTCTTTAAGTGAATCTGCAACAAGACCTCGTCCAAGGCTCTTCCATGAAATTTGTGCAATCAATAATTCTATCTATGTATTTGGTGGGTTGGTTAAACCGGATATTACAGAAACTGATATCGTGGATCATACTAATTTCCTCGTTCCAAATAACGAGTTATGGGAATTCGACCTTGAATCAAGCTCATGGACTTTGCTTCATGATGGAAGTAATTATGAAAACGATTCAGGCATTCCAGTTCCAAGATTCAACCACAAAATGACCACCCTAAACAGCTTGACATTTGTAAACAAAAAGGACCATTACGGAATATTTATAGCAGGCGGGAAAGATGCAAATTCGCGTCCAGTCTACGATAACTACGTTTTTGACCTTGTGGATAAGAAATACGCGAAACCAATCCAATTAAGAGTTGGTTCTGATGAAGCCTCCTTAAATCTTTTGAACGTGGACTATTCAAACAGTATCATTGTGAATTATTCGGAGGAAGTGGAGCATCACCATCATCATCACGAAGTCGATGCTACAACGAAGAAAAGCAAACATGAATACAGCAGAGGCACATCGCAAGATGAATCAATAATTGTTTACGGACCCATGGATCAATCTGGACAATATGACTACGAAAATCCATTGGTGTCTTTTAAAATAGGAAAGACCATAAAAAATGGCAAACATTTAGTTTCACATTTGAAGAAACCAAGCAAACATTCCCCACAAAAGAAATCTCAAACTTTTGATAGAAAACCAATGAATCACACAGTACCGTATAACTTACGATATCCGACTGGGGGTCTTTTTGGACAAAATGTGGTTCTTACTGGTTTCTTACCAAATGATTTTGATATTTCCATATTTATTTATAACAAACCTACCGGTAAATGGTCGAGGTTGAATATTTTCTGCAACCACGACTATGGTTCGCATAGGTTTTGGGGTGGGTTTGCATGGCAATCCCATCATAAGGTGGTTGTGATTGGTAATTATGTCACTTCAAAGACTACAAGCAGTGTACGATTTTTCACAACCATGATAACGGTAAGTTTGCCAATTACGAATATTTTGGCTAGCTCTGAATTGAAAGAAAGTTCTCATCGTGGTGAGGATGGAAAGATATGTCATCATAACCATAATAACGACTCAAACATTTCCAAGCCTAAAAAAGAAAAATTAATGGATGATAGCTTGACCGATGAAAGTACTTGCAGTAGTTTACTACTTGAACGAACCACCAGCGAAGACGAAGAAGAGGAATTTGACGACGAAGACACAAAAGTCAGCGAGGCTCCTGAACTTGTTCGAAGACAATCGAGAAAAACCTCGACAAACTCTGAGGTTAGCGAAAAGACTTCTCCAAACACTATCAGTTTCACTGAATATGTCCATTATGCAGCCCCAAAGACGAATTTCACTAAAATTAGATCGGTATTTCCTCCTGCGGCGATTACTCTTGGAAGAAACGCTTTTGATAGATACGGAGATCTTATTTCTGACTTTGAGTTGGTTTCTTCAAACGGTGACAGGATTCCTGTTTCGTTGATGGTCTTGATGGAAAGGTGGGGTAGATACTTTATCCAATTGTTAGCAAGGGGATACGTTCAAGCAGTTGACAAGTTTGAAACTGATCAACAATCGGGAGATGGTTCAAATCAGCAGAGATTAAGAACATCTAAAAGCAATGATAGTGCTACAAGCTCTTTTAGTAGCGGAACTCCAAAACATCACGGATTTCGTTCTCAGAGCACGTCATCTGGTTCATCGGAAAGTAGTGAACTTAAACCTCATACCGAAGAAGCGACAAAGGACAAACTTTCTTACTATATGTCGATTCCTATACCATCATCGAAAACACCTCCAAAGGAAGCTCCACAATTTAGGCTCCCCTTCCAAAATGCGTCATCCACTAGTTCTCTTGTTTCAGGAAAGGACAAAACTCATATGAGTTCCGAAGATGAGTCTGAGAAGAGGGAAACAACTAATATGGACAAAAGCTCCTCTGTGGAATCAAATTCGTCTGCACCTCTTGCACCAACTTCTTCTTTGCCTGCTGGCTGGGATAGACCAAATTTCTTATCTGCTACTTCTGCTGCTGATCCTCATAACCAGTTTCCACCACGTAAGGATTCCGTGAGTTCATTTTCAAGTAACATGTCATTATTAGCATCACATTTACAAGATATCCCTCCTCAGTTACCTTTGCCATCAGAACAAGTACCAGATGTTCCAGCCACACCAATTTCGTTTAGGTCTTCATCTCGGAAGAATTCAAGTGACCACGGATCACCTAGAGCATCATTGATACATACTTTGACTGCTTTAAGAAACATTCCTGTGTCGAAATCACCCAGAGATTCCCCATTTACATCCCCAAGAGCTTCGATTTCTGCCCAAGGTGGTGGGAACAATCATGTTCAGGATCTATTCAACTCACCAATCCCTCATTTGAGACCCAATCAAGGAAGAACCAGTCCAGGCTCAGGAGCAGGTAGGTCCAAATCGGTTGATTTCTCGACTCCGGATTATGCAAGTAACCCAAATACATCTGAATCCATAAGTGATTCATCGAATGAAATTAGTATGAAACCATTGAAAAGTGTTAGTAATTTATCTGTTGGATCACAAGAGAAGGATAAAAAGCCCTCGATGACATCGTCGTGGCACTCAGAAACACCTTCAAACAACTCTTCTGGAAGAGAAAGTTTAGAAGGAGATTTCTCTGGAGAATTTCGTTCACTGGGTCAAAAGAACTATCAGTCTTTATTCGATAATACATTGTTGAATTTTGATAACATTGGTAGCGACAAATTCAAGATGGAGCCATCGTTGATCCCAAGAAAGCTATACGTTCCTTTCTCAACTAATACGTTGAAAGCATTTTGCGAATATTTGTATACTGGTCAGGTAGGTAACAAGTGGTTGTTGACGCCCACAACGTTGGATAACTTGGCAATTGCAAAGTTCTTCAAAGTACCATTGTTTTACGACTTAATTAGTGAAGTTTTGTTTGGTGTAATTGGAAGAAAGGAGGCGTATATCATGAAGGAAGGAAAGAGATTGAAGAGGAGATATTACAAATTGTTGGAACTTACCGGTACAAAAGAAGATCCCGGGCTTACCTTTCCTTTGAACGAGTATGAAGGGTTTTTGGATACGGTCGATGATGGTTATTTGGATATTACCTTAATGAAGAAAACATCAAAGATTCACAAGAATAGCAATGCTTCAGGGTTAAGTTCAAGAAAGAAGAAATCGTTGCCCACCTCTGAATATTCAAACAATGAACAAGATATTGCCGAGGTGGACGAGCTTTTATTGCAATCGTCAATTAATGAGCAAAAAGACCTAAAAGAACAAGAAGACAACAGACAAAATCAAAGAGAACAGGATAATAACGAATATGGAACTTCAAACGAAATCGTGTCTGATGATGAAAATTACACGAAGTCCACTTCCAATAGTGAAGATGATAATGATTTTGAATTGGGTTTCTTGGATATTCATGAGAATAACACGTATAGTTATGGTCCCAGATCCAAATCAGTGTTTGATAATGCCCACACAATGAATAATGAGTTTATGCACCAGGACGTTGAAGAAAATCATTCGGGAGATGAAGACAAGGATAGAGTTGCGGGATTAACCTTGGACCAGTTGGTGACCTCAACAACATCAATCCCTTCAGATTATGTTATTGATCTAATCTATGAAGCAGCAGCAATAGTCATCGATATGAAGTTGATGTTGAGGGCCGCCAATGCGAGACAGATGGCGCGGATTTTGAAGAAAAGTCGACTTGAAATGGAGCCAGTGATTGTAGAATTGACCACGAAGTACCGTGAACAAAAAAAACAACGATCAGAAAAGGATGCAGATATTGGAAGTGCTTTATCTTCAGCAAATCCAAGTCGCAACATTTCAAGAGACGAATCTCCGTCCGAAGCTACAAGGTTACAGACAAGTACGAGTTTAAAACCGAGTGTTTCGAACTCGTCTCTTATTTCAACGACCTCCAAACCCGGGTTAGAAAAGTCCAGATCCAACACAAGTTTCCGAGGGATAGGATCCTTCACACCATTCAAGCCGCACAAGATAGATCCAAAGTTGGGTAACAAGGAATTGGACAAGAGAATCACCAAGTTGATCAAGAAGGACGAGAAACTCAAATCACGGACTGAGAAAGAACGTCAACATAATGAGAAGGTGGAAAAACAACAACAAGAAAAAGCCAAAAGAGCCAAAAAGGATACAGACACTCCACCACCACCCAAGAGTCATGGTTTCTTGTCGAGATCATCGTCGAGACTCAATATTGACCAGCAGTCTGATTTATCGTTCAAGTCCGCTTCACCAACGCCCATGAAAAAACATCACAGATTCTTCACTACTATTGGAAAGAATAAAGAAAAAGACGCTGAATCATTGCCTACGGGAGAATTTGATCCTACAAAGCTTAGGAGAACTGCCTCGTCGGTCGCAAGCGTCACTTCTTCAAGCAGTCGTAAGTCTGATGGAAGCAAGAAAAAGAAACTTGGAATATTTAGTTTGAAACTGTCCAAAGAGTAGTAGTGAGTATATAGAGATAAAGAAGTTGCGTTAAGATTTTAGATAGTAAAGTCACAAATACTGAGATAGCGAAGTATTAGTGAATCCAATATTGAGCTCGTGAATATTAGTGAATATAAGTGAAATTTAGTGACTTCTTGAAGAAACCTCTTGCTAAATACTTCGCTACATTAACCCCCTTCACAGTTCTCTCGGTATTTAAAGCATTATCAAACTCCCTTTAAAGGTTTATATATGTATATATTATATTATATGCAGTATATGAATAAGTGGATTATTGACCAAACTGATTCTACTAACTAAGATGATCTAATAGTTAAATTACTAGAAGGGTCTTACATAAAGTTCTAGCCGTCTCTGAGTGGGCCACGTCAGCCTACCTCTATAGATAGTAAGTAACAATCGTATTGTGACGTAGTTCGGTCCCTCTCCTACTCTCAAATGGTCGTGTAATTGTTCAATTAATGTTTCGGTTGTTCCGTAAGAACGTTCGGTTGGCACTTCATGGCTTGGTGGAGTGAAGACATAAAGTTTCGCTTATCTAATATTCTGGCTATATAAATGTCGGCGACCACTAATAACTACTCGTAACCTCTCCAGCAACATTAATAATCAGTAACAGGATCGGATCCACCTTCTCAAAACGCATTATACGTCAGATGATGCTGAGCCCTGTTCATAACCGACTAAATACACAACATTTCTATTGTCTAATAGTTAATCTCTCGGTCCGCATGCCCTCCACCGATTGGGATAACCTAAGAGGGGTTCCACAGAGTTCTATAGTAAACTGGTGGCCAATATGGAGTAGAATTACGTAAGGTGTGGAACCTGACATTTATGCGATTTGAGTTGATTATGTACCAATTTCTTCCGCGCCATAGTTGCTCCGCTCCGAAAAGTATAAATATGCCCCCGGTTCTGTCCAGTATCGTTTCTGGTCAACAATTCAAATCACATAATGACAAAGTTACAAATTAACACTAAAACTCTCACTTTAAACACCGGAGCCAAGATCCCAGCCGTCGGTTTGGGCACGTGGCAAGCCACCGAGGAAGGTGATGCCTACAGAGCCGTGTTTGCAGCGTTGAAAAACGGCTACAAGCACATCGACGCTGCCGCAATCTACGGTAACGAAGAAGAAGTTGGTAAAGCCATCAAGGATTCCGGTGTGCGCAGAGAAGATATCTTCGTCACCACCAAGTTGTGGAATACCGATCACAAGAACATTGAAAATGCATTAAACACCTCGTTGAAGAAGTTGGGCTTGGACTACATTGACTTGTACTTGATCCATTGGCCAGTTTCCTTAGACCCAGAGACCGGCAAATACCTCGAGGGCTGGAATTTCGTCGATACATATAAGGAATTGCAAAAGGTTTACAAGTCTTCCAATGGTAAGGTCAGAGCCATTGGTATTTCTAACTTCACACTTACAAAGATCCAGAAGTTGTTGGCAGACCCAGAGGTGGATGTAATTCCTGCAGTCAACCAAATCGAGGCCCATCCTTTGTTAACACAACCTGAATTGTTCGACTATTTGAAAGAAAAGGGTATCTTGGTCACAGCCTACTCTCCATTGGGTTCCACCGGTTCTCCATTGTTCAAGAACGAAACCGTCATGAAGATTGCTGACAAATGTAAAGTCCAACCAGCCCAAGTGTTGATCTCATGGGCTGTGCAAAGAGGTACTGTTGTTATTCCAAAGTCTGTAACCGCATCTAGAGTTATTGATAACCTTAAAACTTTCACCTTGGAAGATGCTGATTTTGATGAATTGAACGGTTTGGTCAAGAAGGAGGGTGAAACAAGAGTTGTCAATTACCCTCTCAATGATTTTAGCACTTGAGTCAGAGTCACTAAGGAGTCAATATAGAGCGTAGCGACATAGTGGCGATAGAGTTGCACTAAGAAGCCACTAAGAGGTCGCTAAGTAACTAAGTAGTCGCTAAGAAACAACGAATAAAAGAACAGAATCATAAAGCTAACCACCAATCTCCAATATCTACCATATCTCTGATATTTCTTGAATTAGATATTTTTGATTGTGGTAGCGCAACTATGTGCAAACTATCAGAAATGTCCATATCTCAAATCGAGATTCGTAGTCTTGTTTCGGTCAAGATACGTATTCTTGTTTCGGTCAAGATTAGTCTTGGCTCGACCTGGCCATTGGTTGTCTCATCTCCGTGACTAGATGGTTTATATCTCGTAAGTATCAATAAATCTCCCCGATATTTAGAGCGCACGGTTTAGTTTCGCAGCTTGTTCCCCATTTTTCACAGAGTATAAAAACCAAGCATTTCCCCGGAAAATTAAAGATTCAATAACAAATACAATGACTACCGCTAAAACAATGCTGAAGGAAGAGATTGTGGAATATGCCCGCAAAAACTTGAACAATACTCCAGATCATCCTGAATATTTCAAGATGATCCAGGGTTTGCCATATAATTGTTTTCTCTACGAGTTGGATGCTGCTAGACACTTGTCCAACGAGGCTTGTGCCGCGTACGCCAACATCAAGATCTCGGACTACAATATGAATATGAAGGAGTTCAAGGAAGCAAAGTTTAAACATTTGTCGAAGATTTTCGGCAGGATCGAGAGCGATATCCACATGGAAGCTCCGTTCTATGTGGACTATGGATGCAACATTACCATCGGGAAGTCTTTCTACAGCAACTTCAACACCACCTTCTTAGATTGTACTTTGATTACTATTGGTGACAATGTCTTGGTGGGTCCTAACTGTACTTTCACCACTGCTACCCATCCTAGCGATCCCCAAATGAGATTAGATGGGGTAGAATATGCTTTCCCAATCATTGTGGGAAATAATGTGTGGTTTGGTGCTGGGGTCACTGTTTTAGATGGGGTTACTATTGGTGACGGTGCTGTGATTGGTGCTGGAACGTTGGTTACCAAGGATGTTCCAGCTAATGCTGTTTGCGTGGGTGTTCCAGGAAAGGTTGTGAAGATTATGGAACCAGCCAAGGCTAAGAGCCAGGATGTTTAAGTAACTCGGAATGATACACGAATTCAGAATAAGATGGCCTTAGGAACAAGATGGAATTTTGCCAACTATTAATTACTCACTAGAACTCCATTTCACTAGATTTTTCACTAGAATTATCACTATTTTTCACCAGATCTATGTCATAGACCTGTTCTTATTGCACGATAATATTAATCTAAAAGATCTACTTATTTATTACTAGAAATTATACTCTTTCGTAGATATTGATCTATAGATATAGAACGATAGTCGATGATGACATACTTATTGAACTATAGCTAATAATGACTAACCTCCAATAAAACGACAGACTCTCTGATTCTCTAGTTTCTACTCATTATTTCAATCCTGTATATAAAAATTATCACCCATTATGATTTACAAACACAATCCTGTTCTCAAGGACTTTCAACCACTACAAGATGTCTAATTGGAACTCAAGCCACACAACTCCGGATATCGACGACTTTATAATCCCCGATGACGATGTTCGGGTACCATCAAATTCCCGCCTGGCTCAACCTTCAGCTCCTCCTAATGCAAGTAACATATTCTCCAACTTTGGATTCACCCCCAAGGTAGACTTTTCATCAACGTTTGCACCATTCACAACGTCCTCGAATCTCCCACAAAACACAACCATCAAGGAACGTCAATACACAGGCGGTGACACGCTAGACGAGCCGGTATTGGAGACGTTGAAGAGAGATCTTTGTCAAATTGGACGAAGATTGGCCATTGTAGTGTGGCCAATGCAGTTATCGAGACTTGCCATGAAACAGCAGCTGAAGTTTATTGATTTCGCAACTTCTAATGGGATTCAAGTTCCTCAACTGTTGATGAGTCGTCGTGTTTCTGTGTCTGACGACGATAATGAACGCGGTGTGGGGATCTCCAGCTCCGAAAGTATAGGCCAGGATAACCTAGAATGGGACTTATGGGGACCTTTGATTTTCTCACTTGGCTTTTCAGTTATCTTGGGCCTTTCAGCCACCAAAAACCAGACAAATCTGGTTTTTTCAGGCTCCTTCTCCTTCATTTGGTTCTTCTTCTTTGTGATTGGATTAAATATTCAACTTTTGGGTGGTAGCATAAGTTTTCTTTCTGCTATAAGTGCTGCTGGATACTCTATGTTTCCAATCTTGGTTGGTGAGCTTATATGTTCGTTGGTTTTGAAGTGGAAGCTCATGCGGTTGATTTTGATGGCTGTGTTGAACGCTTGGAGTATATATGTTGGAATAATGAGTTTGAGATGTTCAGGCGTGTTACCTGGTAGAGTGTTTCTCGCCACGTACCCGGTGGGATTGATGTATACACTTTTGAGTTGGTTGGTGGTGATTACTTAGTGCCAGGAAACAAATCCAGTAAAGGAAATCGAGAAGTAGATGATGATGTTTAATAATCGTGGCCAAAAGCGTATTCTGAATAGTAGCGCGACCATTACTTAGATAGAAAGAGATACATACTGGCAGGATCTCCCGAACAAGGAGACTGCTATATTAAACCAATTCGTACTACAGAAAAGAAAATTCTGGACTATCAAAGAATAAGGACCGAGAAATAGGGACCAAACGTCGATTATTAAAGTCTGACGTACGAAACTATCTAGAGATGATTAAGGCTCGATATCACAATTTACACAGAGCTTCTGTATAGTAGTACATATTCTACTTGAATTGAAACTTCCAGACTAGAATCCTAGCTACTAGTTAATTTTTAGAAATCTACGTCACTATCTTTGATTGGTATTTTACATCAATTTCGATTTTGGCTGTACTCTGTAGCACTTCATTACACCAATGCCCTAGCAGCGGACCCAGACTGGGGCAACTATACCTATCGAAATTATCAGAATAGCTTCAAGACTGTTAGTACTCAATAAACATTAAACTGCTATAACTTTTATTATATTGATACTCTATAGAATTAAAGCAAGAAAGATGAGAATTAATGAAGTGAATATCGATGTTGGATTCGTAACACTGGACGAATTACGTGAAGAGGTTTTTGAAGAGTTGGAGGAGGTCGTAGACAGGGAAGAAGAGGTTTGAGAAGTGAAGGAAGCCAAGGAAGTGACGGAAGTAGAAGAATGATCAGGATTTGTATTGTTTGTGGCGGGCCTACTTCCATTTCTATTTGTTCTTCCACTTCCACTTATATTTCCCTCACTTAACATGTAGGAATCTGAATCCAACTCACCAAAACCGATTCGTTTGTTTTCTAAATCGAAAACAGTGTAGAATTGGCTTAAGAAAGTCGAGCCCAATATCCAATAATCAGAGTCAATACCCTGTATTTTCGAGGCACAGTAGCCTTCCAACCCAGTGATATCGTACTCCAATCCTTTGAAGCTGTTTGCAGGTAAATCCAAGGTCAAATTTTTGTTGATCGAAAACGTTATATTATTTGTGGACCTGCATGGGAATGCATAATTTCCCTTATTATCTGTCACAAAATCATTTCCAAATAATAATTTATGGATGTTATTTGCATCGTCTAAAGGTAAAGCCAAACCTGTTGTACCTGTGTCTATAATTGCTTGACGCTTAGAGATGCTGGATGTGTCTGTGGAGTTTATGAATCTGATCTCGTCTATATCAATTAGCCAATACGAATTTGGATTGGTGACAACGACTGCGTATTCAAACTTGTTGTTGCCGACAAATTTGTCCAGGTATTGGATCGACTTTTCACCAAATAATATTAATCCTCCATAGTTAGATAATACGTTATTTTCTTGATTAGTATACTTTAGTGTCTGAGATTTGGATTCAAGATAGATTCCAAACACTTGCAGGTCAATTTCATTGCTGGCATACAACTGTTGAACCAAATTCTCACTGGACTCTTTGGCTGAGATTCCAATTAACCCGCTAATATCCAAGTTGGAAAACATGCTTGGAGAGTTGTTGGTGAGGCCGAGAGAGAAATTGTCGAACTTCAACATATATAAATTATTTTCTGTGGAGAGTGATATATCGAGATTATTTTTTTGCAAGGAAAACATCTCTCCATACACTTCGTCGCCAGAATACGACAACTTGAAGGTGTTGGAAGTCTTGAGATTTGCTGGTGATGTGAATTTATTGGTAGTCAGAAGCTCGCATCCGTTGACGGAACAGGATGAGTTGTATATCCATGAAAGTGCAGAGCCTGTATCAAGGAGTAAGGGGAACTGGGATGTAGAGGATGACGACGAGATATTTGCGTTCATATAGTAGATCGACAGCGAGTTGTCTGTGTAGAGCATCTGAATATCAGGTGCCAATGTGAATGTGGGAGACAATGATTTGATCGAGTTTGTATATGATATGAATGAGGATTCGTGTTCCGGTGTCTTAAGTGCTTTGATGGGAGAATAGTTGGGGAAAGGGACCCGGAAGTCTTCGACTATGTGTAGCGACTGTACTAGGGCAAGAAAGGAGAAGATGGGAAGTAACATTGAGATTGAATATGAATGGTTGGGGAGATGCTGAGTAGTTAAGCAAGCAACGATTTGATAATTTAATCTGACAATATGTGAATGATAGAGATCTCTTTAAGTTATGAGTACCCGAATGAGTAGAATGAGGAATGGAGGATGCTTGAGCAGTACTTTCTGATACAATCAAACAAATGGAAACGATGAGTTGAGTTCAAAAGGACACTGGGGAGAATGAAGAGAACCGATGAGAGTGACGATAATGGACAGAGACTAACTTCAGAAGATTGGTTATGAGATGGCTTCTGTGCTTATTGGATAACTTGAGTACTTGACTTCTGTGCTTATTGGTTATCTTCGGTATTAGATAACTTCAATGCTCTATTAATTGATTCTCAAACCCACGATGCAAGGGAGTAGTGTAGTGAGTAGGTAGAAATCTAAATAATGACACCACGATAATTGACAGTGACTTGTAGCTATCTGTCCAGTTTTCTAATCACAATGACAGCAATCTGGTCTAAACGGTAGAGGTAACGATCAAAACAAATACAAAAAAGTAAACAGTAATTGTCGCTATAATCTCGTTAGAATCCTGCTGTGATCTCACGATATTTGTTATTATCTCCCTAAACTACTCTAAGCACTTTGACAAGTACTTTGCTAGATATATCCACAGGTGTAGTTGTTGAAAAATACCAACTTGAACGCAACTTTTTGTGAGCGAAAAACACGTCAAATCGAGAAATATGAGTGGGAGAGATTAGTTGGTGGGTGAGATGCGAAGAAGCGACGGATTGAGTGTGGTAAGGCCGTTAAAAACCTTCAATTTAAGGGGATCTGTGATTGTAGGACAGAGGGGCTAGGAAAGGAAAAGGGTATTGATATATAATTTATCGTTCGACGAATCTTAGACGATCAGACAACTTAACGAAAACAAGAGTGAATAATTGCAACAAAAAATGAGCAATTGGAACGTTAAGTAGAAATGAAAGGTAAGCAAACGAAGACTGAACTGGGCTGAACCTTATTGCTTGATATAGTGATGACACGTAGAGGATAATTGCGGTATAAATTTCTTAGTTCTATTCAGATTATTAGAGACAGTTCTCAAAACGTTTCGTGAATTGCAGCTATTTAGGGTTGCGATTTATCACTAAAGAATACGTCGGGAGCCAAGTCCTCGGGATTATCGCTACTTACAAGTGGCAATTCACCATTGAAATCTCATGCTATGATTTTGACTTTACACGGAGTCCATTAAAAGACATCCTGTCCTTTTCCACTGTTCCCGGTTCTTCAAAGATTCGGATCAGAATTTAGTGAGAGTGAAAAACTAATGTAATTCTCTTTCCTGTTTAGGGCATATGTACCAGGTGCATAAAAATATTGTACATCAAAACAAACATGGTTTATTTTTAAACTCTTGGTGTACATATTAGGTAGCAAAAGTCATAACATAGAAATAAGAAAAAGATCGATTGCGAGATCTGACAAGTCTAGAACAATTAGGCTGGCCAACGAAGGGGGTGGGAGAGCTAGTAGGGTGCAGAAAGGCAATTGAAGTCTTGATTCAGGTGACTTTTGAGGCGAATAACTCTAGCCGAGAAATTGCCCAATGGCTAGTTACAAAGACCTTACTGGTCACAGATGATACGCACATGTGCAAGTATAGGTTTCTGATAATTTCCACTTCGCTACTAATCTAAAGGCGGTTAAATGCTGACACATAACGTCCACCGATTGCATAAAAATTTATAACTGAGTTCACACCGTATAAAGTCAAAAAGAGTGATAAGGTAGTGGTCCCAATATCGTCCTCATTAACAACAGTATCTCCAAACCCAGTTAACTTAGGAAGTTAAGCTCATTACTTTTTGATAGACACTGTACCACATTATCAAATTTTAAACCAACGACATTTTTCGCTATAGCGCAGTCGCATAGATTATTATTTGTTGGTAAGATAGTTAGGTAATTTTCTACCTCAACAAATAGTCATCGGTTCGATTCCGGCGAGACAAAAATTTAATGATGAGTAACATGGATGTGAACAATCTCTGAGTAGTACCAAACGGTTCTGCGTGGATTACAAAACCTGCCTTCCTACTGATAATTTTTAAATAACAATATGAAACTATGAAACTTAAGCTCCTTCTCTAGAGAGTATCAAAGTATGAATACACTTAGATTTTTGAATATTTCACGACACAGTTCACGACACAATGGCTGCGAATTATCTTAATCAAGTTGTTTTAAACATATTCTAAACAGATCAAACATTGGATTTGTAGCTTTATGAGTTAAAAGTCGCTTGAAGTCCATATCTTGAATTCTGAAGTAGACTTCGCGGAATTCTTATCGAAACTCTTTTGATTCACAATTCACTATTCAATTCACTATCAATTCACTATCAATTCACTAATCAAAAGCCTTACCCTTCACAAATACTTCGCTTCGCTCAGTATTTGTTCGCTCAGTACTTGTTCGCTAACTATTTGTTTGCTTCTTATGACATATTGTACATTGTTACTAAATACGACATTTATTCACCAGACCAACCTAGACCTCTTCAAATGATAAAGAACTCATGATTTGGCCACTATTTTGATTGCTACACAAGAAAACCTGTTGAGAATATGTCTAGAGCTGGCGAAGAACGCCTGTGTAGGATGATGCTGATATTTTCTCATTGGCCAGTGACTTCTTGCCAGAATATGGCTAAGACCATGCAAAATGTCTCTTTACGAGACATTCTTCCGACTACCTGGACGACAATTATTGCATGGTATATAAGGCTTTAAAAGGCCACTGGCCAGAGCTAGTCTAGCCTATATTCTCTAGTCTCTAGTTTTTTCTGGTCACTATATCACTTAATGTGTTCTTCTCTTCTTTCTCTCCATTTTAGCTATCTGGTTCAAATCGTCTTCACTTGGCTCATATATATGCCAGATCGTGTAATGAGGCAATCCTCCCACCTTGAAGCCCATTTTCTTGGCCATTTTACCAAATGCCTCTGTTTCAGCATGGTTCAAAAACGTAAATGCTGGAAAGTGGACCCCCTGTCTAAATATCAGGGCCCTCGCGAGAATCGATACTCCTCCAACACCATCTAGTTCTACCACCTCGTCGGGATTACCCTTAGGATCTCTAATATATGCCAAATGCGCTCTCCACGTTGGATACTCAGCATATCCTTCCACGATTACATCGTCCTCCTTCAAGGTTTTGGCCAATTCCAACGCAGGGTCAGATTCGATCCACGAGTTCAAATCGTACGGCTGCTCATTTCCTAAGAATGTCGGCAACGGTCTCCATACGTTTGGTACCATGACGTCGAAATTATGCTTCATCAAGTCTTCAATTACGTTACCAGGACATGTTTCGATATCCACATCTCTCCAATATACCCACGAGTGGTACGGTTTCAAAGCTGACGACGTCAACCAATTCCGTGCTCTTCCCATCAACTTACGTCTAATTCCCTGGACCTTAACTGCGTGTCTATCACTGAAACCCTGACCGATAATCTGGCCGAAATCCTTTTTGAAAATAGAAATCGATCTGAACGGTTTTCTGTATCCACTGTGGTGGGATTCGGGGTGTCCATACGCCTTTTTTACGTTGTTTATATAAGTCTGGTCCATGTAGAGCTTGTAGAGGTCGGTTGAGCCCTTGAGATTGCTGCCAACGTTCTCGTCCTCTTCCTTCTTCAACTTTTCCACCAAACTGCCGTTTTGAAGGGCCACTGAATAATCAAACACCGTTTCCAAAGTTCTATCTTCTGGTGAACAATCGGAGACCAAGAAAGCAATATCAATCAATGAATGGTCGTACGTCAAGTTCATGAGGTTGTAGAATGCCATTGGTAACACGTTCTCGGCATTTCTTAATGGCATCAAGAACAAAACAACGTCACCGTTATTGGCTCCGTCCGGCGACCCTCTGTAGTCGTTGAGATCGTAGTATTCGACCTTTTCCTTATATATCTCCTCTGGAGTTCGGGCTTCAACGGGTGGAGTAGAGGTCTCGGCCCCTTCCTTATATACACCGTCCTTTGTGACTTTATATACTTCATGGGCTGGTTGTTGTGGTGATGATGTTGATGGGTACTCTTTTATGAGGAATATATAGATGAATATGAGGGTGGCTGCTCCTATGACAAGTTGATATAGCCATGATTTTTTGAATCTAGTTCGGGGAGTGAGTTTGTTGTTATAACTGAGGTTAGTATAGGTTATATAGAGCGAGATCTTAGCGAGATCTAAGCTAGATAATAGCGAGATTTTAGCGAGGTGGCTATTAATACAAATCTAGCTGTTTCTGTAGGATCTGGTGGATTTGAGATATTGACAAGTTGAGTCTAATGTAGTCTAATGGAGCAGAACGGGTGAAAGAGCTAAGAAGCTCTCATACCAAATCTCCATATCAATTGATAGTGAATTCTAGTTCGTTTGGAGTGTGGTGAAAATCCTGAGTTTAGAATATCCATACGTCTATGAAGAGTTCGCTAGTGGGTTCATTAATACCACGCCGAGAACGCCCTGGGCCGTCAAAAAAGCGAGGATATTGTTGATATTGTCGATATTGTTGATATTCATTATCATCATTATCATCCACTTCAATCAGGCTCCATCGCCACAAGTTAGCCCGAAAGACGTGTAAAACATCACACGAGATCAGGGCCAGGGCTGAACTGACATCACAGACTGATCGATCATCTAATTAGAGCGAACTCTCGGAATTATCCGAAGTTCCACTGATGAAGCTGGAATGAACCAACTCGACCGAATGATGAGGCTTATATCACTAACGATGAATTATCACTGGCTACTTAGACTTCCCTGACTTCCCTGACTTCCTGAATTTCATTGTGGCGTCAAATACTCCACTGACTCGGGGTTTGACTATCTCTTTTAATATCACTAAATCGATTGTTCCAGCCCTCGTTAATTCCTAAGAAATGTCTCTATCTAGTTTTCTAGCCACTTGATCTCCTTGGTTATCACTCGCTAATTCCTAATCCTTAGGTGATCTCACCGAGAACGGCGACAAATCACAAATTATACATACATTGGGAGGTCTGATTTCTTACCATACGTATCTATTACCATTTTGACACTTCCTCTCTGGTCTGGTTGTACACTTCTGGTGGTGTTGGTTATCTGGAAAAGTTTTTGATTTGTTGTTCGTAGTGGGCGTAGGCACGTGCAGGACGAGTCTGGCTCAGGGTGCAACGAGCTTCAGGATTCTTATGCCTACAGCGTGAAGTACTGATTAGTGACGGGTTTACTTGGTAGAAATATAGTTTGGGAAGAGCTCTATATTGAAGTTTTCTATAGTCTGTATACGTGTTTTTGACCTATATAAACGGTTATGTGGGAAGATCTGAGAATGATCTGGGTGTTAGTGGAGAAAAGTCGCGTAAGGAATATATAAATAGCGACAGTCTCGCGAGTCTTTGCGACGAAAACAAAACCTCTAGCCAAAAATACCTAGAAATCAGAGATTTGGGTATGCTTGTGAACAAATATCTCGCTAAGAACACTTTATAGTAAGATATATATATGGATCAATGATATTCGTAATTAATAGAAGGGTTTATGAGTATTTTCTCAAGTATCTTCGCTAGAAAATTCCTTACTCTTGGTCAGTAGAGATGTAGACTCAATGGACGCTCAAATAGACCGATTGTTCTTGTGAATGGCCTAGTCAATTTCCTTTCAGATAATTTGAAGTCCTATTTCTGATCTTCGTATAGTTCGTGATACTCCTCAGTACTTAATGAGACTAGGCAATCACAGCACAATCTATATACAATTTATATCTGACATTGTTGGCCTTAGAGTTTCAGTATGTTGGATATAGAGGGACTTAGGAGATACCCAAATGGAATTTCACTGTTTCAGAGGTCGAGAGGTTAAGAATCACAGATTTAGAGAGAGACAGTGACCTCGCTTTCAGTTTGCTCATGTTCTGTCATATAATTCCTTAATAGTCTGGTCACACGGAAATGCATTCTATCATCATCATCATCAAATCTCACCTTAAACTTGCTCGAAGTTGACTGCAGTTTCCAGCTATGATCATAAAAATAACATTGAAATTGTAATCATCCATCAAACAATCAAAAGCCCAAGTTTTGGTGTATGTCTCCTTAGAATCAGTTGATGATCTCTCTTATGGCAAGATAATGATACCGAGAGCTTGATATTAGCTGAGGATACTTAGAACTACCGACGATGGTCAGGATATTCTTATGAGGAACCAACTCTCATATATAACGACAAACCCATAACACTCGTACCCACTAAAAACTTAGCAAAATTCTTGTGTCTTCACTAATAATACTTGATCGACTAATCTCTTCTAATGGATCATCACCGCCGTAGTGAATATTAGTGAGATTAGTGAGATTAATGATGATCTATGGTCACTAAGTCGCTACGCTCCTTAGTAACTATACGTTTTTATACAACTTCCACTAACCCATTCACCTCTGGCTTGAACCATTCTTCCCTTAAAACATCCCAACACTTTTTAGCTATGCCCTTGGCCGAGACCTCGTCACCGGCTCTGCCTTCAATATAAACCTTCAACTTAGGCTCGGTTCCTGAACCACGACACGTAAATCTCACAGTATCTTTTCCATCACTCAACACACCTGTGATCATTTGGGATTTAGGATCAATAGGCAAAATAGGAACGTTTCCTTCGGTGCCGGTTTCAAACCCTACTGTCAAATCTCTCCACTCTACGGCAGTGAACAGACCGATTGTATCAGGATATGAAGTGTAGCCTCCACGTACAGTATCGAAAATCTCCTTGGTTTTGTTCAAATCATCAAGTCTATAATAGCCATTATATTCCTTGAACCAACCATATTTCTCGTACCCCTGTTGTAACTTTTCTATAACGTCGGTCTTACCGTCAACGAACCAAAGCTCGTACAATTGTAACCAGATCATGGCTGCAGCTACACCGTCCTTATCACTTACAAGGTTGAACATGAATCCAATGGCTTCTTCGTAGGCAAATGGAACCGAGTAGCCTTCATTTTGGAGGTCTATGGCCCTGTTACCGATCCATTTGAACCCGGTAAGAGTGTCTTGGAAATGAAATCCCTTCTTTTCAGCCATGGCCTTCAAGATTTGAGACGAAACTGTCGAGTTTAACAAGTAGGTATTGGAGAGTTGGTCTTGGGGAACCACTTCCTCGATGAAGTACATAGCAAAGAGGAATCCGATTTCGTTCCCGGTCAACTGTTGCCAATCACCACCCTTAGTCTTGACAGCAGTACTGAATCTGTCGGCATCGGGGTCGTTGGCGATCACGAGCTTGTAGCCTAATTTTTCTGCGGTTGAAATGGATAAATCCAACGCTCCCTTCTCTTCAGGGTTTGGAAACTTTACGGTTGGGAATTTTGGATCTGGGAACGCTTGCTCATGGACAACCTCCATGGTGTATCCCGAAAAAGCTGCCTTGAAACATTTATCAAGAATTTCCAAGCCCACGCCATGAATTGGAGTGTAGACGAAGCTGGATGAGAGTTTAGGGGTTGTCACGAGGTTTTTGATTGCCTTTGAGATGTAGAGCGATGCCATTTCATCCTTCACCGATACTAACAAGTTGGTTTTAAGAGCTTGTTGGAAGTTGGCGGCCACGTTCCATACTTCTGGGTACCATGGGGAAAGGTTTTCTGCAATGGAGCTGGCGATTCCATCATCATGAGGTGGGATGATTTGACACCCGTTGTTGTAGTAAACCTTGAATCCGTTGTCCTTAGCAGGGTTATGGGAAGCAGTGACCATGACACCGGCAGAGGCATGAAAATGATCAATAGTGAATGGAACGGATGGAGTATGTACAAAAGAAGAACCATCAGAGCTGTGAGAAGCACCTCCTTCATATCTCAAAGTCTCCTGAGAAAGATTCTCGACGGATCCCAAGTAGTAAACCTTGACACCTTGAGACAACGCTACAGAAGCGGTGATCTCAGCAAATCTTTGTGAGTTGAAACGGTGGTCATACCCGATAACGATCGACGGATCAGTATTACCTGCCACTACATACTCCACCAAACCTTGCGAGGCTTGCAAAATTGTGACATCATTCATATGGGCAAACCCCGAAGTCATCTCAGATCTTAACCCGGCAGTTCCAAAGGCGATTCTCTTGGTCAACTTCCCATCCAACACCTTATACTCGCCAGCCTGTTGTAAGTCTCTGATCTCACGCTGGGAATCGGGGTTGATATCAATATTTAACCAGTTCTCTACAAGGCCATCAATGGCGCGTTTCTCCTCTATAGTAAATGCCATTTTTTAGTATTTGTGATCTAGGGTTCTTCCTGGGGATGTAAGATAATTTATTCATTTATATATTTGGGTGTAAATCCGCACGCACGGCGTTGTATCGAGAAACATCGGTGCTGCAAATTGGACAGCGAGAGTAAGAAGGAGAGAGAGAGAGAGAGGGTTGGACTAAGAGGTTACTAAAGTACTAAAGTTGTCAAATGGGGTTACTATACTAAGTTTAGTGGGCTGTCATATATCTTAGATCGGTAAAGTACTGGATATACCTGCTAGTTAGTGAGTATATATCTTATAGAGTGGTTTTGGCCCTAGGAGGCGAGACAAGTGACTCCTACGGAAGCTCAGCAAAACTATTAGTGAGCTGTGAGTTCCAGAACATCTCCACAAATCCAACTCTCTTCTGAGGTCTATTGCTCTCCCTGGCTCCAGTGGGACATCTATTACACTCCCATTGTCGTCTCCTGCGTCTCTCATCTCATAACATCAGTGACGCAAATCAAATTGAACTCCGACGGAATATACCGGAAATGGACCAAGGGACTGGCGAGGATGGGGTGAACACATTGGAAACGTTGGAAACGCTGAGGTTCTTGTATTCTCAGTGAGCAGCTTGTTACGAGATTGTGAGAATCTCTCGTACAAGAATGTTGGAATGCCTGAGTGAGATCGAGGAATTACTGAGAGAACATGTAGAGATAGCGGACTATAATGGAAACTACAGCCGGAATTGGGAATTGGGAATTGGTCACTTTCAACCACTTGCTGAGAACCATTTGACGAATATGTCCTCTACTCGTAAAGTTTTGTGGAGATGGGCCCTCTCTAGTAGTGAAAATATCTAAAACTATCAAAGATGAAAAAGAGAAAAAAATAATGTAAATTGGGAATTATTTAATGAAAGATGGGGAAAGAACCAAGAGAACTAAGAGAGCTAGGAGAACTACGAGAACTAGAGAGATAGTACCATATATAAAACAGAACTTGGAGTAAGAAATATATATATTAATAGGCCCTAAATTGAATGCACCGGCACAATTAAGAGTCTCGATGAAATGGAAATGTTCCGACGGAACAAATTCAACCTCATTGGATTTCACAAATTGTCCATAGCTGGAGTGAGGTCTTATATAGGAACCCTAGTATATATATACAGGGAGCCTGGGTACCAAGATTCTAAATTTAGAAGCTGAAGCTGGTTTGTTTAAGGTTCCCAGGACAGCCTAATACTCATCAAGGTTTTGCGGATCCCCCCCTCTGTGAGAACCATTGATCTATAAAGCTAGTAGAAAGAGACCGACTTCATTATATGATACATCGCTCTCACTGTTCATATTAAAATTGTTGTATATTCTAGTTTTACAGGCACCAGGTTGAGGTACTGGCTCACTAATTACATGGTCGATGTGATACCATCTAATTAAATAGACTGTATAATTTATTTTTGCGATTGTTTGAGAGGCTTGATTTGTGAGGCTTGATTATATTGTGAGTCTGCTATCTAGTGACTCGTTCCGTCACCATTTAGGGGCATTCGGTCGTTATTAGTGGAGTCAGAAAGAACAAGGATTAGATGAAATTTATGTATGAACACTCATAATTGTTCATTGCTCTCTTTAGTGGTATTTTTTCAGTCCTCGCTGGATTTCCCAGTCTTTCTTTGATGAGTCTTTTTTATCGGGATTTACTGCATCTCTCTAGTCCTCTGCGGAACCTACATCTCCCCAAATCCAACTTCATACTCCATAACCTTCGAATCTTTTCCAACTCCCACCACCTTAATATCTCCATCCTTCACAATACCTTCAGCATCACATAACATCTCAATACTCACCATCTCCTCCTCCAAATCCACCTTGGCCACGTTATTCTCAAACTTCTTTCCTTTCTTGAAATATCTGTGGACGGAAAGAGTCTTCGAGTCAGCAGTGAAGATAAGAGAGGAAGATGGGTCTATAAAGAAGTCGACAGGTTGAGATTCGAAGGGAATAGTGTGGACGAGAGAATTCTTCCTCAAGTCAAAGATCTCTATAGTACTGGTATCTTCAGTCTCGCTTCCTACTAATAACCAGTAACCATTGAGTGCAAATTCCATCTTAGCAACCTTTGGAAATTGCGTTTCCAAAGTGGAGACCTTCTGGCCGTCGGTCAAGTTGTAGATGTGGACCTTTCCGGATTTAGTTCCGATCGCAAGTAGCGCTCCGTCCACGTGAATTGCACCCGAGGTCACTGGTTCGCCTACCGATATCGTGTACAAGACGTTTTCCAGGCTGGTGTCGTTCAACTTCCATTCCTCACCACCGAGGGTAACAAATAAGTTTGTGAGTTTTGGATGTACAAGGATTTGTGAGATGATATCGTTATGTGTGTTCGGGAGACTATGCTCGTTTTCGCCGAGCACAAGCTTCTCCTTGTATGCTAATATGGGGAGAGGAGTGTCGTTGTATGCAACATAGTTCATGCTGGTGATGGTGCCCTTTGAAGCAGTAAATTTAGCGATGTTTCCATTGGAGAAGTCGTATTTAGCGACAGACCCGGTAGAGGACGCTATAAGAAGTGTTGGAGCTGTGAAATGTTTGGACGTGACTTTTTTGAACGGATGAGTTTTTGTTGTAGGAGCCGAGAACGTGATTGTTTGTTGTGGGCCAAGGGAGAGGGTGGTTTTGGTCGATTTGTGGAGTTGGTAGAGAGATTCACGGGCGGAAGTGATGGCAGCAGCAACAGCCACTTTGTCATCCAGTTTATCAACCAGCTGGTCAACTAACTGGTCAGTTGGTGATGTCTTTAAATCTGAAACAATGTTCGAATCATCAGTCAAAGTGGTCGCTAACGTCTCCAACGCCTTCTTTACTTCGTCCCTCTCTCTGATAGCATTTGCTGCTACTCTAATTGCAGCGTCATGGTGATACAACGCCGAACTCAACTCCTGTCTGGCCTTGTGAAGCTGCTTACGCAATGTAAACACCTCCAATGCCAACGAATCCCACTCATTCTGGAACGTACTGAGAAGCGCAGGGATCGATGTGGCTGAGGTCGGATTTGGCGGTATAATATTACTGACTGGCTGTGTTATCGCTACAAGCTCCTCAACGGTCAACGGCTCATCGGTGATGGGGTCGGTGCCGCTGGTGGTAATGTAGTTGATGATGTGTTTTTTTTCAAATATGGCTCCACTTTTGGGTGATACCACGGGCTCTAAGGCCTTTTCTCCAGTGATTGAACATATCATCGTGGCGTGTGGTGGTGGTAGAGGAGGAGTTGTTGATGTTATTTGTTTTGGCTCATCTATGTGAGAGTTTTGAGTGGTGCACGCCCTGATGGATATGATTAGTGAGGGAAGGGGAGGAGATAGAAGAGGGTACAGGGGGAGAATGAGGCTAGAGGAGGAAAAGAGGCTAGGTAAATATAAGGAGATAAGTTGGTGGGAGCTTATATATATACCAGTAAGTTGTAGAAATCTTCACTAAGATTGTGTAGGCTGAAAATATCAAAACTTCAAATTTGTTAGTTCAGTGGAATAGTGAGCGAGCAGGTAGTAGTGCAAACTTCACGTATTGATATTGAAATTGAGATTCAGTGACTTCCTAGCCTGTACTGGGAATTAATACAAACGTGGCTAGCACAATTTCTTGCTAGTCTAATCGGTATTGGATCTGTTACTGTAACATAATCTGAATTCACTTTTCTTCAAGATAAGATTTATTCTTGAGGTTGATTCTTCGAGGCCTATTCTTCGAGACTTGTTCTCAAGACTCATATCCAGATACTCGGCAGCCTAACCTTAGAATCACAGTTAATACATACATACTCACCCATAAACTCAGGTGTATATCGGCTACTCTAAGTATCACGATGTTCGTTATATACAGGATAAATGAAAATTTTGCAGCCATTTTTCAGACGAGAGATCTTGACAGGTAGAGATATTTGGAGATACTTGAAGAACTGGTTAAGGTGACCGTCGTATTGGAGATTTTGCGAGGTCCTTTGTTTACAAGAAAGTCCTAAGGAGGACTTGCCAGTTCGTAGGAGGTTTATTAACCAAAGTATGAGAGCTAAGGTAAGTCGATCTGGAAGATACAGAAGGTACCAGACGAATACAAATATATATATACACAAAAGAGGTATATCTAGTAGTACATAATAGAAAGAAATACAATTCAACCACTTGCCCAAAACCGTTTTAGAGCTGCTGGAAGAGTCTTAGGGGGTGTAGCTTAGCTCATTTGCAGCTATTACAGACAAACTACTACATCATTAAGTCAAATCAGAACGTTTATAACCTGTACCACAGCAATATTTAGAAGTAAAATAAGGAGGAAAGAAAGAGATTAAAAGAAGTAAAGTCTAGCGATAAGCGAGGATTCATGGGTTGCTAATGTCGTTGTGAATAGTTTATGGGTAAGTTAACGAAAAGTCAGCTTTTAGATCAGTAACCTGCCAGTATAGTTCACTAGACCATATAGGCTAGGGCTAATCTAGCGCATTATCAGAGCATACATTTCAAATCCATTACTGATATGATAGCAGATATAATAATGGGCTAGTAGTGTTAAAACAGGTACTCACTATGCCTAAGATTGTCAGGAGAATTACAGGCTAGTGATGTCAATAATTCAGTAGAATGATCCAGTAGAATAATTCAGTAAAATAAAGCCTGCTGATCTTGACGTTTACGCCGAATTGTATAAGGGCAATTCACGACATTTTAGCAGCCAACGACATTTGAACGACATATTAGCAACCAAAGTGATAACTAAGTGCTAACGAATAGTGACAAACAAAGAAGCAAATAACCTATAGCTTGCGAGGGAAAGGCTGATCTTCTATAAGGGCCATTCAATAAGGGAAACGCAATTCGAGCCCCTCTTAACTGATCACCTATTTCTCACTATCAAACGACAGGTCGTGATGTTCATAGGCAGCCTCTGGCTGAACCTTTCTATATCTTCTTCTTCCAGTACCGAAACAGCCACAACAGTGGCCCAACAAACTAAATATCACCACCAACAACGCAGCCACCACGCCAGACCAGATGAATGCATATAAGTTAATAGACAAGAACGTCTTGACACCAAACGACTCAGTCTCGTCATTAACTTTCTGTCTAACGAACAAGTAAGCCCCAGTAATCAACGCAGCAGCCACCAATGCCAAAATGAAAATTAACAACTGAAACAAAAAGTTAAGGAAAGATAAACAACACGAAGAAGGCGAACAACAGAAAGCAAGACACTGGATTACTACAGAGATGAATCCAAACGCACACACCACGATAAGGAGCACGAATGAGGCTTTCGTCAAGTTGTTCAAGAGTGTGAGTTTCAGTTCTATACCATTAGGCAAGCCAAGGTTCTCATAATTGAGGTTGTCGAGCAAAACCTTGAGCTCACTTTTGACAGTGGCAGTAATGATTGTAGAGCTACCATCTAGACTGTTGATTCTGTCGTTGATGGTGTTGTTCAACTCGGTTTTGATAAGCGTAAGAGGGTCGAATGCGTAGGCTGGCTTTGCAGGCGAGCACCATGTAATATTGACCTTGTTGCTGTCGAACGGTTTGAGGTATTTGTTGAGTTTGGAGTCAAAGGTCCGTTCGGTAGTGGAATAACCACGACAGTAGCCCCAGTAACTGATTGTATAAACGTCAGCAAGTCCAAGCTGCTCGTAAGAAAAGTTGTTGATGATATCAGATATTACTTCCTGGACAGTGGTGAGGATACCACCATCAGTAGGAATCGAAGAAGGAAGGGCGCTAGCAATAGCACTCGCAAGGGCTGTAGGAATCGAAGAGGGAAGAGCAGTTGGTACCGCTGTTGGAATTAAGCTTTCAAGGTTAGTAGGAACCGCTGTTGGAAGGTTGGTTCCCAAAGCAGTCGCTACGGCAGTGGCAATACTCGCCGTGTTGATATTGTTAACGAGAGATTCGATGTCTCTTTTAGCAACAGGTTCGCTAATTTCAATTTGAGCGAGATTACTCACCATACTCTCGAGATCTCTCTTTGTAAAGTCATCAAGCTTCAATATCTTGCTCAAATCAAGATTTGAAAGGTTGATGTTGAGTAAATATGTGTTTGTGAGGAAGGATTTGTTTGTGTAGGAGCCTGTGAGAGCAAATATCGACAACAACGTTGTGGCTAACGTCAAGAATATGATTATCACCCTGAAGAAACTAAACATCTTGGAATGGTTGAATTATGATAAGGGAGAGAGGAATAGATATGACAAGAGTAGTTGTGAAAATGTCAATAAATGAATTTCACAAGAAATAATAATTCTTCTCAGCAATCTATGGATATCTCAGAACGAAAGCTGGATCTGTTGACAATGTACAGTTTGGACTCTTTGTAGTAGTTATAAGACTCTTTGTAGTAGTTCAGAATTCTTAGAGCTCGGTATTTTTGGAGCTCAGTATCGATTTAGTTTCTAGAATCGATTTCTTTGTGGGATTCTAGTTTATATTTATAGGTGCACGGGTTTAATGCTATTTTGGTAGTATACTAACAAATTTGGAGCACTCTTAAAAATGACGGACCTGTTCGTGCTTAAATACTCTGACCCAGGTACACCGATATTCCCCGTAACCATCTGATCTTCTCTTGGTTACTGGAGTGCTGGCTGACCGCTGGGAACAGTTATATTTAGAAGGCTGGTTGATCTGTGATGGTGTTATATACAGTACGAGTCATATTTTGTTCCATATTGCGATATTTACGTTTATCCATGAAAAGTCAAGATCACTATCTATGGAAGTTCAAGAATTAGCGGGAGAAGGCGCGGGGTATTGCGGTCTATTGGCTAGACTATGGTGAGACTATGGTGAGAGTAGTGGATACTAGAAGTGAAGAGGAGGCTGTGAGTGTGTCATGTGAGGAAGACACGTGACCAAGAAGCTCTGACTTAATTTCGGTTGCGACATCTTTTGGTGATTTCACTCTTGTGACAGGAAAGACTACCGAGGAGATCACTTATTTAGTGTAGGTAGGATGTAAAGTGTGATGGTGACGATTTCCACCCATTAAACGTCACTAAAGGTGAAATAAAGGTCAATTAAAGGTCAATTAAAGGCGAATTGGTCATTCTAGGTTAGTATCAGGAGGTGTGGTTTTGGTCACATTCTTGTGTCGCGACAAATGAGTGAAATTAATTGCACACATTTGGGCGAAGTCCATTACTCCAAAAGAAGATACTAAAGGCTGTAGCAAGAGAGTTAGTGGGGTATGGGTATGGTTATGTATGAGAGATAGCAAAGATTTAGATTGTAAAGATTATCATTTTACTTCAGGGTAAATATTGAGTCCCTTCTATTAAATTGTCGCAACTGTGTCGTAACTGAGAAAGTTGTGTCGGATTTCTAAATTGATAGATACTTTGAGTTTGAAACTCCTAAATCTGACATAATTAGATGGATGTAACTTCAGTATAGAATTACGGACGGTGGTAGATTTGTTTTATTCATATTGGCGTGTGTCAGTTTTCTGGGTCGAGTTTCGAATACACCTGTCAACTCTTCCATGTAAACTCTTGCCATTATCGGCTCACCCAGGTAAGCTCAGCCAGGACCAATTTATCAAGTGTACCATATAGATCTCTGACTCTACGATACTACTTTTTTAAAGCTCTGACTATACGACACTATTGTTTTCAAGTTTATCATGGAAATCTTGTCGCAAACAGTGTCGCGACATTTTTCACCTCTTTAGAAATACTTATCTTACTACATATTATACAAGAATTAATCCTCTAAATCATCAAAACCATCTAACAATTCCTTTTCCAACTCGTCAAGCTCTTCGGATGACATTTCAGCGTTTCCTTCGGCCTCTCCCTCAACTTTTTCACCAGACTCATCATCAGCCTCTCCTTGGTATCCATTTTTTTGTCTCTTCCATTCAACTCCGTTCGAATCATCTTCGTGGACTCTCTTTTTTATACTAGAGTCGGGTTCAGCAGAAGGTTGTGTATCTTCAGAGTTTATGCTGGTATCAGGTAATATATTGGAAGTGTTGGAATCACCAAAATTAGAATCATTAGATTCACCAAATTCATGAGACTCGGTTTCAAAATCGATATCTGCTTTGGTTTCGTCGGCTATAGCCTCTATTTCGTCCACTTCATCAGCATCGTCCGCTTCATCATCGCTTGTATCTGCCAAAAAATCGTCAACCTCCTGGTTAGCGTCGTCCAAATTATACTCCTCTACTTTGACTCTCAGCCTCTCTAAAGCTTTCTGATAATTCGCAATATCCTTCTCGTTCACTTTCCAACCATCTTCCTGCTCGCCAATCAAATACTCCGTCTCATCAACCTGTGTCCATCTGCTCAAACATGCAAACAACCAATCAGGGTTGACGATCTTTACGTGTGGTAGCATTTTCTTTGCAACTCTAGCCTTGAACGTTGGCCCTCCACCGTTGGTGGGGTCTCGACAAACGACGTGCGTTACATGTGGATATACTTCGGTGACCACCTGAACACCAAACTGTTTACACCAAATAACGATGTCTGCAGTCTCGATCTTCAATCCTATGGGGATAATCCCGGAGAAGAGGATGACAATTCCTGTCAAGCATTTGCTTTTCATCTCAGGAATGATGTGGGTGAGATCTGGTTTCTGGATGGCGACGGTGGACCCATTTTCAGTCCTGCGTCGTCTAGACTTACGTTCGTGTCCCGACTCCTCGTACTTCTCCAACATTTTGTAGTATTCGCCGTGGATATTAATCAACACTTTTTTGAGCGAGAAAAGTTCTGTGTCGTCATCGTAGAGCAAGTTGTCATCCTCATCGTCCAGAGACTCTTGTGAATTCACTGTGGATAATTTGTGAGTATCTTTTGTAGGTGGAGGAGTGACTGAGTCGCTAAGGTCACCAGATTCTTCAGATTTATCTCCATCTTTCTTAGGTTCTTCGGAGCCTGGGGAAACTGATTCTTTTTCAATTGCGGTTCCATTCTCATTAGTACCTTCTACAGTATTGAGCGTTTCTGCTCCTTTTTCAGGATCTGTTGTTGTTCTTGCTGGGTGTATTGATGCAGCGGCTCCATTTCCCTCGCCAGCTCTATGTAACATTTCCAAATCATGTTGTAACCTGGCCAAAGGCCTATCTATCATTTGTTGTTCAATGGAATGGTTTCTGCTGATCGACTGTTCAATCAATAGGTCTCGATTTGCTTCACCTCCTGCTAATTCGATGATTCTATCCACTGGAGAGATATCCACTTCCTTACCCTCCTCGGCCTTTTCTTCTTTCTCCTTTTCATTTTCCTCCATGGCTTCTAGTCTTGCAATGGACTTTCTACCCCTACCAGGTCCTGTTAACTGACCGTTTTTCTTTGGCAAAAAGCTTGAATTTATATCACCAATACCCACAAAGAAATCATATGGAATAACCTTGATTAAGTTGCTTTCCCACTGCCAGACATCTCCTCTGTCATCAATAATTACCACCATTGACTGGTCCACAGGAAACAACCGCTTCAAGTTTTTATGGGTTAAAGAACCACTCTCGTCTCTGCTAAGGATTCTGTCGCCGAAATACTTTCCGTCTGGATCAATGATCTTTGCTATAGAGAGGGCATAGTTTCTTGTGGCCATGGTATAAATATGGAGCTCATAGAATTTTGTGATCTCTTCTAAGAATTCCTTTAATCCTGGTCTGACTTTCACATAATAGGTACATTTGGATGGTAAGATTTTGGGACCCATCCAGTTTAATGGTAAGATAGGCTCTTCAACCAAGGTAAAGATCTCCACATCTTTGACAGCGTTGTAGTTTGGGTTAGAGGAACTTGACTGCCATTCTCCGACGGTCGGATCGACTGTAGCATGGATTACAGTCTGGTCTAGATCTACCACAAGGATCAACTTTTTCTCCTTGCTTAACCGAGTTGTAGATGTCTCTTCGAGTTTTGTTGCTTCGTCCAAACTGATCTTTAAGCCTCTATTGTCGTATGACATTGAGATGGTTGCTCTGTCTTCAAATGTGTAACCTGTATAATTTTTTTCGTCCTTGATGGCCTTACCACACAAGGCACATAGTCCCTCGTACTGTACCGTGTGTGTGCACGATTCCTTGACACTGAATAATCTCATTTCACCATCGTCGATTTTTTGATTGATTCTGATATTTATATCATCGATTTCTCCCTCTAAGGGACTCTCAAACGTCCCTATACGGTCCACGGGTATTGGAGGCGCTTCCTCTTCCTTCTCCTCGAAATCCACGTATTTATACTTGAAAATAGGTTGGAATTTTTCCACGACATCTCCTTTGGAGTGTAGAATTGAGATTATGACGATTGGAAACGGTACTGACGTCTGGAACTTGATAGGTGTCGACATTTTGACTGAACTCTGATGTCTATGTGTTGTTTTGTTAGATCCAGTAGGTAGATCTGGTGATTTCAATATATAGTCACGTGTGTATAGTCACGTGAAAGTACTGATCACTATTATTTAGAATAGCTCTGTGTTAGCTCTGTTTTTGAAGCTATTGTAGAATATATTGTAGCTGTAGGATATAGCCACTTTATTGCTCGTGTATGTAGTCTTTTTGCAGTTGTACGAGTAGATGATCTGAAGGAGGTAGCGGTAATTGACACTAGAAATCCTTAGATTCGGTAAATGTCTCTAGAAATCTGTAGATTGGGTATATGTCACTTGATTTTGCTAGTTGTCTTCTTTATATCTTCTAGGTTCCTTTTTAGCTTTTAGATTGATATCTCTAGCTTTATCTCTCTAGATTTCCTATAAGTTTGGCCTTGTTGATCGTGTCTTAGAAGACTATAACTCAGCTTCCACTCACCTGATATATAGGCAATTTCCTCTACTTAGAGAGCAATTTTGACGGTCCTTTTTGTATAAAACTTCTGAGTTATAAAACTTCTCCTTAAAATTGCTTAGAATTTGGGTCAAATTAATGGGGTCAATTTCTGGCGTACGATGGAGATTCTTATTTGAAAATGATGAGAAATTCGGTACAAAGTTGATTATTGCGATTAGAAGAGACTTTCCGTTTGATTTGTGTGATGGAATGATGCTTGTTGTGGAGATGTTTGTTTGTATTTGAATTGAAATGCGGCAATATACGACATATCAAAATATAACGACACGTTGGAACGACATTTTTCGATTCATGTCGTGCGTGTACCACCATTAAAATGGATGCAAAAAGACAGATAGTACCAAATTATGTAGACAGCTACATGCGCAGGGGATGACTAGGGGTATGAAATGTATCTTAGTGTGAGGATCCAGCATTCTATAGGTAATTGATTAGAAAATCTGAAACACCCTTGCTAAAAACGACTTCCTATTTGTGAATTGTGAAATTTTGACTTGGTATATCTCTACATATACTATCTTACTCGTACTAGATAGGTTCAAGATAACCAACTAGGCGAATATCAGACGTTTACTAGAGCGTCTTACTACAAATATAAAACCTTCCCTTGTGGCTTTATCTACAAGAACATTCATTCACTTGGTTCTCCAAACTGTGAAGACTAAGAAAGTCCCGCCCCATATAGTCTCTTCGAGTAAACTCTGTCTGGATTAGTATTAAACCGAATAAATTTTACTATCCAAGGCTGAAAAGTTATCTAGGGCTAACTTAATTGGATCTATACCTGGCCCTTGGGTCTCCTATGTTTAACTTAATGTGTAGTTATATGCACTCCTTTATTTTTCTATATGCACTCCATTTATATATGCAGGTTTTCGATGTGGTTGTAAATCCACCAAATGGCAGTAAGATTCAAACAACCTCTTTACTATGAATGTATTGGATTTGTTAGGTGATAGTCACTGTCACTTGGATGTCACGTGTACTAATAATGACATACGGGAGCTAGCGGAAAGGTTGAACACGTCTCAATTTGAGGGACGCCATGACTTCTTTCATATTATGACTACCAACCACTTGGATTTGGAGTTGATGGACGAATTGTTGGAGCAGTTAGACGGCGGTGTGGTTGTTCCGTACTGGGGAGTACATCCCTGGTATAGTCATTTGTTCTGCGACGAGCTGAAATTGCCTCTGAGTTTCAGTACTGCGGAGGAGGCTATGAAGGATCCAAGTACTGATAGTTTGACTAACCAGGACGAATCAACTACAGCGAAGGGAGATTCTCGGAACGGTAAGGAGAAGAACTTGGAGATTCCATCTCTGAATGATCTCAATGATGTAATTGCAACATTGAACGAGGTGCGATTAAAGGGGACTCTCAAAGATAGCTCAAGTACTTCCGCAACTGCCTCTAGAAATATAGATACACCAGCTTCTGATGAAACGTCTCCTGAACCATCTCTGGCCCCCCGAACTCGTTCCTTGCTAGAAGAACTCAAATATACCCACTACAACTCTGTCCTAACCCCACCTCCAACGCCACAACTTCTCGCAGTCCTTCCCCAGCCCATAGATATACATAGCCATCTCAACAGAATCCGGTCGCTAATCAAGAAATATCCTCAGCTCAAGTATGGAATAGGTGAAATCGGTTTAGACCGAATGTTTCGAATTCCCCTGAACGGATACTTTGGCAACCAAATACAACCAATGGAAAACCAGAAACTCTCATACAGCCGTGTTAGTATGGACCACCAACAGCATATCTTCAAACTTCATCTTGCACTAGCAGAAGAGTTGGAGAGACCTGTATCTCTCCATTGCGTGAAAGCCCATGGGTCACTCTATAACATAGTGACCGAGTACCCCAAAATCCCCAGCATTATTCTCCATTCATATAGCGGCTCGTTGGAGCAGGCAAAGATGTGGATGGGATTTTACAGTAAATCTTCTCAGCGTCTTTATTTCTCACTTTCAAACTTGATAAACGGCGTTGACAAGAAAGCTACCTTGCTTCGAGACATTGTCACAGGACTTGAATCTGAACAGCTATTGATAGAGACTGACGTCAGTGTCGATAAGTATTTGTGTGGAAAAGAGCTGCGTGACGTAACTAGCGGGCGAGTGGTTAAGGAACAAGCTACCAAAGAGGCTATGGAAGCCAAGGAATCCGCAACTACTAAGGAAAATGGAGATTCTACTTCTAACAACACTCAAGAAGTACCAACAGAAACGCAGCCTACCTCTATTTCTCCTCCTCCTCGCAGGGAGAAGGATTACTTCCACAACTTGTTAGAGATTTATAGAAAGATTTGTGTGATTAGAGGCTGGGACTTGGAGGTGGAACATTGGAGAATCAGAGGAAATTTGAGAGAATCAATAAAATGAGGCAACACTGAGGCTTGTTATTAGAGATGAGGACCTCAGTGGATCATACAGTGAAAAATCTTCGATTATACAGTGACTCATCTTCAATTGGTCTCTAAACTCAAAGATCGTATTTCTGCAGTCGTATTTCCGCAGCAAATCAACAGTTTCTCTTCTTGACAGCCATCAGTCTCACCTACAATTGGAAAAGTACTCTAGAGATACCCTCATATCCACAAATACCCAGGACTATCGTCAATATTCGTGCTTCTGCTAGTGTCACTGACAATCAAATGAATTTCCTATCATTATACTCGTAACCTATCAGAGTTAACTTCAATATATCACTAGAAATATATCTTCAGGATGGATGGAGACTTAAGCCATTTTTGCAATTCTTTGTATGCAGGAACTATTCAGAAAAGTCGATTAAGTCGAGTCTCTTTCTCTTCAATCTATATTCTACAAATGTTCTTAAACTTAAACTTAATTTATTATGGACATAAAGTATAGAAATCGTTGGTACGTATTCGACATTGCTGTTGTTGTGGGAGTCTCTTATTGATATTTGTGACCTGCATGTAATAAATTTTCGGAGTGTATATAATCGGTCTCCGAGAATTCTCGGAGATTATGAACTCCGGGTTCCAGACCTCGGCCAGGAGAGTCAATTGACCAGATACAGATCCAAGCAATCAATGAAGATGGCTCCACACAGTGAAAAACGTCTTCAGAATAACAATTCCTGAATTGGAGTAGAACTTTTCAAGCTGTAAATATTAATTTTTCAACTAGACCGCTCACAATTCAACCTTGTTTCGCTCTGATGACTTGTTTCGCTGCTTACAATCTAGATCTGATGATATCAACGAATTCTGGCTTCAAACTAGCACCACCGACCAAGAACCCGTCAACATCGACCATTTCCTTGAATTCTGGAGCGTTCTTACCGTTGACACTACCACCGTACAAGATTCTGACAGTTTCAGCTTGTCCTTTAATGGTGGTTCTCAAGTGGTCTCTGATGGCCTTGTGGGTATCTTGGGCATCTTGTGGGGTAGCAGCTAAACCGGTACCAATAGCCCAGACTGGTTCGTAAGCAACGACGACATTAGACCAGTCAGAGACGATCTTGGAGACGGCATCCAATTGTCTAGCACAGACTTCGATGGTAATACCAGCCTTACGTTCTTCCAAAGTTTCACCGATACATAAGATGACGGATAAACCTTGTTCCAAGGCGAACTTGGTCTTTTCAGCGACAAAGTCGTCGGTTTCCTTGATGATGGTTCTTCTTTCAGAGTGACCAGTCAAAGTCCAGGTGGCACCTAAGTCCAAGATTTGGGATGGAGCAATTTCTCCAGTGTAAGCACCGGAAGCCTTAGCGAAGACATTTTGGGCAGAAACGGAGACGGTGGATTGCTTGTTGGCAAGAACGGCGGCTTCAAGGTATGGAGCTGGTGGAGCGACAACGACCTCGACGTTGCTTGGGAGATCGGCCTTGTTAAGGTTCTCAATGATGTCTTGAACGGACTTCTTAGTACCGTTCATTTTAAAGTTACCTCCGACGAAGAATACACGTGCCATGTTGATTGTTATTTGTAGTTGTGTTGATGATATTGGTGGTAAAAACTGGGGGGGACGGTGAGTTTTTATACTCGGCGTTGAGGGCAGCGTTGATCCGGGATCACGTGGTAATACTCAGGTGACTTGAAGACCTCTTGACGAATGCGGTGACACCTGACGAGGTCTGTGGAATAGGAAAAATTGTCTAAAGAAAGTTGGATCTACTTAAGTATCTGCTAGATGTGATATAGCTATCTATCCACCAATTAACTAGCCCATAACTCTCTAATTACCACCTTCTCTCGCTGAACCTACCCCGGGCCATACTGGTTCGCGCACACTATTCCAGAAGTCTCATGATGTATGCGACCACCTGACAGACTCGAGTACCAGGTGAGGTTGATGCAATTTTCTACAGGAGACTCTGGAAAGCCTCAATGTGATCATATGAAGAGGTTTGGAGAGTTTGGAGAATTTGGCAAGATATGTTTATTATTAATATCTCACCGTTGCTCTGGTAGTAAATTTACAGTTCAAATGTCACGTGACGTATTCAAATCCTACTCCTGTTTCAAAACGAATACCTAAACTTCCCAAAGGGTTGGTGGGATGCCAACTCAAGTTGTAGATCTGAATGAAAGAAATTAATGAGATTTCGGTCGGCCCGAATTGGGATCTTTTTTCGCTGTGACGTCAATTGCTGTTAACTATGGAAAAATCTCGGTCTCTCCATCAAGGACCGGCCAGTAGTGGTTATTAGTGAATGCACGACTTCTGTGATACTAACCAAAAAACAGCTGAGAATAACCATCACGGTTCATAATAGTTGATGATGCAGATTTCTTCTACTACTAAACGAGGGATATTTTTTGCAGTCACCTTGAACCTCGGGTAAGAATTTAGCTACAAAATATGGCTGCAAAATGTCGTTCTTAAGCTTCTCTATGTATAGTTGGTTGTCGCACGACTTTTGGGTGCAAAATTGTTGTGATAGGAGAGATAGTCCAGCCCTAGCTGATCGATGAGAGATAACGTGACGCATCCCAGAGAAACACAATTGTTCTGTTCTAATACATATTAGTTCCCCTGACTGTAAGTGGGAATAAATGGTGGTGGAGGTTTAGTGGGGGATATTATGAAATCGGTAGGAAGTATGATTCACACCTTAACTCGAAACTATTACTCTCCTGCCTATTTTTATAAGCTATTTAACATCTGAAACATCTCTACAACAATTGGAGGCGTCGAAAGTAAATTCCGAGCACCCATAGCATCTTTAAGACGGGTACTAAGCATTATACAACTTTTATCAATATATACTGTAGCGGAGAAATAAATAGTTTTGATCAGCGCCTGTAGCAGCCAGTTAGCGGTATCTCCCGGTTAGCGGTGTCGGTAACTGGGTAGCTCAAGGAGAACTTGCTCGTTCGAGTGGCTAGTTTTAAATTGTAGCTACCGGACGTTCTCCCTACCTATTTAGTGGTGACACTTTATTACTCCCAATCTCTAGGCGAGTTCCTGTTGAGTTCCTGTTGAGTTCCTGTTGAGCTTCTCTATGATTCTGGACCTATTTCCTATTTCCTAATTCTAATTCCTCATTAATTCACATCGTTCACTCGGAACTCTCCCTAGATCCTCCGTACTATTCGCCTCGCTCTGATCATTCAACGAAAACCTCTCCAAGCCAACCTTTGCTCTGCCAAACTTCTCCTTCAACTCCTTATTCTTACCTCTATTGCTCTTGATCGCCTCTTTCTGGGCCTCTATAATACTCTCCACGTCCATATCACCAGGGTTCAACAACTTGTTCTTCGAGTTGAAGCTGACCTCATCAGCAAACTCCTTTCTGATCTCGGCGTCGATTTCATCCTCCGGTAAGTCGTCCCATGTGAGTAAAGGTGTTTTCAATCTGAACCGTCCTGATTCTTCTTCCTTCTTCATAATTATGTACTGACAGTGAGGAATGTTTTTGAGTGATTCAAACTCTTCGTAAGACCACCGGAACCATTTCATGAGAAATACTCTGGCCCAGATCCCATGCGTTACAAGCACGAGGATATTAGGGAAGTCGGGTTGTTGAAACTGACGGAACAACGACTCGTTGAAACTCGCTATACGATCGTAGACGTCAGCAGCACTTTCTCCGTGAGGAATTCTGTAGAAAAAGTGGCCATAGTGAGCACGTTCCTCCCAAATCTGCTCCATTTCCTCTGGTGTGGACTGGAAATTACCAAAATCCTGTTCACGCATCCTTGGCTCCTCGTACACTTTGTGGGTAACGTCGGGAGCGGTGATTCCTTTGATGATATTATTACATGTTTGACGGGCACGGAGGTATGGCGATGTGTAGAAGAGAATAGAACGAGGATTGTTGGTGCAGCCGTTAGTTTTTGCATCATCAAAACACTTTTGTGAAAGAAATTCGTTGAAAACCTTTCCTGCTTCGAGGGCCTGCTCGTGGCCCTTGGCCGTAAGCGCTACCTTGTGGTTTGAGGTGAATCTGTTGACTTGTTTGTCACAATTTCCTTCTGACTCTCCATGACGGACAAGAAGTATGTACTGTGGGTTAGTAAAATGTTGAATTTGAGGTGGTGACTCTGGAGTCTTCGGAGTATAATTGGAGAGACATCCGTGGACTTGATGGATATAACCAGCGGAGGGTATCCTGGTGAGTCTATGAATATCAAGGGCGGTACAGCCACTAGAATTTAGGGCTGGCAGATTCGTAGCTCCACCATTCTGGCGATATTGGAGTCACTGCACTAAGTCGCTAGGGCCAGATGTAGCGAGATAAGTAACGGTCAATTTAATTGTGACGTTTGATTTCGTTATAAACTTCTTTTATTACTCTCTGGCTACTTCTTTCATCATTCCCTGACTATTTCCTCAGTATATATCGCTCTTTGGCTGTCACTTCTAGAGGCTGTCACCTAGAGGCTGCCACTAACTGCCCCCTCGGTATTTCGCTCGGTGTCCCTATTTCCTCTATAACGTCTGGATATTCATTTCTCACTGTTTCGGGTTATTTCCACACTGACTGGCTTCTTCTGACTCGCCGTATTTGCCGCTGGCTGCCTCCAGGTCTCCATTTTGGTGGGTATCACAAGACGCCGATATAAAACTCCTAGCGACAGTCCACTAGCTCGCATCGCCTACTCGGTCTCCCTACGCTGTCTCTGTTTATACATACTTTTGGTCTCGCCATCGTTCTCTAATGACTCTGCAAAACAATAGTAGCGGTAATTTTTGGTAAGCACAATTTCTTGGTTTGTGTATGGTTCCAATCGGCGGGTCACGTGTGTGGTAGCGCTCGAGTGAAGGGGATAAGAACTTTACCTTTGTCCCGAGTAGGAGATTGGATCACAGTGAATTGGAGGAATATAGTGGATGGCAGAGGTCGGCGAAATAGTTTAGTTAGAGCCAAAATGTGTAGTAATTTGTAGTATAATCGAAGTGATGAGAGAAATTGAAGAAGAAATTAGTGAGAAGGAAGTGAGGAAAATGAATAATCAGAGTAGTTAGTGAGGAATTGATGGAGATTTATGATAGATAGCGCCAAATTCTTTAAATCTACTCACTAAATTGTGAGATTTCTCGCTATATCATCACAATTCCTCGCAAAATCATCAACTCTCCTCACTAATTTATCTTCATTCCTCACTAACTCATCAACATCCTTCTTATTTCCTCGCTAATTGCTAAGTTTCAACTACAGTTTGTCTAATAAGTTTATGGATTATTGTTGTGGTGCTATATACTTATCGGCATACACTGTTTTGAGGAGTAGAGAGTTTAATTTGTGTAATTTGTTCACCCCAAGCCCATTAGGAGACACCTGAGTCTATAGGATGGTCAATGAATCTCCTAAATAGTTCTGTTGGTCCATTCAAACTATAGTGAATATGAATTTACCCAATACTTCAGGATCACTAGAAATTCAGTCTTTCGATAGTTCAGCTGAGGAGTTTATTCCTGCTCTGATCGATTTAATAGTTATTTCCCAGAGAATTTTATAGTTATTTCCCAGAGTAATTCATACAAATCTCAAACTGAGAAGAACACTAAGAATAGCGATAAAGACTATTCAATAATTAATGAGTACCAATAATATAATATTCAGTAAACTTCACTAATAATCAGTAATCTCCACTAACACTCAGTAATCTCCACTAATACTCAGTAATCTCCACTAATACTCAGTAATCTCCACTAATATTCAGTAATCTCCACTAATATTCATATTAAATAGTCACAAATACTTCGCTACGCTCAGTACTTGCTCACTGATCAAGTATTCGCTTCGCTCATAGTTATCTTAAGACGAAAGTTTCAACTTTCTTTCAATCCCGAAACTCTTTGTCAACTCCTCGTCACATCTCTTCAACACATCGTCTGCTAATACATCAATAGCATGACTGTGTAACATATTTCCAAACCTCGAAGGTTCAACTGGTAATTTGAAGATAGATCTCCATTCTTCACTATCCAATTCCTTTTCGCCCTTCTTTGCTCTCTCCAAGTTTTCCAACTTTCTTTGTTGTTTCCATTGGGAGATCTTGGATTGTTCCTTTTGGAGTTGACGTTGGTAGTAGTTGAAGTTGTTTTGGTCGTAGTTGTAAGAGTCGACCTGGCTGTAGAGGGATTCTAATAATTTGGCAGTGACGTTTTGGTTGGAGGATAACTTCAAGACGTCGAATTCATCATCAGATGATGTAAGGTTGCTTGTCTTTAAGTACATGTCTACTAAATGTTGGTTGTGAACTTGGATTGGAATCTCGTCAAAGATATTCAAGAAGGATAACTTGTTGTTTTCCAATTCCTTGGACTTCCACTTACCGTCGAGGTAGGCTCCAATGAAGTTTTCACTCAATCTTAAACATTTTAACTCGATTTCCTTGCCGACGGACGACATGTTGTGGATGATGATAAAGGCATTCTTGTTGGTCAATTGTTGTTGGGCCAAGCCTTCTACAAGTTGTGTGGTGACGAAGTTTCCGGAGATGGTGGATTGGAACCAACCTTGGAACTCAAGACCGTAGCCTAAGCCCTTCAAGCTGTCCAAGATTTCTTGCTGGTATTTGGCACCGCTTCTAGATTTGAATGATCCTCCTTCGTATTGGTCTGGGTATGGGAACGGGAAAGCGTGCGAGATGTCGATAGATCCTTCATCGTCTTCGAAACCGAGAAGAGTTCCTGAAAAGAGAGATGGATAGTTCTCAGAAGTGTGTCTTATTAAAGACAAGAGAACACTCGATTGGATCGAGATTGAGTTGGCCGTAGGGGCTTGGTATTTTTTGCTGAAAGTTAGTATTATTCGTGGTAAGAGTAACAACGATGGAATAACGTTTGAGAACAGATATGGATACGTGGACTAGTTATATCGAAAGTAAGAGATCATCTAAAACTTTGAAGATCTGGCTAAGGATCGGAGGCTGGTGGTTCCAGAATTATGCTCTGCATATCACTGCTGTGTGAATACTGCTGTTCCAGTTCACATACTACTACTGTTCAAGTTCTCCTGCTACTGCTGATCCAGTTCTCGTGTTGTTGCTTCCGCCAATTTGCAAGCTGTTCTTAGTACTTTTAAGATCTTATTTGCTCTTCTTGATTCTCGCTAGTGGCATTCAAATTCATTCTCTTTAAGTCCTGCGTGTTCCTGGTAGTCTCCCTAGAGTTGCTAGCGGTTGCCGACGTCTCCTGGTTCTCGCTGTTCGTTTTTTTCTTCGATTGTTTCTCCTGCTAGATCATCAGTCTCGGACCTTGATCTGGGCTGCTCCGGCAGTCTGTACTATACATACCTTTGTCTAGTGGCCATAGTTAATACTGTCTCCAACTTATACTACCAATTTGTTTTCCAGTTTTTTTTTCAGTCTGAAAATTTCTCCAATGGATTATGTAATCACTTATGTAAGATTTGAGATTTGCAGCCAGGACGTGTTGCTGATGGCAGCTGGTTAGCAAAGTGGTCAGTAAGTGGAGTAATGGTTGTGATGACCTTAATATGAGGTATTTTAAACTAGGATACGTTTGGTGAAGAATAGGCAAAATTTGAGACGTAAGATAAAGTAACGGTCCTAAGAAGTAGGTTAGATTTAGTACCGGTCCTAAGGGGTATTATGTCAGATACAGCGAGACTTGTGGGGTGATCCCAGTAATACTAAATTTCTTTTATCATCATGTTCAAATAATCCATGATTTCTGAAGTAGACGTTAAGGTTTTAAAGAATGTTTAGTAGCTCTTAAATAGTAATGTAACACCATAAAGAGTGTCGAGCACCAAGTGAGTCAAAGTAATAGAGATTGGCTTTCAAAGTCTATACTTTAGTTGATGAGTACAGTTTTCACCCCACCAGAATTACCATCACCTTGGACTTGTGGATTAACGAAAGTGTTGGTTGCAAAACTGCTTATGTAATCGTTGCTTATGTAATAGGCTACTTTTATATGGCTGCAAATACTTTATCCTACGAAATAAGATTAATGTACTTAAGGGACAATTATTTGTAGTTTTTGGGTTAGATATTGTTAGAAATATTAATAGTAGCTATCAAAAAGGCTGTCCTTTGGTAACGTTAATTGGTGTAGCTTGCCTGTAGTTTTCCAGAGAAGGATTCTCGGTGTACAGATCCGTCGAGCACCACATTAGAGACAGAAGAGTTAAATGCGAGTGTTGAGGAATTGGCTCACTCTCTATTCTCGTAGAAGAATTATCACACTCGCTATTCCTCCCATTAGAGGTATTACTCTCTGTAGCTTGATAATTTGCACCGGATGGAATTCCTTCTTAATCTAAATAGTACTGTTATTTGCATTAATATTTAGTTACACGGTGGTGGCCATGTCTCATAGTGGCATTACTGTAAGAACTTGTGTGCTCCATCCTCACTGAATTAATTTTAAGTTTCCATTTCATCATTCCTTGAGATTCTATAGTCTAGTTCGATAATCTTCATACACGATCTCGGGGGCTTTCGAATTCTGATCGAATATATCGGGAGCTTGGAGACATCATGAGAAGTATTAGTAGAGATTAATCTTGTAAACGTCGTCTTTTCTTACACAATCATGCCTAAATCAATATCTCTTTACGTTTTATAGATCTTCAGCAGTATTCAAAGAAATGGTCGTGCGAGCGACGACAGAAGGTTATATACTGCCAACTCCATGTTGAATATTGTGAGTAATCACTGTTTAAAATTGCTAGGAATTCGTATGTAATATATTGGGGAATATATCAGGTGATTCAATATCTCAAATTAGTTAATACAGGCAATTTTCATCAATATTTTACTAGCTGAATCTACCGATGTTTGTGTACTGCATATAATATATATATAACCCTAAGAACATTTAGAGTTAGATTATTTGCAGCTATTTAATACTGAGAGAATATACTACTGGTACTCAGTAATTTATTGGTCCTCTACATTGCTATTCGTGATCATTCTTCTTAGTAAATGTGAGTTTTCTCACTATATAAATACTGAACGTAACGAAGTATTTAACGAGATGTATCTATAAGTCACCATTTAAGTCACTTTATTTCACCCTAGTTCACTGTGAGTCAATATACCAATCTAGCCAAAAGATATTCAAACACTTCAAGATCAGAAATACCTCGGTATGCCCAGCGTTTGCTCAGTTTCATTTAGATTTACTAAATCTCACTATTCAAAACTCCTCTAATTCACAAATAGTATTAGTATTTGCTCACTAATCATTATTAAAAACTCTTTCAATTCACAAATACCTCGCTACGCTCAGTATTTACTCCCTATTTGCTCACTAATCACTATTCAAACCCTTCTTCTCTCAAATACCTCGCTACGCTCAGTATTTATGAGTCAACGAGCTAATTCCTAATCTGTCCTCACGTGATCACACCCTCCTCATTTTAAATAAAAATTTTCAACAACTTCTACTCTAACCACCACTAAGATGTCCACACCAATCGAACAAATTACTGAGCAAGTTCAGAAAACGTACTTAGATGACGTTACTGGGGAACAAGTCTCCAAGACGGAATTGAAAAAGAGACAAAAGTCTCGTGCCCAAGAAGCCAAAAAGGCAGAAAAGGCAGCCAAGGCAGCCGCTACTGCTCCTAAGGTATCCAAGAAGAAGGACCAGCTTGCGGACTTGAATCCTAACCAATACTTCGAGATCAGATCTCGTCAGATCGAGGAGCTCAGAGCCGCCAACAACGCCGACCCTGCTGCTTTCAACCCTTACCCTCACAAGTTCCATGTGTCTTTAGGGTTACCAGAATTCATCAAGACTTACAAGGACTTGGCCAGAGGTGAGACCTTGAAGGATGTTGAGGTGCTGGTTTCCGGTAGAATTATGACCAAGAGAGAGGCCGGGTCAAAGTTGAAGTTTTACGTTTTGAAGGGTGACGGTGTTCAGATCCAAATCATGGCCCAGATCCAGGATGTCGCCAACGAGGCCGACTACGAGGTAATGCACGAATACTTGAGAAGAGGTGACATCATCGGAATCAAGGGATACCCAGGCCGTACTTCTCCAGCCAAGGGTGGTGACGGAGAACTCTCTGTGTTTGCCACGTCCGTCCAGCTCCTCACTCCTTGTTTGCACATGTTGCCAACCGAACATTTCGGATTCAAGGACCAGGAAGCAAGATACAGAAAGAGATACCTCGATTTGATCATGAACGACAATGTCAGAGACCGTTTCAAAGTCAGATCGTCCATCATCACGTATATTCGTAAGTTCTTGGACAACCGTGACTTTATTGAAGTTGAGACTCCAATGATGAATGTTATCGCCGGTGGTGCCACTGCTAAGCCATTCATCACCCACCACAATGACTTGAACCTTGATATGTTCATGAGAATCGCTCCTGAGTTGTTCCTTAAGGAATTGGTCGTTGGAGGTATGGACAGAGTCTACGAAATCGGTCGTCAATTCAGAAACGAAGGGATCGATATGACCCACAACCCGGAATTCACCACATGTGAATTCTACCAAGCCTACGCCGATGTGTTTGACTTGATGGATATGACCGAATTGCTCTTCTCTGAAATGGTCAAGGAAATCACCGGTGACTACGTCGTCGAGTACCATCCTAACGGTAAGGACGAGGCCAGCTACCAGTTGGACTTCTCCAGACCTTGGAAGAGAGTCAACATGATTGAAGAATTGGAAAAGGTCTTCAACGTCACCTTCCCATCTGGTGACCAGTTGCACACCGAAGAAACCGGAAAGTTCTTGAAACAGATCCTTATCGACAACAAGTTGGACTGTACTCCTCCTCTTACTAACGCCAGAATGTTGGACAAATTGGTGGGTGAGTTAGAAGATGCTTCCATCAACCCAACCTTCATTTTCGGCCATCCTCAAATGATGTCTCCATTGGCCAAGAAGGACAGAAACATTCCTGGTTTGTGTGAACGTTTCGAGGTCTTTGTTGCTACCAAGGAGATCTGTAACGCATACACTGAGTTGAACGATCCATTTGACCAGAGACAGAGATTCGAAGAACAGGCCAGACAAAAGGACCAAGGTGATGACGAAGCCCAGATGGTGGACGAGGTTTTCTGTAACGCTTTGGAGTATGGTTTGCCCCCTACTGCCGGTTGGGGTTGTGGTATTGATAGATTGGCCATGTTCTTGACCAACTCGAACACTATTAGAGAAGTTTTGTTGTTCCCAACCTTGAAGCCAGATGTTGCAAACGAGCAGAGTGAAGCTAAGTAGGGAGCCAGGACAAGCCAAGACGAGCCAAGACAGCCAAGACGAAGCGTAGCGAGTCTGGGCGAGAGAATTAAGCAAGTCTGGTTTAAGAATTTAGCGTGTCAGAGTCTTAGAATTAAGCCACTCGAGTCTTGAGTCTACAAAGATTCAAATCCTGAAGAAATACCGTGATTTGTATCCCGTGACTTTAAAAATCATGTTTCTCCACACTGCTGATTTGCATGGTAAATCATAGCCACAATAAGCGGTGGTACTCAAGACTTTCTCATGAACCTGAACTAGGTTCTGGCGACTGTTATTCAGTCTCACTTGTCTTGATTTTGTTCCAGTCCGTTGCTAGTTTCCAACAACCAGTCTGTTGCTGGTAGGGCTATTCCTCTCGTTCCTCATTTGGACTGTCAGCACTCTTATATGCCCTTGTTACTCGTAGATGGTAACTTTCCACAACTATAAGTCTCCATAGACTTAAGATATTGCAGCCGATGAGGTGCAAGGCTCATAATTTTAAATGTATAGAATTGTGTCTCTGATTATGTAATCGGCGATATTGTGAAAATGTCGTAATGTAATAGTAAGAGATGTTAAGAGAGAGAGAGGGGTAACGATGGGGCGATGGGATGTTGGGTACGTTGTAGCTATCATCATTCATGTGTGAAGTCTGAGGAGAGTATGAGAGCATCACCGTCGTAATTAAACAGTTTAAGTGCATCTAGTTGCTGCGAAAAGTCCCTAGCCAGAGAGCATCTAAGCTGGGCCCTACAACATTTAAGTGGTTACGTGGAGATATCAAGGCGCCAGTGTTGTTCTGGAACACGGGAGTCTAAACTAACAAACTATGTGGACTCTTACTTGTTAGAAGACTTTTCGTATTTTTGCGCTTTTGTCCTAAACAGGAACTATACAAGATTCCAACTAGTAAGCGTTTGACAGCTTTGTATGGCTTGTAAACACATCCAGATCTTCCCGTAGAATTTAAAGTCTACTAATTATATCGGTGTGATAAAGTCTGTAAAATTCCTTGACTTTTCAACCTAGAGACGCTATATTACTGAGCTTTTTAGAAAGTTACAGCGAGGTTCGCTAGTTTGTGAGATTTCTGATATGTAGAACTAAAGAGTGGAAATTTATTGGGGTGGTGAGTTTCCAGTGGGGAATTATGGGGACAGCACGGAAAGAAGCTACATTTAAGCTATTTTAGATACGCCACATTAGTCTGGTGACTCAGTCTAGTGACTCAGTCTAGTGACTCAGTCTAGTGACTCAGTCTAGTGACTCAGTCTAGTGATTGCTCATATTGGCTAATGATGGCTACTATTCAATTGTCCTCCTCTCTTCATCTCCAATGCTATTTTGTATGGAGGAGCCGTAGGCATCTGTACCGGTACCAAGCCTCCTCTCTTGCCTCCCTCCAAGCCGTACGTTGCATCCGAGTCTCCCTCGTTCAAGTCTCCACACGCCACAAACTTCGCAATCAACCTCTCTTCGTCTGGCAACTCTAACTCCTCCAAGTTTCCAGCCTTCCCTATGCCTGCTCCGTCAAAGAACTCTTCTGTAGATTTGTTGAGCTCCAATTTAGGGCTCCAACCCTCACGCTGTCTATATCCTAGGCAGACTATGAATGCTTCTAGCGATGTTCCTCTGGAAGATCTGGGTTTAGCGCAAATTACTCGTTCAAACAAGTAGCTGAGCTGGCTGTAGAGCAAGTCGATGTCACGACCACGGAAGATCTTTGCAACAAAGGTTCCTCCGGGCTTAAGTATACAGGTTGTGAGTTGGAGGGCAGCGAGGATAAGCTGTGCTTGTATGTACTCGTCGAGGTCGTGAAGGCCGGTGACGTCGGGGGCTCCGTCGGAGCATACAAAGTCAGCAGGTTCTCCTCCAAAGATATCGAGGATTTTCTGGAGAGTCTTGGGGTGGGTGATATCGGCTTGGATGGTGGTTACGTGGGGGATTGGGGTCATGGGTTGGAGGTCAACAGCGACAATAGTTGGGGATGACTTTGAGGACGTTTCCTCTGGGGAACTTTCCTTTGCGGAATTTCCTTCTGAATCTCCATCATCTTTATCTGATCCCTCTCCATCAATCTTTCCATATAATTCCCTACTCAAAACTTGTGACCATGAGCCTGGAGCAGCACAGAGATCAACGACTCTCGTGACACCCTTGAAAAGCTGAAACTCATCATTAAGTTGCAAGAGTTTGTACGCAGATCTAGCTCTCCATCCTTCTTCTTTGGCTCGACGATAGTAGAGATCTCGCTTGTCTTTACTGGATTTCCCCATGGCGTCTTGTGGTGGTTGATGGAGGTGATACTCATCGTGAAAATCTGTAGTTGGACTTCACTTGTCGCGACGATGTGGCGCTACCAGAAATTTAGAAAGATCGTCACTAGCTTTGATTTGGGTACAATATGATCGAGTGTAGATGTACGTACTACGACAGGGTAGCTGTTTGGTTGTCCTTCTCAATTAGTAACTTATTGTGTGACATATTGCGTAACATATGCGCTACCAGGCAAATACTCTGATATGTGCTACGAATGTGTTCTCTACTCAATGCCACTAACTGTTAGTCCCGACCACTGAGCGCTTATCACGAGTTATGAGTATGCTTTGAATTTCTAGCCCTTTTAAGGTATTGTTATAAATTTCTAACTCTTATATGGTATTGTGGGAGATCAATGGAAAGCGAATACAAGTTACCTCTTTTAGCGGGATGTCGTGAAATGTCATACAGTTGAAAGATCATCGCTGAGTGGCTCCTCGGGCGACTAATGAAATGAAGGACTCCGGACTCTGTATACCACTAAGTAGCTCATTTACCATTTGTTACGCCACTAAGGTCATGATAATATTAGCAGACGGTTCCATAATTACTGCCTAAGACCTCCCACAACCAACTTGTGAATTCTCTCAAATTTTGCAACCATAATATGAAGAAATACTAATTTTTCACACAATAGAGCTGTGGATATATCTACCTATATCATCAGCTGTCAGACTGTTTGCAACATTGTGGGTATTTGGATTGATGTCTAAACAAAACAACGATATTTTGAAAAATTGTGTCAAAATTTTAGAAAATAGGCAAAAAAAAGGTGTGTACAAAAACACACTAAGTAAAGGTTGATAATCGAAATTTGAAAGTCAACATACGAAGCAGTCTATCAAAGAACAAATAAACAGTTATACAAATCAAGGTAGAGTCAGAGCCACCTAGTACTACTTTAAGTGATTTTTTTTATTGAATAGGTAATAGTATTCAGTTGTAGGGAGATTAGGAATTTCCACGTCAATTCCCCCAGTCGGAATGGAAACTCTTCGGAACTAAAAAGTGTCTAGAAATGGTTACAAAATACCATAAAGTGAACTAAACGGGATTCACCAAGTCACCTCTAGACCACTTCACCTTCGTAGGTTTCCAGATAATCTGTCTGCAAACAATACTGGAGCTTCTAATTATCACGATCTCGTTTCTTATATGCACCACAGATCCCGATTGTACGAGTGCGACATTTCGAACCATATTTCAAATTTCGACGAGTGAAAAATTTACCATCACTAGCACCACTCCAACCAAATGATAAGTCACATAGTCAGACACAACAGAGGTCTAACCTCCTCACGTGCATTCACAACCAGCACCGCAATATTCTCCAAAGGATTTTCAACGCCCAAGGAATTCATCCAGGAAAAGAAGCAAGAACAAGTTGAAGAACAAATATATCAACAGAAATTATCCAACGGAAATTTCGCCTACGAACCCAAGTATTTGAGTGAGAACCGTGTAAACGAAGTCACCGGCAGACCCATCCCTATAAATGTTGAGATTCTCAAGTACAAGCCTATAAATTTACCAAAGACCCACGGCCACCAGGTAGCGGAAATACAATTTAGAGGGTACGATGAGGATAGTTTAGTGAGAGCCGGGGAATTCTCCAGCAGAGCAGCATTCTACTTGGGAATCCCCACCAGCAAACTTGTCACTGAAAAGACAGAAAAGAGATTGTACACAGTTATCAAATCCCCATTTGCCCAGGCCAAGACCAAACAGAATTTCCACAGGGTCACTTACAACCGGAAACTTACAGCTTACGACTCTAACCCGGAAATCATCGATTTGTGGTTGTCGTTCGTAAACAAGCACGCCATCAAGGACGTAGACCACAAGGCCAGCATCACCACGTACGAGTCGTTAGACTTCAACAAGGAGTTGGACGAGTTGAGTGCTGCTGATTTCAAGTTGCCCGAGGCATACAGCGAGTCTGAAGATCCAATTGCAGCCAAGGTGAAGGAATTATTGGAATCAGACACTTTCAAGACCTTCCTTGAGGAACAAAAATAGGAATGCAAAAGGCAAAGACAAATTGTCCGATCAGACAGAAAGACACGCTTTAATTTGGGAGTATTAGACATTTTAATCCCAATTCATAATCATTGAGTTAACGATTGTTGTCCTAACTGCTACTATGCTCCTACTTCATTGTTCGCTCTCGTACCTACACATACATCTGTAAATAATAAACATATAACTGCATTAATTTGTAAACTAAAATGACAAAAGTCGAATGTCGTTAATTTTTCCGACAATCCTATGGCATATTAAAACTTTCTAAGTAAATTGTCTGACCTACGACACTTTTCGTAATCTACGAAAAAAGACCCTCCCATCCTCACCTTTCTAATTCTACCCGTAAACATCCCAACCCTCCTCCTCTTCCTCCTCGTCCTCCTCTCTCGCCCTCTTCAACTCCTCCTCCAAATTCTCCCTCCTCTTGCGGTCCACCTCCAAAACATCAAACCGACACAACGGACAAGTTGAATTTACCTTCAACCACGGCCCAATACACTCCAAATCAAAAATATGGTCCTTAGCCACCTTGCCGGCGCTATGCTGGACACTGCACGGTAATTTCACCAACAATGGATAGTCGTCGTCAACAAATCTGTTCGTGCAAATGGGACAGTCAGCCGTTTCTTTCTGGGGAAGGTTTTTTAATGGAACTCTCTCGAGCGAGTCGATAAATTCCTGGGGAACTCCCTTAGACTGTGCCCCGGTACTATTGAAAGGTTCGTTCTCCAACGATTGAAGGAGATCGAGGGCCAACACGGACCCTTCTTCGGCATTCAACACTCTCAATGCATCTGCAAATGATTCTCGGACGTTTAATTCCGGAATGCCGGATGTCGACGTGGTAGAGTCTTGTGGCGACAAAAATGATTCAATGACTGAAGCTAATGTCTGATGTTGTCGTGTACGATTTCTTGTGGTTGACGGCTCCGGCTCCGGAGTGGTTATATTGTGATCATCTGTTTGTTAGTATTAGGCGACGTGGGGTATGGACGGTCAGTAGATAAAACTTACTTTCATATGTAGACATTGTAGTGAGTATGTTGAGATTAATTGCCGTTGAAAAGTAGCTTTGATAGTGCTGCAGAGGAGTGCAGATAAAAAAAATTATCAGACAAATAATATCAGACAGGTAATATCAGACAATCTTGAATCAGACAGACACCAAACAAACTGCATTTAGTCAGACAAGTTATTACGATTGATTTATCAGTTACTTTTCATCCGAGACATTATTCAGACAATTTCACTTTCCAGACTTAATATCTATGCTCTACATTTAAATTGTTTGGACCAGACTATCTGTGTACTTAGATGCGAATTATATAATGCAATGTATATAACTTCTCTATAAGGGCCATCTTAGAATAACCAGAAGTCTTTTTTGAAAGTGAACTAAACATCGCACTGCTCTGCGACAAGTGTACCACGTATGGCTTAAAGCTATTAGAATGCAGCAAAGGAACTGTGGCTGCATGTAAACTAGAAAGGAACGTCGTAAGGTGACATAGCACAACAAACGACACCGAATTAGCAGACAGCTAGGCAGCTGGGAGATGGACGGGGCCACCTCACTAACCAGAACTCCTTGTCTGACAAATGTCTTCATATTATGCAACGAGAGCTAATGCCAAATTTCATGGCTTGAGCTCAGTTCATATCATAATCTCCGTTTGCATCTGTGCTGCTTGTAGCGACCGAGGTCGTGGTGCTCTGATCACGCTCTTGGTCATCCTCTATTTCTTCAAGTGGTTCTTCAGCTTCGTCCAACTTTTGGGACGAAAAGTTTCCAAAATACGAGTCTGAGGATTCGATGGCCCCGTTCTCTCGATTGAGATAGAGCGGAGTCATGGGTGGGTCTTCGGATGGGGTTTGGACGGGGTTGAGAATCGGCGAATTGCTTGCTTTATTTATGGAGCTCGAGATTCCAGAAGTCGTCGTCGCGGAAGTCGTGTAGTTGTGGGTATCGAGTGATATATGAATGGGACGTACTCCTTCAGTGTGGTGGAGATCATTTTGGTCCTGCTGCTGGAAATTTTGGCTCTGGACCGTGGGAAACATCTGACTCTGTATATTCTGATGTCCCTGTATGTTTTGCCCTTGCATGTTTTGGGGAAACTGTGTGAATGGCATTCCGTGCAAGAAAGTACGGGAACGATTATAGGAATTGGTCAATGAGCGTGGTGGGGTCTGTGAGGTGAGCCAGAAGCGCGAAGGAGAGCCTCCCAACGATGTAGGGTCTAGGTTTGGCGAATCGGGCACGATGGTTGCGTTTTGTATAGGAATACTCAGCGTTGTGGAATAGAACGAGTCAAGATGGGCTGGCGACATGGGGTTTGTGGGAGACGTGACAGATCCGGGAGGAGGCGACGTCAACCGGTGGTAGTTCTGGAGTCGCTGTTGGCTGAGATGTGTGATAGAGTTCTTGCTGGGAATGTTTGTGTAAGAGTTTTTGCTGGGGATGACATAGGCGTTGCTTGGGCCGGGGGGCATATTTGTGTATGAGTTTTTACGATCGAGGTACGCCGGAGGATATTGACGAGACGTCATGTTGAATGATTTGGAAGGAGTGATTTTCAGTCTTGGCTCATCAAGATGGCTGAGAGATAAGAGCGAGATCGTCGATGATGACGGAATGAGTCTGCCATCCATATCCTTACCCACAGAAGTAGCGAGAAGCTGAGGTTCGGGATGGTCATCGGTGTAGGAGCCTGGAATATCTATATATGAAGGGGGATCGATGGTCTCGTCGAGACTAAAGTATGCCATACGATTTGGAAAGTTGCGTTCGTTAGCGAGAGACGACGATAGGAGCGATTTCTTAGGGAACTCAGAGGAGGAAGGGGTTCCAGAGCCAGTGGAGGTTAGTACGGAATTTATGCCGGAAGTTAATCCGGAAGGAGGTCTTCTATCAGAATATCCACTAGCCAAACCCGACGTTATTCCCGACGATATTCCAGACGATATTCCTGGTGCTATTCCGGAAGTTATTCCTGTGGATCTTCTATCACCTCCTTGGGACTTCCATTCCAGAACCAACGAACTCAGGTTTCTCCGATCACTCGCCGTTTCCGGGCCAAGGACTCCCCCACTACTTCTCTCCCCGAGCGTGAGCTTATCCAACTGCTTATCGAGATCTGTATTGAACATTACGGACATCTTGTGGTGGCCTAAAGTGAGTTTAGAGTTTTGCCTTCAAAAGTGGCGGTCAAATTTTTATATTTTCGGTGCGCGCACGTCAAAGTCGTGTAAGGAGATCTATTAACGTACGTCTTATAGGGGTTTGGCAAGATTACGCAAATGTGGGGCAAACGATAAGCCGGGGATATGTGCTTAAGAATACTTAGTAAGCAGCCTCCTCATTAGACCACCGAGGGGTCCCGAGGGTCTCATAAGGGGTACGGGTTGCCGGAAAAGGTTGGACGTGTTTCCCCAGGCATTTACGCATGATCTCCAGAGTGAATGTGCCAGATTTCAGATCATATCTCCTCCCTGTGTCGACCAATCATATCTCGCCCAGCAGTCTGTGAAAAGTTACTTCCCCCTCACACTACTTTCTAATCGCGAGATTTGATTTACGATAACGCGGCAGATTATGCACTTACGAAAAATTGCGCTTTCTTTGTGCATTATATGCGCTTAGGGAGAATGTCTAAAATAAATAAGAATAGTTAGTTAGTGGAGCTACTGGAAAGTGAGTATAGTGAAGATATTAGTGTGGACGTGGCGTAACATATATATATATATATGTTTACAAGCAGCTTAGTAGGCTCTGACGCAAACCAGAACTTGCTGCCGCGCGTCATAGTGAGTTTGAGTTAATTATCAAAGAATTTCAGATAAACTGACGTGATATAATGTCGGCAGGAAATGAAAAGCATAGAAGGAGTAGAAACCCAAGAACTCTCTTGATTATCACACCCACGATGCAAATGAGTAAATTGGTTGAGAACTCATGAGTATAATAAATTTTTCAACTATCTCATACTCCGGAGTTTACTGAACTGTGTTTGAGAGATCGTTGGGTAAAATGTTTAATAGTTAGAATCGAGGTGAAAACATCATCACTAATAATGAAACCTGGAGACAAAACTTCAATAAATAACGCTTATCGTCGATACGCGATGATTAGTACCTTCCCTCATCGCTAGGATCAATTGTAAAAATCTTATCAGGATTCATGATCCTCTTCGGATCTATGCCCATCTTGACCTTTCTCATCAACCCGACAGTATCCTCACCCAATTCACAGACCAAGTAATTTCTCTTTGCGTTACCTACACCATGTTCTCCGGTACAGGTACCCTCGTTGGCGAGTCCCAATCTTACCAACTGGTTAATGACATCTTCAGCCTTTTCCTTGTCCTTCTCGGTGTAAAACAAGTCAGCATGGAAGTTTCCATCGGCAGCGTGGGCAAGGATAATCGATTCAAACCCTGAAGACTTGATGAGACTGTGGACTTCTGAGAGGACTGGCAGAAGTCTCGATAAAGGTACGGCTATATCTGTGACCCATACCCTAACATCCTCGTCGATTTCGTTCCTAGCATACTGCAACATTGCGTAGAATGCGTTTTTTCTCGCCAGGAAGAGTTCTTCTTGTTCTTTAGCGTTTTCAGCAAAGATGAATTGTTGCACATTATTGCGTTCAGCCACATCCCTGAGAGCCTTGACGTGTTCCTTGACCACGATGTCGTTTATTCCACCCAACTTGAAGAAAATCGTCGGACACTCCAACCATTCACGCGTACAGTAGCCTGAATAATTCAAACAATGCATCATATCACTGTCGAGCAATTCGACGGCAGTTGGTTGGAGGCCGGCACGGAACAAATCAGCCACGGCCCTCGTGGATTCACGGATAGTCGAAAACTGGGCTACCACCACAGTCTCGCTCGGCGGTTTGACATGTAACTTAACCACGGCCTCGGTGACGATTCCCAAAGTCCCTTCACTACCGACAAAGAGACCCGTGAGGTTGTATCCAGCACTAGTTTTGCGTGGTCTCTGACGCGTCTTTACGATTGTTCCGTCCGGTAATACTACCGTAACTGATATAACGTTGGCCACCATCGCCCCATACCTTGAAGCATTGATTCCCGATGCGTTGGTATTGATCATTCCCGAGATCAACCCGTTCGGCCCACAATCTGCTCCCAACATAAGGCCATGGGGTTCCAAAAGGGTATTCAAATCCTGCCAGTTGACTCCCGCCTCCACCACGGCGTCGAGATCGTCATGGTGGACCGCTAGCACCTTCTTCATCCGTGATGTGTCCAACACCACACCCTGACGGGTCAGAAAGAAATGGCCTTCTAGCGACGTCCCACCACTGAACGGAACCACAGGAACTGCGTAGCGATGCAAGGTCTTCATAATCCTCAGCACTTCTTCCGTGCTTTCCGGGTACAAGATATACCTTGGTCGTTCGTGGGCAAGGGGGAGATGAGGCGTGAACTCGTTCTTGGTGTGGTGTTCGATCTCCACTAGCGTCGAGAGAACACGCTCGTCTCCCAAAACTGCTCGTGCCTCCTCCATGGCGAGAGCTAGTTCGTCGTCGGTGCAGTACTTGGGTGGTAACAAATCATCAACAAGGGTCGTAGAGGTTAGCGGAAAGATGTTTGCCGGTGGGTTGGCTAAAACAGACGCCGAGGCATAGTAATAACCCGCTGTTATACCGAGAACCCCCACTAACGACGCTGCTAGTGCTCCACGAATCACCGTTCCAGAAGAGCTGTCATTTTTCAGATTTTTTTGAGAGTAGTACCGGAAAATTGCTGGTCTCAGAATTGGCCACGCTTGGCCATGGGCCAGACTCGACACTCGACTCGGGATTGTCCTCCGGAGACGTCTTATTGGTCCTGTAAACATTCTTATCTACCCCTCCTGTTCCTTTGTGGTGGATTCGATTATTTATATGATAAGATCGACGCGCGGTGGAAACGACTCGGAAGAAACGATGAAAAATAACAAGACAGTGCGGTCAGAAGGAAGGCGAGCGCGAGATAAAAAGGTGAGATAGACAACTGAACGACCGAGTTCCAGGAACTAATTTCTACGAGTTCTTAGAGCCGAGTTCGCCCAGCCACAGCGGGTCATTTTTCCGCAGTGCATGTAGACATAATTGAGTTGTCGGAGTCACAACAACGTTAGAATATGAAGACATCACAATCATGAGAGATATAAAACGACATCTCACGACATTGTTCTTCAACTATACTAATCTCTGAGTCTAGCGCATCTCTTGATATTAAACATGGTCCTTCTAAGCAATCTAGAGCTTGTCTCGCCGGACGTTAACTGCCGGTCAATCTCTCTTATCTAGGATTAATCGAAGATCTGGATTTGGCATCTTTTTTCCTATCTCGTTTTGGGTACTATCGCGGTGTGGATGATTATCATTTTATTATTGCGGTATAGATGCTTCAATCTTCCTTGAGTTGATATTGTGGTACAGATCTTCTCTATTAGGTTCCTGAACCAAAAACTTCTATTATGAATGTGAATGATCGGTAGATAAGGGGCGTTGATAGATACGTGACAATCAGAAGTAGATCTACCAATGGTGGTGCAAACAGATATCTGTAGAGTGATTGATAGGAATGGAGATAAGAGATACAGAGATAAAAGAGTATAGATAAAGAGATAGACAGATAGATAGATAGATAAATATATAGATAGCTAAGAGGTAACTATAGGAGCTTGGTTGGGTAGTAGGGATGTGGGAGCGAGAATATCCGAATTTAAGTTGGCGTTAAGAACTTTATGTCAGAGAATCTGTCACTATTGATAAAGCTTGAAAATTTTAGTCTGGGTCAACAGTCAATCCACATGTAGTTCCAGAGAGAGAGCAAATAAGGTCAGTTCAGATCTTTAATTATAAGGAGCAATAGTATGAGACAAAATGTAATAGTATAAATCAAATTGAATTCATCTATCTACAAATTACTATTCATTAAGAACAACAAGAGCGCCTGCGTAGCGTAATGGTTAACGCGTTTGACTTCTAATCAAAAGATTGCGAGTTCGACTCTCGCCGTGGGTTCTGTTGCAGCTTTAGCTCAGTTGGGAGAGCGTCAGACTGAAGAGATTCGGTCACAGTTAATCTGAAGGTCGTGTGTTCGATCCACACAAGCTGCATATTTTTTTGAATAATGTAATTTTTAGTTGTTATCTGGATACGGCGATGTTGTCGTCTCCACTGGCATTCCGCCTGGCCTGAATCCACCAATTTATTTTTTTGATTTGGTGCCCGCAATTAAATTCTTAAGCTGCTTAACCTGCAGATGCAAGATGAGCCCCAATGCATATTGCTGCATAGGTTTGATCGTTATATTTACGAATGAAACGTATTATTTAAATATTTTTTATCAAGTTAGGTGCATATAAAATACAAAGAAGAAATAAAATTGTAGTTAACGATATCTGTGGACTTTATCTTGTAAGTGGCATTATTGATAGTGCGTAGTTGCTGACCCTTGTTTGACCCGTAGCCATTATAAATTACTGTCTCAAGCACGCCAGGAGCCACCCTCAACAGAAATTCACAAAAGAAGCTGTATATGTCATTTCAGCTACACTAAACTTCATCTATCTATGAAATTTGGATTTGCAGATAAGAAAGCTGAGCGGGTTATATATCAGAAGTAGTCAGGCAAAGTATTTCATTATTATGGGAGTCGATATTTGAAAATTGGGAATTTCATAAGGTCATAAGTTGTTGAAATGAATAGTATAGTACATGTGAAGAATGTCGTTACCTCAGAATAGAGAATAGGCAGCGGACCTGTTTAGTTGAACGAGCCTTAGGAACCAATAGTAATACGGAAACCCCTAAGTCTATTATCTTAAACATTCCTGCTCTTAGTCACTATTAATCGTCTCATCACTCTCTACGTCATATGACTCTTCCTTAAACAACTGACAGTAATCGATGTCGTCTTCAAAAGGAAAGTTCGACTTTGTTTCGCTAGTCGTCGTCAAGAAATAAACGTTTTCCACCAATGTCAAGGTCGAAGAAAAATTATCATCCACTATTGGATCAGAATGATTAAGTAACGATTCCAACTTTTGACATTCAAGACTTTCAAACTGAAGAGACTTGCGATTTATAAGCGGCAACATATCGTCCTCATCAATAGACACGTTCATCAATTTCCGAAACTCTTTGATGTTATATAGATTAGTGGTACGGTGTATTTTCCGTATGGAATAATCAAGCAGTGAAGAGAAATCTTTGTCAATAGGACCTTCTTTTCCCGAAAGTTTGCCGTCCGACACTGTTTTGTCTGTAATTTTGCTCTCAGACAATGATTTGTCTGTGATTTTGCCTTCTGGTATGATATCTCCAGTTTCTGTTTTGTCGTCCTCATCAATCGATCCAGAAGTGTCATCAATATTATCACTCACATCGATTCCCAAGCTGTCCATACTGTTTTCAAAATCATAGATTTGAATGGACGCTTGGTCCATGAGCGAGTCTGTGGTGTGTATAGTGTCGGGCGAGATATCATAGGTAGATTCTCTGGGTGAAGGTCTCATAGAATGTCTTCTATTGTCCTTATTGTCATCATGTATGGAGAGGGAGGTGGTGGTCCTCGAGAGAATGGAGCCCAAAAATAGTGAAGAGCGATGTGATTGGGAGTGGGTCATGGACGATTCGTTTGCAAGGACTCTTAGAGCCTCATTATTTCTTGGAGTCTTTGTTTTGGAGTCTTTGGATCCCATTGGTCTCTCGATTGCTTTCTCAGACTTTTCTGCCTTCGTTGGGGATCTGTTACGGGCAAAGTTCAAGTTGGGGACAGAAGACTTTCCACGGAGGATTTCTATGTTCTCCTTGTTTTCCCGCAGTGTTGCAGAATATGTTGGATGAGATGTCTTTTCGTTTTGATACTTTAAGCTCAAGTGGTTGATGGACTGAGACGTACTGAGAGGCCTTGGGCCAGAAATTGTGATAGAGCCATCTCTAATATCTTTGGAGTAACCAGACGCGCAAGAGCTAGAGATGGGATTTGTTGTACCTTCATTCCCTCGTTTGACATCTCCTCGAAGGTCGCTAGAAGAAAGTTTCTTCGACCTTAAACCGCTGAAGAAACTCGAACGCGACTTTCTCTGATCATTGAGATTCGATATACTTTGACTTCTCAACATTGTTTGGATCTTGTTGCTCTGTTGTATGTTGTAGAAAAGTTAAAATGTTTGGAGCTGCCTAAAAGTTGCCCAAAAAGGGTTGTTGGTGTTTTGAGCAGGACACGTTCGGCGCGTTCTCTGAAGGGATGAACTGGTGTTGGAAATTAATATGATGGGGAAATTATCATAGTGGGTGAACCATAATCGTGAAATTGGTGGATTCCTGCGTAAATTACTGGGAGAATATATATAGAACTGCGTTACTTGAATATTCAACAATTGCACTCTCAGAAAGGTTCTCAACATCGAAACTTTTGGAACTTCTCTCTTTTTTTAGCCCGCCTATTGTATCTATAGGCTAACTTACGTACGATAGAACTAGAAACTCAGCCGCAATATTATGTAGGATACAAAGTACTGTAATCGAGGGAACTGGAGCAACAATGCATACGTTCCGAGATCTAAGCGAAGTGATTGCAGGATTTGAAACAACGAGTAGAATTCCATTTCAGATAAGACAGGGTTAAGAGACGGGGACCAGAGTTAAGAGACGGGGACCAGGGTTAAGAGACGGGGACCAGGGTTAAGAGACGGGGACCAGGGTCGTATTGCCATGCAGCTTTTAACTGTTCAAGTTAGTTTCAGGCATGACTTGTGTAAGGATCTCAGAAACGACAATGCATGGGTTGAGATCTGGAAGTGAGAGGAGGCGGACTATTTTTTTGGCCAAGCGATGAGATTTTTCCGGACATAACAGGCGAATAATAGAAGAATATTCAGGAAATGGAAATGGAAATGGCTATAGACAATAGAATTGAACGTCGGAAATGGACAATTGAACTCTGAAAATGTATTGTGACCCTAAATTATGGATGAGACCCAATAAATTATGGATGAGACACTATAAATTAATGAAAGACAAATTATGAAAATGTAGAATCACTCTTAGTGCATCATATGTGGGTAGACTGAAACGATTCTGCATGGTGAAATTTGTCAATGCTTAGCGGTAGCCCTATATGCCTGGCCTATCTCTCGAGCGCATTCACTCACCTCAATTAAGTCGGAATCTGGCGCACAAATACGACTCGTCAAAAAATAGTGAAAAATAATTGTCGTCTATTATTTAACACGTAGCCGACACATAAAATATTATTATGTTTTTGGAGCGTACAAGTGCATATTCCACAGATGACGTAACCCGAACAAAAATATAAAGTGACTAAGCCTACCTGTGCATGAACACCTTACAATTACTGGCTAGAAGAAACTCTCCTATAGCAGCCCCAAAACGTTGCAGAAATGCTAATATACAATATATTTATAGATGCTTATTTTCCCTAAAGGATACTTTTCTATTTACAATTGGAGAAGTTGACTCAAGCAGGCTTCTTAATAACCAGTACGTCTTGAAGCTTGATCTTATTTATGTACTTGATCATGTCCTCAATTCGTCTAATTAATGGCCCACTTTTCTTCTCGTTATCTACTCGCTCCAGAACTCGTATCTGTTCCTTTCATCAACCACGTAATCCTCATCATACTTAACACGTTCTCCCCCAGCTATGGAACTCCATTCACTTACTCTTGTGTAGTCTGCATCTAGTTGATTTTCTTCTACTCTCTTTGATGGAATGAGTTTCGATACAAACGGCGTCTTTGCACTATACCTGTTGAGAGCAAACGTACTCTTGCTTATTATATTCTCTTTTCTTAACGGGTTTCCTTTGGAGTCTCTGCCAGTGAATGTCTTTGCAATATAGTTCGTGATTGGTTGACGGATAACCGCGTCAACTCCTTTGGGTAAGTATATCACTAAAGGATCGTTGGAGGTCTTGGAACCGGTAGGTTGTATAGATAAATGTCCGACGTTTTGGATGACGAGGTCAATTGGTCCGTAGAATGGAGGCACGACATACCGTTGGAGATTTCTAAAAGTGTCTTTGTCGTGATGAATCACAAAATTTGCTGCCATGGCTGGCAGGATATTGGTGCTAACTTCCTCGGCCTTTCTGAAGCTGGAGAAGATGTGATAGTCAAAATTGATACAGTTACGGATCTGAAACATGGTGGTCGAGTTTGGTGCTTCCAAATAAAAGAGTCCGCCCATACTTAAACACTGTCCAGGCTTCAAAGTTTGATACTTGGAGAAGTAGAATCCTTTCTCATATACTTGTACTCCCTTAGTCAAGTCTTTGATGGTTTTACGGTCCATTTGGCTATAGATCCCGTGGGAACCAGTGGCAAACCCAGGAACATCATATATGACTCTTTCACCAAGCTCCACAGGAATGAAACCACGAGTGTACCCTGGCATATACGAGACACCTGGTCCCACCTTTTTCTTGAACAACGCTTCTTGAGCTTTGGATATTTTCTTTTGCTGATACCTGGATAACGGTTGTGACGAACTATTGATTCTGGAATCTTGCTCCTTCTCCATGCGAGTTCTATCTCTACTAGAGAGACGTGTCGGTTTGCTTGCTGCATATAAAAGCGACTTGATGATGGTCGATTTTCCACTGTTGACAGTTCCAACGACATAACTATCATTGTCAATAAACTGGAGCAACAGAGAAATGTTCCAGTTGATGGTTCCACTAACTACCATGACATTTTCGCGAGGCACACCATGTTTAGAGTACAAATAGTCCAGAACAAACGTCTGGCCATATTTAAGAGTCGTTGGATTGTTCTTGAACAAGAGATCACACTTGTTCACTACAAACTTGATATCTCCAGGACGTCTATAGTGAAAGATCTTTGTGTTTAATGACATGGGGAAGTCTTGGGCGTTTAGAACACATACTAGTTTAGCATCAGGAGGAATGGCCCCAACGACAGTATCCAACGATTCAACAGGAAACTCTTGGTCTAAGGCCCCGTAGTTTGAACGGTACTGAGCATTTCTGCATCGCACACATTCAGCCTGATTATGATCTTTGGCAAAATGTACTCGTTGTTCCTTGGCCTCGCTAAGTTCACGTTTATACTTACCGTCCAAGTATTCCACGTCCAGGGCCAGATCGAAGTTGTTGATCAAGAGTTGTTTATCTTCAAGCGAGAGATTTGCCACATGTCTATTAAAAACTTTGTCGGTATCTTTAATTTTCGATGCCTGGACTGCAATGGTGTAGTAGCCTGGTTGAGTGGAGTCTTTAGTTTGAAGATTTATACCACATGATTTACATGTCAGAACAAGATTTGAAAGAAGTGTCGAGTTGAGTGAGAGACTGTATGGTCTGTGTGAGTTATATACTTGGTATGTATATCGCTGCAACCTTATACCTAGGTTGGTGGTGAAACGAAGCATAGTTACTTAGAGATGAGATGGAAATTTTGTAGAATTTATACCGACCTTATGTACAGGATATTAATATATTGTGGAGATTTATAGGGTGGCAGTAATATGGAGGAAACCAAATACACTGGGTCGATTACGTTCAAACAATTACTATATCGTGGAAGTGCCGTCCCAGAAGGTGGGCTCTATTTGTCAGGGAAGGCAGGGCAAGTTGAAGAAATTTAGGCTGATTTAGGCAGATCTACGAGATTTTTTGACACCTCTGGATTGTCAGATTCTAGTTTGGACCCTAGTTATGGGAAACTAAAGTTCTAGAACTAGTTGAAATCTTTCCACAGAAACCTAGAGTTAATGAAGTATATTTAGCATTTTGTTAGTATATGAAAAAAGTACCCAAAAAAAAATACCTCTCATACCTACGTAAACTTCTAAGAACAACCGAAACTAAAACCTTAATGCCTGCTCAATTACAAAAATCAAATACGAAAGCAAAAAACTAAAACTTCATGTGTTGAAAATTGAGTTACCAAAACTTCTCCAAAATACAACCTCTATTACATTCGAACTGCTTCTACAAAAACTCCTCCACAAGCATCACTAAATTAGACTTTGATTCAAAGTATGTTCACGTCACAAACGGAATAATTTTAATGCGTAGCGTGAATAATTCCGAACGAGCAGTTTAGTGACAATTCTGATAGTGGGGAAGAATTGATACCCAGTATTCAAAACCTTACTTTTCCGAGGTCTTGTTATCTTGCTCGCCTGCATAACCGTTCCCTGGCCTTGCCTACTTCACGAACCTAACTTTTGGGCTGTTCCAAAACATATAAAAAATATGCAATCAGCATTACCAACAAAATACGTTGGACAGGATTGTGGGGTGAAAACAATTGCGAAGTTCGAAAAATTTCACCCTATCTCCAGAATTTCCACACAAAGTAGAGCAGCATTAGTCTAAATTGTTTCTTTTTGTTGTCAATGGTGGTGCATATTCGTAATTGGGTGTTTGTATGTTTGGAATTCCATTAAGGTGAGACTTGATGAGTTTAGAAATTTAACATTGAATACGACTAGGAGATGAATTTCTGCCGACTCTTCCGGGCTGGCTATAATGTGGTATCGGGTATTCGGTTTATGATCCCCTTCCGCAGTAAAGAGTATTATGGTTTGTGTTTAATTCGTAAAATATGTCTAAGATTTGAGTATTACATAATCAATTATTTTTTCCCTTGTGCAGAACTTTTACGACAAGAAAAGAAGCGAGGTTAGGGTATTATATTCATTGCTGAAGGCAAAGCTAGCTAAGCAAGCGTAATTTTCTCACATGATCTGATCTGAATATTACCATGGATTTAGTCAAGATGAAATTACAACACTGTTCATATATATATAAGCGTATCTATATATTTGTTATTGTATATAATATTTGGTACATATGAAGCAACTTACAAGCACTTCTGTATGCAGCAAATGCAGATTAAAAAATACAAAATATAACACATGCAATGCACAAAAATATACATATGCATGTCGGAAATGAGTAACGTAAATGTTGAAATTTATGCCTAGAAAGTGCGTGTGGTGGGGACCTCAAAATAAACCCGAAAACAATACAGCCAAGATTCAGCTCGATGGAATGAAATTCCCATCACAATATAAGTATACTGAATCCGCGTTGTTTTAATTAGTTAGTGACTTAGTCGGCTTATAACACCTTGATTTCTTCATACATTAAACACTCCTCAAGGTCTGTCATTTTTTTTGGCAATTGCATCACGCGCGCGAAATGTTCGAGGTCGAGGTTCCTAGAGGAGAATTCAACAGAATCCAACACACCGGAGTGACAACATTATTATCCGAACAGAATATATTTCCCCTTAACTATTTCACATTTTATTAGCGACTTTTCACTAGAAATACCTCCCACTACTATAATTCTAGTTTAAGGATCACAGGAATAATTTAGCAATCTACGAGTAGTATGCATAATTATTTTAAACGTAGCGAAGAAGAATGCGGTTACGTCACCTTCTTAAACCCCTTGACCATATATTATTTAACACAGCCAGGCCACTACGTATATCCAATTACACATTCCTAAGTTATTTCTAATCGTGAGCGCATGAATTCCCAAAACATCCCGTCACATTATAAGACCACTTTAAACAGCTTCAAAACATGTTTCGAGTGTATGTAATATTATTTTAGATAGATTACTGTTGTATCCTCTTGCTGTTTCTAGATATGCGGGTTGTACTCCCCTTAATAAAATCTTGGGAGAGCTTCATGTAGCATCTGTGTGACGCAAGTCAATACGCGCGACAATTCCAGGCTTTGTCCCGTCCCGAAGACATAACCTACAAAACGCCCGGCTAAAAGGTTAATACTTGAAATAAATGAGATATATTTGCATGCAATGCGCTTTCCATCAAGTATAACGTTCGTGGATACAACGTTTTGTCAACATTGCTTGAAATAAGCGTCGCTTCTGTCTCTTTAGCCAGTCATCCAAGCAACGTACGTTCCTTACAGAAACTCCTGCATACATAAATCGTACTTCTTCAGGCAATATAGTACATAAAAAATATGGAGCGGGGCTAATCTTACAGAGATTGTTGAACTTAACTAGAACCACAAGTACTTGGAGAAGGGATTGTTTGTGAAACTGGACAATCTAACGAAAAGGGGAGTTCACAAGTATATTGGGAACCTCGTATACAAGAAAAATACGGTCAGATAAAAAAGTCCACAGAATTCCGGGTATCTGATGCATGAGCCCTCATGCAGAGTTGCATTTATTATTTAGATTTGCTTTGTTGACTTTCATTTCTTTTTGTGCCAACCTTCAAAACTCAAAACTCAAAATCTCCTTTTTTCTAAACCTGACTTGAACGAAGGAAATTTTAATTTATGTATAGTTCTTCTTTTACAGAACAAAAATTTAATATGGCCAAACGAGATATATCAGCGTCAGGTGGATTAGTGGCCGAAGAGGCCAATGGACGCGGAACTGCTGATGGAACTGGGAACGGAGCTTTGGGTGGAAGTGGTGTAAATGGATCAAGGAACGAAACTGGTCGACCAGCACACTCCCTGAGCAACTCTCTTCGTTCAATACGCTCTCCCCGTTCAAGATCCCGCTCTCCTCATTCACCATACCCCAAACGCCAACACATCCAACAAAATCAAAATATATCTTACAAATCCTTAGCTACCGAAACCTGGATTGCTTGCGGAACATGTGCTAATTCACTAGGCCTTATTCTTCCTGCTATCCGATCGTTTGAAAATGCTGTACAACATGATCCTTCAAACTTACGTGCTCTCACCGGATTATCCTATTCGCTTCGGCTAAATGACATAAACCTCAACGAAACCGTTGGTTCACAAAGCTCAATTGAAAAACTCAACAGGTCCTTGGAATTATATCCGTCGCTCTTGAAGGAATCGGTCATTTTCAAAGAGTTGGCAGAATGTTACTTGTTAGTTGGCCTCAACGACCAAGCACATCAGTCAATTCAGACTGCAATACAATTAGCACCCACCGATCCTGCCCTCTGGTTGCTCTCGGCACAAACTCTCATCCGTGCTGGTGCCAGGAGCCATGCAGCTGGCTCTTTAACTCATTGTCTTTCCATCCTTCCGGACTCTCTCGCAAGATTTTCTTCGACAGATATAGAGACCGCACGAGCTGCTCATGCGGAATTGGCTGCCATTGCCGCAGCAGATGGGAATATTGAACTTTCAATTGCTGAACTAACTGCAACTTTGTCGCTCCCTCCACCTCCATTATCACGTATTGATGAACACATTGCTTTGTGGTGTGCATTGTCTACAGCCCGCGAGAGAGCTAACGATATTCCCGGTGCTATAGCTGCTTGTGAATCTGCCGAATCGGCTGTGGGAAACTCTCCAAGAATCTTGATGACCCACGCATACCTTCTCCTTCTTCTCACTCAAAACCAAAAATATAGCGCAGGGTTGGCCATACATTTGCTCAGCAAGATCATCGACTTGGAAAAGGAAAAGGAAAAGGAAGTCGAACATCCTAATGGTGATGGGGACTTTTTACCCTGGTACCTTTTGGGTAAAGCGTACTCCCTTGTCGATCAACCTCGTTTGGCGTACGACTCATATCAAGTCGCCTTGAGAAGAGCCTCGAACTCTCCAATAACATGGCTAGCTGTTGGTAAACTTTACTTAGAGCTTAAACAATTGTCGGACGCTCTTGCTGCATATTCGCAAGCACTCAGGCTTCAGTTTGACGAAGGATCTCCTGGAACTGCCACGGCTTGGGATGGTCTTAGTTGTGTCTATGAACGTTGTGACGACCAACTTATGGACGCATCAGACGCATGTACCCGTTCTGCCTCATGTTTCAAATCTATTGGAGACATCAAGAACGCAGCTTTCTTTGAGCAAAGATCTCGGCAACTTGCAAGTGCATCCAAGAAGGAGGGCCCAGCTCCAGCTCTCAGAGACCCACCAGATGTCCCTAACTTTGTCTTGAGAGACCTCGTTGCATTATTACCTTCTGAGAGAATATCATTCGTTCAAGGTCCTCAGCCACAAGAACAACAACCACAACAGCCACAACCAACACCAAACCTACAACAAAGTCCGCCAAGAGCAATGACCCAACACACTCCTCAACAAGGACCTGCTCAACATTACCAACAACAGCAACAAACTCCTCAACAGCATATTTATTCGGTTCCTCCTAATTTTAAACAAGAACATAAGAGTCCAAGTCAACAACTCCCTCCACATTTACCTCATCCACCACCAGGATGGTCACCCAACGACCACTCGCAACAACCTCAGTACTTTTTCCAACAAGGACCACCACCGGGCCCTCACCAGGGACACCCAGGCCATCAACTACAAGATCCAAACGGAGCCCCACTTCGCTCTCCCTCAAACCATCCTCAAATGATGCAAAACGGCCCATATCCCATGGGAGCCCCGGGCCCTCCTCCACCACCACCACCAGGTTATGCTTACGGTCAGTATATTCCCATGCAGGGCGGAGTAGGATCCCATCTCCAACAACAACAATATGCACCACCAATCAACAATTGGAGAAGATAATCCCATAAAGATCCTCCAACAATAATCAGAGTAGATACTCTTTCTTTAACCGTCTCCAACAACAGCAACAGCAACCAGAATACGCAACGCCAATCAAAATTTCAACATTGGAGAAGATATTCTCTCTCACATAGTGCTCGAAGTATCACTACTTAAGACTTCCAGCCAGACCCAAGGACTACAGATGCTTGCTTATTTGCATTTTTCTTTCTTCTGTATCTGCTGCTGCACATGCCTAGAAACAGGTTGCTTTACCTGTATTGTGCTAGCCATAACATGCTCTACTGTTATATTTTAGTCTATATATACTTAATATTATCTAATTGGAGGAAGAAGATAGCGTAGAAAGAGTGTGATTGTTTTTGAGTAGTGAAAACTAGCAATAGTGGTACAATATCAGTAGCTACTGGTACAATAGCAGTAGTAACTAGTACAACATCACCAGGAAATGGTCCACAAACTCTAACTCTAGCTATATCTCCCCTAAATATTCATCTATATCTTTCCAATTTCCAACACTCACCTCCTTGTCGTCACCAACCTTTCCATGGCTAACCCCCAACTTATTCAACCCATCTATAAGCGTAGTTCCCTCCATCACAACACCCCACCGAGCCTCGAGAATAGCTAGCAAATCGGTGCCACTATCTCCCACATACATTATATCGTTTCCCAATGACTCTATATACTTCAACTTATCCAACGCAGTACGGACTACAGGCTCCAGTAGCCACCTGCCAGTACAAATATCGTTCTCAAACTCCAACTCGTTAACCACCACCTTGACATCGTCAAAACCATGGAGTATTAAACACTCCTTGATGAGCAAACTTGTCCAGTTGATACTGAGGATCTCTACGGGGATCGCTAGCTCACGACAGTGGGTTAAAAATTGGGTGAATCCAGGTCGGAGCTGGATTTTGCTCGCCTGGGATTTGAAGTCGTCTCGAGGTACGCCAGAGAATAGTCCAAGGCGAACGATTTCATTAATTGAGGTTAGCTCGACCAGACGCATGCCGTGCTGGAATTGGGGCTCGTTAGTGATAGTTCGCTCGCCATTGGCCTCATTGAACTGGCGAGAATACTCCGAGTACGCGTCCATATATTTCTTCGTGAAATGGTCAAACGGGGGAGAGAACTGGGGTTTGGAGTTGTAGGCTGTTTGTGCCACTAGTGAAATAGTGTCGCTGGGGGTGACAGTCTCGTCCCAGTCGGTCACTATGACCCGAGGCCTGATTCTTTGAATTGATCGTAACATCAAAAGTAGCAGATATAGAGATGAATAGATAATATCTTCCTGTATATAGAAATTATAAAGATCCATCAAAAGTCTGTATGCAGTACCTGTTTATATACATAAAACGTATCTTTGATAACTCTATTACCATTAATAAAATCAATTGAACAGTGTGTGTTATGAAATGGAGTAGATAGGTATATAGTAACCTCCATCTCACTATTTATTTCATCCAATTCTCAGCTTTCTACCATTGCAGATACCTTTATTGCATCACGGACCCTAATGGCCTGCATACAACATATACCAAATTTCTGCATATAAAATATATAACACCGATCAAGAGCAACATATACAACACTAGAAGCGTTACTTAGAGTAGCTGGCATAATATAGCCATCAATTGTAATCTAACATTACCTATCCACATCCTTATACCATCTCTTTTTTAGTGGGCCAATCGTCTTCTCCTAAGAAACTCTTTACCCACATTTCATTCCCGTTAGTAACCCTGACCCTTTAATCATTGAAACTATAAAACTGCACCGATGCCCGCCAATTCTTGATAATCTCGATAATTCACATAATTCACAGAATCAAACAGAAACAAAATGTCTGACAAGAAAAACGAACAATTTGGAGAGTTGGGAAACATCGCTCAGCAAATGGGTGTTACTGACGAACAGCTCAAGAAGGGCGAAGAAGTCTTCAACAAGTTGCCTAAGGACAAACAGGACCAATTGGGCAAATTAGGCAAAGGTGTCTTAGGAAAGGTTGAGGGAGATTTAGGAAAGGTTGAAGGCAATTTAGGAAAAGTTGAAGGCAATTTAGGAAAAGTTGAAGGCAATTTAGGAAAAGTTGAAGGTAATTTAGGAAAGGTTGAGGGTGATGTGGAAAAGACTGACAAGAAATAAAGAAGAGGTGAAGAGTTCTCTTGAAAACTCTCTAGACAGGGTCTCGAGATACTATACTATACAGAACTCTCTTCTTCTAGTTAACTCTGGAGAATTGTGCTCCTATTCTAACCACGTTTACGCCTAATATGACATTGATGAGAACATAATTGATTAATGTAGTGAGAGTTGTAGATTGATGTAATGAGAGTTGAAGGGAATGCGGTTAGGGAGGGTAGTTGGAAGATAGCCAGAAATTGATACTGTAGAGATGATTTAGAGTTCGTAGCGGGGAGCTAGTTGAGCGTAGCAAGGCTTGCCAGCTAACTGATCTAACCCGAACAAAATAGCAGATCTACGCTACAAAAGTGATAATTTAGGGACAGTAGTGGGACCCTAATGGGACCCTAATGGGACCCTAGTAGGACTCTAGCGAAACTCTAGCGGGACTCCAAAGATTGGACCAGTAGAGATTGTAAAGGCCTTTCTCCTCTACTCCATTTCTTGTCTAGCGCGTGATAATGCACTCTTAAAATGCGTCGAAAATTTAACTAACCACCACACTGCTCTCCAACACAATGACCATTGACGACAAAATCACCGCCCCAAGTGAGGTAGCCCATGCAGAGGCTGTTAAAGCAGAAACAGAACCAAAAGGCTCGAATTCAGACTCATCTCAAACTTCACAGGCCGATGTTGCAGAACTTGAGGATGTTCCTTCGCCTTTGGAGCAACAGTCGCTCATGCAATTGACGAGAGCGATTCTTAATCCTAACGGCGACGATCCTAGAATTGACCAATATATCACAAGCAGCTTTAGTTATATTCTGAGTGCATTCTATAAGATGGCCACCGCCACTGATAAGGATGTTGCTGCGAAAGAAATCGCCGATGATTTGAATACAAAGTTCGAGAATTGGGTGGCTGCTAGGGAGAGTGACAAGGAGGGAAAGGAAGAGCAAAAGGAAGAGGAAAAGATTGAAGAAATCAATTAGAATACGAAAAACTCACGTGGATGATATTATATAGGTTGTTCGACAAGATCAGAATCTAGTCCATTTTAACAGAGCTAGCCCATTTTTACAGAGCTAGCTCGTAAACTGAACAAATAAGATGATATAGCTCATACTTTGTGTACTAGCTAAGAAAATCATACACATACATTGTGTACTAGCTAAGAAAATCATACACATACATTGTGTACTAGCTAAGAAAATCATACACATACATTGTGTACTAGTTAAAATTCCACCAAAATTAGGATCATCTCATGAACTCTTCGTCAGTGAAAAGTCGATACGGCTGAAAATCCGACGAAACAACTGTCAATCGTGTAAAGAAACAAGAAGCACGTTACTAAGATCAGGCATTTCTTTAGTTATTCGTCCCTAATGATATTTATCCGCAACAGTTAGATATCAGTTTCCCATAAGTTAGATCTAAGGGCCAGTTAGAAGGCATACAGTCAGTTTAATAAGTTTAATAGGTGTTAATCCAATAGTAACTACGTAGATCAAACAACCTCTTCACTGATTATATTATTTTCCCTCTTATTAATCCTCTAATTAATCCTAATGTGTACAATCTCTATATCCATTATAAGTAATAATCATAACAGACTCAAACCATGTACCAATCAATATAGCTGGGTGTTTTGAGCTATTAACCATATAACTTGGATTAACAACAAGAAGATAAATCTTCATCAACACCCGCATAGTCTACAATAGAAGTATATGTAATGTATATTAACTATAGTCTATAGTGTAAAATAGTATATATTATAAATTTCAAAAGTTCGCTTTATAGTGAAAAGTTTCGAAATTACCCGGACATAAAAAAGATAATATAGCGAAGAGATGAGACTGCCCCAAGCCCATCTCTACAAGACCACCAAATGTCAGAACATATACCAGCGTGGAAGAAGATCGGCTTAAAAGTCAAGCAGGAGCTTGAAGAAGATCCGTTGGCTCTTACAACCCATCTTGAAAATGCCAACTTATCCGTCAAAGACATCAAGAAAATCAATAAACAAAAGAGAAAATTACAAGAATCCAATAACCTAGACTCCAAAAAGGAACCAAAGAGAGTAAAAAAGCCAAAGAGTGAACGAGCTCCACCTCCAGAAAAGGACCAGTTAACATACTTGAAACAATACGAAAACGACCGTGAACACTGGAAGTTCAGCAAGCAGAAACAAAACTGGATTCTCAAGAATGTTAGAGAGATTCCAAAACACTACGAGTCTGCGTTGAAGGCATACTTGGATGGATTACAAGGAGGATGCAGAACACGAATCGTCGACGATTTGAAAGCTGTAGTCAAGAGATGGAACGAATTGGCCGAAATAGCAGAGGCCAGGATCGAAAAGGAGTTGGAAAGAAAGCTTGATAACAGTGAGGACAAGGAGGAAACGAAGGAAAAGAAAGAAAAGCAGGAAAAGAGGGAAAAGAAGGAAGTTGTGGTGGTAGAACCCGACTATGACTACGCAAAGAGATGTGGTATACTTATAAAGTTATTAACCGATGAGATTGTAGAATTAAGAGGTATTGATATGACCGAGAAAGAGGAAGAGAAAGAAACACAACAGGAGGAACAACAAGAAGAACAGGAGCAACCAGAACAACTTCAGGAACCACCAGTAGATGAATCAACTATCACAGATGTCCCTAAAGAGAACCTCATTATCGAAGAGGTGGATGTAGACCAATTCAGTCCTCTTGAACCTTCCAAATCCAAGACCAAGAGCAAAAAGAAGAAGTCTAAAAAGTCAAAGACATAATCCAAGAATCGATCTGCCTAACCATACTGCATAATGCCCACAAGATTAAATTTTAACAATAGTTACACTGCATATATACACTAAACAATAACGCATAGACTTGAAATGAAGCAACGCTTCAGTCCTAGAAATCTAAGTAGATTTAGAGACTTATCATCTATAATCTCTAATATCCATCTCATATCGATATAGAAACTTACTTTCTATAGTCTGTATTCTCCATCATATATCGATTTAGCCACTTTAAATTATTTCAACATCTAATATCTCTAAAAGTTTTGGTATTTCAATTTATAATATAAACTGATAGGTGGGCTCTAAAGATCTTAGTGACACGTAGACGAGAACTCTTCTACTAACTGCGGACAAACCAACATGGATGGCTGACGTCTCCTATTGTTATTTGGTTTTAGCCCGCGCAGCTCAAGTGACACGTACAGGTACATGGAGATGAGCTATTCATAACAATAGAAGTAGCATGCACTCGAAGGTAAACCAAGCCGACCATGCAGTGAAACAAGTTGGAGGAGTAAGTGTACAATAAAGAAGGAGAATTTGCCAATTAGAGACAAATATTGTAACCCAGGGCCATAGGATAATTATAACCTAGTGCCATATAATATACTGAGTATTGTAGAACTCGAAATCAAGGAACCCGTTGAGGTCATGGTTGACTATCGAGTCTCAGAGATTATAGCAAAGAGTACTAGAGATAGTAAAGAGAACCTAGAGTTAGTAAAGAGAACCTAGAGATAGTAAAGAGTTCATTAGATAGAGATAGTTAGGAATACCTTAGAGATAGTTGAGAGAGAATATTCGATATGTTATCTCACTAATAAACTGATACGCAAGAGAACTATGAGCGAGATAATTAAAATATCACTGCTTGAAAATAGTAGAAATACTTAGGACAACTTTTAAATCAATCTTCGTTGGCTGATTCTAAAGTCCTTCTATTTCTTCAATTGAATAAGGTTCTTTTAATAAATTTGTTCTCTAGTAAATCTGTTCTCCAGTAAATCTGTTCAGACCAATTCTGGTAGAGATTCCTTGTTGAATATTGTGTAATTGAGGTTCGATCAAGTGAGCAAATGGCAAATATAGCAAATATAGGAAGTGAAGATCGATATGTAACTGGATAAAACTTTGAGGACGTACGCCTTGATTAAAACCGAGTTGTTGCGGCCAATTGATAGAGAATGTGTTAGAATTTCTTCGATCAAACTTCATAGTGACAATATTTGTACTTTGATAAAACCCTTTGCTCTTAGTGCATAATCCATTCACATTATGCTTGAATCGTGTGAGCATTTGATAACACTGACTTACTGAAATTATACTGAATACCTATAATTACGAGTAGTTTATCTCGAATCAGAATTAGAGCTGGTACGACTATATGAAATATCATATACTTCCCAGTAATTCACGTAACCTGTGACAAGATTACAAATATTGTCAAGATAGAACAAGACAGAAATCATGACGGTAGACAACATTCAAGACGATTTTGGAAGGACCATCATAATAGTTAAATATCATAGTTAGAGTAAATTGAAGGTTAAACAAGAGTAGAATTAGTGAAATATCATATCTAATATAATAGAGATTTAACAAAAGTATAATAGAGGTTAGACAAGAGAAGATTGGAGGTTGTTGAACGTCAAATTCTCTCCGTCTGTATCCAAATAGAGTTAGGAGGTATTATTCGATAGTATATAAATGTATTCTATATGATAAACTCTAATATTTAGGAGGGATATTTATTAAGATAAATATTTATCTATCTTCCCAAAAAAGTTACTTGAAAAACTCAAATAATACCTACGATCCATTTCTTACTATATCTCACCCATTGACTCTCTTCTCTTGTTCCTTCTCCCTATTATGTCAACTTGTTCTCTCGTATCATGAACTTCGTGTCCCGTTCAAAAACCATCTATAAAACCAAAATCAAATCCAAGACTAATTGAATCACTAACAACATGCAAGAAATCAATTTCAGTACCCTAAAAGACAAGGCGCTCGATGTAGACCCAGATCTTCGTTTCATGGCATTGGAGGACTTCAAAAAGTACTTGTCCCACCAAAACACAATTCATATTCATGGATCTGCATACAAAGGGTTAGAGGGATTCATTCCTATTCTCTTCAGATTATTAGACGACCAAAATACCGATGTTCAGACCCAGGCAATCAAGTCGTTTGAGCCCATGGTTAAATTCCTATCCAACGACAAATTATTGAGCATTATCTCCCAATTGTATGTGTTGATATTGAATGAAAACGAAAAGTCGAAACATGACCAGTTCAAGACCTTCACCACGTCAGTTCCAAACATGGCGCTTAGATCGATATTTAACAGCGTCAACAAGGATACAAACTCGACCTCTTCTCTATGTAGGTCGATCATTGAGTTGATTATTCCACAACTCGTCTCAAACGATATCACCATCGATTCTATTGAGATTTTGATCGATATTATCAAGAACCTTGGCCATTTCTTCAAAAAAGATGAACTAGACGAATTGTCTGTATATTTGATCAATATATCGTTCCAAGAAGCGGGTATAGTAAGCAAGCGGTCGGTCATTGGCTTTGAAAGTATAATTCAGTATATTAAGAACGATGAAAGTCTAGACAATAAACTCTTGTTTCTTAAGGATTATAAGGGGAAGAACATTATTATTAAGTTTCAATTGTATGCGATTATATTGAAATCCCATTTGAATACCAATTTGGTGGACGATATTTATACTGATATTCATCAATATTTGAAATTAGATGAAGAATTGGACGACGACTTTGATTTTGATAAATACTTGAACGATAATCTCGTATGTGAACATTCGTTGATTGTTTTGAATGAATTGACGAAGTCAAAGGCTTTCTGCATCAAATATAATCAGGATATCATCCACATAATAAAGTATTTCTTGAACTATAATCCAATGAATGAGGATGAAGATATGAGTGAAGAAGAGGACGGCATTGAATTCAGTGAGGACGAAAATGAAGATGACGGTTCCTGGAAATCCAGAATCAAATCGCTCACAATCTTGTCAACATATATAAAAACCTTGCCTGAAATTCTAGATGAAGTTCATGCACAAATCGTCCCTCTCATACCTATAGACGATAAAAATGACTTGATTTCCATTGAAGCAATCAAAACACTCGCAAATATCATGAACATGACAACCAAACCCATTGAACTCACTTTCCTAGAACATAAGATTGTGGAAAAACTCTTGATTCCATCAAAAGTCCATCAACTTCCAACTATCTTGAAATTGATCGAGAGCATAAACAAATTTAATCGTCCTGGCCTCATCAATCAGACATTTGCCCGATTTTCCCAGTTGAATAGCTCAACAAACTCGATTGAATATTTGAATTTCTACGATAATATTTTTGAATATTGTGAAAATGTTCAAGATTTGTCTCCTTCGATTATTACATACATTGCCAATGATTTGATTACGTCGCTAGATAACAGATCTAATGCTACTATGAACGAGGCTATCAAGTTTTTGATCAAGGTGTTCAACAATCCATCCAGTCATATAATTGACGAGTCTCTAATCCAGCAGATTATTCAAAAAATCATTTACAAGATCGATAATTTCAAAATTTACTCCAGCAACACAGTACAATTATCAATTGTGTGTATAGGAGAATTGTTGGTTAACAATTTGTGTAATGATGAGTTGACTTTTAAGTCGATTTTTGATTCTTTCAGAAATTGCATAAACTACGAACATACAATCAAAAAGTCGTTGGAAGTCTTGATTCAGATTTATCAAAATAGCAGCGAGAACGATCTAATGATTCCAAGCGATTTCAACTCATTCCTCTCTCAAAGATTAAACGAATTGATTTTAATCAACGACGAACAGATCAGAAACTTATCACTCAATTTATTGCATTTGTTAGTTCAGCATCAGGTTGACATTAATTTCTTAAACCTCATAAAAGTGTTGGACAATCCTGATGATAATATTTTCTTGGTGTTTGAAATTTTGGACTCGGTTCTCGACAAATCGGATTCTCTACAAGTGTTGAATGAATTGTTTCCAAGAATCGTCAACTTGATCAATACCAACAAAATCGAGTTGAATAACACTATTTTTTTCAAACTTATGGGCAAACTCTCTATCAACAACGATAAATTGTTTACTGAGTTGTTGGTATTGAACGATTCATTTGTTAAAAGTAAACTTTTGGCGACAATTGCAGTTGAAAATAATTTACAAGCAGAGATTGACATGTGTGAGAGTGCATTGTTAAATGAAATCCAAGCAAGAAGGTCTGCTGAAAATAGCCAAGCCAGGTCACCTTCTTTGTTCAGGATCCAATTTCTCGGATATGTGGGAGAGCGTATTCCCTTGAACAAGATCGACATTTCACTTCTTATAAACCTTTTGAACTCAGAAAATGAATTAAATGCTACTTCAAACGATGAAGTTTTCAAAGTATCTATTGCAACCTCTATCGGATGTATAGTCAAAAGGGATATTGCAAGGAACTTGATGGAATTGATTAAGTTTTATCAGGACCCAGCTTTCCACGCAAGAAACTACCTCATTACGTCGTTCAAAATCTTGATTCCTGAAGCCAATGATGAAGTTTTGGAAATTATCTGGAGACAAATCAGCTCCAATATCTCATCCATCCAATTCTGTCATAACAACTGTGGAGAGTTGAGAAACTGCGGAGACTTATTCAGTGATATAATTCTCAAGAAAAGACTGTATGTTTTTGAAATAATCAAATCCATTGAAAAACTAAACGAACAAATTCAATTTAACGAACAACAGGATCAACCCAAAGAACAAAAAGATCAACTAAACAAACAACATCATGTAAACGAAGACAATTTATCTATCTCCTACACATCGTTTGTGATTATTAAGAACTTACTCAATAAATTCGAAGATTCCGACCAAGAGTTGGAAATATTGACGTCACTTATCAACATCTCGATCCAATGGATAACCATCATGAATATCGACATCAAGCAGCTCTTGATTGGCAACTTGCTCACGTGTTTGCACAACAAACCGTCGACGATTCTTCCAATTCTTAACGATAAAAACCTTCCACACATCTTCAACCAACTCAAACAAGAGCCCCAGTTCAAGAAAATCATCCCCATGGGGCCGTACAAGTATATTATAGACGAAGGCTTGGAAATCAGAAAGTTATGCTACGAATTCATCTACACTTTGATCTCTCTCGACGAAAATATCTTGAACGAAAACCGAATCAGTGTGGAAAACATTTCCTTCAACATCATCAAGTTTGGTTTAGTAGACGACCAGAACGATATCATCGTCTTGTCCACCATAAACTTGATCAACTTGATCAACGCTCATGGTGCCGAGTTTAGACGGGTGATATTTGAGAACGATGGAGAATTGTTGAAGGCCGTGATTGTGAACTTGAAGTTCCAGTTAAACAGAAAACTTTCCATCAAGGCTTCTTCTCAGGAGAGCGAAAGTTATCAGGAACGGATGAAATCCATAGTGAAGTTGAGTCGCAAGCTTGATGCATTGATTAGTGAAGGTGTGGGTGAGTTAGGAGGCTGGAGAGAGTTTTTCAATGGTTTGAGTGTTGATTTTAACATCTATTTCTTGACCAGCGAGGTTTGAGACAAATACTGAGCGTAGCGAAGTATTTGTGATTATTTAACAAGTGAATATTACGAAGTACTAAACTAGCGATGTATTTGTGACTATCTACTAAGTGGATATCAGAGAATATCAGTGGAGTATTTGTGAATTCTTAAACATGTTGCTATTCTCGGTGCTTTATTTGTGAGAAGATTATCCACTTACCGGGAAGAATATCCAAGATAAACTCACTGATCTTAGAAACTCACTAAACTTGAAATGTTTTATGACGAAGCTACTTCCAATTAAACGTCAGAATTTGGTGATAAAGGAAACACTGGTAGGCTCCTGACTATATTAAATATAAAATATCTAAATATTTACCAGTTTTCAATGCTTAAATAGAGAAATTACAATAATCCGATATTACGATATTACGATAATTTACTATTTTATATAAATCCGATGTTTCGATGTTTAGATTCATCATCTAATAGCTATAGAAACTTTTTGCACCCTCATAAGAAAAGACTTCGTGGCCAAGCTGGTTAAGGCGTAAGACTGTTAATCTTGAGATCGTGAGTTCGACCCTCACCGAGGTCGCTTCTTTTTTGTATTTCAGACTGATATATTGAGATTACAACCAGTAGGGTCAACCACTTGATTTTGCTAGCTCTATATAGTTAGGGCATGCTTTATGGTAAGCTTCTTTTTTATGAGAAGTTACAAGGTTCTCGATTGTTCACTTAGCATTGAATCCTGTATTTTATATCTCTTAGCATTAAAATTTTGTCTGCATATAAACATTCACCCCAGAAATCTATCAATAAGCTCCACAACAATGTATATACCCAGTTTGCTAAATATCCAGCTGGTATTTTCTATCTTTGCAAATATATCATGGATTGGTGATGATTACCATCCAGTTGAACATTTTCCTCTTTCCAATACTCAAGATGCTCATGGATTCAAGTTCAAACCCATAGTGATATGGCATGGCCTCGGTGACAACTATAACTCGTCAGGGATCCAAAATGCTGTCTCCTTATTCCAGCAGATCCATCCACAAAGCTTCGTTTACAATATATACCTTGATCCAAACCCATCCACGGACCAGCAGAAATCATTATTTGGCGATTCAATTGTAGAATTGGATTTTGTATGTGAACAAATTTCTCAAGTTCCAGAACTCCAACAGGGGTTCGATGCGGTTGGGTTTTCTCAAGGAGGATTGTTTCTCCGTGCTTTGGCAGAGAGGTGTCCCTCCGCTTTGGTTCGCACCTTGGTCACCTTTGGGTCCCCCCACATGGGAGTGATGGAATTGCCACAGTGTGAAAGTCCAAACGACTGGTTGTGTCGGAAGAAGAACGAACTTTTGAGGAAGCAAGTATGGTACGACAATATTCAGAAGACAGTTATCCCAGCCCAATATTTCCGTGATCCGTACCAGTATAGTAGTTACTTGGAGCATTCTCATTTGTTGGCAGACATCAATAATGAAAGGGCAGTCAATTCGACGTATAAGAACAAAGTGTCAGCGTTGGAGAAGCTTGTCTTGATAGCGTTCGAGGACGATACCACAGTAATTCCTAAAGAAAGTGCCTGGTTCTATGATATAAACTCAGTAAATGGTGAGTTGATACCTTTTGACAAGACAACGTTGTATTTGAACGATTTCCTCGGGCTTGAAAGTTTGAGCAATGAAAACAAGATTGATTTCCTTAGTCTTCCAGGACGACACATGGAAATCCCAGAGACGTATCTTGTTGATATTGCAAGGACATATCTCGGAAAGCGGTTGATAGTTCGTATGTAAAAAGTTATGTTTGATGATTCTTCCCTTTTGAATATATTGACGCTCCGTAGCGAAATATATGTAGGTAGCGATGTTTTAGATTTAGTACCCATTAGACTCCACTAGTCATCAAGTGCCAGATTTTCTAGTATTCGGAAACGAGTCTTCCTAGAAAGATGGTTTCTATACAAGTCTTCTTCACTTTCAGAGTCAATATAAACCTTGAAGACGTTTGAAATATATATTTCTTCTCTTAGGGAAGGTTTTGGTTGTAAACTTGATATTCTGCATCAAGTTTAGAGAACTAAAAAGCGTGCCTGACTTGTCAGTCTTTTATGAAAGATTGTCCTTAATACATTCCTTTAAGCAAAGGCTCAACGTAGATTCTAAACTCCACTGACAATTAGAAGTATCATATTCAAACAGCGTTATTTCAAATCATGATCAGCCAAATCTCCAGTCCCACACAATTACCTCCTTCTAATATATGCCTGTCAGTACTAGGAATATTCGTACTTCAAAGAGCAATGGTAAACTGTCACTTTCTCTTCATCTAGATATATATTTACACATGCTCTAAAACATACAAGGCTCGCAAACTCCTTTGTTTGAAGATGTAACTGCTGCAAGAAATGTTGTCAAATAGCTGCAAAATTGGATCCAAAGAGCTGGAACAAAAGTCGTGTGTATCTCAATTTATGTAGTCTAAATCAGAGACCAGACACAACCGTCCTGAGACACCCAACACACCATGGATGCTCCTATAGAAGATAGAAAGGCTCGCTTGGCTGCCATCAGGAAGAATAGACAAAAAAAAGGAGTAAATATTCCGAATGTACCCACTCAAGGTAGTGAAGTATCGTCGAGGGACTCATTAGTTACTGATGGATCGCTAGATGAGCATACCAATGAAGATGTAAAGAGGAAGGATTCGTCAGTTTCTGAAAGCTTGCAATTAGATGCAGCTTCTGTTGCGTCTCAACCCGACATACTATCGCCAGAGCCAACCATTGATACAACGCCAATTCTAGAGACAGCACCAAAACTCCTACTCTCAGAATTATCTAACGAAACAATTGAAACGGTATCATTAAAAGTACAGAATGAAATATTAAACAACGCCCAGAGAGCTTCCAGAGACACCAAATTTACCGTTACTGGACATAACAAACCGAAATCTTATACCAAAGATTTGGAGGACGATTTGCAGGGATATTTTAGTAGAGCACGATTTGATACTGACAAGGCGATCAATCTGATTTTACAAGTAAAGTATGAAGCATCGAACAGGTAGGAATAATTCAGAGTCATTGAATAATAACGGAATGTTAAAAATTTGCTGAATAATGATGCAGGAGAAGATTTTTGAATAATTACAAGATCTCCGTTACCTGATCTGATTAAAAGATGTGACTCCATAGAGAAAAGAACAAGAACTCACTTTGAATTAGCACTCACTCTGAACTCACTCTGAACCTACTCTGAACCCAGTCTACTCACACTTTCTTTCCCCAGAAATTACAATGTAATATAGTGTAATATAGTGAATATGAAGTAATTAATCGTATTTTGATTAGTTGACTAAATTTATCAATTTCTTTCTAGTAGATATGCAATTTCTTATTGAGTCTGCTTGTAGAAGAGCGTCACTGCCCATCACAATATAACCAAGTGATAGTATCGGCTCACGACATTCTCTTGACTTAAAGTGCCTTTTTACTCACTTTCCTCGCTTTTTCTCATTTTTTCTCACTTTCACATCTTTCCTAAATAGGCAGTCAACAACCTCCAATCATATTTCGTTTTCAGCCCGAACTTCGTTCGCAAAACAACTGAAAATTAAAATCTTCACTCATAGTTAGTGATCAACAGCTTACAGTTATATATTGAAAATGTCCATGATTACCAGAATTGCATTGGGGGCTGCTCGTCCATCCGCTGGAATGGCTCTTCGTCAAGCTCCGTAAGTATTGGGAATCTTCCACATTGTCCCAGAAGGAGGACCACCCCATTAGAGAGGACCACGCCGAGAACTCAATCGACATTTATATGAGTTGGAACAGTTATCGTTGTGGTAGCAATATTACCGTCCAACCATGTTAACGAGAGTCAAAACCATCAAGAATTCATTCAATTGTGGTGCTCCGGGATTAAGTGATTTAAGGATAATGTTTCACCAGATCAGGTTAGTGAACAATATACAACCAGTAGTGGTTTTCTGGTCCATTAAACATTATGCATTCTCCATTATCCATCATCGGTTTCTTCGTTCTCCTTTTTATCCTCTCATATCTTCCTTATTCATACTAACATCTAGAATCTCTTTACGTTACCTTTCTACCCCGGTTGAACCTAAACAAAAAGCCAACTCAATCATTGATGCTTTACCAGGTAACAACTACTTATCCAAGACTGGTATCTTAGCCACTTCTGCTGCTGCTGCCATCTATGGTATTTCCAACGAATTGGTCATCATCCACGATGAAACCATCTTGGTCGTCACCTTCTCAGCCTTTGCTGCCTTGGTCGCCAAGTTCGTTGCTCCATTATATACCGAATGGGCCGACGGTGAAGTCAAGAAAGTCAACGACTTGTTGAACGAATCCAGAACCAAACACGTCTCTGCTGTCAAGGAAAGAATCGACTCTGTTTCCCAATTGAAGAATGTTGTGGCCACCACCAAGCAATTATTTGCCATCTCCAAAGAAACCGCTCAATTAGAAGCCGAATCTTTTGAAAAGAAACAAGTCATTGCCGTCGCCACCGAAGCCAAGTCTACCTTGGATGCCTGGGTCAGATTCGAACAACAACAAAGACAATTGGAACAAGAACAATTGGTCAAGTCCGTCTTGGACAAGGTCAACAAGGAAATCGAAAACCCTAAGTTCCAAGAAAAGGTTTTAGCCGAAGCCGTTACTGACATCGAAAAGTTGTTTGCTAAGAACTAAGCCTCTAGAATAAAATATATACTATTCTCATGAAGAGATGAAATGTAGACTTCAGACTGTAGAGGAAATAAGTTGAAGGAATGAATTTCTAAGATGATATATTATAATGAATCCTATCATTATTAATATATGATCATTTTAGTGATCATTTTAGTGATCATTCTACTGATAATTCTAATAATTATGATCATTTCTGATCGTTCTACTGATAATTCAGATCATTTCGGACCGTTTCTCATCATTCTATTGATATTTCTACTAATTAACGATCTTTCTCAGCATGATACTGATAATTCTAATAATTACTGAATATTTATGATCATTGCATTGATAATATCTCGGTGTGTGGCTAATACTGATAATTCTTCAGTTTGTTATTTCCTGGTAACTTTGAAAGTTAACTATCTGAGTACATCTCGGATACCGTAAATTGTTCATTACATATTATAGAACATTGGTTTTAGTCAGTAGAGTAGAAAATCGGTAAGCTCGCCTCAGTAATGAATAGTTCATGCTCTTGATAATCTGATGATTCGCTAATAAATCTAATCATTCGCTAATCTTCACATCTTTAATTTCACTTCTTCAATCTTCACATCTTAATCTTCACTTCTTTTAATCATATTGTAGGCTGGTTTCCATACATGTAACGAGTTATCATCAGCCACACTGGCTACTACCCACTCATCATGATATGACCAATCGAAATCATTCACTCCTAACATATGACCAGCGTGAACAAATACGAGACCACTATCAACCTCACTTTTGCTGATATCAAATATCCTCACCAGCTTATCAGTAGAAGATGAACCGAGGATATTATGGAGTTTAGGATTCCATTTTAACTGTGTTATGGAGTCTGTATGTTGGTTCCGTATACTATAAACCGGTGAGTTTAAGGATCTGATATCCAAGATCTCTATAACACCCTGACTATCACCAACAGCCAAACATGTCGAGTTTCCCGGGTTAATACTGACACTATTTAAACTGTTTGAGATCGTTTGTTCACTCACAACGGTGCCTTGTCTCGTATCAAAGATTTTAAGCACCCCACCATCGTCCACCGTGGAAAATAGCGAATCGTGATCCAGAAACCACTCGATATCATTAATACCTACTCCGCCGTTATCAAAATATTGCACCTGGCTAACTATTGATTGCTTGGAGATGTACAGATCACGAATATCAAAGAGATTGATATCTCCAGCCATGTTTCCCGAGAGAATACATCCCTCCTTCTGTTTGTTCCAGTCAATGGCAAATATATCTGAGTCGTGGGAGTGTCCCTTGAGCACCAATTGTGGTTTGTTGATGCTTGTGTCGTCTATGATGGTGTTGCGGAAGTTGGAGTGTTTGGTCCGTTCGTAGATGACCAAGTCTCCCAAGTTGTTACCGCTCGCCAATACGTTCGGTTTCTGGGGCATATAGCGGACTTTATTGACGTCTCCTAGATGGTTTATCTTCTGGAGAACCTTCAACTTATGGTTCGAAGATGTGGCAAGCTCGAGTTCCTGTTTGTCTGCGTTATAATCCAACTTGTTGATTTTGATGTTTTTGTTCAAGTCCTTGAATCGTGGGAGCTGGAGGATCGAGATCGTGTCGATCGACTGTCCTAGAGTGAATGTTCCATGAACCAATCGTTGGTAGTCGATGTCTTCTTCGGAAACGAGATCGGGAAAGAATTGGATCGTTAGAGACGGCCAGAGAAGCGACGTTGTCGTGAGATAATCATAAAGAAACGGAGCGTTCTTCTTCCATATTCTATAGTTTTTCTGTGTCTCTTCATTTATAGGGCCATCCCCTTCGCTAGTGAACTCTGGATCAATAATCTCCACACCATTAGCTTCAGATTCTGACACATCCACAAGCTGTGATTTATCGGAATTACTTATATCGTGAGATTTCACTAAATCATCACTATCGAGATTTTCTGACATCCTGTTCTCGCCTGCAATAGTACCTGGAGTCGCTAATTGTTCGTTAGAATCCATCAGCGTCGTATCTGATGAAATTTGACGTGCCTAAGTTGTTTATGTTGAAATTTGACGCGTGCTTTTACCAACTGGTTTATGAAATTCGCGATGATCTTTATATCACAACCAGTGCAAATGACCGACGATATACGATTGAACTCGTCAAGATTAGGGACCAAGGAATAGTATGTATAGATAAGGAGTATTGGTGAGAATCTGTTATAAAAATCCAAGATTTGAAGATTTAAGGGTCTAGAAAATAGTCTACAAGAAGCTAGAGGAAGTTGATGAAGCTGGATCAAGAGTCAAGAAGACAGTTCAGAAGAGGAGTCTAGAAGAAATGTCTAGAAGAGACTAGAAGAGGATACTTAATATAAAGTCTAGAAGAAGAGTCTAAATATAAAGTCCAGAAGAAGAGACTACAATAAGTGTCCAATACACTATCTAGGTTTCCGAAACATTATCTCTCTTGTTTTAACATCTTCGAATCTCATCTTCTATCATATCCATTTACTAGTACTAACATCTAGCTGGAACCAATTCTATCAGAAAGAAATAGAAAACTTCTCCTCCAACAAAGATGATACTGGAGAATGTTGGTTCGACGACTCAGACGCCGAAGGAAAGATGATTCAGTTCCTTATAGACAATTTAAACGATGATCTGCTTCCATTTGATCAGGATCTCATCAAATTCATAGATCTTGGAACGGGAAACGGACACTTATTGTTCCAGCTCCATGAGGATTTGGCCGAGGAATATGAAGGTGCTAGTAAGTTTGAATTCAAAGGTATCGATTACTCTCCCGACTCCGTGAGGTTTTCTAGCGATATTGCTACCGAAAAGTATCCAGAGTCAGATTTTGAATTCGAACAAGTGGATCTATTGACAAAAGAGAATCAGTTCTTGCAAGAAAACGCTGGAAAATTCGACGTTCTCTTAGATAAAGGAACCTTGGATGCAATTGCGTTGAACCAAGACCCGTTGGACGCTTTTGGGGGAAGAATAGGGATGGAGATTTATGCTGACCAGGTCTCTCACCTTATGCACACCAACTCTATTTTGTTGATTACTTCGTGCAACTTCACAGAGGAGGAGTTGGTGAAGATTATTACTTCTAATAAGGATCTTGGGGTGTGGAAAAAGATAGCATATCCTAGTTTTCAATTTGGGGGAGTGAAAGGATCTACGATTTGCAGTATTGCATTTATTAGACGTTAGAGCTAAGGAGCGAAGCGACTTAGCTACTTATAAAGAGCAAGCAACTCATTAAGGAGCATAGCGACTTAAATACTTTATAAGAGCTTCTTTTAGGGACCGTGGTGAGTTTTCAAGTGACTTCCACTACTGAGATCAACGAATAAGAGCCTTATAAGTAACTTGCAGTGAGCTACTGCGTTATTTCATGAACCAAAATCGACGCTAAGTGACTTTATATTGAATTCTAGGGACTCCTGTGCCAACTTCTAGTGAAAAGCTCTCGGTAATATTTGATTTTCTTGTCAAATTATCTATCTAATTAGTCATTTATGCTCTTTATGGTTATTGTTGATCTTAGCTGAATTCTGCTTTGATCCATGAGCATTCTATTGGCTCTAGCTTAGTTTTGTTGCCTCTTGACCCTTTGTAACTCAATTTCGCTGCCTCTTGAACATTTTTAACTTGTTTTCATTTATTGCACTATCATTACAACATTACACTACTAGCCTACCTATACACAGATACAATTCGCTTCCAATTCGTAGCCACAACTATTAAGATATATCTCAGAACTATCATTTCTCCACAGAGACAAATACAAACTTGTCAAGTAACATTTACAACAACTAGTGATGCTCAATCTGAGTGCTTTGAATAAATGTTTCTTGATATGTGTAGAGCCATCAAATCAATCATCCATGTTGGTTGTGGCACTAGTAGCATTACTCAAATCAATAATTCATGTTGTTTGTAGCACTGTAAACATTAATTATATCAATAATCCATGTTGGTTGCACTATTTGCATTCCTCTCCATCTCTTTATGGGACATAAACCTATTCCTTTATTCTATCTCAGAATGACCGTCTATAACCATTGGACTGCAGAAGATTTGGTCGGTTTTTCGTCTATCTTGGAGTCCAAATCTTCAATCTCCTTCTTAATCAACTCTACCTCGGCCACTAGTTTATCTCTCAACAATTCTGAGCCGAATTTTATCAAATACTGGATCGGTTGGCCCTCTGCACCGGCAGAATTTAACCGAACAAACTTCTCAGGAGTCAAACTTGCTTCCAAGCCCTTGAGCAATTGGGTTTTTGGGGATATTTTGTAGTTCAAAACGACCCTCAAGAGTCCCTGTGATCTCATGACCAATCTTGCCTGGTGCTTATTGCTCAAAGATTGGTTTAAATGAATGGGTCCCAAACCTCTTTCCTTCCAGCCTTCAGATATCTTTGATAAATCAAGCTCGAAAATCTTTGCTGTGGCTGTGAAACGGGATTTCTCGTCTTCCTCTCCAGTCTGGACGTTTTGGACTTGTTCCAAGTCCACTTGCTTGAATTGTTGTGATGCTGGTGGTTTGTTTTCGACGTTTTCCGTCGAAGACTCGTCCAAGAACGATTTTTTGCCCAACGAATCCTGGAATGCATTTCCAAACTTTGAGTTAGATCCAAACGAGCTTGTGGCTGGTTTGGCTCCAAAAGGACTGAGTTCTTGTGAAGGCAAACCATCGAAAACGTTCTTCTTGTTCTTCCAACTATCGGCTAGTGACTTTCCAAATGATGAGGTGGCTCCAAAAACGGGTTTGGGTGTGTTTTCGGCGGTGTTTGGAGCTGTAGGGGTTTCGAAACGTTCAGAACTAAAAGAGTTTGTTGGCGTTGTTGCGTTTGTTTTGATCACAAACAGGTTGGATCCGAAAGTTGCCTTGGGTTTTTCGATTGTAGATGTTTCGGACCTCTGGAGCTTTACTTGGGGCACGGCTTCTACTTTGGGTACGGTTTCTTTTTGAGTGACGGCTTCTGCTTTGGATTCAACTTTTGGAGCTTCTTCTTCGACCTTTTTCTTTTCAGTTGCATTGACTTCATTTCCTTCAGTTTGGACAGAATTTCCTGGTCTCGCCAATAACTGCTTCAATTCACTGATCTGCTTCTCTAAATTGGTGAATTTATCTTGAAATATCGTAGTGACTTCCTTGACAATTGAAGATTTTAAAAAGTTCAAATCCACATTGACTTCGTCGTCATCAATTTCTTGTTTGCTTTTCTTGGACTCGGGATATGCCTCGGGTGCACCCTGGGTCTCGTCGATCTTCCTCTTAGTAATTGCTTCTTCAGACATATCTACAGTCTTGTTTCTTTGGAGGTGTGGTTATTTAGAGAGCTATAAAATGTAGCGGAATTTGGTTTAAACTGCAGAAAAAATGTAATTTTTTACAGGTTACAGAGGTGATGAATAGTAACTATAGTTTAGAGATAATGACACTATAACTGCTGGGTAAAGCGGTAGAGACGTAGAATTACATCACTCTCGTTGTCTGATACTTCGGATAGACCTTCCGGTATCGGGTTCTGTAGGTTTATATGCAACTGGAGTGTAAGAAGCGTATTTATCACGAGGAGGCTTTTCCTGGGACTTATCTGTCCTTTGGGGATGGGCATCGGATGGGTAGGAAGGTTTGTAGGAGGAATTGGAGGAATTGTCGTAGGATTTGAACGAAGAATTATCATGTGATTTGTAGGACGAATTATCATACGAATTATCATACGAATTGTATGAATTGTATGAATTATAAGAATTATAAGAACCTTGAGATGCATTTTGAGAGTACGACGAAGAATTGGAGTAGTGAGTCCTCGACACATGAGGATTGTTTGCAATATGAAGTCTTCTACCACTTGCTGCGGCGGATGCGGTGTTGGTAAACCTCGTGTCGGCTCTGGTATAATGTCTTCCACCTAATCCTCCAGCCAATCTTCTGGGTTTCCAATTGCGTACCAATCTTCCACGTTCTATATCCACAAGAATGGTTCGTGTCTTGGTAGGATCCACTCCCTCGACTGGAATCTTGATCCCTGTATGAGAAAGCTCTTTGACACACATATTTGCGTCTGATACCTTTTCAAACACAATGAACCCATACCCACGAGATTTTCCAGACTTGTCTCGTATTATTCTTATAGATTGAATAACGCCAAACTTACTGAAGTTCTTGGAAAGATCAAGTTCTGTTAATTTATAGTCCAAACGTGATATAAATACGGTGCTGTATGGATCTTTGGTGAACTCAGACTCGTTCTTTTGTAGAAACTCGGGGTCGTTCCATTCCTGTAATTGTCTCTCTCTAGATTTAGTGATTCTCGTCTGTCGTTCTTGAGACTGTTTGACGTGGAGTTGTTGTTTTGTCGGTACTGGTTGTTTCTGAGAACGTTCGATCTCGGGTAACTCTTTTTCAATGTAGTCGGTGTAGAGTTGTTTTATGGAAAAAACTGGAGCAACATTACTGGTACATCTTTCATTAGGCAGATAGTCCGTAGGTTCGATATAAAGTAATGGAGGTTTTGGTGTGAAGAGATGTTGAATGTTGGGAGGATACTTTTCAGTATAATCCGTCTATATGTTAGTATGATGATAGAAAGTGGTGACATTTGGAAACTAGTCAAGTTATTGTCGATTCAAGATTTAATAGCCCTAGGAGGTTATTACCGTTCTTTATATAGTTGTAGTCTTTGCCTTTAAATCTCCTGGTCTGTATATAATTTCAATCTTGGTCTCTTTATCCTTTTAATCTCCTGGTGTCTTTATTCCTTAGATCTCCTGGCCTCGGCCTTAATCTTCTTCTTCATATTCTGGCTTGAATTTAATACTAGCTCTATAAACCTAGAATCTCATTAATACTACCAGTGACATCAAGATCCTTCTAGTCTCACAAATACTCGTACTTACCATTGCAGTTGTGGTTTAAAGTATAACTAAAAGAACAAAAATTCATTTTTCAGTTGATTGTGAAATCTCAACACAACGATGGGTGAAGCAACGTCTGATAACACTAATCAAGATCGTCATGAGACAGCCGGTCTGACTCAGGCCCCGGTGGAACTCACCGAATTCGAAATCCATAATCAAGCAATTGATATCATGTCTCTTCCCATATATACTCGCAGTCAGTTGGCCAAGTATAATGGAGTGGATGATCCAAATATTTACGTGGCTATAAGAGGATATATATATGATGTGACCGCAAACTCTAGTAGTTATGGACCTGGTAAGGGTTACCACCGACTCACTGGTAAGGATGTTTCTCGGATGTTGGGATTGAACCAGTTGAAGTTGGCTGATAGTGAGGTTTCTACTTGGTATACCGGTGATTTGAATGAAAAGCAGAATGCCATAGTGGACAAATGGGTTTTGTTCTTTAAAAAGAGGTATAATATAGTGGGGATGGTGGTTGATCATAGTTCGTAAACTTCAGTGGTCAGTAAGGAAGTTGGAGAGAGTAATTTGATGAAGGCACAGGTTCTTTCGAGAAAGTCTGATGAAGAAGGCACAGGTTCTTTCGAGAAAGTCTGATGAAGAAGGCACAGGTTCTGCAATGGGACTGACAAACTGATTAGACAAGAATTGAACTGATATCTATCGATTATCAATCGATCTCTTTACCATTAGATTTTATTACTACCAGAATAGTTTGATTTCAAGTGAAACTCTGAGGACTGGAGAGGAACGATTATAACGAGTTTAGTCAGGAACTCTTTACGCAATATTTGAATATTTCATTGTTGAAATGGTATAGTGCCTAATGGTGCTAGTATTGGAGATGTCGTTTGGTACGATATTATTAAGGCTTGTTACTTTAGAAGCGTAACGAATTAGTGACATCTCACTACGATTCTCACTGACATCTCATTAATATTCTCACTGACAAGTATGGTTCCCTCAGCGGAGTGACTTAACCTGTCCATTAAGCCAACTGTCAACAATTAACTAATAAAACCATTAAAAATCATCAAAAATCATTGAAAATTATCAAATAATGGTTCTACAAACAAGAAGCATGCATCTGATGAGACCCCTAATGAGTCCGAGGTGCGCTGGATCAATAAACTAATCATCAAATTCACCTAAAACCATCAAAACTCATTAAAATCTCCAAAACTGACTCATTCTTTAACCTTCAGTTCCAAAACATTTATATATATCCTTCTACAAAATTCATAATCTTTCATTCTTAAATCTAAATCTGGTTCTACACTCTAAAACTCATATTGTCAATACTCTGACCTCTATCATATTCAATCCTTATCTCCTACATTTCCTATGCCTCCACATTACTATCACTCTCACTTCAACATACTATTCTGCTCCACCTGTCTCTGTAATATCTCGATATTCTGACATTGGTAATTGATAATTCCTGCCAAAACTCACATATATATAATGAAAGTAATTCGGACTAATATGACACAGTACCCGCAAGCAACTTCGCTTTGCCCAGTTACTTGATATCTCTAGTGAGTTCGCTAAGGTTATTACTTCGTACTTATAATTCTAGAAATGAAACGGTTGGGTGCAAAATCAAATGAGCAGTCATTAGCATCACCAAAAATACAGGAATAGTCGGTAGAGTCACAAAATAGTCCCGAGTCCGAGAATTGTCTCAAATAGTCGCTATAACAATCGCTATAACAAGCGCTATAGCAATCTCTCGAAGCACTAAAGTTGTTTTTTAATCTCTAGAATTCTCACTAGTGCCCATTAAAGTGCATTTATACCTATAACTCACTAGATCCTCTTTAAAGCTCTTATATATCACTATAATTCACTGTTTCTCATTATTTTAAACTATCTCTAATACTCTACAATTACGACTATCATCACTACTACTCGTTAATTGCTATTTCTCTCTAGCTAGCCAACTCACGATTCAAAAGGCGTGTATATAATATTAGCGATCAGTGCCTGAGCTACAGCAAACTCAGCCCTCAATTTGGTGGAACACCGATCTAAATTCAGATGCCGGACCTGCTGGCTCAAGTTCTATTCATAGTATCGGCTGAATTTAATTATAAGTGTTAGTAATATGATGACATTTACTGGCATTTAATAACATTCAAGAACATTTACCGACATTTAAGAACATTTAGTGACAAACTCATCATCTCGGTGCTGGCTCATCATCACCAACATCATCATGTACTGGTTAGACGTCACTAACTGTGAAATTCTTGTGAGGTTATTGTCGTTTCATTCACAAAATCTCTACCGAATGTTCGCTCCAATATGCGCGTTTCTTAAATGCTTCTTCAATGCTTCTTTAATGCATCTTTAATGCTTCGATGATCTCTTGGCTCAGTAATCTAATCAATTCATCCTCGCTCAGTATTGTCGGTAGATCTCTCGGTAGCGAATGGAAAGACTTGTAACTCCGTAGCTTTTATCGTAACCCCGTTTCGTAGGATCAACCAACGGCTAACTTAGATCACCGTAACATCCGTGCCGCTACATATCAAAGAAAAAATTTTGAGGGAGGTATTTTGAAACCGCTAATTCCTAATTCCGAAACATTTCTATACCTCATTATTAGACCGTTGACTGACCGGAATAGATAGAAATACCAGCTAATTCATAATGGACGCAGGAATAGCGGGTGCTACCCAAAAAGGTAGACTAAGACAACAAATATTGAGCGGCGAACAAGACATAGCAGCTTTAAGCGGCCAGCAACAACAACCTCTGGCACAACAGCTTCAGTTTCAACAACAGCAATTTCAACAACAGTTCCAGAATCAACAGTTTCAGCAACAGCAGTTTCAGCAGAATCTGCAAAATCTGCAGAATCACCACTTTCAACAAAATCAACCCTACAACAACTATGATTTAATGACGCCTCTACCCACAGTTAATGCGACTGGGTCGCGTAAAGCGTCTTTAACGTCACAGTCAGGCATGAATAAATTCTTTCGTAGACACAAACAGGGCGCATTTGATGAGGAGACCGGTGCCGATATATCAGACCTCACGAGTGGTGCCAACGTGTCTTTTGATGATATAACCCATATCAGAGACCGTGGTCCCTATGGATTATCTACAAGCAAGGCCTTGGACACAACCCCCATAATTCCTACTCTTGGAGGAGGCTCCAAGTCTCTCACTGGAAGCAATAATATTGAATATAGAAAGCAGATGAATCATAATAAGAAAATGGCTTTTGCTTCGGGGGCCCGTGCCATGTCTTTGGCAGGTGGAAACCCAATGCAACAAAATCAACATCAACAACAATTTATCCCTCAAGGTAGTGATCCTAGGGCGATGTCGTTAAGTACGTATGGACCAGGTTATAATAGAGCAATGTCGTTGAACTCAAACGCCATGAATGCAAATCCTCAGCACACAATGTCCCTTACTCATAGAGGTCCTCCAGGAATGGGTCCTCCTATGGGTCGACAAATGGGTCCGGGACAAATGGGTCCTCCTATGGGTCCTGGACAGATGGGGCCAATGGGACCGTCAGGACCGCGTGCGATGTCTGTTAGAAGTAATGGTAATCCTATGAATCCACCCTTTGGATCAGCTGGTCCCGGTCCTATGGGTGGTCCAAGAACCATGTCTTTGAATTCAAACGGAAAACCCCAATTTTATCCACCAGGACAAGTTCCACAAGGTCAAGTTCTACAAGGACAGCCTCCTCAAGGTCAACCCCTACAATTTCAACCTCCGCAAGGCCAATATGCCCCCAATCCTAGAACAATGTCATTAAACTCAAACGGTGGTGGCCCTGTAAATGGTCAAGCAAATGGTCTGCTTCCTAATGGTCTGCTTCCTAATGGTATACTACCAAATGGTGGGCCGCCTACCGTAAACGGATCAACCTATAGAAATAACAACCCATCATATGGACACGGCTTGCAACCTCCTCCTCCTCCTCCGCAACAAACCAACACCATGTATCAATCATCGAATTCAAACGACTCTTTAATGAATGTTGTAGAAGAAGAAGAAGAACAACAGCAAACTTCTCCCCAGAGGGTACCCACACTTGCCCCTCCAAAAAGAAAATCTCCCGCTCAGTTTGAATCAAATACTGTGGAAAAATCCTCTGATACTTCGCTACCATTGTGTAACTCTACTTTTGATGATGAGGAAGCGATCTACCAATTTGAAAGGGAAGAGGACAACTCGTCACTTTCTCGAAAATCAACCTTAAAGAAATCGAATTCTATGAGATTAAGGAAGATTAATCTATTCAGTAATGAAACTCCCCATAACTTACAGAACAGTACGGGAATTAATGAAATACAGGAAGATCATACTCCATCAAGTGGACAATCGTATAACTCTGATAGATCTGATGAGGAATTCGATACCTCTCCTTCCTTCAACATGAGACAGAGAGATTATCGTGAATCTATGGTGGAATCTAGTGAAACTGGAAACTCAAACACTGATAACTATAGAATGTTAGGAGCAAATGCCAATAATGGGTCTAATGCAACTTCTTTAAACAAAGATGTTTTTGTAACTGCATCTGACTTTACCTCCAATATTGAGTCGCCTCCAAAGAATAACGTCTTGAAGAATACTCTTCCTTCTCCAACCAAGAGCAGTAATTTGCCTTCGCCAACGATTGATACTGCTAGCGGCGGGGATAATATGACGACCCAACAGGTAGTTGATGACGATGATACTACGATTACTAGTCTCGAACAAAGGGGATCTCCTAAGCAGGATACGTGGAGATCAAAGAAACATGGCACAATCAAATCTTTGGTTACCAATACTGCATTTAGTAATTTCAGATCTGCTTCAAATGGATCTGCAGTTGCTAATCATACTTTACAATCAGAAGATCTCAATGAATTGCCTGAAGAAGACAAGGGATCAATTTATAGCTCTGAAGAGGTGGCCTCACAAGCACCAGCTCAAGCATCAGATTTTTCAAGAGACCTTTATGAGAATTCACAATCTCAAGAACAATTGAATTCTAAAGAGTATGATGAATTTCCACCCCAAACAAAAGAATTTGAGGAATTTGAACCCCAAACTAAAGGAGATGATGAATTTGAACCCCAAACTAAAGAACAGTATGAAATTCCATCCCAAACTGAAGTATACAAAACTACTCAAGTTAATGAGCCTACAAATCAATTTGATACGGTACCTTCACGGGGTTCTGATAAGAGCTCTACTTACCAAGACAAGTTCACATCACACCAATCGTCAGATAAAAGCTCCACATACCATGATGTTGGATTGACAACACCAACTACTGACAACACATCAAATGTTTCTAGTTATCAAAATCCATATACCGCCATCACCGAACCAATCGAGAATTCAATGAGAAGTACAAACACCTCCGATTTGTTCAATACTTCATTGATGGAAGACAATTCATTCAATTCAGACCAAAAATCAACTCCAAAGGCAGAAAAGAGGACCTCCGGACGTTTTTCGTTGACTAACAAATCTAGAAATCTTCTTAAACGTCTTTCTAAGTCGAAGAAGAAGGAAGATATTGATGATGATGCGTCTTTTGTGCTGAATAGAAATTCAATTCCCAACACATTTACACCACAGTCGCCGTCAGTACCTGTCCAACGTCGTATGTCATCTAATGTCTCCAATGTCTCTATGAAGATGAAGGAGCCATTGGTGTTTACCAAGCAGGAATTGAGTATCATGAACTGTAACAACGATTTATTGAATGAGTTGGAACTAGTCACCACGGAATTGGCGTCGTCCATCAAACGAGAACTCTCGTTAGAGAACCGGGTCAAAAACTCTCTAGAAAACCGGGTAAAAACTTCTTCTGGTTCTGACTCGCCGGTAGATATCAACTACGAACTCACTGCGAAACTGAAAATCATCTTGGATCTCCAAGAAAAGCTAAACAAGGAAAGAAGATTACGGTTTGTAAGTGAGGAGCATGCATTATTACTTGAAAACGGACAAAACCCAAGTCCACTCAAGTTGAACTACGAAAAGACCGAAATCTACAAGCAATTGCTCATCAAAAACGATCTAGTACACCAATTGGAGGACAAACTCGACGAATACGAGAGAAAAAATAACACTACAGACCAAGATTTATTGAACAAGTATAATGACTTATTAAATGAAAACGCCAACTTGAAGTTCAACGTCATTCCAGAGTTGGAAAAGAGAGTACTCTACCAACAACAGGAGGCACAAAAGGGAATGTCCAGACAATTATCACTTGTAAATATCGACTATGATGAGAGTTACGATGAATCTCAAGAAGCAATTCTGACGTTACGCAGTCAACGTGAAGAGTTGCGCGAAGTCGTTTCAACCTTAACATCCAACCATCAATACGAAACCAAGCTTGCCCAAGATAAGATCAAAACCTTGGAAACAAAGTTACAAGAAACTAAGAAAATTAATGATAAATTAAGCAAACGATTAAACCACACTGAAGAATCGAATCATATGAATCATGGAAACGGCGGGAAATTACAGGGATTTACTATTGTCTCACCAACAAAGAAGTTTTATGACAAGTATTAATATAATGATAGATAATGAATTAATAGAGGATCATAAATCTAGATCTGGATATGATTGAGGAATATGATTGAAGTGTTTCTAAATAAGTTGTCTATGTAATTTAGATGTCTGAATTGGATCTTATGAATTTAGATCACATGATTTAGAACTATGGAATATAATTTTAATATACTCATGGATATTTGATGATGTTAGATTGGCCTCAATAACATACCAACAAGCAACGCTTCGCTCAGTTCCTTGTCACTAGTTACTCTCTTTCAGCAAATGTATTTATAAACTTACCTATCACCTTTCCAACCAATACTCCTTGGTTGTTCAAAATCTCAGTATGAGACTTGAACTTCTCATACTCTAAAGGCAGGAATTCCTCCTTCTTAAACATATGTTCTAGAAGTGCAAGTGAGAACTCTTTAGTAAACTCGGGATGGCCCTGGAACGTAAGTAATTTTATAGGACCCTGTTCTGTGATCAAACCCTGGATGGCACATTTGTCGGTGGATCCAATAGATTCGAATTTGACCGACAAATCCTTGGCCGGTGGAGGCAATCCATATACAATATCTTGATGGAATTCGGATAAATTCAAATGCAGAATGATATTTCCATCGTCGTCGTGTAGAATATCAAAAGGAGTGTCTTTAATGGTGAAAATGTCGTCGTTCAACTTGATGGTGGATGTTCCATACTCCAAGCCGATTTCCGGCAAGTTCCGTGCCACTTTGCTTCCAAGACCCTTTGCGAGGATCTGGTGGCCAAAACATATCCCGACTATGGGGAAGTTCTCCAACTTGAACAAAAACTGGCTGATAAACTCGTTCAACAAGTCTATCCATAAAACGCCAGTTTCAAACGCATCGGCGACGGATCCTGTGAGAAATACACCCTTAATAGTACCAGCATTAATATCACGCTTTAAAATCTCGTAAGTATTGAGTAGTTCTTGTTTGTGATTGTCGTCTTTGTAGAATAATTGATATTTGGTGGTGGGATACTTGCAAGTTCCACCTTGAGTTAACAACTCGCTGGAAACGTCACCAAAATCTCCATACGTTTTAGATAACTCCGGGATCGGTGCGTCAAGGACCAAAATCGCTACGTGGGGTGTGTCCTTGGTCATAGTTATGGTGGTAGATGTAATTATCAACAGATATATAAACAATGGCCGAGCCTGTCAGTTTTATCTATAATTAGAGATAAGCTAGCGGACCAGGCGGATATCTGGCGTTCCTGTATATGGATGGAACGAGAGGCCCAAATAATCACATGACTGAGGATGTGTCGTCCCGGAGTCACATGATCATAAGTCGTGTACACTCCCCAATTTTCCGTGGTTGGTCAACGACTTGTAATAAAATTTATAGGAGTTAAAAGCACCTCATCATCGACAAGAACCACAGTAGTTAATTTGTTAACTTTACGATAGTTATCATCGAAACATAATCAGGTCGTCAATTGCTATCGAAATTTCCCTCCTCCCAAAACCATCCACACATTTTCCCTGATCCATGGCTGATTCCTCCAACAATAAGAGTGGAAACCCACACACAATCTCACATTTATCAGCAGGGTTGAAATCCGTATCTCTTGGAGACCAGCAACAGAATGAAGTCAACTTGAACTTATTACAACAACAATTACAAAACGAAGCCACCTCCCAACAACAACAATCCCGAATCACCCATTTCTTCCAAAACCAACCAACAGAAGGATACACGCTCTTTTCACATAGATCTGCCCCCAACGGTTTCAAGGTGGCTATAATATTATCGGAATTGAACTTACCTTTCAACACAATCTTTTTGGACTTCAACAACGGCGAACAGAGAGCTCCCGAATTTGTAACCATAAATCCAAACGCAAGAGTCCCTGCCTTGATAGACCATTTCAACGAAAACACCTCCATCTGGGAATCGGGTGCCATAATTTTATATTTGGTTACAAAGTACTTGAAGGAAAACGTAGAATGCCCTTTATGGTCAGATAATATTGTAGAACAGTCCCAGATATCATCGTGGTTATTTTTCCAAACTTCGGGTCATGCTCCAATGATTGGCCAAGCATTGCATTTCAGATATTTCCATAGTTGTCCGGTTCCAAGTGCCGTTGAAAGATATACGGATGAGGTTAGAAGAGTATACGGAGTGATTGAGATGGCGTTGGCAGAAAGAAGAGAAGCGTTGATTATGGATTTGGATGTGGAGAATGCTGCTGCTTATTCTGCTGGTACTACTCCGTTATCTCAATCAAGATATTTCGATTATCCAGTATGGTTGGTGGGTGATAGAGCAACTGTGGCAGATTTGTCTTTTGTTCCATGGAATAATGTTGTTGATAGAATCGGTATTAATTTGAAGGTGGAATTTCCAGAGGTTTATAAGTGGACAAAGTATATGATGAGGAGGCCTGCGGTTATTAGAGCTTTGAGAGGGGATTAGAGCAAAAAGTAACTGAGCGAAGCGAAGTTGCTTGTGAGTGATCTGTATCAATTATCTATATCAGTCCCTGTGACCGCTATTCTTCAGATTATACATCATCTAATTGTGGAAATTGTATACTAAATCACCTACCTATTAAGGATCCACAACGGTCGTGGGCCATCAACAAGTTGAAGCAAAAGTTGGAGTTTTCTACTTTTCCCTAGAGTTATATTTTGAGGTAGAGAGTGTTGAAGGTTCTAATTTCTAAAGGGTTCTGATTTATACGGGGTTAGTCTCTACTAGTCCGCAATAATCTCTGTCATTCCGTTATAATCTCTTCTAAATGGTTATTAACTCAACTATTCGGATATTATTTCTTCTCCCACAACCTCAGCTAAGGACTTCAAACTGATTCTTGCAACTATTCAGACCATTCATTTGTTTTCCAGTTTTACTTCGAATTTTAGAGAGTCTCGGTCATTTATTCATCTGCTCCATATCTGTATTAGTGTTACTAGGACTCGTATTTCTTTAATGAATGTCATGTCAATAGAATCTGATAAGTAGGTGTAATTGTGGGTGATGATATGTGCTAGACAATAATGGTTTCAATCCGTGTCTAAAACCTCCATAATACTAGAAATTCTCTACAACCAATTCTTCTACGAGAATTCTTATTCTATCAGAAAACAGAGAAACAGCCTGAAAAATGTCTATCAACTAAGTGAACTAATACTGAAGATTGCCGTAGTAAAATGTCTTTCAACTAATAGTGAAAAATGTCATAGCGAAAATGTCTATCAACTAGTACTAAAAATGTCTATCAACTAGTACTAAAAATGTCTATCAACTAATACTAAAAATGTCTATCAACTAATACTGATTATATATCTATCAACTTATACTGATTATATATCTATTAACTAATACTGAGCTAGTACTGAAATAATACTAAAAATGTCTATCAACTAATAGTGTAGCTCTATATCTAATAAATGTCTCCTTTCATTGATCTCGAATGGCTGCAAAATATACTTTTCTTCACTTCTTCTTATTCTTCAACTCACATTTATCCACTAAAATTCTCTCTATATAAACTTCTGCAACTATCCGTAGCCTCAACCTGAGAACTCTCCATCACTAATATTACATACTCGTCGCATGGTAGCAGCTACTTGTCCCCTAACACTAGTTATCGCCATTAAACTCGCCTGCACACGACCCCATCTCATTTTTTTACACCATCAACCAACACCCAAATCACCCACCACACCATGAGTTCCTTCATATTAGGAGATGAAGCGTATAAAAACGGACGCAAATCCATAAAATCATTAACCGCAAACAGTCGACAAGAGGGTGTAGAAGATGCAGCGATTTATCTCATAATCAACATCAAAATCCAACTCACACAAACTAAGGACTACACGCCACGAGTGATTCCTTTGACTCACAAACTCGACAAGTTAGAGAACAAATCGGTTTTGTTGGTCACCAAAGACCCGTCTACACCATACCGTCAAGCATTGACCGAAAAAGACTCGCCAACTGAAGATGTATTCAACCAAATCTACACACTCACCAAGCTTAGGTCGCTTGCAAAGGATCCTAAGAAGATTTACAAGCTCTTTAAAGAATTCGATATAGTCGTGGCTGACAACAGAGTGCACAAGTTTCTTCCTGGTACTTTGGGAGCACAGTTTTACCTCAAGAATAAGAAAGTTCCATTCATGGTCCAGATGGCCAAACCAAGTTACGATGCACAATTGACAAAAGGAAAGAAGTCACATAAATTGAAGGACGACAGATGTGAGCCAAAGTATGTAAAGGGCCAGATGAAGTCCATTGCGGGAAATGCCAGTTTCATCCCTCCATGTAATGGAAACTGTCTTTCGATAAAGGCTGGTTATACAAGCTGGCTGGATAAGGATGTCATGAAGAATATTGATGATATTTTACGCTATTTGGTAGAAGAGAAATTCAAGCCTGTGGGAGGAGTCTTGAGGAGTATAAATAATATTGGAGGAGTACATTTAAAGACTAGTGAGAGTATAAGTCTTCCGATATTGATTAAGGAAGAGGAAAAGGTGGAGGAGGGAGAGGATAGTGATTTTGAGTTTTAGCAAGTTACGGAGCGAAGTGAAGTTGCTTGTTGGTATATTAACTGAGCGAATCGAAGTTGCATGTTGGTATATTATCGAGGTCAATCTAACATCATCAAATATCCATGAGTATATTAAAATCATTTTCACTAGAGCTTGCTCAGTAGTGGAGTTTGGATAAGCACGATGACGATGATACCACCTAAACTTTAACATTTGATAATGCTTGATTTAAGGGTTTCTTTGACACTAATGGTACTATTAATTATCATTGATATCCATCTAATATATTAATGATTTATATCTAATGGATCTAGAAATTACTAGCCAGTTTACCAGATTTCACGACGAGACAATTATGGTAGTGAAATAAGTAATAATTCGATGACGAGCTAATTAATTGATATTTCAAATTATTAGCCCAATCCAAGAAATTTCACACCTACAGTTATGGTATTTCGAATGCTTCTTACACATACTCGGTAATTCAATGGGATTTAGATTTGCAGCCATTAGATTTTGATGACTTCACTCCGTCTTAGCGGATATCCAGTATAATATTCGTGGATACTATCCAAAATAGAACATGTAATATTTAACATAACAATATAATTATAGAATATTAGCATACAAATTGACTTCTCGGAGCGAGGAGATGAAAAGGCGCTGGTAGATTGGACTGAGAAACTGAGTGAAGCGAAGTTGTTTGTAAAAGATACTGACTAGTCTTCTAAGATTGACTAGTCCTCTCAAACGACTAGTCCTCTCAGATTAGCATAGTATTCAAAAAATAGCGACGATTCTCTCGCTAAAACTCTTTTTTTCCCCAGGATTCACCATTCTATCGCTAAAACCCACTAAACCACGTTTATTTCGCGCTAGAATTCATAAAATATCCCTACGACTCTTATTTGCAGCGTTGTAACCATTTATAATGACCCCAAGTCTGTCTGACAGTATGGTGGGCCGATCAAATACAGATGGGTCCAATAATCATACTACTGAGCCGGAGTATGAGTCGCTAGCTTCACAATTCACTTCGGGTATCTCGGGAATCGGTAATGGTTTTACTAACGGGATCAACGAGATCAGTAATGGAATACATGGATTCACTAACGGGATCAACGGGATCGGTAGTGGACTTCATGATATTGGTATCGGGCTCCATGGGTATGGTTTAGGCGGTATTCAATCTGGTCTAGGTGGGATTCAGTCAGGACTCCATTCTGGGATCAATGGCCTCTCGTCACTGACCCCCGGTAGACTCATCAATTCCTTCTTACATGAAGAAGACGAACAGGAACGTGTTGAACACTTCAAATATAAACAAGATTTACAGCGTAAGATGACCGTGACCTCCGTCATTGGTTTGGGGTTCACTTTAATGGGGGTTCCGTTTGGAATCTCCTCCACGCTCTGGATTTCTCTCACCGATGGGGGCAACGTCACAATGTTATATGGATGGTTGGTGGTAGCGTTTTTTTCTATATGTGTGGTGTTGAGTCTTAGTGAGATTATATCGAAATATCCCACGGCAGGGGGCGTCTATCATTTCAGTGCCATCCTCAGTAACAATAAATATTCGTTGATCAGTTCGTGGATGACGGGGTGGTTCCTTTTGATCGGAAATTGGACGTACGCTATAAGTATCATGTTTGCAGGGTCCCAATTCATTGTTTCTGTGTTTCTGTTGAAAAACGCTGATTACAAAGAAGATATCTTGTTGGTGCTAGGAGTTTACTATACGATTCTTACGTTTTGTGGGCTAGTCAACTTTAAGTTCTCGAAACATTTGGAGAAAATCAACAAAATGTGTATTTATTGGTCCATTTATACCGTTCTAGCGATTGATTTTCTCTTGATATTCTTTGCTAAGCGTACCAACTCCATTAAGGAGATTTTGACCAACTTTGATAACTCTCGTTCGGGATGGCCTGATGCTATGGCGTTTATGGTTGGTTTGCAGAGTTCGTCGTATACTTTGACTGGTTATGGGATGTTATTTTCCATTACAGACGAGGTGAAAAACCCAGAAAGAAATATGCCAAAAGGTGCCATTAGTTCTATATTACTTGCTTCGGTTACGGGGTTGATTTTCATCCTTCCCATCTTAACGATCTTGCCACAATTGGACTTATTACTCGATACAAATCCTGAAATTATGCCCATTGATTTGGTGTTCAAATTGGCTACTGAGTCGTATATTGTTTCGTTCTTGTTGGTTCTTCTTCTTATAGGTACTGTTCTCTTTCAGGCAATCGGATCCTTGACTACTGCCTCAAGAAGTACTTATGCATTTGCTCGTGATGGAGGATTACCATTCAAGAAGTACTGGATCGAAGTCGACTCAGTTGCGGAATCGAGGATCCCAAAAAATGCACTCTTTTTCTCCATGACTGTGTGTGGATTGTTGTGTTTGCTTTCGTTTGTGTCGGAGTCGGCCTTTAGTGCCTTTTTAGGAGCCTCTGTTATCTCGTTGGCCCTAGCAAATGGGATTCCCATATTGTGTTTGATGTTGAACAAGAGAAGAAAAATCAAGGGTGCAGCCTTCAGACTCCGCAAGTTCGGTTGGATTGTGAATTCTCTCTCAGTTTTCTGGGTCATGATCCTGTTTGTGATCTTGTGTCTTCCACCGGTGATAAAGAATCTTACTTGGGGCAATATGAACTATGCCATAGCTGTGGTGTTGGGATTTGTCAGTTTTGCAAGTGTTGGATATAGAATTTGGGGATTTGAGAGCTTTCACGGCCCTCAAATAGATACAGAATACTTTGAACTCAATAATTTGGAGACTGTGGGTCTTTTTAATACTGACGATACATTTACAGTTGACGATGATGTTAGTGATGGAGCGAAGGGTGATGGTAGTGATGGAGCCAATGATGATTTTGATGATGGGGAAACCGACTATATATTTCAAGGTTCTTCAAGTGAAGGAACCGCTAATAGAAATGAGCCAACCAAAGGAACTGGATATGCAGAATTACCTGAATATGAAGCTCAAGATGGTCTAGAGGCAACAGATAAAACATTGTCATATAAATCAACTTCATATAAATCACTGTCACCACCAAACTCTCAACCTGATAACCAAACACTTCTATCTCATTCACCATCTCATTCACCATCACCATCTCATTCATCATCTCATTCTCCATCACTATCTCATTCTCCTTCACCCTCTCAAACTCGCTTAAAACTGTCTAGTGAAGACGAAAACGAAATCTCAACAGAAAGTGATTCAGATATTCTTTTTGATGCCAGTCGCTACTGATACTAACGGCTTTATAGACATTACGATTTATATAGATTACGAAATAAATTTATTCAAAAATGGCTGCAAAATTTGAAAAATCGTAAATGAGAAATCATAAATTTGAGAAGGGAGAAATAGATATTATGAGACAGGGGAGGATATGGAGAGTAAGTATGATTCTAGGGAGAATTTAGAGGTAGTCTTATGAGCATTGAGATATTAGGAGGGACCACATTTGTTTCTAGGGAGATAGCGAGACTTTACAGAGTTTAGGTCTAGACTAGAGTTCCACCAACTCTAGTGAGATTATGGTTCATTAAGATCCACTAAAATACCAACAAAGCTAGAGATTAGTATAACTATAAACGATAATGAATTACAAGTTTGACAGAAAGATATTTGATGACTTTCTACAACAGAATCTCATTTCTAAGAGAGAGAGATAAGTAAATGTGGAAACTGGGAAATAGTAGGGGATGTAGAAAGAATAAAGAACTCATATTGGCCAGTGACTAGGTGACCAGGTGATAAGGCCCAGGTCTATTTTCTAGTTACCATCCCCTGTTAATTGTTAGAACGACTATTTGAATAAATGGAATCATGAATTATACTACTGAATGGTTCAGGAAAGGTATTGGTAGCGGGCTGCTAGAGACCCAGGTTAAAAATCTGTGAATGAGTGGTCATAAATCTGCATACTATATTAAAAATCCCACTAAGAAATAGACTCACATTAAAAGCTATCTATAATGAAGAAATCTGGTGAAGTTCCTTGAAAACTCGCTAGTCCAGAAGAATTGCTGGTGAAGACTGGTGAAGAGTAGAGAGAATATCGAAATTAACTAGGGAAGGATGGATAAATACGGAAGAATTGATTATAATTCAGCGTGATGTCACTTTTACGATACACTTTGACCCTTTCCCTCCTTTGCTACCATCTCTCCTTCTCTCTTCTCTCTATGTCTCTATGACTCTACATTCCTTTATTTACTTAATGGAACCCCACTATAGGGTAATTTTCAGACTGAAAAATTTTGTTCTGTTGAAAAATTGCCATTACGATCTAGCGACATCACTCTACGCAACATCACTCAACGATACTCTAATTAACTATACAAAATGTCTGCAGATCATACCAGAGACCCATGTCCAATTGTGATTTTAAGTGATTTCGGTGGTGCCTATTCCATGGGTGTTATCGGTGGATGTGTGTGGCACGGGATCAAAGGGTTCCGTAACTCTCCTTATGGAGAAAGAAGATACGGAGCATTATCTGCCATTAAAGCCAGAGCACCAGTAGTTGGAGGAAACTTTGGTGTTTGGGGTGGTTTGTTTTCTACCTTTGATTGTTCTGTCAAGGCAGTCAGAAAGAGAGAAGATGCATGGAACGCTGTTATTGCTGGGTTCTTCACCGGTGGTGCTTTGGCTATCAGAGGTGGCTGGAGACATACCAGAAACTCCGCCATCACCTGTGCCTGTTTGTTGGGTGTATTTGAGGGTGTAGGTATGATGATGCAAAGAGTGATGGCCCAACCTACCATGGCCCCAGCCTATCCTGAGGAACAACAATTAGCGGCATAATAGACGGATTAATTTCCAGAGAGAGAAGGAAATTCCCAGAATTAGATTAAGAATTACCCTGAAAGGATCGATATTTTGGCTCGCAGTAGAGTTCTGTTATCCAAGATCATCAGATCACATTTAGAGAGGTTCAGAATTCGTGCTAGATTCCACTAAACTCTGATCTAGAGAGTCTGTCGAATTCTGAAGAGAGTCTGTTCAATTTTGATGAGATTTCAGTTCACTATCTCTTAGAGAGTCTTCAAATACTTCAATCCTCGCATTCTGGTCACTATCAAATCTGTCTGAGACTCTTTCCAGTTCTTCTTCATGACACCACTATAATCATAATACTAGTCACCATAGACTAGTCATAGCCTCGGCTATCTGCCTGTACATATTTCCGGTTTCGCTTCACTTTCAGCTAGTATTATGAATTTACTAGCAACATTAACCTTTGTTAAGTTAATTTTTTACCATGTTAACTGTGAATGGTAAGTTATGCTACTAGTTATGCTACTAGTACTCCTGGATCTCTAATCAAGAGATTATGATTTTCTCCAGTCTAGATATAAGCTAGATACAAGCTAGATGTTCATAATATCCTCTAAATTCTTCTAGAGATTCTTCTAGCAAGCTAGATCTTCTAGTATTCAGTTGGCTTTTCATACCAGTAACGTCCAGTTACCAGGTCTAACGTCTTATATAGTAATAATGTTTAAAATTATCGATAGAGATATGTAGTGATTTTCTGGGAATTATCGCTAGCTTAGTTTAGTGATTTTACCAATATACTGAGCGTAATGTTTCTTTACTATCGTACTCTGATTACGTTGTTTGCTTGTTTGTGGCATCGGAACCCACTCTTCCTTATCCTTGTACCCGGAACTCGAGTCATCTTAGAGGTCTTGCAAACCTTGAGTCAGCGACCGGAACTACAGTAGTATTTGCCTGTGTCAACCTTTGGCTCGGAACTCACCAACATTTTGCTGGAAAAGTTCCCCATTAATCTCTGTTGGGGATTTTTCCTCGACCGGAACGTCTTTTTTCGACCGAATCTCCTTGCGAATGAAGGAGAAACCGAAGCAAAAAGTTGTGTGAAATTGCTAAGGACGATAGGGATCTCTAGTCAGTACCATCGTCAACCATCAACACAGTCTAAACACAGTCTAGACTGAGAAGATCCATCGATGTCATACAATTACAATTTCAACAGGCATAATTCTATAGGAGGTAACTGGCATCTACCGCCACTGCAAGGCTTTAACCAGGTCGATAAAGGACAAGATCCTCAACAGCCACCAGCCCAACTGCAACAAATGTCTCTTCAACAGCAACAGCAGCAGATGCCACATATGCTGCAACACCCGTCCCAGACTCAGCCGCTGTTACAACTGCAGTTCCGTAACCCGTGGTACTCTCCAGGACAAACCCCTCCTGGCGGCCTTTCTTCCAATCTATCCCAATCTCCAACTAAACAACCCAGCATCCCTCTCTTACAGCAGCAACAATCAAAGCGTCTATCTTTTGCGAACCAACTTCCCGTGACTTACGAATATGACGACCAAAGACATTTAAACCCCCAGCCATACATATATCCTCCCACTAGAGCAGACAATCCATTCAATCAATACTATACGAACCAGGAGGTGACGCTAGGTGCAGACAGAAGAATGTCGGCAGCAGTGGATTCCAGTTACTATAACTCGTATAACACATTTCAACCCAACAATTACCAGGGCCAATACTTGCAAAACCCTCCCAACGTGCCGGCGAATTTTAATCGAAGAGCATCAGCAGCAGGTCCAGCTTTCCAATTGGAAAATAGAGATGCATATTTCAATCAATCTGGGAAAGTAGGCAGGTCTCCTCTGATAGTGCAGTATCAACAATATCAACAAGCAGTCCAAAACCAACGCACAACTAACAAACGCAATCCTACTCCAAAGGTAACAAAAGTATTCAACAAGTTGTATTTGAAACCCAAGGTCCACCAGCAACCAAAGTACCGTCGTTGTTCGGTCAATTCTATTCATATTTCACCCGTAAACGCATTATCAGTTTATCTTACAGAATCATATGGGATATGTCAACCAGGAAAGTTTCAGTATTCAAAGTCCACGAATCCAAAGAGAGTTTTAACCAAACCTTCGGATCCAAAGTTTAACAACGGGTATGATAACGAAGACAGTGACTACATCTTGTATGTTAACGATATTCTAGGCACAGAAGAAGGAAGAAAGTATATTGTTTTAGATTTGCTTGGATCTGGAACGTTTGGTCAAGTAGTCAAGTGTCAGAACCTCTCCAACCAATCAGTGTGTGCCGTGAAGGTTATCAAATCAAAGCCAGCATACATGAACCAATCGTTAACCGAAGTGAAACTTCTCGAATATCTCAATACAAATAGTGACGGAAAGAGCTTCATACGACTACTAGACACATTTATGCACAAAGAACATTTATGTTTGGTGTTTGAACTTTTGGCCTCAAACTTATACGAGCTTATAAAACAAAACCAGTTCCAAGGATTGACCATGAAGTTGGTAAAGCTTTTGACCAGACAACTTCTAGAAGCAATGGCACAATTGAAAGGATTTCAGATGATCCACTGTGATCTAAAACCGGAGAATATTTTGCTTTGCCAACCTGACAAACCCGATATAAAGGTTATTGACTTTGGTTCTGCTTGTTTCACACGCCAGACAATCTATACATACATCCAATCAAGGTTCTATAGGTCTCCCGAGGTTATACTAGGCTTGCCATATACAGAATCGATTGATATGTGGTCTCTTGGATGTATTGTTGGAGAGCTTTTTCTCGGATTACCCATGTTTCCCGGTACCTCGGAATACAATCAAATATGGAAGATTGTGGATATGCTTGGTCCACCTCCAAGACACATGATTGAAGTGGGCCGCAATTCTCTTAATTTCTTCAAAAAATCACAACCTACACCTGAATCCAGAAAAACATATCATATCAAGACCCACGATGAATACGTCCATTTCTTAGAAACATCGAAGAAATCAGACCGCAAGGAAGAAGTTGAAAACAAAAATTACTTCAAACACCGTTTGCTCAAAGATATCATCTTGAACTACAAGTTGCCATCAAAGAAGATGACCAAGGCCATGGTTGAGAAGGAGTGTCAGGAGAGATTGTTGTTGATTGACTTCTTGACAAAAGTGTTGAATTTGAATCCGTTGGAAAGATTGACTCCACAAGAAGCTTTGAAACATCCGTTTGTAAACGATGTAAGGACTGTTGATTCTACTTTAAATGATAATAATAAAGCTGACAAATCATGATTATAGCATTGAGATAATGAGCAGAATACTGAAAGACTATTGAGCCACTTCTGGAGATATTCTCAACCGAGTAGCGACAATTTGGGTACTATTCATGTCTTTCAACAGTATTCACAAGGGATCTCATACTTCTGTGACTCTAGAGAGAACCATGAAATGTGGATATATTAAGAATATGAAGAGGTATCAGGTATCAAGAGGTATCATGTGGTATTCTGCAAGCTTTTCAGACTTCTCAGGTTTTCTGATCCACAAATACCAAGTTAGACGATATTTAGTGTCGTTCAGTACTAACGTATTTTTCACTCCAGAGACACTGAATAGTCACTTTACTACTGAATTTGCACTGTTAGTTCTCTCATCACCTCCCTTGGCCTCTCATCAGGACTATCTGCTATCACTTCCATGGATCCTCTCCTTTCATGGATCCATACCTCGTATATATTAGACATTTTCAGTAAACTAACTTTATTCGTGCACTCACCAATTTCTCTGAGTATTTTTGAAAAATCAATTTCACCACTAAAGACTACAACAACCAAGAGTAGAGTAACACGACCAAAACGAAGCCAACACAGTCAGCTTCAGCGTACTCCAAACAATAATTATACCCACCAACACACACACAAATAACGATGAATGTCAGTACAAGTGCTCTTGGAGTGAGAAGAAGAAAAGCCACCACTCAGAACATAGACGATGAAGAGAACGCAGCTTCACTTAAATTAGGACCAGAGTTCCAACTTACTCAAATAACGAACACCGGAGAAAAGGAACAGTTGATTGCATTGAATTTGTCCGAAGCCAGATTGTTAATCAGAGCAGCCTTGAAAGAACGTAAAAACAAGAACCAAAAAAATCGAGAGTACGACGACGACGATGAAAACGAAAAGGAAGACGAAATCGCCAACATGGATTTGGCCGGGCCAAACTCCAACGAAATCATGCACAAAACTTTAAACTTTTTGTCCAATTTTGCCAGGTTTAAGAATTCCTCCTCCACAGAAACTGTAGAAAAATTATTGACAGATTTTAGTCTTTCAGCGTCGCTGCCTTTGCATCCATTTGAGCTTGCCCAGTTGGGGACTTTGGAGTGTGAAGATGCCGAGGAAGCAAAGTCGTTGATACCAAGTTTGTCGACAAAGGTGTCGGATGTTCAATTACAATCTTTGCTTACTGAGTTGAGAAAATACCAGACATTGTCGTAGGGAGAGAGAAAAAGGGGTCAGGGCTATACATGCAAGATTTAATGTTACTGGTCTTTTAGAATTATTGGTCTTCAGAATGTCAAAATCAAGAGAATTTCTAAATTCTCAGAATTCTGGGTTTCTCTCACAGATGGTCATCTAGTTTCTGGAGATCAAACAAGAATGCCGACATAGAGGTAGTAGAACTTGCAAGACTCTGTCCACAGAACATATCTCATCCATGCAAACTGTAAGCAGAAATATTTGCTATCAAATTCTGTTGGTCGACGACTTGACCTGACTCTGAACTACTTAAACAGACAGACTTATTTCCACTTAAACTACGATTTATAAGAGGTACTTATAAGCCATGGTAGAAATAAGACCAGTTACCTTGTCATAGTTACCACTGCCAAAGTAACCATTTCCATAGCTGCTACTCATCTAAATATGCTAACCTTCTAATGTACTATAATCACTATATACAGGATTTCCAAATCATCTCAGATTAAAGTGTAAAACGACACTGCAAATTTGTAAACATCTATAGAATTAAGCATGGACGACGAAGATCTTTATGATGAGTTCGGTAATCTCATAGGAGACCCCTTAGATAGTGACGCTGAGTCAGAGAGCTCTTATGAAATTGACGAGGACGTGGAGGAAGCGGAGGAGTTAGAGAGAGATGAAGAGGAACCCAGTAAGGACGGTAAAGAACTCACAATACTCACCAATACATACGCCCCTAACGTTGAAACTATTGTGATAAAGCCCGATACCGAGGATCTCGACGAGCCGGTGATAAAACCGAAAGTTGAGAAGAAGTTGAAGGTGGAGTTTGGTAGAAATGGTTTAGATGGAAATGGATTAGAAGTAGATAGAAATGGTACAGATGTCACTAACGGATCAAACGACCTCGACGGATTCTCTCCTTCTGTGAATTACTCTAGAAATTACATGTACCAACTTATGACAGAATCTCCAGACAGAATAAGAAATGTCTCCATAATGGGGAATTTCCACTCGGGTAAAACCACCTTCATAGACAAATTGGTTTTGGATACTCATTCCATCACTCTCTCGAAGAATCTCAAAAACTTCAAGCCCCTTCGATTTATGGATAACCACAAACTCGAAATCGAGAGAGGTATCACGATAAAATCGTCCCCTATTACTTTATTACTTGAAGATTTGAAGAGTAGATCTCATATTCTCAATATCATCGATACTCCGGGGCATACAAATTTCAGTGATGAATCTTCTGCTACTTTGAATGGTGTTGATGGTGTGATTTTATGCATAGACGCAGTGGAAGGTTTAACATTCAGAGATAGAGGAATAATTACTGATGTTTTACACAAGAAACTTCCTATTGTTGTATTGTTGAACAAAATAGACCGGTTAATACTCGAATTGAAGTTATCAGTGGACGACTTCTACCATAAAATCAAGTCCATTCTTGACGAAATCAATGAATATATCCAGCACAACGAATTCAACTCTAACCATGGAATGATATCGCCAGAATTAAACAACGTAATCTTTGCTTCTTCGAGTTTGCAATTCAATTTCACTCTCCAAAGCTTCACAAAGTTATATCTTGAGAAGAACGAAATTATATCCATAGATCCTACGGAGTTTGCTAGACGATTATGGGGAGATATATACTATGATGATCAGAGAAATAAGTTTACAAAGATATCCAAAAACTTCTCCAGATCGTTTATTTCCTTCGTTTTGGAACCTTTATACAAGATCTTCACCTACACCATAACGTCAGATGAAAAGTTACCGAAACTTCTATGGAACAATTTTGGTATCACTTTGCAGAAGGATTTATATAAACAGGATGCCCAAATTTTGTTGAAAGATGTTTTTGCAAGAGTGTTTGGGGGAAGCGAAGGTTTTGTAGATGCAGTGGAGAAAAGTATACCGCTGCCACAGAAGAATACAAACTCCACAGAAACCACAGAAACTCTGCAACCATCTGCTTACATCATCAAACTACTTGAATCTGCAGATGCTCAACATTTCTACTCTCTTGTTAGAGTTTATCATGGATCTCTTGCTGTTGGTTCGAAAGTCAAAATTATCGGTGAGAACTTCAATGAAGATAGTGACGACTTCAGAATCGAAACTATTCAAGACATCTTTCTTCCTGTTGGCAGGTACAAAATTCCAATAAACATAGCACCAGAGGGATCTATAGTGATTATCAGTGGAATCGATTCAATCATCACCAAAAGTGGGTTCATTTTCCCCGAACACGCTCCCAACGAAGATATCACTGTTGAGCATCGCAAATACTCACAAAACTCCGTCTTTAAGGTTGCCATTGAACCTGCCAAACCTTCAGATTTGCCCAAGTTGTTGGAGGGACTTCGGAAGGTGAACAAATCGTATCTTGCCAGTTCGATAAACGTTGAGGAAAGTGGTGAACATGTGATTCTAGCACCTGGTGAATTATACATGGACTGCATTCTACACGATCTTCGGTTGTTCTTTACTGACGATTTGGAGATCAAGGTCAGTGATCCAATGACTAAATTCAGTGAAACGTGTAGCGATACTTCCATCACCAAAATCTCCACAGACTCGCAATCAGGACACAATCTGATCTCGATCATTGCTGAACCTATAGAAGACCAACGACTTGGAAAAGCCATAGAATCAAAAGCACTCAACCTCAGTCAACCCGTTAAAACCACTGCTAAAATTTTACGTACAGAATTTGGATGGGATGCTTTAGCTGCAAGATCCGTGTGGTATTTTGGTCCGGAAGACTTGATATCTCCAAACATTTTACTCGACGACACTCTTGAATCCGAAACCGAAAAGAAGTTGTTGTACTCTGTCAAGGACTCGATCTCGCTAGGCTTCAGATGGAGCGTCAACGAGGGTCCATTGTGTGACGAGCCCATCAGAAATACCAAGTTCAAGATCTTGGACGCTGTGATTAGTGGTTCTGAAATCCAGAGAAGTGGTACCCAAATCATTCCAATGACTAGAAGAGCTTGTTATACAGGATTCTTGACGGCCAGTCCAAGGCTCATGGAACCGATATACATTGCCGATATGACGTGTACTCTGAAAGCCATTTCGGTGATAGGAAAGTTGTTACTGAGAAGAAGAGGATATTTGACGGACCAGAAACCAATTCCAGGGACTCAGTTATACCAGTTACAAGGTATGGTGCCTGTGATTGAATCTAGGGGTTTAGAAACTGATATCCGACTCCATACCCAGGGCCAGGCAATGTGTTTCTTGCTGTTTAATAATTGGGAAGTTGTTCCTGGCGATCCATTGGATACAGAGTGTGAGTTACCAAATTTAAAGCCTGTACCGACAAAGTCGCTAGCGAGAGATTTCGTTTTAAAGACGAGAAGAAGAAAGGGATTGACGGGAGAGCCGAACTTGCTGAAATATGTTGAGGCTGAGGTGTACCAGAAGTTGAAAGATAGTGGAATTGTGAGATAGATACAAATACACACAAATACTGAGCGTAGCGAAGTATTTGAAATTGTTATAAGTGAATATTGGTGATTTTAGTGGATTGCATTGTGAATACAAGTGGAGTTTATCGAATACTAGTGGAGTCTAATAGTATTTAATAGAGTATAATGGAGTTTAGAGTGAATTATAGGGAAATTTAGTGGATACTAGTTGAGTTTTGTGTGAATACTAGTAAAATTTATTGGTTTTGTTGGAGTTTAGTGGATTCTAGTGAAGATTAGTGGAGTTTAGTTGAGTTTGGTGAATATTAGGTGAGATTAGTTGAGCTTATTGGAATTTAGTGTGCATTCTAGAGGAATTTAGTGAATACTAGTGGAGATAAATGGAGTTTAGAGAATACTTGAAATTAGAGAGGTTCTCTCATATCTCAGGTCTAAAATGTCTCGTTACTCAGGCTCTCACTTATCAATATTGGTCTAAATTTTGAAGGAACCAAATATCATCCATATAAAACGAACCATTTTTAAGAGTCTGGTTCCCTACCCTGTGAAAACTTCACTATTTCTACAACAATGTGACTCTCAACTCTAACAGTTGAGTGCTAATTCACCCCACTCTGGTACTCCACCCCCACTACTCACTTTACTAATCACTTACTGACTCGTGTCTACAATTTCTTATAATACTCAGTAGATTATCGGACTATAAACTCTCATTTATATCATCCGAAAATGATATTCTACGTTTCTTATCCATACGACCATCGGTTTCGTCGATCTTATGTTTTAATTCCCGGGTCAATACCTCAAACCCCAACCCTGATCGTATAACTTCCGACAAGTTGTTGAAGTTTGTGATGAATCGGGTTTGGGAGGTGAGGTTTAGCGATAAATGTTTCGGTATACTCTCGTGATTCTTTGTATTCTCGGTCAAACTGATGTATGTTTTGACAAAGTCTTCGATTGTGATCTCTCGCGAGTAAATGTTGTCTTCGGTGATGGTCATTTTCAACTCAGGCACTCGTAATACCAATTCGTCTTCGATGGAGAAGGGATGGATCTCATTCAAGTCTTCAAGGGATCGTATCAAGCTGAAAAAGCCTTCAATGGTTTGGTTGAGGATATCGGTATCATCAAATAACGATACCAAATGCGAGCACGACTCGTTGAAGGGAACTAGAAGAAATTCTGTGCCGGAAATTCGAACAACTATGGGCATGGGAAGTTTCATATCTACTGGTAATTCCTCGTCAGAATCGCTGAATTCTGCAAAAACAGACTCAGCAACATAATTAGATCCAGAGGGTGAGTTAGAATATGGTTTAGATATCACATTAGGCGAGTTAGATATCCCACTAGGCGAGTTTGATATTCCATTAGGCTCCTTAAATATCAATTCAGGCTCGGTAAATTCTCCACTAGGCTCGTTAGAAGATGTGTTAGTAGTCTCGATAGCCTTGGGCTCGTTAGTTATCTCATTAGATTTCTCATCAGATTTCTCATTAGAATTTTCATTAGAATTTTCATTAGAATTTTCATTAGAATTCTCTGTATCTTTATAAGTGTCATTATGAATATTTTTAGTTACTTCATCCTCATTCCCGTTCTCGGTACCTCTTGTTTCTCTTTCATTATCTCTCTCAAAATTATCAAAAATATCTTCACTTTGGGTAGGATGGTTCAGAAGATCGTTCATAAGATCGTTCATAAGATCGTCCTGAAATTCACTGTGCTGGACTTCTTGATCTGTGAGGTATCCCTGGCTTCCCTGGTCCATCTCCCTCTCCTCCCCAAACAACGTCTCATTTTCATCTAAATTCTCTATATCGTCTTCACTTTCAATATCAATTATGCTATGTCTTAAATCTTGACCGCCCTTAAAGTCTTGACGGTCGGTGTCTCCGAATTCTGCACCAGTAGAAACCAAATCTGATTCTGCAATGGCGTCAGTTTCAACTATTCCGGGAGATTCCATTAGTTGAGACTCCATCTGGTGTTCCATTGCTGGGGAAGTTTCCATTATTTCCATTACTTCCATTTGTTGAGATTCCATTGCTGGAGAAGTTTCCATTGGTTCAGGGGATGTTTCCAATACCTCATGGATTTCCACTACTACGGGAGGCATCTCTTCTTTAGGGGACATCTCTTCCACACCTCCAGGATATGTTTCTTCAGGAATCTCTATTTCCACTACTTCTGGTGATGTTTCTTCCATCACTTCCTCAGTGCCTGGAGCATAATTGATTGTATTCTTGTCAGTACTTTCGCCAGCTCTCTCGCCAGTTCCATCTAGCTCGTCCTCGAGATCGCTCTGTAAGTGGTTAATAGTTTCCATTTCCAAGTCAAAAGTATTTCTGACAGGCTTAGACTCGTCCTGGGTTGTACAAATCTCTGGAATATTTACTGAACTCTTTGTTAGATACATACCTTGTAAGAACAGTGGTGGCTAAGTTCAATTTTCGCCAGAAACTTATTTTCATATGTCTCAATAATCGCACTAATTCGGAATTCGTCACTAGATATATGACAAATACTGTTAGTATTTGACTATTTCTCACTAACCCTCGCTAATCTCTCACATTTTTCTATAAATATCTCGCTAATTACCCTTTCTCTTCACTAATTCCTCACCAATTGCTCACTAGCATCTTCTTTTCCTCACTATTCCCGCTATTTTACTCTACACATTCTCTGTCTACTAGTACAAAATTATAATTGATATACATCTATGGAGCCCATACCTTGAAAGTCTGAGGAGTCTGTAAAGACAACGGTTTATACTCTTCATCGACCTTCGTTTCCACCTTTGGTTGATCATTCTTCTCACCGTTGACCAAATCTGACGATATTTGAATCAACGAATGCCTGGTTGGTTTGTATAAGAGGCTTTTGGCTTCTACTAATATATTGGAGATCTTTTCAGAATTAGGGTTAGAATTTCCGTCGGAATTCTGGATCATCGAAATCACGTCGTCCAACTTCTTAGTGATATTCAACGTCGACTTAGCAAGAGCAATTCTATCAATAAATACTTCTTGCTGTTGTTTAGCCAAATGTTTTCTTTCTCGTTCATAGATTTTCTCCAATTCTTCAACTTTACTGAGTTTTAAGTTGATTTTCGAGAGTTCATGGTTCACAATTACTGAGCTTAGCTTGTTCATTTCTCGTTCTTCGTATGTAGCGAATAAATGACTTCTTGCTCCTACTATACCAAACGTGTTGGAAGAAGCTTCTTTGAGTATTTCTTCATTGGAGGATACTGTTGAGTTTGAGAGTTCAGAAAGATCGAGATTAGAGCCAGAATTGTCGGTTTTATTGGTGGTTTCGACGATATCTTCAGGATCAACAATATCCATAGCATCAAGATCGTTTTTGACGTCCGTTAAAGGAGCACTAGGGGCAGTAGAGCCTAATGAATCAACGTTAGATTCTAATTCATCAATAAGTTCGTCAGATTTGTTGAGTAAGTTAGAATCCTCAGAATCGTCTCTGTCTTCCTTGTCTTCCTTAACTTTGTTCTCATCATTCTCAGCCTTTTCCTCTTCTTTATTTTCCTCTTCTTCCTCCTTCTCTTTCTCACCAGATTCTTCAACTTCGTCACTGGAAGGTTCTTCCTTTAGTATACTGTCAAGATCATCTGTGGCTTTTTGGTCGTCAGTTTTCGTCTCTTTCTGTTCTGATATTTCCATCTCTACATCCGCTTTTTCCTGCTCCTTTTCTCCTTCTTCTTCACTCTTTTCATCTTTTTCATCTTTTCCATAAACCTGAGTGATCTTTTCCATCATTTTGTCATCCATAATCTTCGATGCTCGTTCACTAGCAGCTCTTGCGACATCTACGTCCACCAATTGTGTCATAAACGTTAAGTTGCTTAACACTGGATTGTCCACAACACTCACAGGATAATTTGGAGCAAACTGCAAAAGCTTGAGTATGGAACTATTAGTTCCTTCGGTACTGAGATTGAATTTATCTTCAATTGGTAACCGCAAGAATTTTAATATACATTGGTGGGGAGTTTTGTTCCCAACCTCTTCTGCAATCTTGTACCAATCGTTTCTATGATTCTTGATAGCTATTGCCAACTTTGCGACTTCTTCACTGGTCCAGCCATCGTCTACTTTTTTTGTAGGTGGTTGTTCTGAAGATTCGGATATAGAATGTTTTTTGTTGTTAGTGTTAGTGAAAGCTTCATTGTTAGAAGTTTCATTAGAACTTTGATTTAATAAACCTTTCAACTTCTGGACGTCAACCTTATCTGGATTGATTTTGAACGTCTCAAATGGAAATAATCCTCTAGGAGTATCATATTTTACATGGAAATCACCAGTATACGGTAAACCAACCAGTTGGCCGTTTGGTAATTTTTCCACAGCATAACCTGGCTTGAATTGTGGTTTTACTTGATAATTAATTAACCCCCATTTGTTCAAAAATCTATGGACCCTCATCAATGTTCCAACATCTCCAACCAAATTACGACGACAAGATGTCAAAGTGAGAAACTCGTTAGGATTCAACCTATACGCATTTATCATAAAATTACGATAATTCACGTAGATTTTAGGAGACTTCGATGGATGTTTGGACCCGAAAAACTCAGGCAACGATTCCTGTTCAATTTGATGGATTTTCTTCATATTAAACCAACTAGCATACGATGGCACAATGATAATATGTGTTTGCTTGGTTGGTTGTGGTTTATTTGGGTCTATTTCGTCATCTTCATCGTCTTCGTCGTCATCTTCATCTTCTTCGTCATCCTCTTCTTCTAGTACATCTGATACTGAGTTCTTAACATCCCTAGTCCCTGGGACTGGTGTGGATAAATTTGTAGTGTCTACCGAAGAAGTCGTAGATATGATACCACTTTCAGATGGTTTTTCTTCTTTTATGTTATCAATGTCGATTTCAGACTTTTCTTCCTCGATGTATGATGTGTCGATTATATCGTTCTTTGGTGAAGCGAGATTTGATTCGTCTTTGGACTCAATATCTAAATCTGAGGTGTCCTTTAAGTCACCAGAATCAGGAGATTCTCTCGAGAGAGTTTCTTTGTCGAGTGATTCTTTGTCGGGAGTTTCTTTATCAAGAGATTCTTTATCAGAAGTACCACTTAATTCAGTTTTCAAAGGAGATCCATTTACTTCAGGTTCCAATTCAGGTTCTAATTCAGGTTCTAATTCAGGTTCTAATTCAGATCCATTTAATTCAGGGACTATCTCAGGAGATCCACTTTCATTTGGGTCCAATTCAGAACCAGTATTTTCTGGTTCTAAAGTCTCTATATTGTCATCCATTAAAAGAGCAGCCAAGTCGCCGTCTTGATCCTCAACCTCGGGTTCTTGATCAGATATTTGAACAGACATCTGATCAGATTCTTCGCCCGAGGACCGTGAACCTTCAGAAGTATTCTTAGTATCTAACAACGGCGTTTCCGTTGAGGATAATATACCATCAGGAGTATCTAAACTCATATTGGATTTAACGGACAATTGTAGTGCTAGAGAGCAACGTGGTTCCGTGAGGGTGTATTATGTAGTTACGCCTCGTTGTGTCTCGTTGTAGTGGCTCTTCACGCGTCTAGGTCCGAGTCTTCAATAAAGTGGTGTTGTAGTATCAACAATTGATATGAAACTTAGTGCCGAGAACTCGAATATTAAAACAGTTAACTCAAACTAACCAATCTCGTGATGATAGATTATTGATTTCTATATATCCAGCAACACTTGGAGTGGATTTCTTGGGAACTAAGGATGTTGTTGTTTCAAAGAACGAGGCTTCTGTTTTTCGGTTCACTTCAAGAATCCGATTATGTAATTTGATTATGTAATGGTATTAGTGTTGATTGTGTAATACAAAGATAGAATCAGATTTAGACTACTGGGAGTCGCTATTCTCCATCCTTACAGAATCCTAAGGTGTTGAAATAGGTTCTAGGAGGTATTACTTATACTTACATCTAACCATACTCTCAAATGGTGTCTATGAGAAATAAACTAGGAAATCTGCCATGTACAGTTCATAAACTAGTCGTATAGCCAGAATATTTCACAACTAGTTATATTCTAAAGAGTATTTGCAAAGATAGTTGAGGGCAGTCATTTAGTTACCTCTATGATGTACTTTCTGGGGTACTTTCCGGTGGTTTCTGGAGATTTGGTACATGAATCCTCGCTGGCCCTGGGGTGACTCAGTATATATGTAGGCAAAGGTATAACAAAGTGTTGTATACTATTTGTCATTCTCAACCATTCTCTACAGAGACTCTCCGTTGTTCAGTAAGATTTGTCCACAACTGTCGCTAGACTATTCTTCAATTATGATTACGCTTCATTGTTCTGGTCTCTCTTTGTAGTCTCATTTTATAGTTGTGACCAGCAATAAGGTTTAAACTTTTCGAAGACTACAATTTAATATGTTTCCTAACACTCTTTCAAGGCAACACTGTTTCTATAGTCGCCATCTCCACCATCCCTGTCTCTACGTCCCGGACTGTGGCTGGTCTATTTCGCAGCCTAATATATACAAATTTATATACAGGTCGTATTTCTCCCTGGACACTATCCAGCGCTGTCCCGTGCAACTGTTGGGAAGAAGGATAATGCAACACTAAAAAAAGTATCACGTGAGTTTATAATAGTCGTGGCATTCTTATCAATATGATCAGTCAAATTAAGTTTTGATTGGTTAGTAGTCGTGCCTCGAGTATATCGAGATCTGCCAGTGTTAGCAGGCTCAAGGGCCATAAATTATGAGATAAAAACGTACGGTTTGTGTATTTCTTGTTGTTCCCCAATACGTTCCCGAATACGCTCAAATATTCAAAGTATCTTCCGTAATCTTTAAAATCACTCTCCAACTTCCAGGCCCAAGGTTGTCATAATTGTAATTGTATTAAACTATGCCACCTGAGTACTGCTAGGAAGTTTGATTCATCTCTCTTGTTTGTGATAGACTTTCAGGCTCTTAGGTCTTGAACGTAGATCTGTCACCGAAAGCTTATCTATATGAAATTATATCACGTGTTCACATCTAGGGCTAATACCCTCACCCTTTATACAGTCCCATCCCTAAACTAAACATCTTTTCCGCAATACAAAAAAAAAACTTCCACTCATTGGAAAAAATCTCAATACCCGGCTGGAGAAAATCTCTAAAATTTTTCACTTGTAGCTTTATAAAACTTTCTTCTGGCCACCACCAAATTTAATTGAAAAAGGTATTCAACAAAAATGGTTCGTTACGCTGCTACTTCATCTAACCCAGCTAAGTCTGTTTCTGCTCGTGGTTCATACTTGAGAGTTTCTTACAAGAACACCAGAGAAACCGTCCAAGCCATCAATGGTTGGAAATTAGACAGAGCCCAAAAATACTTGGACCAAGTCTTGGATCACCAAAGAGCCATTCCATTCAGAAGATTTAACTCATCTATCGGTAGAACTGCCCAAGGTAAAGAATTCGGTGTCACCAAGGCTAGATGGCCTGCCAAGTCTGTTAACTTTGTTAAAGATTTATTAAGAAATGCTCAATCTAACGCCGAAGCTAAAGGTTTAGACGTTTCTAAATTAAAGATCGCTCACATCCAAGTTAACCAAGCCCCAAAGCAAAGAAGAAGAACTTACAGAGCTCACGGTAGAATTAACGCCTACTCTTCCTCTCCATCCCACATTGAATTGATCTTGACTGAAGAAGACGAAAACGTTGAAAAGGCTGCTGATTCCAAGAAGGTTAGATTAAACTCCAGACAAAAAGGTAGATTAGCTTCCCAAAAGCGTTTGACTGCTGCTTAAATATATTTATAATCCATCCTTCGTATAATATTGTGGTATAATTGAATATATAAAAATCTGAGAACATGCTAGTCATTCTAGTTCTGTAGCCGACTGATAATTAGGTTAGTAGATTCTGTTAAACATGGAATTATTCACGGAGGTTGTATTGTTTCTAAATTTCTTGTTTACGTAATTTCCTAATTTCTTATCATTTCTTTCTGTGAACTTGTAGGTAATACACTCACATTAAACTAGTGCTTTTAGTAAATTCCTGAAGGTCCTATTCTTGTTACCACATCATTTCGATTATAGTATCTTTATATATCAAATCAGGACACTTTTAAGAACATCTACAGATTTCACTTCCTTCTGTTTTCACTTTTTCTGTTTTGCACTGGGCTACTTGTTGTTCTCTTCATCGTCTGTTTAATCTGATATTTCTATGGCTCATCCCTTTCGTATTCTTCTGTCATATTATAGTAGTATTACCGATGGCGGTCTTCGATTGTTGTAAGTAATGTATTGCGGTAGTGATGTTTTTCAAACTCAAATCCTTCCACTTTGTAATCCTAATCATAGAAGGATTGAGAAGGCGAAGAATATGTTGATTGTAAATACCAGGAATGTTATCAATACTGTGATATAAATCCACAATCGTCAGTATGAGAATTATCAAAGGCCAAACTACTCCCCATGAGAGGGTTTGAGAAGAGAAGGGAACCAACTCCATAAGTATATAGCCCATTGCTAGAGATTCTCTCACCTAGATACTTAGATACTTACCGGACTTAATTATATACCCCAATGCTCCAACTTTCTGATAAACTCACTAGATAATTAATTAGTTGGATATGTCTCATCTTGAGAGATTGTTTGTAGTAGTCACCTCTTGAAGGTTGCTGAAGCCTAATTCAATCCTAGAAACAGTATTTCAACCCTAGAATCAGTAACTACATTCTGAATCTCTTAATCTCCTCAGAAATTACACCCTAGTCTAAATGACCCCTAGAAGTACTACTCAATAAATATTCTGTTGCAAATCCATTTCGTTGGCTGCGAAATGCAAAACACATCCATGCCGCAATATTACATATCCTCACAAATTACATCCACTCTACAACATCATCTCTAACAAATATCACTCCTTAGAGTTATAAATTTTCCCTCAACCCTCTTAGTAACCTCTTCTACTCATTATCACTCCTTCGAGACCATTTTGGTAGATTATCCGTGGTGTCTAATCTTACAGACCTTAGTGACCTGCATATAATTCCAACCAATTACCTCAACGAAAATTACCCTCACAACAAAAATTTCAATCATCAGTTCTTCATCTTATACTACAACTCACTAACAATGGCTGGATCAGGACCAAAAACTTACACAGGATGGTGGGGATCGTTAGGATCTCCTAAACAAAAGTATGTTACCACATACACTGTTTCTCCATTTGCCACCAAACCACTTAAAGACAATGCCTACAACGCGGTATTCAACGTATTCAGAAGATCCAAGAACCAAGTATTGTTCCTTGTTATTCCAGGTGTGATTGTTTGGAACGTCTGGGCCAAGGCCAGAGACTACAACGAATATTTATATACCAAGGAAGGTAGAGAAGAATTGGAAAGAGTTAATGTTTAAGCAACCGTAAGGAACTTAAGTACTTAAGTACTTGTAACGCTACCGGATTAGGTTTATAAATATCTAGCTGAGTTCTATAAGTTGATATGAGCTGAGAGATAAGTCGAGAGATAAGTTGATATAAGTTATCTCTATAAGTTGTTTCTAAAGTTGATTCAATAAGTTCATATCTTACTGTATAAGATGAGAATGTCATTTAACTAGTCCTCAGACGTGTCCGCTTCTTCAATGTTGATGATAATAGCAATTATGCGATTCATCAGCCATCGTCATTATATAAATTGATAATATAAATTTTATTCAGAAGTCAGAGATTTCGTAGTAAAGCAAGCTCTATCTTAAGATATCGGTTCTGTAGAGTGAAGAACACCTCAAGAATGTTCTTAGACTGCTCATTTCTTACAGTAATGTCCATATCTTCATCGTCTTCTATTTATACTAGTGAATTTATTATGTAAGAGAGAATCTAAGCAAGAATTACACTATTATGCTAATCTGCTCTATGAATGTTAATGCAAGAACCTATCAAAAGTGAACTTCTGAAAGTGCTTCAAGGCTATCGCTATAGTGGACGGTTAAGAAGCTCCAGATCGCCATATTCCGAATGGTTATGCCATTTTATACCATTTTATATCATTTATATCTCTTGGAAATTTCTATATCTATTTCGATCTCTTGTAGACCTTTCCTACGAAGGCAGTCAAAACATCCTTCTTTAAACCTCTTGATTCGTCAACCTTTTCGATTTGTTCTCTCAATTTGGCAACTATACTTTCTTCATACTCATGGTAGGTTTGTTCAATTCCCAAATCAGCAAATAATTCCTTACAGATCTTTTCACTTTCGTCAGTCTTTTTACCATAGTTTTCATCCAAAACCTTTCTTTGTTCAGCATTCACCTTCAACAAAGCTTGGTTCACAACCCAAGAACACTTGTTGTCCTTGATATCAGTTCCAATCTTTCCGATTTGTTCTGAAGTACCAAAACAATCCAAGAAATCGTCTTGAATTTGGAAATATTCACCCAAAGGAATCAAAATGTCTTTAACTTGTTTCAAATCTTGGTCGTTACTGATTCCGGTCATAAACATGGCCAAGGCAACTGGCAAATAGAATGAATAGTAAGCGGTCTTGAAAATAACAATGAAAGAATGTTTTTCCAAGGAGAACTTGTCCAAGTCTACAATTTCTTCATCGGCAGTTACTAAATCTAATAATTGACCTAATTCGGTTTGGAAGGTAACTTCGTGGAACAAATCCAACAAGTCAACGTAATAAGAATCTTGACGGAAATGTTTCTTTAAGATGATATAGATAGCACCTTCCAACATGAAAGAATCGTTGATAGCAGTTGCGCCAACACCTTCGTATAAGTACCAACAAGCTTGGCCTCTTCTGGTCTTGGACTTATCCATCATATCGTCGGCAACCAAAAAGTATGCTTGCAAGAGTTCGATACACCAACCCAAGATCGCAACCTTACGGTACTCTTTGTCGGAGATTTCAGTAGCAGAAGTGTTATTCAAGATACAGTAAGTATCAACTACTGATAATCCTCTGTTCAATTTACCACCTGGAGTGTTGTAGTCCAAGTTCTTGACAAACCAGTCAATGGCTTCTTGTGGCATGGAATATGATTTCAAGATATCGGTCAATTCAATGACCAACTCGTCAAAGATATTGATGAATCTGGTTCTAGCTGCTTCTTTACTCATGGTTGTAGCGGTTTGATAAAGAAAGACGTGGGTTTATTGTTGTAAATTGGAAACTTTTTACCTGGTGGTATGGGAAGTTTTGAGGGTACACGACAAATCGTTATACGATATGCGATTATAGGGCGGATAAACGAGGGAAAGAGTAGTAGATAGTGGTAGTGAATAATTGCTTAGTATGTGCTAATAGTAGTTGAATGGATATTTGGGGCTCCATGTGACCGTCTGGAATCTAAACTATGTCTTTAGGAAAATCTTACTCTAAAATCTGAGTAGTTCTATGATCGTAACTATGAATCGATGAATCTTAGGATAATTATACACTAGTTTTGAGCTGGTGAAGGCCCATAGCCCGATACTACAACCTCTCTCGAGACATACTAGTTTTATGAGTAGGAAAATACACGTTTATTATATTTTTGGACCACTTTTAGAGTGGTGAATTGCTGCAAATTATTAGAGTGGCCCCGGTGACTGCTTAGCATGCGCTGATTGCAGTCGATTGTGAAACGCTGACTTGGTGGGTATCTTGTGACGTGTCACGCTGACCTGGTGAGTATATCTGAGTATATTTGAATTGAGCGAACCAGTGCTGTTTTCTATGGTGATTGAAGTTCTATAGTGTATAGTTAAGCGCTTAGTAGTTCCTGTAAAACATCAATGCCCCAACAAAGTTAGTTGCAAAATTCCAATCAGATCATCGGTATAACTCCGATCTGTTTGAATGGTAATTTCTCTATATCATCATTCTCTCTCTACCTCTACTACTCCTACAGGACTCTTATTATTCCACTTACTAATAGAACTATATGCTATTCTCTATGATACTAATTTTAACTATGGTACTAATTTCTTCTAGTACGTTTACTCTTACCTGGTCTAGCAGATTTACCCTTCATTTTGTTGGAAGAGTAATCGCTAACATCAGCCGAAGACTTTGCATCGTTTTTCCTCTTGAATCTCTTCATTCCACCAGAACCATATTTAGCATCCTTTGCTAATCTCTTTGAGTTTGGCTTGCTTCTCTTGTTGTCATGAGAATCTTCACGAGTAGCTTCTTCCAAAGCGATTTGGAAATCGTCGTTGTTATTCAATTCATTGGCACCTCTCTTCTTCAAAGACTTGATCTTTTCTAAGGTGTCCTTCTTTTGCTTAGCTCTGTCTTGTAAAGTAGCATGTTGAACTTGTTTACCAAACTTCTTCAAACTTCTTTGTTTCTTGGCCTCTTGCGATGCCTTCTTGTCAGCAGCTTCGGCTAACAATTTGCTCTTTAATTTATCCATGTGTTCGTCACTCTTGACCATTTCAGCAAAGTAATCCATTGGTCTTGAAAATGGAACCTTCAATTTGGTCAATGTAGCTCTGGATTGCTTTACTGCGTCCAAACCTTGCTTATAAAATGCCAATTCTCTTTGAGTATCGTCGTAAATGTCTTTGATTTCAGTCTCAGTTGGGTCGGCACTGATGATGGATTGATGTTCGGTGAATGCATGTTTAGCCCAAGGTAATTCAATACGTGCGAGACATTCTCTCAATGCTGCGGTGTTGTTTATGGTCAATTTGGTGTATGGAACGATATCAGCGTCGGAATCTATTTCAACATCAGAGAGAGGAACATCTTCTTCTTCTTCTTCTTCTTCTTCAGCTCCTTCAGCTTCCTCGTCATCTTCTTCATCTTCTTCATCTTCTTCTTCATCATCCTCGTCATCATTTATGTCACTTTCACTATCACTAGCTGCCAATTTTTCTAAATCTAACTCTTCATCTTCCTCTTCTTCATCCTCTTCATCTGCATCTTCCTTCTCAGAGTCAAATTGTTCAGCTTCTTCAATCTCAGATTGTAACTTCTTCAACTTTCTTTGTTCCTTCTTGGATAAAGTTTCACTAAGGTAGTCATCTTTATTGATCTTCTTTTCCTTTTTAGACTTTACCGATGAGATGACTGGTGCGATGACTTTAACTTTCTCAGTTTCTGTGGTTTTTACAATTGGTTTGGATCTAGCTTTGTCAACAGATTCAAGTATCTGCTGATTCTTCAACTGTTTCTTTAATACCCCTCCTTTAGCCATTTCGTGTATATGGTTTACAAAGTATAGGTTGATAAAGTTGAAATTTTTATGCGATGGGGTTGGTCTGAAAAAGTTTTTGGGTCCGACACGATTTTTCACATTTGAGAATATGATGTAGGTATAGTTGAGATGGTGGGGGGTACTAGTGAGGTGTATCATTGTACTTGTAGCTAGATATCCATGGTTGATCAAAATTTGAGACTTCGTTTAGTGTATGAGGACGATCGTATAATTTGAACATTTTTAGATGAAAGCTTCTGTAGCTGCAAATTCCACAAGAGTCGAGAATAATAACCGAGAATATTAACCGACCTGTTGTTTGTTTAGGAGTACGCAATGTAGCTTAAATAATGGACGATGCAACTTTAGTAACCATTAAGAGAAATATAAGAAAATGATGATAATCTAGTGAAGATAATCCAAACTTTCAGGTATAATGAGATTCCACTATCAATCGATCTTCATCAACATCATTATCTGGATCAGCGGCACTCAAAATAGCCATTGAAGATTCAGTGGTCGAGGCTGGGTTGACAGTACCAGATCATAGTTAATAACTTCGTCCCAATCTGTTTGGATGAGATTAGGAGTGGTAACGGCATCTGTAGAAACGACATCTGTAGAAACAGCACCTTGGCTCTTCGCCATCTAGTTACACCGACCCAATCACCACCGATTTCGAACGATTCACTAGTAGCAGGAACTTCGTCAGTCGAGAATTAAACCAATAATGGTGCAACTTGATCTGTATGGTAGAGGTTCTTGTCCTCTTCACGGAAGATAGTCTAAGTCCTGGCTGTTTCAGCGTTGGGAGCAACATCACCTTAATATTGCTTTTAGCACCTTCAATTCCAACCTGCTCTGGATAATTGGTTATTGTAGGACCCTGTAAAGACCTTTCCTACCCAGCACTAGGTAATAGTTTCATATTAATACTTCTCTTATTAATAAATCTCTGAGAATATGATGGATTATAAGTAGGGATCATATTATCACAATCCTAGTTATTAAAGGTATAATCCATTTCATTCAAAAACTTCTTTCCACCTCCGTACTTCCACCATCTACTCAAACAACTATAATAATTGATATCAATTGGAGATTCGATATCTTTATTATCATGATCCTTCTTCCGACATCTGCATCTTTTCACCGATAAAACATCCTTCGATAAAGGACATGCTAAATATGGAGCATGGTAATATCCAATATCCTCAAAGTGATGGATCTTTTCCTTGTCCATCAAAAGACTTAGGCCAATGGAATGGACTGGAGCATCGCCCCATCTCTCGTAATAGAACCCACCAGTTCTGTCCAAATAGTCGAAATACGTATTGTATTCCAAACTTCTAAAGAAATTGAGGTTGGCAATTTCAAAGTTTGACCAGAAATGACAGAGATTATAGTTTGTCGAAGATTCTACCATAGGAGCACCTTTGTTGAGTTCAGTTTCGTGGGTTGTGAGAAAATCTAACGAGTTGTTAGGATGGAGCATATGAGGATATTCTTTCATGAACCCTTCCACTGTGTTCCATAATCCAGGAATCGTGTTTTCATACTCCAATATGGCGATTATAAATCCATAGAGTTTATTATTCTCTCTCAACACCTTGAACGGGTCATATTGAAAGTCACACATATACTCGACGTCCGGTTCGACTCTAAAGTACCAGTCATAGTTTAGTAAGCGTTTTTGTTTGTAAAAGAAGCCGGAATTGAAGTGACACATATTTCGGTACGACCGCATCCCTCCGTATATCACGCCTTCTTCCCCAGCCTTCTGTAGGCATTGTTGTAACTTTTCTTCATCGATAAACGATGGAGGTTCCCAATCCTGCGCAGGGATCAATTCATAGAATGTTTCGCCACTAGCCATTAATGTAGTTTGTTCTTTAAACTCCTCATCAAACGGTTGATCGTTCATAAAGATCCATGGATATTTGTAATTTCGGTTGAATCGATCTTCAAGAGATCTGATGGAGTCCAATGCTCCTTCTAGTTCCGTATTTCGTACCAACATCACGATGGTAGCATTTTCCGTGCCTATTTGTTGTTTATTTCGTGGTGGAAACTGGTTGTCAAAATATGAGTTGGAGGAAAGTTTGGGCTGGCCATATTTCATGGGGTTATACGATGAGGTATCGAGTTTAGCAACCCGAGGAATACCATACCATATTATATAGTAATACACAGATACTATGGATATTAGTATGGGTATCTTGAAGAACATGGTGGTGAATTGAGTTGAGATTTAATGATCTTAGTTAGGTGAGAAATGCGAGGAATATAGAGATGGTCTGGATAATTTGGATAGATATAAAAATAGAAGAAACGGCTAGAGTGATGATCTGGACTAGTGAAATGAGGCAATATTAACTGATATTAAATGATATATCCTTCATACTTTAAAAATCCCATCAAAAGACTTAAGTATGGCAGTAGCTTATTCTGAACGAGGTTTAGTTGAAATATATACGTTAAACTCAATTGTATGGATGTATTTATGAATAGACGTGTTGGATATATTATGTAGATATATCTAGACATATTCTTGATCCAGACTATATCTACACACTAGTTTCATTATTATTGGACAAGAACTCGTTATTATTCCTAGCCATTCGGGCTTATATAAGAGATACTATATGTTATCATATTTTGCAGCTAAATCTAATTTAGCGAGTTTACTCGGCTATATTAATATGAATCTCCTGTATTTCTAGTAGGAACCCGTTTACTATATATGATTTTATATAATATCTAATTCTTATTCAATTACTGCAAAAATCTGTAATACTAATGAGAATATGCAAAATAATGAAAAATACAAAGATCCACACCGATATCGAATAAAGTATAGAAAATAGATAAAAGTATGGAAATCATGGATAAAATAGAGTATAGAAATCATGTATGGATTATCTATAAGGATGAGGAGATTCTACTTATATTACAATTAAATATTAAAGTATATAACCCCCACCCTCTTTGGAGGAGACCCTAATAGATAATCCTAAATAATCAATATAATATAATTTATCTACTATATATCTTTAATATACTAATGAAATACTAGTAGTATTCTCATATCACGGATAGATCATTTATTGACCCTTATTATATATTTCTATACTCGTAGTTCTCCTTTGGTTCAGTTTCTCAGTATACTTCAAATATGAATAATTCAACATATAGGAAGAGAACGCGAGACTAATGGGTCATAATTAGACTTTCAAGAAAGATTTAGAGTGGTATTAGCTTCTTAGAAGAGGAAACTATGGTAAATTGACCATATAGTTTCGTGGAAGAAAATAATGGTAAAGAAACACTTACGAAGGGCCATGGAATTCTCATCATTTTCTTCATTATATGTTTATTAATATAATACATATTAAAAGTCAGTAATGGTCAGGAATCTTTTAATGTTTAGTATAGATACTTTATCTCCAAAAGTTACCCAGCAACGTATTAGCTGCAATGGTGCTCCTTACTTTACCATAATGGCTCATGATAATGATACTATAACCGAACATCTTAATCAACTTATATTATATCTGTACTAATACCTAGCTTCAACACATACCCAGCTCTCTCAAGATCTATACAGTAATCAATTCATTATTTATTCATCTCTAGATCTATTCCATATTCTACATCGGTATAGTTTTCGCAGCCAATAAAATTATCACTATAATAAGCAGCATCAGAATCCAACAATATATGCTCAAAAACAGGGAAAATTGGCTAATCACAAATTCTATATCCTCCTAATAGATATATAACTCTATATTTCTCACACACCCACATACTCCCATATCCCAGAGGCCCATCTTTCCTAACTCAAATGGTCTATAAATATCGGTTCGCACACACCAACCCCATCCAATGAACGCACTCCAAAACCAATTACCAAAAATGAAATTTTTTGTACACAAGTCAAAGCTCAACCAGACCAACTTCGATAGCTAGGAAGATCAACATTTACAAGAGATTGAATATGCTTCGTAATTTGAAAGTTCAGCTTGGAATTAAACGTGGTTTGGCCACTATCGCCGATCCAGCAGCGAACGCAAACAGAGTCCATGGAGGATTAAAAGATCAAGATCGGATTTTCCAAAATGTATATGGAAAGTATGGACACGATTTGAAGTCGTCAATGAAAATGGGAGACTGGTACAAAACCAAGGAAATCATATTGAAAGGAGATAAATGGATTATCGACGAAATGAAGAAGTCTGGTTTAAGAGGTAGAGGAGGTGCTGGGTTCCCCTCTGGACTTAAATGGTCTTTCATGAACCCTCCAGGATGGGAAAAGAACGCCGGTCCAAGATACTTGGTGGTGAATGCCGATGAAGGTGAGCCTGGTACCTGTAAGGATCGTGAAATCATCAGAAAGGATCCTCATAAATTAGTCGAAGGATGTTTGTTAGCCGGACGTGGTATGAATGCCACTGCTGCCTATATTTATATCAGAGGTGAATTCTACAACGAGACGGTGATTTTACAGAATGCTATAAACGAAGCCTACAAGGCTGGTATGTTAGGGAAGAATGCGTGTGGATCGGGTTACGACTTCGATATCTACATCCACCGTGGTATGGGTGCGTATATCTGTGGTGAAGAAACCGCATTGATCGAATCTATTGAAGGTAAGGCCGGTAAGCCAAGATTGAAGCCTCCTTTCCCTGCTGGTGTTGGTTTGTTCGGTAGACCTACTACCGTTGCCAACGTCGAAACCGTAGCAGTCGCTCCAACCATCTTGAGAAGAGGTGGTGACTGGTTTTCTTCTTTCGGACGTAAAAACAATGCTGGTGTCAAGTTGTTCTGTATTTCCGGTCACGTCAACGAACCATGTACTGTTGAAGAAGAAATGTCCATTCCATTGAAGGAATTGTTGGAAAAGCATTGTGGAGGTGTAAAGGGTGGTTGGGATAACTTATTGGGAGTTATTCCTGGTGGATGTTCTGTTCCAGTCATGCCTAAGGATGTATGTGATAATATTTTGATGGACTACGATGCCTTAAGAGACACCGGTTCTGGTTTAGGTACGGCTGCTGTTATCGTCATGAACAAGGACACCGATATTATCAGAGCCATTCAAAGATTCTCTGCTTTCTACAAGCATGAATCCTGTGGTCAATGTACTCCATGTCGTGAAGGTACGACTTGGTTGCAAAGAATGATGGATAGATTTGTCAAGGGTCAAGCTACCGAGAGGGAAATCGACATGATTTTCGAATTAACAAAGGAAGTTGAAGGTCACACTATCTGTGCTTTGGGTGATGCCGCAGCCTGGCCAATCCAAGGGTTGATTAAGTCTTTCAGACCTGTAATGGTTGACAGAATCAATCAATTCAAGAAACAAAACGAAACTGTTTCTTACGGTGGTTGGGTTGCTGGAGGAAAGGTTAAGGAAGGAAAGGTTGTGGACAATCCAATGCCTGCTGTACATCATTAGAGGAATTGTTATTGTAGCCAACATTAGGAACATTGTTATTGGAATTAGGTGAATTGGTATTGGAGCCAACATTAGTTGATTGCTAGCCCTAATATCACAGCTAGTGATACATCTAGACAGAGGAAAGCAACTCAAGTACGGCAATCTTATTCGTTAGAGTCGGTTCCCTCCTGAGTCGGTTCCATTAGAATCGGTTCGCACTCTCAAAACCCTATAACTTACCCTTCAACAACAACATCTTAACACGAGTTACATCAGCAAAAGAACACTTTCACTTACCCTGCTTGGTTCTCGCAATTTCTGAAACTCCTCATCCATTCAAACTCCTACATACAGCCAACTAACGATGGCGAGACCAGATCTCAAGATACTGACTCTCCCAAGGACATTTGTCCACTGCATCATCATTTATATATTTTTTTACTGTATTTACTAAACATTAAAACGATTCGTATTAGATCTATACACGTAGCCCTGTAGAGATTACATTTCCATGGAAAACACCCAGTGGTCCCGTCGGCATCGGAGTTCAGGGCAAAATCAAAATTCTCCGAAATGACAACGAGAATTTTTTCTTTAGTTTATTCCGGTCAAGTTTATACAACGTTGATTTTATAGACGGAGTGCTTCGGAGTTGATAGTCTGAGCAGCAAACGATTATTAGATCCCGTGACGTCCTTGGTAATTGAATTAGAATCTTATCGATGAAGTTGAGTACATTTATATACGCGTCAACTATTATTAGTGCGTCCATGGCTGTGGCCCTGCCAGGGGTAGTTGCAGATTTTGAGGAGGACGTTGGAGCTGGAAAAGTACCAGCACCAGTAGGTGTTACTACAGGTAATATTGCTGGAGTCGCTGGAGCAGATTCTCCTGCTCCCGTTTCTGCTCCTGTTCCTGCTACCCCCAAATCAGCCTACAAAATAGGTATTTCTAAGTTACAAGACGAAGACAATCTTCCAGCATCCAAAAATGCAAAGGCTCCCTTAGATCCTTATGGAACCAAAGGGTCCAAGGACTCCGATTCTGACGATGACGAGGCTGTTCCATCATACGACTCGTTCGTGATGTCGATTTCCATGATCATAATCTCAGAAATCGGTGACAAGACATTCTTAATCGCAGCATTGATGGCCATGAAACATTCAAGATGGGTCGTATTTTCATCAGCGTTTGCCTCGCTAGCAGTTATGACGGTATTGTCAGGAGTTGTGGGCCACGCGCTTCCTTCGTTGATCTCCAGACGGTTGACACAGTTCTTAGCGTCGCTTTTGTTTGTAGTGTTTGGAATCAAGTTGTTGAACGAAGGGTTGGCCATGTCCAAAGATATGGGAGTTGAAGACGAATTGGCCGAGGTCGAGGAGGAAATCGAACTCAGCAAAACCACAGAACAATTGGACTCAATGGAAGCAGGCCACGGGTCGTCAGGAAAGACTAACTCGCTGAACGAATGGTACGTCGAGGCTGGTGAGCAGATCAAGAATTTGGCGTCGTTTGTATTGTCTCCAATATGGATCCAGGTGTTTGTCATGACATTCTTGGGTGAATGGGGTGACAGATCTCAGATTGCAACTATTGCTATGGCTGCTGGTTCAGAATACTGGTTTGTTATTCTTGGGGCAATTGTAGGCCATTTCATCTGTACTGCTGCCGCTTGTCTTGGAGGAAAGTTGTTAGCCAAGAAGATCTCCATGAGAAACGTCACTTTGGGTGGAGCAATTGCCTTCTTGATCTTTTCCATTTTATATTTCTACAATGCTTATTATGATATCGAGTAGATGAGAGGTTAGAGAGGATGATGAGAGGGTTAGAGAGGGTTATAGAAGATCGAGAGAGGATCTAGAGAGGATTTAGAGAACATCTAGAGAATCCTCCAGAGGAAGGTATATCTTAGTACTAGGTGGATTCGAGAGCTTCTCTCTTCGAGGATTCGAGAACTTCTCTCTAGAGAGGATCCACCATACATCTCTAGATAAACTGCTGATCTTTTCTCATCTTAAGATAGAATATATTCGTTCAAACTCATAGTCCATTGTCTACTAATATTCAAGATTCATTAATTCTTATGGTTCTGTATTTTTATGGTCTAATCATTATTCTTGGTAAATTATGGTTGGTCCCTGGATAGAAGGTGTAAACCAGAGCCATTGCTCAGGATAAAGTTAATTTATATAGTGATAATATACCTGAAGAATAGAATTGAAATTTGAGTGTAGAATTGATGCAGCAGGAAGAATTTCACGAGGAAAAATCATATGATTAGATTATGAATATAGCAAGAGTATCAATCTCAGGAGAGTATCTTTCAACGACTTAAAAGAACAAAAGTTCAATCTATGTTCATTCAATGGGGTCTTAAAATATCTAGATCTCCTAACTGGAATGGTCATTTGTGAAGATGGGATATGGTATAATGATGGGTGGTGTAATAATACATATATGATAATCAACACTTCCGGATCCCAGCTCTGTATCAGAGTGATTGAGTGGAAAAACTTGAGGGAAGGCTTCTAATTCTTCTGTTCTCTTTCCGTCAAATCTCATTTCTTCTTCTGTTGGTTCTCCAAATATTCAATTAATTCTTGCTCAAAGTAGATCCATCCTCTTCAAGTTCCTTCAAAAGACCTCTCCTGAGATACATCTTCTGTTGTCTTTTAAAACCCCCTCTCTGTCTAATTCCTTGTACTCTACAAGCTGCGTTCATATTAATTGATCTTCTTTCTTTTGGGTTTGATGGGCGAACTTTTGATATATGTCTCCGATATGCCCGTTATTCTGCCAACAGACTCCAAACACGACTTATATGAGAATTATGGAACACCGAGACGGTTCATGAACTTAGGGACCACCATTCTCGAGAAAGAATTTCACTCAGACCTGAACTATGAGATTCAAGTAACCGCTTGTGAAAGATGTTGATGATGATGAGTCACTGAGTGCCTACGCTCCTTAGTGAATTCTTCATAGTGTCTTCCCCAAAGACCTGAATTTATGAGATTTCACTAAGACCTGAATTATTAGATTTTAGTAAGATCCGAACACGAAAAATTCATAGATCTAATAGAGCCTGATGGTGAGCTTTTGTTGGTGAATATTTGTATCGAGATTTCTAGTACTCATCGGCCTTTTGGCTCTGTTATCAACTTTAATAGTCGTTTAACCGATATCGCTTTTCTAATAGCTCCACTCTAATTTTTCCAATAGCCCTATTCTAATAATCCTTGGTACATGAATTTATGGACCTGGTTAGGGGTGAATCCCTTCTTGCCTCCCGCAGTGATGGTACTCTCAGCCCGATCCTTCTTTGCTTCTATCTCGTTATTCTTTTCACTCTGAGCCTTTCCCTCGGGAGTCTCCATGAAATCCAATTCCTCCACGGTATGGAAACCATAGAACTGAAACTCGTCTCGTAACTCCTGGACCTTTGCAAAACACCACTGGGAAAACTCGTCATGGAATCCCACACCCACGTCCGATTTGAGTGCTCGTTCCACCCACTCATCGACCTCGGGCAACGGTTTCTTTCTCAACAACGTCGTCACCAATCCTTCCTGCTGTGTAGTGGGGAACGACGGCGTTGGATACACATTCGAGTGTTTCAAGAGATCGTCGTTGGTACTCAAGTTTTGCGCTATCAACTGAAGCTGCGTTATAAGAACCTGGAACTGGTTCTGGAAATGGGCATAGTTGGGAAGTTTGACTTTGGTAGGGTGACGGTTGTGATGGTTGATCTGGTCGGCCAATTTCCGTAGAGAAAGATGGACTTGATTCAAGCGATTCCGAATCGATTCCAATGAGTCGCTAGGGATTTGCGATGTATCTATTAGAGGTGCACCGTTCATTATATGAGGATTGGAAAGTTAGATTGTGTAGAATTTGAGAGAGGATATGGTGCCGTTTTATGACTTAGATCTGTAAGGATTGTTGGAGTGAAGGATTCTTTTGAGGATGTTTATAAGGGCCAGTTTCGAGGATAACCGACTATTATTTCTGAGTCTAAGTTAATATTGAAAGATATAGTGAGGAATAAGATGTACTCAAAAATTGAAAAAATAGTGAGAAAAGTGAAATATTAGGGGGACAAATGAATCTCTAGGAGAATTATAGTGAGACAAATGAATTATTAGTGAGACAAATGAAACTTTAGGTGAATTATTAGGTAAGTTCTACCGAGGATAAACAGAATTTAGTTAGAAAACTCTCGCGACTCACAAATGTAGAATCATCGTAGAATCATCGTAGAGTCATCTTCTACTTCATCTACATAAACACAACTAATATTTCATATACCTATCAACTATAGAGACCTCACCACCTCTTTATACCTCATTATCTATCTAAAAAATCGCATCTATCATCCACACCCCTAATCAATCTCTACCATGATAAAAGGCAACTGGAGTTTGTCTTCAGAGATCCGTAGTAATGAACGAAAACAACAACAAAAGATCCAAAGTCGTCAGAAACACACTACCAAGATTGAGAAGGTCAAGGACCTCGATCCCATACGATTACACTGGCGAATCAAGCGTCTAGAAGAAGATCCCGACAAATCGGAGCGCGATCTCAAGTACCTCAAAGGACTCAAAGAAGACTGGGACTTTATACAGAAGAACAAGTTGCACCAGGAGAAACTAGTCCCGTTTCTAGAAAAGTTATCTCAACAACAGCGTCAGAAAGAAATCGAAAATTCCAAATTATGGGGCCTGAAATCGGTGTACTTTAATCCCGAACTCAACCCGTTAGGAAAAGTACCTGATATAGAGAAGTTGACTCCAAAACCTACGAGACCACTACCAAATGCCACAACACCATTAAAACATTCGCTAAAGTTCAATTATGAAAAGGATCCAATAATAGACGAGATGAATATCGCTATGCCCGAGGGTGAAGCCCCAAGGTTTTATAAGTCTGTACAAAATACTGAAAAACCAAGAGAGATAAAGAGTGAGAAGAAGGGTGAGAAAGAGGGTGAGATCACTACGACCACTACGACCACTAAAGAATCATTAATCTCCCAAAATTCTCATGATGGAGGTCCGGAATTAGTAGACGATGATGAGGTATCTTCAGATCTAGATAGTGGAGACGACGAAGATGTTTTCGTTACTAAAAGACAAAAGTTTGAGTAAGTTTGAGTAAATACATGACATTCTATATTATATACAAGGGATTAATGATATTTACACTGATCAGTTCAGGCAGGAGGTCAGATTATCCTCAGACAGATGTTCAGATTACCAGAACTCCAGGAGTCAGAGTTTTTAGTGGAGGTTCGAGTCCAAGTTCTTCAGTCCGAGTTCTTCAGTCCGAGTTCTTCAGTCCGAGTTCTTCAATCAATTTTTCACTCAGAGAATCATCCAATACTTCCAGCTAGCTCTCCATATTCAGTTATTAGAAAGATTTGGTGGATCAATACTTCGCTACGCTCAGTATTGATTATGACAAAGACCTCACCACCAACTCCCAGGTTCCAAACATTATTATAGAGTTTGGAACGGTTCTCAACAAATGTGGAGTCAACCCTCCATACATACTAGCTAACCCCTCCTCCTTAATCACCAACTTGAAACATTGGATCAACCCAGTATACTTTGGCTTTCCCGTGGCTTCCAAAGGAGCCTGTCTCAACCTGGTTCTCACCACTTCATGAGGATACGTTATTAAAGAAGCAATGAATTTGGCAGCTCCAGCGGCTCCAGACCTCGCCGACCATTCAAGAATGTAATCCTTGGTGGTCTTGTTTTGTTCGTTGTGGCCATGTAACTCCAACGACCTTTTATTAATAAATAATCTCATTTGCTCGTATAACACCCACTGCAACGTAGACTCCACACCACCCAAATATGACGCACTCAACCCCTTGTAAAGACTCTTGAACCCTTCGTTCTTGAGAATATACTTCAAACAATCCCAAGAGTTCTTGTAGTGGGTGCCCTTGGTTCTATCCAATTGTAACCTGGTTTTGATCATCCATATAGGATTTGTCGCTGTAGACGTGACGAACCCAGCACTGATTCCTGAAACCAAGTGGATCCAAGTTGCCTCTTGTCCGCTATGAAAGTTGGTGGAGATGAACTCTTTGGTTGCTCCGTAGGTGAAGAAATTGATGGATCTGGCTGGAATCACTCCCACAAGGTTCGGACCCAACCCCTTGAATAATGCCCGTGGTCCCTCAGTCACATACAACCCTTTGATCACACCCAAGGTCTCCCTCAAGTGTTGTGCTGTTTTGATGAATGGGTTGGTGGATTTTGGTGCTTTGTTGTAAATCTTGTGATATTGGTCGGATTGCAATCTGGTCTTCACCACATCTAGCGGACAGGTCACTATTGCTCCCACCAGACCTCCGATCCCGCCTGCTATGAAATGGACCCATTTTTTAGGTTGTGCCTGGGTTATCACGGGCGATGAGCCTTGCGATTTGGCGTCTAATCCTTCGACGTTGCGTAGAGTCGCTGATTTTTCGTCCGAAGCTAGAAATGGGAACGACGCTTCGGCATCTCGTTCCATTTTACGTAAGTCTCTGTCTTGTGGCATTAATGTGGTCTGGTGATTGAGATGGGTTTAAATAAAAATTCGAATTTTTCAGTTTTTCCACAGTTAGCGAAGGCAACAAGAGTCCAGATGGAGTTAGTTAGAGTATTCAAGTAGGGAATTGAGGTATGGATCTCAGAAAGAGTTTAGATATACTTATTTAGCAGTTTCCGGCTTTCTACAATATTAAAAGCTGACTATTAGGGATGGGGCATCTTAGTTTTGCAACCACTGTCTCAGGAAATACAGAGAAATAAATAATCCATCTCTAAAATACTGAGAAATCAAATAATCCACCTCTAAAATACTGAGAAAGAACAAATACATCACTAAAATATGGAAATTTACTGCGAAACAAAACAGACATCACTAAATATCGAGAATTTACTGAAGCGAATCACTTAAGTTATATGATCTACAGTAAAAATTCGTTCAAAATGGATTTCTAGAGTCAGGCTCCTAGAAGAATCATTTAAAATTATTGTATTAAACATAATATCCGCCCACGTTAACAGTCAACTGTTAATCATTAGTATTCAGCAGTCTCACTAAATTGAACTAAGGTTAAATATTTCGTTCCGCTCAGTACGGTCAAAATTACGTAATCCAACTATATGACGAATACAATAGGTAGTTTCTAGTTAAATCTACTAAAAATTCGTATACGATATATTGTGAGCAACACCAAGCGAGTGTAGATGAAATCTTAGCTAGAAGAGACAGTTTTGGTCAATATTCAACTAGCTGAATCAACTGATGTTAATGTACTGCATATAGTAGCTTATTTGCAGCTAAATACTGAGAATAGAGTGTACTGATAATTGACGTCGCCAACTACAGTAATTAAACATACCAATCCCCACAATCACTAAACACACCAATTCCTACAATGCTGCCGCAGTTAATTAAAGATTAAATACTTTTTAGATTCTCTATTTAAGAGTTTTGATGAAATTATCAAGATTATATTCATCGTCATATTGCGATTCGTCCCATAAATCAGCCAATTCTCCAACTGCTCCAGCAGCCTTACCCGTAAGACCACCTGCCACATCGTCAGCCACGTTTGTTTTATCATCCGTGTTCTCTTTTTCTTCCAATCTGGTTGCAGATTCATCCACATCGAAAAGATCAAGCAATTGGTTTGTATCCATAGACTTTAAGCCCGAGTTTTGTTGGTTAACAATCGTCGAGGCGATATTCATCTTGAACTTTTGAAGACCCATGATTTTCTCTTCCAAAGTGTTCTTGGTAATGAGTCTATAAACGTTGACAACCTTCTTTTGACCTAATCTATGAGCTCTATCCATGGCCTGTAAATCGTTCATTGGATTCCAGTCATGTTCGACGAAAATCACAGTATCAGCACCAGTCAAATTGAGACCCAAACCACCAACTTTGGTGGTTAAAAGTAACAAATCGATCGAGGGATCTTCGTTGAATTTCCGTACGATAGATTGTCTATCCCTAGGATCAGTACTACCATCTAATCTCATGTAAGTTACTGAAGGAAGATGTTTCTTCAATAATTCGTTTTCAACAATATCCAACATATCTTTAAGCTGACAGAAGATCAAGGCTCTGTGTTCAGAGATGACTCCCTCACTAATGATTTGTTGTTGCTTTTGCTTCTGTTTGTATTTCGAAGATGAATACAGACTATCACTCACACCGATTCCACACTCTAGCAATAATGTCTTGAGCGATAATAATTTTGGCGAGTGTTCAATACTTCTAAGTTCCGATTTGTTGGCTTGTAAAGTCTTGGTTACTTCTTCGAATTGTGGATGATCTGGCGATAATACCAACGCTGGATGGTTACATAATTTTCTCATATACTGTAACACTTGGAAAACATGAGTCTTTGGTTCTGTGACTTCATCGCCCTTTGTGATTTCTTCTTCAACCGATGTTTTCTGTTTCTTTGCACAGTCCTTGTAAAGTTGTTTCTGTAAATCACTCAATTCACAGTAGTAATCTTGAATGATCTTGGGTGGTAAATCTGACAATACGTCTTCCTTCAATCTACGCAACATGAATGGAAGAACTTGTTTATGTAAGGATTCCAACGCCAATGCTCCGATTTCTTGTTCTTTTGATGATGTTTTACTGTTTCTACTTGCCGCAATTGGTTTGGCAAACTTCTCATGGAAAATCTTTTCCGTACCCAAAAATCCGGGCATCAAAAAGTCAAACAACGACCAAAGTTCCAACACATTATTTTGAATAGGTGTACCTGATAAGATCAATCTATGCTCGGCCTTGACTCTTTTTACTGACTTGGTAAGCTTGGATGCCGCATTCTTTATGATATGTCCTTCATCCAACACACAATAATTATAATCATGGGCTGTAATATGTTCCACATCGTTTCTTGATACGTCATACGATGTTACAACAACGTCAGCATGGGGGATTTGTGACCTCAATGGTGCTCTAATACTTGGTCCTCCAGCATAGACTAATACCTTCATAAATGGTGCGTATTGATTCAATTCTTGTTCCCAATGTCCTGTTAACGATGGTGGACAAATAACTAACGTGGGCAACTTTCTGAATTCTGGTGATTGTGTTTCTTTATACTTTTCTTCTCGAATATAATGGTCAGAAGAAACGATACAAATTGTCTGTAATGTCTTACCAAGACCCATATCATCACATAGAATTCCATGAAGATGATACTTGTTCAAAAATGCCAACCAATTCACACCTTCTTGTTGATATTTACGCAATGTTGCTTTGATACTTACTGGTAGATCAAAAGGTTTGATTTTTGTGGGGTCCATCATTTGTTGAATGAAATCACGTTCTCTGTCTCTGCCTTCTAATAATTCCTGTGGCATATCTTCTGGATCTGGAATACCAGCTTCTAACGGAACTAATTTGATAATGGCTGCAAACGTGGTTGTTGCAAGAATACGAACGTCTTGATCGGAATCACTCATTCTACCCAATACTGGAACAATTAAAAAGACAATGTATGGCAAAATTTCTGCTCCCATGGTTGATGAGATATGATAAATAGTCTCAATGGCACCTTGTCTTTCTTTGGGTGACCCTGCGTTATTTAACATTGGCAAGACATATTTAACCATAAATGTAAAGGCTTTGGTAGGTGCAACCGAACATATCGTAGCGAGACATTTGGCCGTAGAGTAACGGAATACTGACATGTCTGAATTCAAACCTGGTAACAATAAATCCAACTTGTCGGTAATTTCACCAATCAACGTTTTATGCAATTTAGGTAATAATGCTCTGAGAACCCCGAGGGCATCGATAATACTTTGTCCTTTCAATTCATCGCCAATAATTGCATCGGATGAAGCGTTTTCCAACAACTTCAAAGGCTCAATCATAATATCTTTGATCTTTGGAGCCTCAACAAATAAGTTTTCTTGATAAATAGCTATCAAAGCTTCCAATGACAGAATTGCACCTTTACGTTTGATTCTTGCTTCGAAAACAGCTCTTTCATGTGCAGCAATATCAGTAGGGTCAGTTTTCGCTTCTTCTTTCTTCAAAGACAAAATGTGATCCTTGAAGTTGACATTGTGATGGAATTCAGGGACTTCTGAAGTATCTACACATAAGAAAGCACACAAGTTCTTCAAAATCTTATCTGAAGCACCCCTTTTGCCTGCCTTGTTCAATTGTTCAATCAAGTTTGCAACAGAGACTGCAGATTTTTGTTGTAATACGGCAGTTTGCTCTTGTTTCACACTGTCCATAAGTGACCTTATAATAGGATTTAATTTTTTTGGAATTCCTGCAAGTGCAAGAATTGATGCTGCATAAGCTGACAAGATCCCGATAGATCTGTGAGTACGCGAAGCACGCGCTTCTTCAATTGCAATAGAGATTCTATGTTTTGCATCTTCAAGTGCTTGATTAGCTGATAAACGATATGTGGTTGACAAGCTCTTCTTCAATTTCGTGAAGGTCTCATTGATGATCTTTTCTGCATTTTCAAGTCCAAATGCTCCTGGTCCTGCTTCTGCTTCTCCCTGTACAACAACTGGCAATTGCGGAACCTTCGTTGGTGCAATCTTCGCTGTACTAATGAACACATCAAACAATTGCAAACAAGATGTTCTAACAGACTTCAAAGTCGGAACTAACTCACGGAAATGTGGCAATCTTTCTGGTTCTTGTAAGACACTCATTAATGTCTCACTATATAATTCCACAGACTTTGCTGGTGGCTCCAAATTTCTTTGTTTCAATGCGTATGCGTATTCTTGAATAACCAAGGCTGAAAATAACCTTGGTGTTGCATGTGGCGAGTTTAATGACGAAGAAAGCAATTCAAAAACACGGAATAAGGTAGATTCCTCAACAATAAACGACAAGGTTGATCCAAAAGCGTGTGCGGCTGCACTTCTAGTAGCAATAAACTTATCGAAACCAACAAGCATCACATCACCTTTAAACATTGGTGCATCGATATTAACTTTAAGTTCATCATCTCCCATTGGAATGTCGTTATTTGGTTGTTCTGTTAGTTTTCTCTTTCTGCCTTTCTTTTCGTCGGAGTCTATAGATTCCAAGGAGCCAAGGTTATGTCCAGAAGGTCGCACAATCAAACTAGTATTCATTTGGTAATTGTGTCTTGAAATACCAATAGGAGTCATCAACAAAGTGAATAATGGTTGGAAATGGTCACCGAATATAACGTCCATTGTAGGGAATATATCTTTATGTTTGTCGATTTGTAATAACAAATTTTCGTACACTTTTGTTGATAATGCCAAAACGTCCAGGTTTTGCTCCACAAGTAAGTTTTGAAATATCAATCTTAAGGTCTTTGAATTAATCCACCCTTTTGTGTTTGGATCGTCGATAGATAAAAATTCCATGATTGTTCTGAGTACAGCCTTTCTAACATTGGTGATAGAATGCCTTAAAAATGGAAATAATCTTGGAACCAATTTTTCGAACGAACTTTCTGAGTTTTCTGTAGCATCTTTTTGCATGATTTCGATTACTTCAAGATGAGTACATAACTTTGCCAAAAGATCCATAACAGATCCAATGGATGCCGACAAATCGTCTCTCAAATTAATTAAACAATCCCAGATAACAGTTAATAAGGTGTGGATCATATTTTTCTTTGTAGAGACGAATTGAGATGCAATAGGAGTTAAAGTCAAGGCAGCCACAGCTTGGACATCATCGTCGCTTTCTGCTAAACCGTGGAAAACCATATTCACTACCTCGTCCAACAACTCAGGAAATTTTATTAGCACATCTGTTCTAACACTGACAAAGTAACGAATACCCAACATACCACCATGCTTTGCTTCCCAACATTTCACTAATAAATCTTGTTGCAAAACTAACTTGTTGAGACATTCAAATGTTTTGATGACGACTGTGTCGTCCAAGTGGATCAATAATGCTGCTAAAGTTTGTGCACCCGATTCTCTAACAGGAGCTACTACTGTATCAGAAACATAATCACCGAACCTGTCCAATGAGAACAAAGTACACAAGCGAACTGCTAAATCTTCAAGAGTGGTGGCATTATTGTGGTCGTTTTCTTCATTTGACTTTTTCATTACTCTTCCAACCCCCTTTCCATGCTTCCTGATTAATTCACGCAAACCAAGGGCAGCACCATGTCTTATTTCCCATTTATCGTCAAATAAGTCACTTAACAATAACTCATAAACACCTTGAAATTGCCAAACTAAACCAGCAACTTTTGCATGCAATGATAATAATGGAGAGAGTTCTGCTATTTTCGTTTCAACGACCAACTTTTCACCTCCTTGTTGTGAAGTGACATCAAATTGGGGTGAGTCATTTCCGTTAACTGCAACCTCACCATTCTCAACCATTTGTCGGGAAATTGAACTTTGTGATATATCTACAGGTTTGACTCTATGGGCATTGGATTTGGCATTAGCCTTTGCTCTTCTTTTTTGTATGGCTTTGAGTCTTGCACTTGAAATTGCTTTTGCTGGTCCATCTGGTTTTGGGGTTGAGCCGGGAGTAGCTTCCAAAGGAGACTCCAATTTTACGGGAGTAGTTGCCCGTGGAGAATTTGAATTTGAAGAGGCTTCAGAGTTAACCATATCTATATCAGAAACTACTTCAGTTTCTTTCATTAAAGACGCCTTATGTCTTTTTAACTTTCCAATAAGAGAATCTTCTTCGATATTTAAATCTATGGCATTATCATCATCAGATTTGGAAGCGAGAAAACGTTTACCACTTTTCAAGAGTTCAGCAAGGCTAAATGACTCAAAACTTACGAGATTAGATAAATTATTATCCAATTTTCTCAATTCTTCATCTTGTTCGAATTTTAAATTAATGTCGTCGTTTTCTTCTTTGACCTTTATTTCCTTGGATTCGCCGTTTTGTTCATTTAATGAAGATACATTGTCTTCGAATTCTTGTTCCTTTTTAATAAATTGTTCGTTTTCCTGCTCTTTTTTTATGAAATCTTGAGAGTTTGGGTCCCAAAGTTCTGCATGATTGACAATTCCGCCAAAAGCTCGAGCAGCAGATATTCTCGTTTCCCATTTGTTTGATTTCAAATATGGATATACTCTTCCAAGTAAACTTATGATCTCTTCCGGATGACCCTTTGCTAAATCCGATAATTGATCTGCAGCAGTATTTCTAATGAATGGGGTGGAACCCGTTTCCAATAGTACAACCAATCGATCCAATCGAGACATTTTGATTTATATGACTAAGATGAATAAGTAAGTGTTGAAGTGTTTGATTTGCTTTATGAGTTAATTGAATATAGTTAATTGAATATGAGTAAATGTACAACGAACTTAATATTACAAGCAAACATAGAAGGATGTGGAGGTGTGAAAGTAGAGTAGCTGAAGCGCAGATATACTATGAATGAAAGGAGTAAATGACGATCTATAAGATTATCAAGTATGTAGTGACTCTAGAAGAAGGATTATATGAATGAGTTAGGAACTAATCAAAACAACACTAAAAAACAAGATCCTGGACGAAAAACCTCGAAAAAAACGTAGTAGTATTAGAATTTAGTGATAAGTCAACTTAGCTTATCTTTATATCAATTTCTTTTTGTATGGTAATAAATTGTCTAATAGATTTCAAGATCTAGCTCACGTTGAGGTGAATTTGTAGGTGATTTTTTGAAGTATTTATACTTTTGCAACTATTTTTTTGGCCGAAAGGACACGACTTTTGATGATGGCGATGCAACTGGACAAACACTATCCGTCGAAATGGTAATTAGAAAGTTGGTACAAAAAAAATGCCAGGGGTGAGAGGATAGAACGAAGTTAACAGAGCCGTGTTTACTATATATGAAGCAATGGCTGTTCTAACTATATGAAGTTCCGAGAGATGTGCCGTAGGCGCGTGCGATCCACTCAATTGTTGATATTAATTAATTAGTGACGTTTTGAGCTACACCTAAACTATAAGAACTGGAAAGTCCCAATTTAATATTAATTTAGTGATAAAAGGGCCCTAGCAGTATTGAAAGTGTGCTGAGCGACAAGCCTGGCATGTCAATGATTGGTAGAATACGTACGATCTACTGGTATCCGGTATGTAATTATAAAATGATCTTCCAAGATCCCGGTCACTAAAAACGTCATCCCGGTAAATCTCGTATTATTCCTCTCAGTACTATTATAAGGTACTACTAACTTTGGTCGTGTAGATGACCAGTCTGTGGTCTTATAATTAAGGAAGGGAACATGTTTCTTAAGTAGGATATAAATCACCAGGGCCACGTTATTTGATTTATGGTATTCAATGTGTGGAACGAAAATTCCATTACTTTCAAAATCACTAAAATTCATTATTTTAACGTATAAGTTATCTTGGTTAATATTTGGAGTATAGCGATAACATAGAGAGTCCCGTGATAGATATTACATTGGTGGTTGTGAAAGGATTAAGAAAGTATCAAGTAATACTGCAACATCGTTACTTTATTTATATACCCTATCAAACAGCTACCAGATCTAGTAACTAATGAGATCTAGTCACTGATGTAGTCGAAACAAAAGCAGCAATTTCATGAGATCAATATTGATCAAGTATCGCAAATTATAAGGAAATAGGAGTTCAATTGGTGACAATTGTAGTTGTCAGTAAGCTCACAATGCTCAGTTACAAGTCGATACAACCAATTCGTAAGTTAACAATGAACGTTTCTGATATTCATTATCGCCGTGCCCTCACCATCAAACCATCCACTACACTATATCCACGACACTATTACAATTATGCGTATTTGGATTCTCTTGATGCTCTAACTTCTCCCTTCTTCTGTTCCACATCGTCTCTGGTGGCATTGTAATGAATATTGGTGTCTTGGTTCATTGGGTTTTCAGGAGCTTTCTGGAACTCTTTGTGAATCAAGTTCTTCAATTGTTGCAATCTTAAACCCGGGTTTTCTGCCTTCAATTCTGGAATTCTCTTCTCTTCGAACGCAGCATACGCTGCCTTCACTCTTCTTTCAGGATGCTTATCGATATCCTTGGATTGAACACCTCCCTCTCTAGAAGTTAAGGCCAACGCATCCAAAGCACTGTCAATACCACTGGCACTTAATTCCGGAGTGTCTTTGTTGAAATCCAAGAAATCATCGATCTTTCCTGTTCTCTTATTTGCAACCTTATCAGCACCTCTTTGTTTAGCCTTTAAAGGCTTGCTTGGTAAGGCTGATTCCTCGGCTTGTAAGAGAGCATCTCTTTCAGACTTTTTACGTGCTGCTTCATCCTTTTTAAACTGTTCATCTTCCTTCTTCTTGTTTCCTTTCTTAGCTCCTTTAGACCATTCTTCACTTTCTGCTGCTGCAGAAAGATCTTCTTGAATTTGTTTCTTCTTGTTGGCAGCTTCTGCCTTTTTAGCGTTTCCTGCTACTTTCTTGGTGTTTTCTGATCCTTTCTTAGCCATTTTGGATCTGTTGAAGAGAAACTTGGAGCTGGTTTGGTGAAAAATGAAAAGCTCCGAACCGCGTGAGCTCCGAATCGGCCACATCCACACCATGGTGAGTATGAGAGCGAGAAATAGGGAGAATGTTAAGGAGAGATTGGGAGAACTGTAAGAGGGTCTTAATGACTACTAATAATCACTGATTATGACTAGGTGAGACAATAATACTTCACCACTTTCTACTTTTTGCAATGTCGATAATGTAACTATATTGATGTAACTATATTAGCGAAGGTTTATAGACTTCTCAGAGACTCTTGTAATAATTTACTTACCAAACTCTTGGTAATTTTCTTATCAAACTCTTGTATCGTCAGTAATTAATACTTGTTTTCAGTAAATAATACTTGTCCTACTAATTAATAGTTGTACACTAATTAATACTCGTATATCCAACAAAAATCAACGCTTCGCTACGATCAGTATCGATGGGAGGTCGTCGTATCAATTTAAAGATATTACTATATAAATTTAATTAATATACTGCCTCAGAAACCATCATTCGAACTGGTTCTATTGGAAAAATGTGTTTAGTAGTCTGTTAAATTTATATATATATAGTTCACAGTGAAGTAGTAATGTTATAGCATATTATAAACCACACTTAGCGACATCTATTTTGTTTGCCAATACTTTTCCAACTTAGATTCAGCTAAAGATTATGAACTTTTCAGCTAACTAACCACAAGATTTAGCGACATCTAGTGAACTCCATTTAACAATTCCACCACTAAACTGATTACAATTTAGAAGGTCTAAACACCACTCTGCCCTTAATTTCTCCCTTCACCAACTTCTTTAAATATAATGGAAGTTCTTTGAATGGAACTTCAGTAAGTATTGGTTTGATTTTACCCATTGCAATCCATTCCATACATTCCATCTGTTCGGCAGAGGTTCCACCGAAGTTGAAGATAATCTCTACCTCTCTTCTGGCCAATTCATATGTCTTGATGAGGGCTTTGGACCGGCCTAACCCAACAATCATATACTTGCCCTGGGCTTTGACATACTTCTGACACGCATCACTAGTTACTTGGATTCCCACGAAATCAAAGCAAATATCAAAAGATTCTGGAAAATGCTTCGATTTATTGATATCGGTATAGAATTCGTCTGCACCGGCGTTCAAAGCATCTTTTTCAAGCTCCGACTTGACGTCACAGGCAACGATTTTGCAGCCATAGTTCTTCAAAATCTGTACAGCATTCATCCCTAATCCACCGAGACCAAACACCACAACTTTGGTAGTTGGTAGCAACGAGTGTCTGACTTTTTGGATACAATGAAACGGAGTCAATACAGAATCTGTTGAAACTGCAGCAGTGGCATAATCAAGAGCCTTAGGGATGGGCAACAAACTCTTCAAATTCCGGATAACCAAATACTGTTGAAAACCACCATCTTCATTCAAGCCATATGCCTGGAAACTTTTGGTACAAGCATTGTCCTTACCAGCTCTACAATTCTTGCAAAATCCACACGATTGAGCAATAGTCAACGCAAACCTTGCGCCGACTTTGTAGGTGGAATCTCCAGTCAACTCCGAGCCCACTTGGACAATCAGACCGGCGACTTCATGGCCCATGACAAACTTCGTGGCCTCCCCTTTCAAACTTGGTGGTGGTCCACCAATTAATATGTGTGGATCACTCATACAGAGTCCAGCTGCTTCGATCTTCAACAAGACTTCATTGGACTTTGGTTGTGGCACGGGAACATTGTCAAACCGTTGGATTTGTTTCTCTCCTTTTATATATCCAAAGGCCGTTTGTGTAGTTGGAATCGTCATAGTGATGTTTCTCGAAGATCCTGCTTGATTGTTGAATGAGTATTTGTTCCTTATATACCATCGGCAATTCGGCCGATCTTCTAATATTTTGCGGGGGTCTCCACAGAAATTTCCTAGCCGATCTTATACCTGGAATTCTCGTAGAATAGCGACAGCAACCTTAGATGAAAGTTACCACAATGGGATATTCAGAATAGTAAGAAACGGAAGTTACCCTAATTGGATATTTAGAATAGGAAGAAACCGTCCATATGTGGTGCTTGGTTGTCGCGACAAATATGCGACAATAGAGAGCCATAAACGCGACACAAGCTTAGACTAGAGAGGTCTATTGGAGATCTTTACAGTAATAAGATATACTAAAGGGAGTATTAATAGTTGGAGATCCACTACTATTTCTGCATGAGCAATTCTACACAACGATCTACTATTTTAAATCGTCTTTCATCGATTAGTTCTCTCTGGTAGTGTCTATTCTGGAGTTAATATACTATTTAATAGTCTGTATTGCTTCTTTGTCATTTTTCTCAGTGAATATTATTCAAGAATTCTTACATACTCCGTTAAATCACAATAGTATTTATATAAGTCACTAACGTTCATTTAGGTACTCTAAATCTATACTAGATCTTATTGATACATATATTAATAAATCGCACTAGCTGCACTCAGTATTGAAAGATTACATAATCCACACACAAGGTTGAATATTGTGAGTAATTACCGCTTAAAATTACTGAAAATTCATATAAGACATAGTGTGGCTATTTCAGACAATTCTAAATGTAAATTTTGTTGGTAGAGGCAATTATGGTCAATATTCGTGTAGCTGAATCTATTGATATTAATATACTGCATATAATATAATATATACGAAACAGTAGTAGAACCCACAGATACGAGAACAATAAGTGAAGTATTCAAAAAGTCATTATATGTCACTAAATATCACTAAATGTCACTAGCCTTTCCTCAATTCCCTAGATCTCACTAATTTGAAATACTTCGCTACGCTCAGTATCAATTTTGGTCAATACTTCACTAGCTGAATCTACCAAATTTCATATACTGCATATAACATATACATCCATAAGAACCTAAGTCAGCTCTGTTAATCAACAGCTACAAGTCTTTAATATAAACTTTTAATAAATACGAATGTTATAAACGTTAAGTGAACCAACTGGTTCTAAGGAACTAAATTTTCGTCATGACTGAGATGCAACATTGTCTGAAGCATTTTAAGGTATGTCGTAAGAGACGGATGATAGCAGCTAACTACTAATTTTGATGGTGTGAAGAGAGTGTAACAATATTGAGTGGCAGCACTTTCGGTTGCTTACTCTAATTCATCTCTTTACTCTAATTTTTGTCTCTTTTCAACTGGTTCTTCACTGACATCTTTGAGACCATTTGTTTGAGGAAGAACCAAAGGAGTGCTTAAATCAGCATGAAAATCTTTGATAATGGAGTCAACATCATCGATATTTAAAGGTCTCACATCACCCAACAACTTAATCTTTGCAGTGACTTCTTTACATTGGTCGTCAGTCAAATGGATTTTCAACTGATCAACTCTGGATTTGATAGCATTCCAACCGGTCAACCTGTTGGCAAAATGGATGTATCTTGTCAAACCGAAATCGGCCGGGTTCAAAATTTCATACGTGGATGGGTTGGCCAAGATAGCTTTGGCGTGGATACCGGCCTTGTGGGTGAATGCACAGAAACCAGTAATAGGGTTGTTGAATGGAATATTCACTTGGACAGCATCGGCGACCAAGTTTTCCAAGTCTCTCAATTTATGTACCTTGTACTTGGACAATACGTAATCCCTGTCAGCAGTGATCATTCTAGCCATCAAGGCACCCAATGGAGTGATCCCGTTTCTTTCACCGATTCCCAACACCGAGACATCGATCAATTTGGCACCGGCCTCCAAGGCAGTGTAAGCATTTGCAATGGCACATCCAGTATCGTTATGGAAATGACATTCAATATCACACTTGACCACGGATTTTAAAGTCTTGACCAACTCATAAACTTGTCTTGGGTTAGCACATCCAACAGTGTCAGCAATACCGACTCTATTTACACCGATTTTGTCAACGGTTTTGTAGATGTTCAACAAATCAACGATATCGGATCTGAAAGAATCTTCGGACGAGAATCTGATTTCAATACCTTTAGATTTGACAAACTCAATCACTTCGACGGCAGATTCTGCAATATAGTTCATATCTTTACCGTGAGAGTATTGTCTCAAGAAGGCGGAGGTACCGATAACAACATCAACACCATCAACGCCGGTTTCGACAGCAACTCTGGCATCGTCCATATGACATCTGATATGGGTCAAGATCTTGGCCTTCAATCCCAATTTACAGATAGCTTCACAATCTTTTCTGGATTGTTCAGAAGCAACAGGAGATGTCAATTCGATGTAATCAACACCGAAATCATCCAAAGCTTTGGCGATTTCGATCTTCTTTTCAGTGCTGAAGAAAGAGTTGGCGAATTGTTCACCTTCTCTCAAGGTGGACTCGATAAGCTCGAATTTGTTAACATTTGATAAGAAATCAGATGGATTTGGTCCATATGGATTAGAGGAAACAGACATTTTAGTTAATTACTTTAATTAAGAAGAAGAGAAGTGGGTAACAGATTCTTTCTTACTTATAGTTGAAAATTTTTCATTTTGCTCTGATTTTTCACTTGGTTGTGTCACAGGACTCCGGTCCGAAAATGAGTAATCGGGGAAATTGCGGCGATCTTATCGCGATGACTCATAATTTACATTTTGATATATAGACTGAGTGAATCCTGGCCTTAGAAAACCTGTTAAAATTGGTTTTATGTGTTTTAGATGGTTCTATGAGCCCACTACGTTCCTGACTCACCTAGAATATTGTTTGTAGGTTGTTTAATCGGTGTATGACTCATCTCGCAATCGCAGGCTTCGGTTGGCTGGATCGTTTCTGTGATTCTTCTGGGTCACGTGATAGATTCGGTGAGATTGGGGGGGTCCGACGGAGTTGCTCGAATATATGGAGCGATCTAGCCGTACTACTATAATTGTAGAAGAGGTACAAATTATTAAATGGTTATATTAGTAAGATATTACAATTAGTGTAGATTAGTAGTATACTTCGACTGTTTTACTGATTCACGATTCTGATGATTATTCATTAAAGATCATTGGTGAAATTTCGTGACGTAATAGGTCCGAAGAAAAATGCTGCATTTTACTTCCAGAAGAGGAATAAGAATTTGCGAGTTCTGGCGAGTTCTGGCGAGTTCTGGCGAGTTCTGGCGAGTTCTGGCGAGTTCTTGAGTTCTGGCGAGTCTGTTTAAAGTATTCTGATACTGAAGTAGCTCAGTCACTATAAGTAGAGACTTTGGTGTGGAGATGTAGTTCGGAATGAGAAAATGTGAAAGATTATTTTGCACCCAATGAACTAGTTTGCGAGTATCAGCTAGAGAGGATGGTAATTAGTAACCGAATACTCCCAATTGACTGGACTGGACCGGTTTACGAGAATTGACATGTTTATGGCCTACTTGAGTAGTCTAAATCGAGATATCATTGAATGACTCACAATTCGTCTCATCTAGCGAATCTCATTGTTCCAACAGTCTCTCATAGTCCTTAATTAGTCATAGTTCCTTTAGTCCATATCAGCTCCCCATATCTAACCCGCTCTAATCATACGAATATATTAAACACTATACTATACACTATACACTTACAATATTAAACCTCATTGGAAACCATCTTCACAAATCTGAAGATTTCAGACTTCAATCTTACTAACTCAATATTCTTGATATTCAATTTACCATTCATTCTTGAGATGATTTTCTTGACTACAGTATTAATCTCATGACTGCTTAAGCCAGTGATACTAGACCAATTCGGGTTGTTTGGGGCCGACTTGTTTTCGGTTCTCTTGACGTTGAGTTTTTGTTCTCTCAATATGGCCAATTTGAAACAGCCCACGAGCAACTTTTTCAATTCAAAATCCATTGAATTGTAGTTGGCAAAGTTATTTGATTGATTCAAATATCTCAACAAATAGATGATATCCATATATCTAAACAAATAGATGATCCCTTTCATGAACATCGGGATTGTTAGTTGAAGTCTGCTGGTCAAAATAAGGAGGAATTTATCCAACGGCATCTCGTTAGATTTGACGAGTCTTGGAGACTCTGGTGGGAACGAGTTATGGATCTTTGTGGCAATATACTTGACAATTATGCCCATCAATTGATTACGTTGAAGTTTAAATTGTGATGGAGATAATTGTGAAGTCTTTGAAGTTACGGTTTGTAATGGTGAAGGTTTCAAAGATCTGGTGGCTGTATTTTGGGTCTCAACCAAGGCATTGGAGCTGCTAGTGATGATAGACACTCCATGGTCAGTTTCATCAGAACCGGAAGGAGATTCTGTAGAATTGGAAACTGAAACTGAGCTTGAGCCCGAGCCCGAGCCTGAGCCTGAGACTGAGCCTGCTGATTCGGTGATGTTCGCTTCTCTCTTAAGAATTCTTTGGTTTGTAAACGAAAGAAGCGAATATGTGTCGTCGTCGGAAACCTCGTTGTCAGATACCAACAAAGGCATATCTGATATAAGATCATTGTCGCCCATAGTAATATCAAGACTATTTGTCACGCTATTGATAAAGTTATCAGAATTTGCCATCTTAAGTTGATTCATCAATGTCTCATGAGACGATAACGTTTGGGTTGAGTTTGTCGACTTTTCTTGGGGGGTTGCTGAGTTAGTTTGAGCAGCTTTAGGATAAATATTTTCTCCAATAGTAACCATTTTGAAATCTACTGCAATAGTAGGAAGACGATAGCGTAATTACTCAGAGAATAGACTAATTAATAGGCTAGAGGAAAATGCTATAAATGAGTTGAAAAAGTTCGGATTCGAAATAGAGTGATCCGATCTCAATATTTGAATAATCCAAGTGATTGTCAGAATTCACCACACTATGACTGATGAGATTCTAATGAATTATAGAAAACGTATAAGGTACCGCCTAAATCCAATTTTGATCGACGTACTAATCTAAAAGCACATTATGACAACGCAAGAAGGGCAAGATGAAATGTGTATAGAAAAGAATGGAGTTGACTATTGTGAAGTGAAGAACTATACGTGTGACGGATCTTCCTTAATCAGTTGATGATTTGGAGAAATGGTTGAACAGGTTGTTTCCAAGAGTAATCAAGGGAGTGTTGTAAAAAGTTTGAAGTGGGAAAAAAGCAATGAGTCAGAAAAAATTATGTATGGCGGTAATGATGTGAAATCAGTTAGTATTGGTGTATGGATGTTTGGTTGGGAGACCTTGGAAACCGTAGGGCACGGGGATGAGAGAGGGTCTTGGAAAGTGAAAAGTGTGTTAGAAAATCTAGGAACGTCTCTCAATGGGGTAAAGACCGTGTAGATATCTCACTGGAGTTATTGACTATAGATCAACCAATGAATATATTATTCTAGAGGTGGATCTTCGGACCACAATTGGAAATATTAGGAAGATTTTTTTGTGAGAATCTTCCAGGGCTATAATAAAAAGTATATTTAGAGAAGGAAGTAGAGTTGATGTATAACTGTGTTTTGCAGTAGAGAATTACGGAATGTAGCGGTATTATACTTAAGTATTGATGATATAGAAAAAGAATTCATGATATAGAAAGAATTTATGATATAGAAAAGATTCATGATAAAAGGATTCATGATGTCATACAAAATTCTCGTGACATTTACCGACGATCGCGGCGATGTGCGCTAATTTATTCTAGTTTTATCGTAATAGTTCAAATTTTTAGTGAGATAATGATATTTTGTGAGAACTTTTCAGGGATTAGTGAGAAAGCCCTATCTATATCTTAGAATATCTACACTTTCAACCAGCAATGTACTTATATATATTGCAATATGATGCAACATTCTATACATATGTTAACTAACTGAACTATTTGTACGTTCGGTAATCTCAGACCCTGAATCGTTACCATTTACCTCACTAACAAAATAATCCTCATTAATTCTGAGCTTGGGCACAAAAATTATTCACAAAAATTTGACAACCTCCAGATCCTGAATATTGGTACAGTTGAAGAGTTATCTAATAATATTATTGATACAATTGAAAGATATCTAATTCTATTATTCAATTGTCAGAAGTTCAATTCTATTATATTCTGCAATTGAGATTATTTAATTCTATTGTCCATATTCTTGTTAGAACTAGTCGAATCCTGAATCATATTTCTTATGAATCAAAACAATCAGAATCCTGCTGACTCTCCCCAAGAAACAGTAACCAAGGAGTCTGGAATAGAGGAGAAACCTTCGAATTCTGTCAGTGATATGAGAATCCCTTCTAGAACATATAAAGATGCTATAAATTCCTTAAATACGCTACAATCTAATTTTGCATCGATAGAAGCGTTTAAAAAGTTGGGACCGAATGTTAATAGAAACGAACTTTCCATTAAAGAGGTTTATGAGTATTCTAGACGTTTAGGATATTTGCCAAAAGACTTTAATAAATTGAATCTCATTCATATTACGGGAACAAAAGGCAAAGGGTCTACTTGTGCGTTTGCAGAGTCGATTCTTAAACAATATTTGGCTAAGGAATCTACAGGACCAATAACCAAAATCGGATTATTCACATCTCCTCATTTGAAGTCGGTAAGAGAACGTATTAGAATCAATGGGTCGCCAATAAATGAGGTAAAGTTCACCAAGTACTTCTTTGAAGTATGGGACAAGTTAAGTACCACGTCTTCGTCACCACAAGAGTTTCCAACCTTACAACCTTGTTCTGTCGTGAAACCAATGTACTTTAAATACTTGACATTGTTATCTTTTCACGTCTTCATGTCTGAAGGTGTCAACACTGCTATATACGAAGTTGGTGTAGGTGGACACTATGATTCTACCAATATCATTGAAAAACCAACGGTCACGGGGATTTCAAGTTTAGGCATTGATCACACATTCATGTTGGGGGATACCATCGAGTCCATTGCTTGGAACAAAACGGGGATTTTCAAACAGGGAGTTCCTGCTATCGTCAGTACCCAACAAGAATATCCAAGTGCCATTGATGTGATCAAAGAAAGAGCAGCAGAAATCGGTGCCTCTTCGCTCGAAATTGTCGACACCGATAAGGTAATCAGGTCCGATTTGAAGTTGGGTTTGGCTGGTGACTTTCAGAAACAAAACGCTGCATTAGCAGTAAAATTAGTGGGAACCCATTTGAAAACGTTGGGGATTGATGAAAATGAATTGCCAAAATATAATGACCAAGGCTTACTTGAAGATATGCCTGAAAAGTTTGTCGCTGGTTTGGCCGATGTCAATTGGGATGGAAGATGTCAACTAATCAGAAACAGACCAGGATTTGAAGGTATTAATTGGTACATTGACGGTGCACATACCCTTGAGTCTATCAATGTCGCTTCTATCTGGCTCAAACACGAATTAGTCAACAAGAACTCAAAGAACTTGAAAATCCTCTTGTTCAACCAACAAAGCAGAGAAAATGCTGATGCTTTGTTAACAAAGTTGTATGAGAATATCCACCCAGAAATTCACTTCGACCATGTAGTATTCACTACCAATATCACCTGGTCTGATGGGAAATACAATTCCGATTTGGTGTCGTTAAACACATCCAAAGATTTGGTCGATAAGTTAGTCATTCAAAAGGAATTGGCCCAAACTTGGGCAAACTTGGACTCCTCAAAGCATATTAGTTCCAGAAAACACATTTTCCACGATATTGAGACTGGCTTAAACTTTATCAAGAGTTTGACAAAGAGTAATGAGTTCGTTGGAAACTCAGAAATTGACGTGTTTGTATGTGGATCATTACATTTAGTAGGTGGTGTATTGGTGGTACTTGATAATGAGAGAGATTAGTAGACTTAGTAAAGGAAGCGTGACTAATTCTAATCAAAGTGACTAATTAAAACACAGATATTAAACACAGGTATGGGCATCTTGCAACATTAGCTTCAGACTTCGATATATTCTGTTTTAGTGGTAAGTATGAATCACTTTATCAATTGAAGTTGGCACATCTCTTAAACCAACCTGACAATGGCACGGCATGCTACAGGAACTCTAATAAAACAATTCGTGTTGTACTTGGTCGTCTATTGGCGCTGTTACCGGGTAATATATGTTATCACTATTTAACTAATAATACAATTACTTGCAAATCATATCGCCAACGATGTTTCTGATAGAAATTCTAGGACTGAGTCCATTATACGTATTGTCGATCTGTATTACTCTAATATATTTGCTGATCGAAAGTTTCTTTAGTAGGATTACCAAAGATTAAAGATTGTTTGAATCTCCGAGGTGGAAAAGATCAAATTTCTTTTAGCTAAGTTCTTCTTTGCTACCAATTTATACTAAGCTTTAAACTAGTGCTTCTCTCTAAAAGAGCGCTTCGTTTACTCAGTACTCATAATATTCAGATAATTCAAACATTTTTTTCCACTTTTAAGCAGAACTGTTCACGATGTTTTCTCTTGAACTTTTAACAATATCATTAATGTTAGATAAAGAATCTTTCCAGTCAACCAAAGCCTTCTTGACATCCATCCAGTTTTTCAAGTTCTCATCATTTTGACCAGGCAAAATGAATTTATTCACTCTACTCAAGTAGAAAGTTTCAGAAATTTGGTTCAACTTACCTTCGATGATTCCGAATTTTATAGCGTTCACTAATAAGATTTCAAATTCGGATGACGAAGAGATGTTTGGGATTTCGCTGTATGAAAAGGTGATTTTTGAAGGGTTCTTTGATGATTCAGTTGCAAAGAATTTAGCAAGAGCTAAAATCTTAGACTTGGAGTTGATAAATTCAATGTCTAATCCTTCAATTGGGCTCGACAAGTTAGTGTACTCACCGTTAATGTATTTGCCAAAGATTGCAACCAATTCTTGTTGAGAGTTTGCAGCCATTGATTCTGAGACAGAGTGATTCACCAAGAAAGAAATATCGACAGTTTCCGACGACAAACAGAATTTAATGAGACTCAACAACTCGGCGGTTTCGACGGTGTAAGTTTCGGTGAATGATTTAATGGACTTTAAGGAAGTTGATGAAAATTTGGTATCCAAGTTAATGAAGGTCCAGAAGAGGGACTTGATTTCGCCATCACTACAGTTGGCCAATTTAGCCCATCCAATTAAGTTTTTGCTGATGTTTTCTTCAACCAAAGAGTAGTCAATGTTTGAGATCTTGATGAGGTTGAAAATTTGGTGCAAGATATGAATTCTAGTGGATGACGACTCTGGTAATAAGTTGAAGTATGTGTTGAAGCATGATAATATGCTGGTTGATTTAATTGATTTTCTGTCTCTTAAGGATGGTTGTTTGGTTGGAACGGTGTCTACCAAGAGCTTTAAAAGCGGAGACGACTTGTCATCCAAAGTGGAAGCGTTGGATACTTCGCTTACAATGTAAATAAGCAAATTGAAGGTTGGCTCGAATTCTTTGTCTGATAATTTGTTCAAGCTGGTTGAAGAAGTATAAATCGAAGAGAGTAAACCATTGGAATCACTTATGTTTGAATCTTGGAAAAATCCTTGTAATTCTTTGGAAACTTCGCTGTTTTGGTTGGCGGCGTCGAGAATTTGTGCATATTCTCTAACAGAATCTTTGAGAGTGTTGTCAACAACTATAACCGACGACATGATGGAGAAGATGGTGCTGCTTAAAAATTTTCAGTTCGTTGAAAAATGAAGACCAAATATGTCGCGCGATGCGACATATCTGAAAGACATTTATATTATATACAGGAATGTATCATTTACAACCTCTTGCAAGTCGTTTCAAATAACTCGTTAGGTACCAAACAGTCCCGTTCCATATATGAAGAAGCTTAAATGCTTTCACTTTTGAGTAATATTTTAGTCTTAAAGAAAAATCAGACTCACTTAAAGTTTCAACGAATTTATATGGCTGCGAAATATCCCAAAATCATAAACACTTCTGGCGTATATTTGACTTGCAAATGCTCATAATAATGCTACAAATATGAATAAGACCTCAATAGGGAAAGATCTGTCGAATTCTACTCTACAAAATTCTACTAAACAAAATTCTACTTTACAGCTTTCCATAAGTTAATGAGTATATTTCTTGTGGACTTTCATCAAAAAAGTCTACATGCGAATGCTAATGGAGGAGCGCAGTAATATCGCTGAGTACTAGATCAGTAGTCATCCTCCTCCTCCTCATTAATTACAGGTTCGTACATTGTACTTTTCGGTGAATAAATGGTAGGAGTATTCACCGTATCCCATTTTTCCTCATTCAGCTTTGGTTTCCATGAGTTGGAATTTGTAGTCAGCGACGAGTTATTGGTGAGGTGAGATCCTTTTTCTAAAACAATCTTTACAGGCTTGATAAGTTTCGAATTCATTTTGTTGAACTTCTTTGAAACTGGTGGAGATGCAGATCTGTGAAATGGTTCTTTGCCTGAGAATTGCAAACCTCCATTAGATATGGATGTAGAAGGAGTAATTGCTCCTGGATTAAGTATATTGCCCGAGAAAACAGAGTTCCCAGAGTTTGAAGAATTCGCATTTCCACCAATACTGGCGATACCATTTGAAAAGATTGGATTTTTAAACCTCTTGTTGTTCTTAATCAAATCCGGAGAGCTTGACCTGGCAATTTGAACTTGTGACAACGTTGAATCAAGATCATTATTTTGGATTTTCATTGTGGTTGGAGTTATATAGTTGACATTAGGGTTTGATCTGATGGAACTCTCGTCAGAAGAATTACTTGAAACTTGTGATAAGGAGAACTTCTTGTTTTTGTTGGTGGTTGCTGTTGTTGAAGTAGATTTGATGGAAACATCAGACGAGAGCGTCCTTCTATAGCTTGGTTTTTTCTTTGGCGTGGGCTTTACAGAAGGTATCAGTACGGAAGTGCTTGAAGTATGTGCCAAGGGAATAGACAGTCTTCCAAAATCCTGGGAAGCATTGGCACTAGATGTATACATTACGTCATCATCGTCATAATATTCATCCATGGTGTCTGTTTCGTCTAAAATATCCAACTCCGATTCAGACATCATAGTTGACATTTGACTCAAGTGACTTATCTGACTTATTTGTGAAACCATTGATGATGGTCGAGTTCTGTTCATTCTGGTACTCAGGGGCTCAGTAACCGGAGGAGAGTCTGCAGAGTCCAAGTGATCGCTGAGAGGCGAAGGAAGTGAATCTGCAAAAGCCACTGGTGAGTCATTAACGTTGGCGACTACATTTTCAGATTTCCCGGTGTCAAAAACATTACTGGTAGTGATGATTGGAAGTTCTTGAAGTTCTCCATTATAAGCCTCGTCATAAGAATTTCCGTGAGTATCATAACTAACATGACGGTTATCATACCCTGAATCCTTATCAAAGCTTCTACTCATACCTTTATGGCTTGATCTTGGACTCGGAGTGCTTCCCTTTGATTCACGAATTTCCTCATCTTTCTGACTATTTCCACTGAAATGACTATTTCCACTAAAATGACTATTGGAATCCTTGGTGTCTTCTTTTTTGCTCTTTTTCCAAAACTGGAGCATATTTTTTAGCTTTGCATTTCGTAATTTCTTGGGCGAGTCAGTCGTCGATGCTGTAATTGTAGTGGTTGCATTGGATAATTTTCTACTTGGTTCTTCAGTGAAGAAAGATACACTTCTTTCCAAAACCAGAGTATCATTAAAGTATGGTTGGAGTTGATTTGATCGAAATTGATTCTGGTTGGTTTGAGCAGGGGCCGTTACTTGAAATTCTATAGAAGTCACCTCGTCCATGCGCCCTTCTTGACCGATAGGACTTTGGCCAATTCCTTGATCACTAATAATTAATGCTCTTGGGGTTGAAGGAGCTGATATTGTGATTCCAGAACTTATTCTGCGTTCATATTTTGCGGGCCCAACTAAAGAATTTCGAGACAGCAGAGAGTTTATACGTCTGTGTTCGATTTCTGGTGCACCAATTATCGAGTTTCGTGACAGCTGAGACTCTGTTCTTCTCCTGTCATCTATTCCTCCAATAGGTGAATTTCTCGACAGTCTAGATTCCATTCGTTTTTTATCATCTATACCGATCATCAGTTGGGATTCTATTTTTCTTTCAATCTCTGAAGATCTTCGAGAGTCCTTGGCTTTGCCTGCAGTTTTTGATGATATACTTAAACTTGAAATTATTCTTTCCAACGGTTGAGAAGTTGCATTATTAGCAAGCTCGGTTAATGATAAAGCACTTCTAACTCTGCTTCTCCTTTTCTTTGATTTATCATATCCATTCCTTAAATCTCGATAATACTTCTTCTTCTTTCTTGAAAATTCACGAGTCAACAAGAGCTCATATAGGGCAGTTAACGGATTCATTTCGTTTGCATAAACATTGCTCTGTAAAGAATTAATATTAACATTCAACTTCTCCAATTTTTTAAGTATCTCTTTCTCAATTTTTGATTGAAATGGTTGCTTTGATGAATTGTAGTGTTGGTTTATGGAAAGAATCGATTCAGCATCAAGAGAATGCTTTTTGGTCGATTTATCTAAATGCTTGTTGTATAATTTGATCAAAAATGATGAATTTAAGATTTCATTTAGAGACGGCCTTTGGTTAGGGTCTTTACTCAACATTTTTTTTATCAATAATTGAAGATCTTGAGGAATTGTATCTCTATACCTTGGTTCTTCGTTCAAAATCTTAAATTTTGTCTTCAAATCATCATCTTCGTCGAATGGCATTTCACCGTATAACATTGTAAATAATATAATCCCAAGGGACCAAATATCAACGAAGAACCCCGAATACTTTTCGCTTTTTAATAACTCTGGTGCCATATAAACCACAGTACCACAAACAGTTGACAAAAATTTCCTATTCTTTGGGTTGAACTCTCTCACAAACCCAAAGTCAGTTAATTTGACAATGGACTTCTTTGCATCAGCTAATAAAATGTTTTCCAACTTCAAGTCCCTGTGACTTAAATTAAGTGAATGAACATATTTGACGGCCATTACAATCTGAAAGAACAAGTTTTGACATTCGTGTAATTCAATTTGCTTCTTTTCATAAATTAAAAAGAATAACTCACTTCCTTCACAGTATTCTAGCACAATCCAGAGATGATTTTCGGTCTTGATCACTTCATATAGACTGACTATATTTTTATGCTTCAATTGCTTATGATAATATATTTCTCTCACAATATTGGGATCATCTATAGCACCACATTTTAATACCACATTGATATCTAGAAGGATGTGGTTTGCAAGATAAACTTTACCAAAAGATCCTTCTCCAATCTCTTGGATTATTCTATAATTGCCGACTTGTGATACTTTTGGAGACGTTATATCAAGGTAGAATGCATTGAATTGAGTGGCCAAGAGAGCTTTATAATTTTGATCTTCAATTAATTTCGAAGAACCATTCATGGACAAGTATTATGGTAGATGTGTAGTTGTGATGATATCTTAACTCGAATCTAGAGAGTTAATGAAATGAAATGTAGTAGATGTGAATATAGTAACTTCTGATTCTCAAGTTAGTTCAGTTGTGTATCGTCACCAGTTTATTGATTAGAATTAGTGATTGTGTACACTTGGTAGTTAAATAGTTTCACTGAGTTGCTATGCCTCCAAGATCTTGACAGTTCTCAAATTCTACCAGGTAGCTTCTATTTCTTCAACTACTATTTATGTAGTAAATCGTGAGATTAACTTCAACAGAATATAATTTTAGAGATTGTTGCAATTTCCTCAGCAATTGATTTTGAGAATTCGCCGTTTTAGTTACGTCACAATTCGCAATTAAAATTATTAGTAGGATTGGGCACTTGACTAGCAGAATATAATACCTTGAGCTTATGATACTTCGTCAAACCGTCATATTATAAGGAGATTTTGGCAAAGTCACGTGAAAGTTAAGAACCAAGTGTGAAAAGAGTAGTGCATAAAGTGCTAAGAATGTGGTTGGAAGTAGCTAACTACTATAATTAAACAATGTTAGTAAATGATGTGAATGAACATTTACTACGCCGGTGATGATCTTTTTCCAGAGAAATTAACTCAATTGAAGTATCCAGTGCTAGAACATCTTGAGATTAGGTGGATAGGAATATCAAAATTAATATGATCATCTGGAAATGAATGTATCCATTAAAGGCTCCCACTGTATTTAAAGTGTCTCGGATATCCCTTATTTGAAGATTCCGAGTCTAAGGACTTGAATCTTGACTTAATGAAGGATTCACACAGATGTTATTGAACCTCGAAACGTCTGATAGTTTAGTAAATAAGTGTTTTTTTGTAGGTAATTGTCCATAATCTGACACCCCGAGGATAAACAAACGTGAGATATGGAGAGTTTGTTTAACTGAATCGATCTAAACTTATAATAAGAAGTGACTCTAGAAGGATAGTTTCCTTGGATTTCAAGTTGCAGCCAAATTGTGAAATATCGTCCCCCACACGACCGAAAAATTGTAGGAGAAGACATAAATAAACCATCCTACTACTAGAAGGCATCAGAAATTAATGGAATCTCTGGGTTGCAAAGGCTTTAATTTCTTTGGGCGTTGCATACGAAATTATGGGCGACATACAATCAAATACCAATCTACAAGACCAAGCCCTACACATTTTAATAGAGGAATCATTACACGATCAAAATGTGCCCTGAATCGATTTACAACCACAAGTTCTAAGGTTTTCGCAAGACGTACCAGATCTGACGCGTTCAAAGCACACAAATACTCTGAAATAACCCCAGAAACGAAAGCTCTCGACCAAATCCGTGCCACATTAAGTGTACCTCTTGAAGAGATTCAGAACAAATTTAGCCACAAATCATTCGAAGACCGATATACAAAGTTTAATAGATTGGAAAAGAAGGAAATAGACACCCTAATGACTAGCTTCAAAAACAAATTGGACAAAGAGATAAGTGACTTTGTCGAACAATGGGACCAGAATAAAGAGAGACATAATTTCGAACACACCTCAACTAGTAAACGGGCCATTAGCGATATGAAGTTGGTTGACTTTATAAATCCCAAGCTTTGCAATATTTCACAACTCATTTACCTGATTCAAAACAACTCACAACCAAAAGATATCTTGAAATTCTACAACTTAAATAACAATTTCGAGCTTTTGAGTTATATGCTTTTAAAATTATTGGATAAAGAATTCGTGGAGTTGAAGATCAAGACAACGAAACCTGAAAGTGATTTAATTGATTTTTCAAATCCTTCAGAGTGGTTTCCTGAAGCAAGAAAAATGAAGAGGAAAATTATTATGCATGTAGGTCCAACAAACAGTGGAAAAACGTATAATTCCTTACAGACATTAGCAAATGCCAAATCAGGTTACTATGCTGGACCATTAAGATTGTTGGCCAGAGAAATTTACGAAAGATTTAATGAAAACGGCGTGAAATGTAATTTGATTACTGGTGAAGAAGTTATACCGACAATTGACAACTTTGGTAAGGTTAGTGAACTTTCTTCCGGAACAATTGAAATGATTCCTGTTCACAAGAAGATGGAAGTATGTGTGATTGATGAGATTCAAATGATATCAGATGAAAGAAGAGGTGCTGCGTGGACCAACGCTTTATTGGGAGTTTTGGCCGAAGAAGTCCATTTATGTGGTGAAGAAAGTGCCGTTCCTCTAGTAAAAAGGTTAACAAAAATAACTGGAGATGAATTAATTATCAAAAAGTATGAAAGACTCGGAAAATTAACTGTCGAATCTAAACCTTTAACGTCATTAAAGAATTTGAAAAAAGGTGATTGTCTTATAGCATTTTCAAAGAGAAAGATTTTGGAATTAAAGTGTCAGATAGAGAAAACTACCAAGTTTAAAGTCGGTATAATTTATGGTGCTTTGCCACCTGAAATAAGAGCTAAAGAAGCTCAGGGTTTTAATTCTGGAGATTATGATATTCTAGTTGCCTCCGATGCCGTTGGAATGGGATTAAATTTGAAGATTAAAAGGATTGTTTTTCAAACAATCAAAAAGTTTAATGGAAGTGAATTGGTTTCCCTTTCAACTTCTGCTGTTAAGCAAATTGCTGGTAGAGCTGGAAGGTTCAGTCAAGATAAAGGTGAACTGGAAGGATTTGTAACAGCTTGCAGTCTCCCAGACTTGAAATACATAAAGAAAGAAATGGGTGCACCAATAAGACCTTTAAAAAAGGCTTGTTTATGGCCAACAAACATTATCTGGAAGCACTATATGACGAAATTTCCCAAGAATACTCCATTCTTTGAGATTCTAAATAAATTTGCTGTGGAAACAAGTTCATTGAATATGCAAAATTACTTTATTAGTGAAATTGATCAGAGAAACGAAGTATTGAGGTTATTTTTAAGAGAAAATCTCTTCAAGAGAACTTCTATTGAAGATCAATTGGTTTTGAGTTTAGCTCCTGTGAACGTCGCCATGGCTTCAGAATATGTTGTTGAAACGGCATTTAAATTTATCAAAAACATTACTATATGTGCTACAAATAATGTCTTTGACTTCAAATTTCTACATGAAAATATCATTGCTCTGCATCGGAAGGCATTAGCTAAGGATGACGAAATTGTTGAGACTCTTCAAATGTTAGAAGACAACCATAGACAAGTTCTTTTGTTTTTATGGTTAAGTCAAAGATGGCCCACTTTATTTGTGGATAAGGAAAGTGCTATGGATATAAAATCTTTATTGGAAAAGAGAATCAGTCAGGAACTTATAAACTTGAGAAGGGTTAATCAGCGAGGATGATGAGGGTTACTATTCACGATGATGTAATTTGGTTACAATTCTCCATTACATGATTTGAGACTCTGATAACAAAGTTGCAAAATATGGTGGAGATCGATCCGAGTGATTCAATGCCTATCTTTATTAAAGAGAAATAGGTTGGGAGAAGTAGTGGGGAAAAGTAGCAGATGCTAACTCATCTTGTAAATAGAATTATCAACTACTAACTCATCTTCTAAATAGAAATCTAATTGTATAATAGATTATGGATTATAAAATATAGACCAAGTTATTTCTACTAATATATCCAAAATACTTCCTGTATATATTAAAAATGAAGTCTGAATGGCACTTACAGACCCCACCCGGATACGAGACCCTTGTCTGGTTATATAAAACCACATCTACCAATAAAATCCTTTTAAGCCAGTCCACATAATGGCTTCGAGGACTCCGTCAAGTTGGGAACAATTTTCTCCCCACAAACTGTGGGGGCTGATCCCCCACAATTATTTAGAAACGGAAATATATAATCCAGAAGTTCCTCTTTTTCTACAGCTCTCGACAACACATAATAATGACTCAGCACACTGTGATTGTAGTTGGTGGACCAGCTGGAACTGGTAAGAGTACTATCGCTGATATCTTATCCAAAAAATTCGACTGTCCATTCATCGAAGGAGATGCACTCCATCCCCAAGAAAACATCGACAAAATGTCCGAAGGAATCCCATTAACGGACGAGGATAGATGGGGATGGCTTGAACAGTTGAGTAAAGCCACTGCCACCAAAGCATTGGACGCTGACAACAAATCTACAACGGCTATCGTATCTTGTTCGATGTTGAAGAAGATTTATCGTCAACATATCAAGGAATCTTGTCCGAAGTCGGAACCTATTAAGTTCAGGTTTATCTTTTTATACTCAACTTTTGAAGAGTTGATGAAGAGAGTAGATGGAAGAAAGGGTCATTACATGAAATCAGACATGGTCAAATCGCAATATGATATCATGGAGATTCCAGCAGGTCAAGAGTTGGTAGGTGAGGGTGGAGAGTGCATATCGGTAGATACTACAGGAAAGACTCCAGAAATCATTTTTAATGAAATATTGGAGAGCTTGTGATCAGTATCAATTCTTGAACATATATAGGGAGGAGACCCATGCCTCCATTTCTTATCTGGTGAACATCTATTTTAGTATTGATTTTTCATGGAGAAATCGGTCAAATCATATTTGAAAAATCGTGTCAAATGCATGTTTGACCACAAAACCACTATATGGACTCAAAATGACATGCTCTTAGAAAGACTATGTTGATAAGCTTTCTCCTAAAACTATCGAATTCCGTGTTAGTGTGATCCAACCTATCTATCTTCGCACCTTCACAATCAGGCATGCGACATTTTCTAGATATTTTGAACGATCCTATCTAGCGTTCAAGAAGGCTAACTCCATAAGTTTAGAATACACGAAGCAGTTCAGAACTAAATTACGAGTATATATAGGCCATGTCACGGTAGTTACATATAATAAACAGTATCAGGTTATTGTTATTATACAAGATATGATACCTTTCAAACTGGTTCTGGACCGAATCACCTGAGCAACTTTCCTGAAGTTTAGATTGCTCGAGAATCGTATTTTGCACCCAAAATAGAAAATTTAATTCAACATTCACACTGGCTATAAATTTGATATTCTATGAGTCCAACACCACAATCTAAAGTAGACTCATGTGAATCTTTGGGTGAAAACTCATGTTTTGATAAGGATTGGTATTCTTACTAGGAGAGATCCTCCATATCAAATAAATTATTCTCATATTCTTCATTCTTCATTATTCTTTCTTTATTCTTCATTGTTAAACCTCCCCACTCCTCCAGTACTCGTCAGAAATAACTTGATTAGGAAGTCTTCAATTAGATCCCTTCTACTTAATCTCCCCTGAATCTATTGTTCTCATATCATTTCCCGTTAAGAGGGGTCATGGAATTCCGACGATTTCTCCTGATAGTATTCGTAAACAAGCTTGAGCTTCCTAAGAAACTCCACCACTATCAATTCTCGACATACGGCTATCAAACTTACCCTGGATCTCTCTTCTTTGCTACAGACTTCAATCAATATGTGTTTCCTGCATATCATACGGTGTAAATCTCAAAATGCGTGAAAAAATCCTAACTAAGCGTAACCAAACACTCTACGACCAATCTCCTCGTATAGGTACTAATAACGTAGCTAATAGGTGATACTGTATACCTATATAGTATACAAGAACGAAATGACGTTCAATCCTGAAAACCTTCCCTACTTGAATCCATCCAATGACAGAAGAGTTGTTGTGATTACGGGAGGTAACACCGGAGTTGGATACTTTACAGTTCTACAATTGTATCTCCATGGATACATTGTGTATATTGCAGCAAGGGGAAAATCGAGAGTTATGAAGTCCATAAAAGAATTAAAAGAAAATGCTACAAAACTCAGACTGAAGTATACGTCCCATCAGTCTTCCAGTGAACGGTTTCTAGGAGAGCTTCACTTTTTGGAGATCGATCTAGTCAACTTAAAATCGGTATTGAATGCTGTTGAAACTTTTAGGAAATTGGAATCTGAGCTTAATATACTTATCAACAATGCCGGAGTTATGGCGTTGCCATTTAGCTTGACACAAGACAACTTCGAGATCCAGCTACAAACAAACTATGTATCGCCATTTTTGTTGACATTAAAATTGCTTCCTTTACTAGAGAAAACGGCGGACGCGTACCCCAACAAGGGTCCACCAAGAGTTGTTCATTTAAGTTCTATTGGACATCAATTTGCATTTCGCTATATCAATATGAACTCGACTTTCAACTACACTCCCAACTTTATATTCACTTGGTTTAGGTATGGATTGGCAAAGACGGCAAGCATTCACTTCATGAAGATGTTGGCCTTGAGAAACCCAAAGATTTTGTGTCTCTCGGTACATCCTGGTTTTGTGATGAATGCTAATCTCTTTAGTTATTGGACTCGGTTACCGATTATAGGGATAATGTTTTGGTGTTTATTTCAAATCTTTGGCTGGTTATTTGGAGTTTCAAGCGAGGAAGGTGCATATTCAACTGTCAAATGTTGTCTTGATCCAGGTTTGTCCCTTGAAAAGGACAATGGTAAGTACTTTGCTACCGGAGGGATCGAGGCCGAACCTTCGAAAGTCGCCAGAAATATGGATTATGCAGCAAAATCTTGGATTTGGACCATACATCAATTGAGTGAGCGTGGAATCTCAATTGGTAATTGATGGAATATCGAGACTTGTAATAATTATTCTCGGAACTATTTACGGTTCCCTATGACTTGTTGGTAACGCATTTCTATGAATCGTATTGATATTCCAAACGATTGCTGTTAAATGTCGTTCCTGATAGTCTCTCGCTCATCCATGATGATATTCCATCATTTTTGACTTCTCCCATTTTAATTCTCTTGCATTCCCATGTGGTTGTATAACGTGGCTCGTGCCTTGTATTATCTGTCGTTGTGCATGTATTGTTGTGTGCAATAAAACTCTATTTAATTACTTATTTATCGATGGTCGGAATGAACATGAAGTGTTGCTTCAAGAAAAGTGTAAACTCTAGAGTTTCTATTAGTGTATCAGGACTCATTTCTTTCCTAGTTTTGCTCTCAAACCTTCTTCTAATCTTTTCGTATTGGGTCCCTTTTGTCCTGGAGTGTTCTGAATCATGTCTAGTAAGTATCTTAGTTGGTTCGTATCTGCGCTCATGGGATTCAACTCAGGCAAACCTGTGGAATCATCCATTTCATCGTTGGAGTCTTCGGATTTCTCATAAATCTCGTCCTCAAACCTCTTCATATCCTCCTGTTCGTCGAAGTATACATCTTGGCCGGGAGAATTGGACCTAACTATCTCGTCTTCACTGTAATAATCGGAATCATCATTATACATTTCGTAATTCGGTACACTTTTCAGGTCTTTACTCAACAGTTCTGGCTGATTTTGTCCTAAATTCTTTAGGAAATCTGCAAAATCCAGAAAATCAACATCCTCATTGTTCTTGGACTGTTCTGACGTTAAATGGTCTCTAATTTTATCGATTTCATCTATGAATTTGGCCTCGGGGTCACTCTCTTCCTCATAAAACTTGTTTGCTTCCTTCTCAAACATATCTCCCAAATCTTGTTCTCCTAAGATAGTTTGAAACTGGTTCAAGAGAATATCCATATCCTCACCGGATTGTGTATATTGGAAGATGCTTTCATCTTCAGGTACGATTTTATCAAGTCTTTGTTGTGAGATTAATATTTCTTGAAATTTCTGTCGTCCTGTATGATTAGTGTTAGTAGATTGATATTCTACTTCATTAGTGTCCGTAGTAGCTTCATGTACCTCACCTTCTAAATTCAGCTTCCCTAAATGTATGATTCTCCCTAAAAGAATATCGACTTCTATAACTATTCCTCGGGATCTTAGACTTGATTGTATAGCACGAATTTCTGACAATACCACCAGTGAAATTGCCACGTTGATCGTCTCTGCTTCCACCACCTCCTCCTTAAGTCTGGAATCAAATGAGTCTGAACCAAATGCCGTCACTGCCCTTCCAACAAACCATGGATTATTGAGAATATATTGCTTCTCGTTCTTGTAGACTAGTATAGACTGGTCAAATATTACCCCAAGGTTATATTTTCCGTATTCATAGGTGTTGAGTATTGATACGATCTTTTGCGAGATCTCTTGGTGGATCTTATGGTCATGGTTGAATAGTTGTGCAATTGCTCGGTTTAATGGCAAGAAATTGTCCTCTGGGGATGAGTCTTTGATTTCTTGATGCAAATTGACTAAGGTAACTTGTCCTTTATACAACCAGGACCGATTATTACCTGCCAGAGGATAATTCATCCATGGCTCAAGATGTTCATAAGCAAGTGCAAGGGTGATCTCTTCGTTTCCACCGTCCCATAGGTGGATGAAACAGTTGTGGATGGTAGAAAACTCCAACAAAAGTGAATAGAGCAAATTATCGTCAATCTCCAAGTCACTTGTTAGTCCTCCATAAATGTATTCAATTTTGTCTTTTATTAGCTTGAATCTCGGCTTGTTGTTGTTCCAGGGATAATATGTGTTAAAGGGTTCCAACCATTCTTCCCAGTGCTTGTAGAGAGATGGAAGATCCTCATTAGGCAGAACAATAACAAACCGACTGCCACGCGCAATAGAAGTACCCTGAAACTCTAAGGGTGCTGTTTCCCATAGATCTGAAGAGTCTGGCAAGTCCATAAAGTGTGGCAGAATTATGGATTCGGGCATCGGAGTTTTAGTCAAGTGTCGCGCATACTGAAATTTGTCGCGACATGATTCTGTTGAATTACAATGGTTTAATTATTATGAATATGATTATCGAACACTATATAACTATAATTTGGAGTCGTCGGCAATCTTTTCAATGACAATGGCAGATGCACCACCACCACCGTTACAAATACCAGCGAGACCAATCTTACCACCTTCTTGAGAAAGAACAGATATCAATGTAATGACGATTCTAGCACCGGAACAACCTAATGGATGACCCATGGCGACAGCACCACCGTAGGCGTTCAACTTCTCAGCAGGAATGCCACAGATCTTAGCGTTGGCCAAACCAACAACAGAGAAGGCTTCGTTCAATTCAAAGAAATCGATTTGATCTTGAGATAAGTTAGCGTGCTTCAAGGCCTTTGGAATGGCCAAAGATGGAGCGACGGTGAAATCCATTGGGTTTCTGGCAGCTTCACCCCAACCGGAGATCTTGGCCAATGGCTTTAAACCTAATTGCTTCAACTTGGCTTCAGAAACCAAGATGACGGCAGCACCACCATCGTTCAACTTAGAAGCGTTTGGTCCTGTGACGGTACCGTTTTCTTTTTGGAAAACAGCTCTGGCAGTGTGAACTCTGGCTTCGTCGAACTTCTTGATTTCTTCATCTTCGCTGATAACCACGTCTGGCTTACCTCTGACACCCTTGATGGTGACTGGAGAAATCTCGTTCGCGAACTTACCTCCCTTCAAAGCTTCACCGGCTTTCCTGTAAGAGCCAATAGCATACTTGTCTTGGTCTTCTCTTGAGAAATCGTAGTCCTTGGCACACTTTTCAGCAGCTACACCCATCAACTTTTGTTCATACACGTCTAATAAACCATCTTTTTGAATACCATCAATCATAGTGACGTCACCGTATCTTCCACCATTTCTAGCGGTTGGAACATAGTAAGGAGTGTTGGACATGGATTCTGCACCACCGGCAATGACAATGTCGGCGTTACCAGTAAGAATGGTTTGAGCACCCAAGATGATGGCCTTCATACCAGAAGCACAAACCTTGTTGATGGTTGTGGCAACAACGGCTTCAGATAAGCCAGCCTTCAATGCGACTTGTCTGGCTGGAGCCTGACCAACATTGGCCTGTAAAACACCTCCGAATAAAATTTCTTCAACGTCTTGTGGTTTGATTTGAGGGACCTTTTCTAAGGCTGCTCTGACGGCATGGGCACCCAAATCAGAGTATGTTTGAGAGGACAAAGCTCCTTGGAAAGCTCCAATAGGAGTACGGGCGGTAGAAACAATGTAGACTGGTGCAACCATTTTTGATAAAGAATCTGTTGTTGTAAATCAAAAATGTTGCCATTCGGTCCAGTTTATATGTTCGCATATTAAACGACGGGAACGAAACTTGTGATACTGATCACGTGTTGCATTATAAATCAGATACGTTTGAAAACAATTTATGAGAGTTTTGTGTGGTATTGATGAGTAATGTGAAGTCGTTACTTTAAGATAATCTTTATTTAAAGATAGGTTGGGTAAATGAGAGTTAAACGAGAGGTAATTTGACCGGTTGCGATTTGTATGGTTCAGATCGAACCGAGGAAGTGTATGCAGGAAGTGGGGAGCCGAAGGGTCGGAGGATGTAATCAATTGGGTGCAGCTTAATACGAGGTGAAGGGACATGAATTAAGCCGAGATCAAGCAAATCGCAACTCGTGAACATTTCGAGAAGTTAGTTTAGTGGATAGTACATTTTAGCTCGTATTTGTCATATATTCACTGTCCAGTAGATCATTTTTAGTTCTCTTTACTTATAAGAATATCCTAAAACTATATTATAATTAGCTCAATCGACTAGCAATAGAAAGTACTACGTCATATTATAGTGTATTCTCTGTCATTTCGTGATCTGTTCGAATCTTCCCAACTCATTCATTCATAATCGGTCGTGTCCTTTACAGATATATTTAGGAGGTGTTCCCAACACATTTAGGATAAGTTTATTAATACAATAAATGGATACGTATAAGAAGAAGAATAAGAATAAGAATATTAATGATATATTGCAAAACCCACCTTCTCATGAAAGAGTAAGAGGATCCAACTATTGAAACATTACGTGACCACTCTTCTATATTCATAATTTTCATCACGTGCCCCAAATCTCTTTATATACGAAATTATCATCTAGCAATCACCAGTACTACCCCAACTAACTAACGATGTGGAAGTTGGGTATTACTTCTAATATGAGAGGTACAATAAATTCTCCCATTTCAAGCCCCAGAATCCTCAAATCTCCCCTTTCTAAATCCATATTTCACAGAGGGATCCACCAATCGCTCACAAGACTCCAAGCCCAAGAGAAGAATCCAATCTTGAAAAGGGTCCCCAAATTCCTCCAACCATACACCAGAGGCTTCATCAACGCTCCAGTATCACATGTTACTGCCTTTATTATACTTCATGAAATTACAGCTCTTATACCTCTTATTGGGTTCTGGTACCTATTCCACAAGCATCCAGGCTTAATTCCATTAGATTTACCGTCGTGGGCAATTGAACGAGGTTCCAAGATCATCGACTCCAGTATGGCCAAATTTGACTTTGCAGATTATTCACTTCACGATAAGTTCAATTTTATCAAGGAAGGTGCCTATGCATTTGTCGTTGTGAAGTTCTTGCTTCCATTCCGTGTCATGTTCAGTTTGACGTTGATGCCGTGGTTTGCTAAATGGTTTATCATCCCCTTCACAAAGATGTTCAAGAAGAAACCAACCCCTGTTAGCGTCGGGGCCCCACCAGAAGTTGACAAGGTCAAGACAGTGACGAAACCAAGGTTATAGATAAATATCTATGAAGTATAAAAATTTAAGTTTAAGAGGTTAGAGGGCACTGTTGTAGGTGGTTTGAGCTCCAGAGGCTTGTAAACCTTTGAAAGAGCGCAGTGAGACATATAATACCTCCGAGTCTCTTTGAATTGGTCGTGGATATACAGTTATATATATTTCACTTACTTCCACGAAACATCATAACTACACCTAATTCGAATGGTTCATTTATTCATTTATTCATGAAGAGTATAAAGAGTAAAGTATAAGCAAGAACCCTATCAACATAGAATAATACATCTATAGAACAGCAAAACACTTCGACATCGTAAAAATAATATGCTAATTGGTGTCGTGGGAACGTCTCTCTTTCAATTGGATTGGTTATGTGAAGTTAGTATTGACGAAAAGGTTGTATCTGAATGAATCTTCATTTCAAATGGCATTCTCTAGTAGATTTAATTTAGATTTAAATTAATTTCAACAGAGACAGATCAAAGAGTTTAATGATAAGACTTTGACCAATAGTCATCTGTTTAAATGAGGCAGACAATAGAAACAGTACGTCAATGCATCGTATCCCTGACTGCCTCTAATGGATTTCCACGAAATGATACACGGATTTACGTTCAACACTCTTCGTCAACTAAAAATTAGCAAAAACAACCAATAGAACTTCATTACATCTTCCTTTAGCCTCCTTCGTCACACAACCTCACAGTTGCTCATTCTGACACTACTCTAAAGTGACTTGCATCAGTTCTTCATTCATTGGTACAAAATCCAGTAAATTTGAGATGCTTTGCGATAATCTTAATCTACCAAATGCAAAATGAGGAATAAGACGTTGGTTCAAATCTGGAGCAACGGATAATTCACGATCATCGAAATCAAATAATTCAGGAATTGGTTTCAAATCTGGTTGGTTGGCATAGATTTGATGATTAGCATTGTTTGAATGAGAGGACGCAGACGAACTCGAATGGAATTGTTGAGAGAAGATCTTGCGGTAATTTGGTAAATTCAATTTTTCGTTTCTTAACTCATCGAAATATCCATCAACAAGAGCTTCAACACATGATATTCTATCTATTGGAGAATATTGCAAGACTTTGATCAAGAAACTAATGGTGTCTGAGGTAATCTTCTTGAAAATCTTAGTTAATGGAATTGGTTTGATTTGAGGAAATTTATGCTCAGTGTAGTTTGAATTCATGTTTTTAATTTGATCCTTTGATGGAGTACCTAAAATTTTGATGATTTCAACTAATTGGTCAATACCGGAGTCACCAGGGAAAAGAGGTTGACCAAGAATTAATTCTGCCATTACACAACCTGCAGACCAGACGTCAATTTTGGTTGTGTAATTGGTAGCGCCAAAGATCAACTCCGGTGCTCTGTAGTATCTGGAACAAATATATGACACATTTGGTTCGTTTGGATTTAAAATCTTTGCAGATCCGAAATCACACAACTTCAATTCACCAGTCTCTGGGTTGATTAATAAGTTTTGTGGTTTGATATCTCTATGACAAATTCCTTGAGAGTGAATGTAATTAAGTGCTCTAAACATTTGATATGTGTAAAGTTTAACCTCCAATGGTGGCATGGATAATCTCTTGGAAACATAGTAATGTGATGCTTTGTATAACGTTTCAGGAACAAATTCTAAAATCAAATTGAGATAAAGTTCGTTTTTATCATTGTTTGTATAGAAGTAATATTTCAAATCTGCAATATTACGATGATGAACTAATTTCATAATCTGCAATTCACGATTTTTGAATCTCTTGTCTTGTAAGACACGTTTCATTGCAGCAATTTCATTGTTTGGAAGGATTTGGGTTTGGAAAACTACTCCAAATGATCCATGGCCAACCATTTGTGATTGTGTGTATTGAATTTGTTGAATTTGACCTGTATGACCATTATTAACATTTTCAGTTATAACTTCTATTTTTGACATGTTAGTATGAATGAGAGATTAAATGACAGATGAAATATATAAATATCAGTATCTCAGAGGGGGACAATTTTTGACACAGTAATCGACAAATCAGACAATTATATATTGCGAGTCAGGTGACACTCTTGTAGATCAATCAAAACAACAGCAAGTTTCCTATTCAATGATATTTGTAACAATATAAGAAATAGCAGACTTCCCAATATTGTTTTTATGTAAATGTGTTGAATTCGCTTTGTAAACAGATACTCGTAAGCAAACTTCTTATAGCAAAACAACTCAAAAAAACACCAAAATTCAATTCAAAACAGCTCAAAAACTCAATTTAGTTATCGTTTAATACAATCAGTCACAACAAATCTTTATTCAATGGTCAATTACCAGTTTTGATCATTCAATAAAAGAAGAGGATGTTGCTGATTATTCTCAACGATCTAAAGAAAGCTCTCCACGAAAAAAGGTCGTGCGGGGGTATGACTTCCAAGTCACAAAAAGAGTGCCCATGCGTGACCTATTGTTCCGAAAGAGTGTAGAGTGAAGAGTGAATATCCAACGAGTAGAGCTTTTAAGCAAGAGGAAATGCAATGTGGTGAGAGAGTTCGCGTCTAAGAGCCTGCTAATGTAAGTAACTTTGAACTAGAAAAAAATTGCAACCATATGGAAGAATTGTCCTTTTTTTTCTAGAATTTTTGCCTGCATTCACGTTTTCGAAAAATGTCGTCGAAAATATCAACTACCCCACTTTTTAAAATTTCCATACATACCGATTTGTTCACTGAATCGTTTTCTAGTTGAGAACGAAATTAGTCGTTGCTTGATACTCTTCAAGCTCCTTCGTTCTTTGGTCATGGTACTTTTGGTCTGATCATAACTATTGGATTTTACAAGCGAATGTATTTCTTCACGTATAAAATCAATTGGTTTCAGGATATTGTCATTAGAAAGTCTTCCATTGGCTCCATCGGAGTTTTTATCTGTTATCTGGGTTCCTATGTTTCCTACGGTTCCTCTTCGTGTGCCTCTTTTTGTGTGACAAGCATCACTTCCTAAAGCCTTATGAGCCAAACGACTTGTGGGGTGTGACGACTCTGTGTCATGGCCACGTCTGTCTCTTTTCGTAGTATAATTCTTGACGTTTGGATAACTCATTTGATCCTGAAAAATCTGACTTTCAGCGGGTTTTTCTTCCCATGGGTTGTTGAATACCAACTCTTCAGTAAAGAGTCTTCCTATTTCATTGATATCGTCGTCGTTTTCGTATTTCTTCAATTTCCGTGCTATCTTGGTGTGTCTTTCTTGACGACGGTGTAAACGCTTTTGATGGAGTTTCATCTTCTTGTTCACATCACTGTAAATAGGTCTGGTTCCAATCATGTCTCTTAATACTGGCGTACTGTAATCTCCGTTATGAATATACCTTGGAATATATCTTTGAATAGCATACTTATCTTCCAACTCTTGATAGTTTAAGTGTCGAATGTATTCTCTAGGAGGAGGCGATGAGCCTCTCAGTGATCCAAACAGCTCGTTGCTGTCTCCTCCTAATCCTTTTAATCCTTTAGAAAGAATCATGGTTTATTAAGTTGTAATTATGAATGATTTCTTTGAGTTATCCTCTTCACTTGACTTTTGAATGTAATACCGAACCTCGAACAATGAATTTGAAATGTAAACCCGTTTCTGGATTGGGATTTTGTGCTATGCCTTTTCGCCGATTCTGAATAGGTTCCCAAGTCACGAATCAACTTTTAAGAAACTGCTATGTATGTCCTCTGACATTTTGATCTCCCGCATCACATTAGAAACTACCCCACCCTTACCTGTTTGGGAAGTTTGCGTCGCAAACCCAGATCTCATATGTGCAGTACCTGTCATAGAAACTCTGGCGAATTGTGAAGAGGTGAGTATTGGACCCTTCTTCCTGGTAGGTTTCAAATTGGTGTAGTTACCGGTCTGCTAATAAGAAATGAGATAGGATACTTATGCGACAAAAGTGTACGCCAAATGGATAATTTACTTAAGCCATGTACATTCTGTTTGTCAATAATAGGACTTGAAATTGAATGATACGGGTGGATCTTGTTAGAAAAGTTGGATTGAATGATCCTTGAATGGATAATGATCAACTCTATAGCTATTTCTTCAGACGTAGCAATTTTGATTCACATTATTATCATACTGAGATCCATCAACACTTTTGAATTAACTGTGATTCAATAACATTCTTAGAATTAACTGTGATTCAATAACATTCTTTGAATTAGCTGTGATTCAAGTATGCTATTCATTTGTGAAGATGCAGCTATTTATCTTCTGAATTCATTAAAAGATCCAACAACTCTTTGGCATCGATTCGATTGCAACGTTGATACACCGTCATTTTCCTAAATATGTCAGCCATTTTCGAATCAGCTCTTGAAATAATCACTTCATTAGGAAGACGTGGCTTTGGGTCGATAAATTCAAAGTGTTTAAAATAGTATGTTTCATTATCCATCTCTGGCCAATACAATTCCAGCGGTCTTGAATTGTCTAAATGAGGTGTGCCAAATACTGAGAATATCTTGTTTAATAGATACAAATCATTTGCAGAAGCTTCTTCATCGGATTCCATTATACTTTTCAAATCATTCAGATAGATTATAGTCATGATTATGGCAAGGGACCATAAATCTACTTCAAAGCAGTAGTCCACAACTCCCAAACAAAGTTCAGGGGGTTTGAAAATTCCACTGCATACATCTGTATACTTGTGTGAGTTAGTCTCTCCTTGGTTTTCTGAGTTTGTATCAAAACTTATCCCAAAATCACCAATTATTGGCTCGCCTATATTGTCATCACGAAAGAAGATATTTGAAGGTTTCAAATCTCGATGTATAATTCCGAGTTCGTGGAGATATACTAATCCTTTTGTAAGTCCAATGAGCAATTGGCGACAATCTTGTTGTTGCAATGTGTTTTTCAATGTCAGTTTAATATCCAATGGCTGGTCAAAGTTGAATCGAGTAGATTTCCTGCTGTGTTTCGATTTGAGTAGAGTGTCTAAAGTAAATTCATAGTATGAGGTTACAAGTACTCTATCGTCCATCCATTCATAATCATTGAGATATTTAAGAATGTCCTTGCGATTTCTCATTCTCTTGAGTAAACTGATCTCTCGTTGAATATCATGTGGAGGTAACCGTATATCTATATCCACAATTTTCAAACATACTGTTTCTTGAGTTTCATTGTCAACACTCAGATAAACATCACTATACGGGCCGCTGTATATTCTCTTACGTTCTATATATCGTTGGTGAATATTCATTGATGGATCGATTTGGCTGCTACTTTCGCCTTTTAAAAATCATATGGGATTTATAAATATTGAGTTACCCGGATGATGCGTAGTCTACTTGCCTGCATGTGCACCAAGTTGAATAAGGTCTGCTCATCCATGCAAGTTTATATGTGATAAGGATCTAAATAGTTATAATGCAGGATCCCTAAGATCTTGAGCATTCTACAATAATTCTACACAGAAATAGAAATATGAACTGACATTAATTACCCCATAACTATGTGTGCTATTAGTGGCCGCTCGCAGCCAGAGCTGACAAAATTCTAAAGATTAATGATTTCAGATCTTGAATCATTGATCAGATAACATAATTGATGATAACACAATTGAATCAGATAACAGAAGCTCAAATTGTTAGACCGAGGCCGACAAATTTGTAGGATTGTGTATTCAGATAACTGCTATGACATAATTATCTTGAGACACTTTATCTTCAGATAATTCCTATGATACTTCAAATCTTGCTAATCAGTTTCTCTGGGTAAGTTCCACTCTATGTATATCCATATCTCTGTATTCTTCATTCCTATCATTTTTGTCTCTTTCTTCCGGTATTATTTCCATTCAAATCTTCGAATCCATGTCTTTTATAGTTGTTTTGAACAGTTGATGAAGATATTATATCGTTATCGTCAGAGTATATTCTTCTTCTAGGATACTTCAAGTTCAAACCTTCGAAAGCATTTTCCTGGACCTTTGGAAGTTCTAGGAAATATGGATGAAACAATGCATTGTCGGCAGTCAATCTCAACATTGGATCGTATTCTAGTAGTCCCTTCAACAATGCTAAACACTGTTTGTTTGAGCCACCTATCAATTTATACCAGTTGACTAAGTTTGGAGGGTAAAAGGTCGATATTTGCAGTTGGAAAGATAAAAACTCGGGATATTTACTCAAAGATGGCCACACTTTTTGAGTAGGAGTTCCTAAGATTTCGACGATTTTTTGGAATTGACTCTTTTGAAACGGGACACTTTTCTTATTGTTCATATCCAATTTTGCTTCCTCGCCTTTGAATATGGGTCTTAATGACAATAGTTCTGCCAAGATACATCCCACGGCCCATAAGTCAATTGATGAGGTGTAATGCCTTGCGCCTAGTAATAGTTCGGGAGCTCTATACCAAATGGTCACCACGACCTTATCTCCAGTATACAAACTCTGTAAAGGATTGTTGAATTTTCTTGCCAAACCCAAATCTCCAATCTTTACCACCCCATTTGAAGATACCATTATATTAGCAGGTTTCAAATCCCGATGGAAAATCCAATTCTGGTGTAAAAAGGTGACTCCGTTTAAAATTTGCCAGATCAACGATTTGATAGTTTGTTGAGGAATAGGTTTGAGTTCCGGATGCGAATGGTAATGGATAATCTGCAACAAATCATGTTCACAGAATTCAAAAATCATGTAAATGGATTTGTTCTCAAGAATAATATCCACAAGTTTCGTTATATTCTTGTTGTTGAGTTCACGACAGAGCGACATTTCTCTAATAGCACTTTGAGAGATCCCTGTATAGTGTATAACTTCGTTGCCGTTGATATCATGATTATTATGTGCCTTATTGCTCAGATGGTTGTCACTCTTGAACTTTTTAATTGCAAACAACTGGACCTCGCCATTTTCGTTCACCACATTCACTTTACTCTTGACATTTCCTTGTAGAATATCGTTTCGCAACTCTCCTTCCTTGTCGTCGTGTTTCCCATCTTTCAACGTGTTTTTTAGTTGTGCTTTGTACACTTTCCCGTAGGTACCTGCAGCAATATACCCTATGATTTGGTAGGTAGATAACACCGATTCTCTGGTCAAATCCTTTCTATGTTTGAATGGACCAATAGTAAGTATCGAATTCAGTGCCATTAGTGCTGGTTGGGGTATGATTGGCATTTGATTATTGTTCATCATATTTTGTGTCTGTGGTAGTCCATTACTTCCTAAGTTAGAAGTCCCGATTATTCCATTATTAATCACCATTCTTGATATGGTAGATGCGTAGAGTTATAGTATATACGAGTTATAGTACACTATATTGTAGTATAATACTTGTATGCTTGTTGTCTTGGTGATTGTATAAATATCTGTAAGAATGATATATCTCCTAATTCTAATTAATAGTCTCTTAATTCTTATTAATAGTGTCCTAAATTGTAATTATTAGATTCCTAGATTTGCTGATTATTCACTTATATATATTGATTATCGTTATCTTAGATCCATGGTTCTCTAGAAGTTTATGATGAATTAGTGAGGAAATTGGTGAAGAATCGATTCCGAATATTTTATCGCATATCGAAAAGTGAGATTAGTGAGAGAGAGAATATTATTGTACCCAGATTACGAGGAAAAGGTGAGCTCTAGCTTAATATAAATGGTGGGTATCACTTTAACCACACTCCAAGCAGAGATTTGATCTTTTTCAGTAACTAATTTGACCTTTTATATAAGAACGTAGCTATTTTCTATGCTAATGAATATTAAGTATGTATCTGAGGACAAAAAAATGAATCTAGACTAACCATGATAGAAGTACTATTAGATATAAAATGGGAGGATATTATCCCCTAAGGATGATTTCTGGACATTTATGGGCAATTGAGTATACAAACTCTAATTGGTGATGTACTCAAAACATAATTCTAATTGAAAGTGAGGCCCTCTAAATCATTCAATGCAGTTCTGGACTCACTAACAGAATAATCGTCTGGAGTATCGATACCACTTTCATTTTCGTCTTGATCAAGGCCGAAAGTATAATTGGGTTGTAGGTTGATTAAATTGTTTGCAGACTCAAAATCAAACTGGTCTTTTAATTCTTGCTTGATTCTATTTTGTTCAAGCAAGATTTCCGCATTGATTCTAGCTATAACCTCTTCATCGTCATCATTTTCCTCTTCATTAAACTTATTTATAAAGTAGAAAGTTCCTGAAATGTTTTGATCTATAACGACGGAGCCTGCCTCGATACATTTATCAATTTCTTCAATGGTGATATTGTACGACCAGTTAAATTTGTCTGAGATTTCGGAAATTGTGTTTCCCTTAAAGAAATTGAATTCTTTGATGAAAAACTCGTCCATCATTCCCAACATTTGTGTTTTGAGTTTATTATATTTGAAAGTGGATTCTTGTTCTCGAAGAAATTGGGTGATGAATGTTTTGTAGTCATTTGTTCCAGATCTTGAAGATAATACCACTAGTCCTGAATTCTCATACTTTTGAAGCATTATAGGTAACTTAAGAATTTCAAATAGTTCTAGAGACTTATTAAAATCTTGTGGGCTTGGAAACTCTGTACCAAATCCCTCGGTAACTATTAAATACCTATTGTAATTTGCAAACAAATCTTGAGATGTGATTATTGAAGAGCTCTTTGTAAGTTCGTAGTTGATCAAATATTCACTAATATGTCTTGAGAGTTCTTGATGGTAAAGAGTCGAAGTTCGTTTGATATTCATTGATGGAATTATCGTCTTGTTGGAGAAGGTTCTAAAATTCGAATTAATGATCAATTTACTGAATGAATTCGATAGTTTTAGTATATCTTGAAACTTGAACATCAATTGTTCTAAGTCATCCAATGACGAGCTTAAAATGTTTTCATTTTGTTGTCGCTGTTGTTCACCAATTCTTTCTAAACCACGAATCCCACCTCCAGAAGTTTTCTTTGCCGGTTTGGTTTGATCTAGCTTGGTTCCGTTTTGATTTATTGCACCTTTGCTCTTTAAGATTTCCCATTTTATCTCATCAATGGCTTCTATTACATGTTTCTGGAAATTCTGTTCTCCACCTTTACGGAAACTGAGTTTGATGTATGGTTTCGAGGAGGAATAAGTTTCTGAGTTGTTTTCAAGTTTGATATTGAGTAAATTGGTTTCATTTGAGGCGATGCTTATTGTACTCTGATTGAGTTTGGATTGTAACCCTTTTGAAACGGTTGATCTAAGTTCGCTTCCACAGAGTTCGCAGTACTTGAGCGACGGATGGTTGATGAATGTACATTTGGAACATTGGTCGTCTCTTGTAATATCAGGTGTCTCTTCACGAGACGATGTGCTTCCATCAGACTCGATTGAATAATCTTCAATTGCCTTTTTGATCAATTCAACATTTGGCTGAATACCACACGACGTACATTTCGGTAACTCTCCGTTGTCCAAATCAAAATCCAGTGATATCTGATTATTATAGGAGCAAATCCTACATATCCACGCTATCAACTTGGCCGTGGATGTTTCGCCACCACTACTCTTGAGATATAGCTTCACTTTTGGTGACGATCTTAAAAACCCATCAACTACTTCGCTGCTAGCGATATCCTTGAGATCAATGGCAATTGATTTGGAGTTGTCTTCGTTGTCAAAGTATATGATTCGTTGGTTGGTTAAATATATCCGTCCATTTTGTCTACCCAAGATCTTCGATCTTCCTTGATATAATCCTATATTGTCTCGTATATATATGTTGTGCTCGTTGTCATCAAGAATAGGACGGTTGCTCCGATTTATTCGAATCGGTTTCCAGATATTTATATGAGTCTCCATTACGGAGTAACAATATGATAAGGTTATAGGTTTGGTGATTTGCAGGTTAGACTTCAATACTCATTTCCGTTTTTACAGGTTAACTCTCAGAACCAGTCTGATCCATTTTACAGATTTAATGTTTCACAGTTCTCATAAATCGAATACCATTTTCACATTATTCACTACAGGTTACTACTCTTTTCATACTAGCTCTAAGTCATCCATACTAGGTCACAGAACACACCACAAATTCCACTCCTTAAGCAAACACATCCACTCAAAAATCACTAGCCGCCCACACTATGACATTTCTTTTCAAGAGAAATCCAAAGACTCCTCCAGATTTCATCAAGGCATTAAACGAGCAAGTAGTCAAGTTGGACTACAACAACGACAACAACAAGAAATACCAAGACGACTGTGCCCGATACCTTAAACAAATCAAGATCATTCTCCATGGAGACGATGAGAACGAGCCTCAACCAGATCAAATTGGAATCCTAGCCCAAGAAATCTACGCCACAGACTGTTTATACAACTTGATATACAATTTGAAGAAATTGGACTTCGATTCACGCAAGGACGTGTTGATATTGTTTCTGACGTTGTTGCGACGTCAGATCGGTAATAAATCGCCCACCGTGGAATATCTAATCAACTCCAAGCCTGAAATCTTGATTATATTGATCAAGGGGCCAGAATCATTGGAGACTGGCTTGATCTGTGGCCAGATCCTACGAGACTGCTTGAAATTCGAAGTTATAAACCGTTTTGTGCTTGAAAGTCCATTATTCTGGAACTTCTTCAAATATGTCCAATTGCTGATCTTTGAGATCGCCACAGATTCATTCGCCACATTGCATGATTTATTAACTATTCATAAGAAACTCGTATCAGAATTCTTAGCTGCAAACTATGAAGTATTTATCCACCAAGTGAATATTCTCTTGCAGTCCAAAAACTATGTTACAAAAAGACAGAGTGTGAGGTTATTGTCAGATCTTGTTCTTCAACGAGGAAACCAAACGTTTTTGAATACTTACTACGACGATATAAACAATTTGAAAATAATCATGATATTGTTGAGCGACAAGCTGAAAAACCTACAAATCGAAGGGTTCCATATCTTCAAGTTCTTTGTTGTTAAGCCCAAAAAGAGTCAGAAGGTTTTAGATATCTTGACCAAGAATAAGAGAAATTTCATAAAGTTCTTTGAAGATTTTGATATTGCTGGGTTTAACGATATGAATTTGATTGATGAGAGAGATTACATTTTGGGAGAGATCCAGAAGTTGCCTGATATAGAGAGGGTTAAGGATTTCTAGGCGAATTATGAGAGGAAAGAGAGAAAAAGGAGAGCCTTGCTTATTGTATTCTGGAGGGGAAGTATATCTATTATCTATTTCAAGTTTGATAGAGTTGAATACTGGCATCAGGACACTATGATAGAGAAGATACAGTTGACCGAATTCTTATGATAGTGAGGTTAAAGATAATAGACAATCCATTCTGATCAAAGAACGATATAGAAGGTTAACGTTTTCTGATTATATGATATTTATTTCTAGGGTCTTTCGTCATATCTCAAAAGTGAAGTACTTTTACGAAAGATCCCCGACTGAATTATTTCTACTGAAGATCCTCAATTGAATTATCTCTTCTAAAGATCATCAACTAAATTACTTCCACTAAAGTTCCTCATTTACAAAGTTAGTACATTAATTCCTCAGATACAACTAAAGCATTGCTCATTCTCTCTGTGATCCTGCTACCTCGACTTCAAATTGCTCCCACGACTTACGAATACATACTTCTGAAACACAGAAGATATTTAGTACAGTAGAATATCATACAACTCACGATCTGTAGTCATATACTGAGATTTGGTGAATAGTAGTAATTTATGGAAGACTTCTCTGCGTTCAGTATTAAAGTGATAAATCTGTCTTCACAGTTCTCTATATTATCTAATTAGACTGACTAAATCGCATCGGCTATCTCATACTATTTATTCTCTATAAGGTCTCTATTTTGCAACCCTTGACCAGTTCTTGTATAATTCTTCACCGTACTGGATCTTCTTGATCCATTCGGCAATTTGCTTGGTAAACTCACCAGAGTTTCCAGCAGCCAAAGGCACGGCGATATCGTCACCTCTCCAGCCAATGTTCATGATTGGAGAAACAACGGCAGCAGTTCCAGCACCAAAAGCTTCCACCAATTCACCCTTGGCAGCTCTTTCTTGAACCTCGCCAATGGTGAACTTACGTTCCGAAATCGTCCACTCGTCAGCAGGTAATCTTTCCCTAGCCAATTCCAAAATCGCGTCTCTGGTGACACCTTCCAAAATGGTTCCGTCCAAAGGAGCAGTAACCAATTCCTTCTTGCCATCTGCGTTTTTGAAAACAAAGAAAACGTTCATAGTTCCGACTTCGGTGATGTAACCTTCTTCTCCAAACAACCACAAGTTCTGGTGGTAGCCTCTAGAAGCAGCTTCTAACTGGGGCTTCACACATGGAGCATAGTTGGCACCCAACTTTCTGTTTCCAACACCACCTGGCCAAGCTCTGACTGCATAGTCAGTAGCTTCTAACGAAACAGGCTTGAATCCAGAACTATAATAAGGACCTACTGGCGATGCAATCACATATATCAAAGCCTTGTCGGGAGTACCAACACCCAATCCCTCGGAGGTGGCGATCATGGTTGGTCTCAAGTATAAAGAGTATCCCGAACCTTCTGGTACAAAGCTTTCATCAAGAACAATCAACTTATCGATCAATTTCTGTAACTCTTCGCCATCAAAAGTTGGCAAAGCGATTCTGTCAGCAGACAAATTCATTCTTACCATATTTTTGTCACCCCTGAACGTTCTAATGTCGTTGTTGGCGTCACGATAAGCCTTCATACCTTCAAACAACTCGAACCCATAGTGGAACACAATAGTCGATGGATCGAGTGATAAGTTGTGGTAAGGCGAGATTCTAGGCGTTCCCCAACCTTCGAGGTTGTTCCATTCGATTTCCAACATATGGTCGGTGAATTCCTTACCAAAGACTAATTTTTCATTAGGTAACTTTGCTTTAGGACTAGTGGTCTTGGTGATGACCAACTTGCTGGCATCTAACGGAGCAAGAGTAGATTGAAAACGAAGTGCTTGAAACGGTCTATTTAACCTAAGTGCACTAGCACCTAGTCTCTTGAATGCTTGCATTATATGGTCTCTGGCAGGAGCAGAAGAAGTTAGTTATCTTGCGATCGACAATTTTTTGCTGGGTCCGGAATCGGCGCGGAAACATCACGAGACTGAGAGAGTTAGATCAAGAGATATAAGAGAGAAGATAGCTACGGATAACTAGGGATAACTAAGGATAACTAGAAGATTACAATTAGACGATGATAACTAGAACAATATTGTCAGTAGAGATTACTAGTACTAGAATATCAAGCCCTAATATTATTCTTCAATTGGCGTATTTCTGAAATATTGAATTGCAGAGACTGAGTCATAGTGAGATATTCTAGTATTGTAGCACCCCCTAAATTATATATATAAATATTCATGTGATGGACTCTCAGGAGCTATATGGGGCTTCTACAAACTAATTCTCTTTAGTAGTTTTCCTTAGTAATTCTCCTTAGTAATTCTCCTTAGTAATTTTCCCATATTAATTGTCCCCAACTAGTTCTCCATGGATTATTCACTCAACTTTTACTCATCTATGAATTCCGTCTATTGAATAAATAACTATACCGAGGACCAGGTCCTTTTCTCTAGCTGAGAAATGTCTTTAATATCGCTTTATATTGATACTCTAGCATAAATTGTGCCAGTCAATTGTAGAATAAATGACCGATCCGTCCACTAACCATTCTATTTAGACTATTGTATTAGATTTTGGAATAGCAACGGCTGTTTCTGATCTAGTCCAGGAAGGATTTAACATATTAGTTATGACTGGGATATGATGATAATTGTTGAGTCTTGTTTGCTAGAAAACTGTAAGGTTGGCATCATGGTCTAGATGTCCACTAATCAGAATTAACGAAGTATAGTTCACCAATAATGGTTTTATTAATAACGTGTTCTCGTCTTGCTCACTAACAACTTATTGTTAATTAATATCCACTAATCCCCACTAATATTCACTAGCTTTATTATCACTGTACCATACCACCAAGTTCTCCACGGGAATTCCCTCTAAAACTACCCTTCCATCACTTGCGACATCCACCACTGCTTCTCTGGCATCATCTCTCTGAATCATGAATGGAAGTGTCCAGACAACCAGACCTTTGCCAACATGCACACCATTAACTTTAATGATTCTAAGAACAACATCAATATCTTTATTAGGCCTTTTGTTCTTAGGACTGACTTTCTTATTACTGAAGTCGTCAGGTCTTGTGGATTGAATATATTTGTAGCTAACGCGGTTTCCTTGCGAGTCTATGTTTCCAACACGTAACTTTTCAAACGTAATTCTCAAGGCAGTTAGTTCAGGAACCCAAACATCCTCGTCCAACACAATGGACGATTTTGGGAGTGTTGTGTCCTCTTTGACTTTCAATTTCGATACTTCGACAGTGTTCAATTCTTTGATGTCTCCTAGGAATACTTCGTATACTTCGGAAGTTTGTGGTTGGGGACATTGAAGGTATAGTTGGTGTTTCGAGAATAACGTGAACTTGTCGTAAAACGATTTGGTGAGTTCTATAGAACTTCCATCCAAAGACGTTCTTCCAAGGTATGTGGGTCTTTTCAAAGTGTTTATGTACTTGAAATCTGGGCTGAATAATTGATCCCACTCATAGTAATTTGACGACATGAATGAATTGGTTGAGTTGGTCATGGATTTGAAGGCATCTGCTTCACATATATCTAATTTAGCTGCAAAAGGATCCTTTTTTTCAAAGTATTTCATGTCTCCACCAATATTCTGATATGTAGCTACCAAAGGGAGTGTGATATTACGAAGGAAGTTGACCTTGGGGTATACTAGCGGTTCTTGGGTATCGTGAAGGGGGTCAGTTATCGAATTTCCTCCCTTTTCACCACCCCGTTCCTTTTTCAACTTTTTATGATACCATAGTGGATGTGCTTCAGTTGAGAATATCCAATTCTTATTATTCATAAGAGAAGAATGAAGAAACGATTCGTCTTGAGTATCAAAAAGAAGGTACAAGTATTTCAACGTTTCTCCCAACACAAAGGTTTCCATACGGTTCTGGCGTTTTCCTGTCCGAATATCCTGAACACCACTTAGTCCACATTTAGCTCTGTATCGTGTGTTTAGTAAATCCAACACACGCTCTCCAATTTTTAGGTACATTGGATCTTTTGTGGCCCTGTATAAATAGTAGGTGGATTCGATAAACTCTGGTCGAAGTGGATACCATTCTAGATTTATAGCATCCGTGACAGTGTATGACTTTTTCTTTTGAAAATGGGAATATATCCATCTTTCAGGAATCAGATCATAAGTATCCCAGATCTTAAGATACACCAAGTGAGTTCTTATTGCATCCGATACTTGTCCTGTGAGTACTTGAAGTCCTGCCCAAAATGCTCCCAACAGATCGATCCACTCGCTAGTGACCACTCCGTCGTAGACTCCCACGTTTGTGAAAATCATGGTTGCATCTCCTGCTCCTCCACCTATGGCCAGATGGGTCAATAATGCTTTGTATGATGTCTTGAACACTGACCACATATATTTGTCGTTGAATATGATGGCCGCTTTTGCAGAATATTCATAGAACGAGTCGACCGACGCTCCGATCCCGGTGAGCGAATCCTTCCACTTGTATGCAATTGGATCTATGGTCATGGGTAATAAATTAAGTACCAGTTTGGAAGACCAGAACTTCCAGAATGTTAGTTGTGTATAATGCTCGAATTGTGGATCTCCAGTGAGTCTGGAGAGCAAGGTAAACTCCAACACCGGTGTTGTGGCTCCTGCCGTGCATGCATCTCTTTGGAATTTCGGTGGTACATCCTTTACACCTTTTGCAAGGTTTACTCGAGGGACAGGGATATTGTTCGAAGTTTTGTAAGTTGGAATAAGCCGTTTTCCTAGATCATAGGCCAAATCCAATAGAAAACCATCGTAACCATCACAAACCTGTTTAAATTTGTCAAACTTGGCTGGAACATACGAATTTGTCACGTCTGTGAGCAACAAGTGTGCAGAGAGCAATCCCCCTAGCGACCGAATACTCAACTCAAATACTTGGACTATGGTGTCCTGATTGAAGATATCCGGCGTGTTCCTCAAATATTCGAGCATATTTTCCAATTCGTCCCATTCTTCCATGATGATCAATGTATCGAGGTTATCGAGGACGGTCAGTGAAATGTTTCCCATTGCATCATTACGGATCATGTCATTGATATTATTGAAGTCTGGTCCGTACGGTTCACATGTTAGAGGCCTAACTTCGTCGGCAGGAAACCCGTAAGTTATATAAGAGCCCCAAGCATGTTTAAATACTAGTTTAGTCTCTGCTTTGAGATATTGAAGATGTGCTGCTGTGAATGAAGAATTATAGGGAGAACATGATCCAAGAGTCAGTAATGACACTATACATATGAGGAATGTGCCATTTAGTATGTTTAATAGCATATAGCGTAGCGTCTAGGATTGTGGAGTTGTTATGGTTTGATCTGGAGTCTCAATGAGGATGATGAAATCTAGAGGAATGATGAACTCTAGAAGGATAAAGATATCTAGAACTGAAATGTTTCAAGAATTATATGATATCTAGAATTAGTAGATTCTGACTGGTTAACGTTCTTTTGTAGTGCTAGTTAATGAGATACAGATTGATCGAATTCTCTAATACATGAATTCTCATTTCTCAGGCCCTGACAAAATATCCAAATTTAAGTTATCGCCAAATACTAATGTTAAATTGTATAGACAATTAGTACACTTATATATACCAAATAGCCGTAAGTTCTCTAGACTCGAACCAATCTCTATATATACTACTCACTTAGTTTCAAAAACAGTTTTTATTCTAAAACCGGTTAGAGTGGCCTGGGGCTTTCTCAGAGTAGACGATTCTGATGTGTTTTGAGGCAAAGTTTATACTAAGTCGATCTTTATTAGTAAGAGAATATGTTTTGAAAGATTTCAGGGTTGTATGAAAGTCACAAAAGGTTTATTATATGATTAAAGCATTTAACTAAATGGACTCTTTAAATATTAGTTTTAGAGAGAGGCAGCTCTATGTTGAGTCAAGCTATTTGATGAGTTTTGACTAGAGAGAGAGTAATTGAGAACTTTTAGGGGTGCCAGATTTATAAAACGTTATGGAGCCTCCCCTTACTATATATGTAGTCTACGTAGGTGTGTCCAGATCCAAGATAATATGATCAGTGATCTTCAGTTAATCTCTTCATTCTCAAAGACTCCTCTGGTTTTAAATGGCTGCAAAATCTGTACCAAATGCGAGTTGCGCAGGGGCCCAATACCGTTATATATCCACCACTTCAATGACTATATCAACATTGTATATCATAGTTATACATCATATATCTACCACAATTCCGCCTTCACCATCTTCACCAAAATTCTTTCTCCCTCTATATATATGCTCCATCCTCTATATATTATATATATTCGTGACTGGGAGATTCTTGAGAGAGAATAAAGATGATAAATTATGGATGTTCCAAATGATGTAGCTCTAGCTCTAGCTAGAACTCTGTATCGGTGAGAAACCCTCTCTAGACAACAATTCTAGTATATATATACTGGATAATATTTGATTTCGACTGGATTTATATTCTAAATATTGCGATAATTGATTTCGACTGAATTTACCAAGATATGATAAATTAATGAATATGTTTTGAGTAATATTCTTAGAGGGTTATATTACACTCTACCTTGATACTTAAACTACTAAGTGATTTAGAGCTAATATCACCCAACTTTAATATCACCTACTCACTAGATTTATATACTAGATATCGATATTGATTTTTACTATATTTCTATAGATACAAATCATATTTATCTTACTACATATTTCAAATCCCAGTACAAAAGTATGTTACTCCACCTAAAATCTGAAGAACAATCACAGGGAGCTGGTACAGATCACACAAAACTTCGCTTCGCTCAGTTACTTGTACTACATCTAAATCATAGAATGATATTTCATTTCCTAGGGTCTTATATCATGAATAAATACGGAGTTACTTTCCAAAAATTCTATTAACTTGCGTAACCACTCTTCCAGTTCCAAACCATAATGTAACTAGAATCAAAAAGATGTTTAATCCAATGATTAACATACCACTCAACATAAATCTAGGGGCAAAGATCTTCCACACCATCAAATGTCTTCTAAAGTGGGCAGCAAATATTAAACTGGATAATCCTGTCAAAAGCTGATACGTAATAAACGTGGTAACGTTGGTTACAACTTGTGATAAGACCGTGATGGGTTTGCTCGATGGTAAGATTTTCCATAGCGTGATTAATGGAAGACATAAACACACGATGAAAAAGGATCCAAACGTGTTCAAAAGAATATTCAAATGGGTGAACGGAAACGTAATGGTTTCTGTAGTCATGAATCCGGTTTCCCACTGAATCGAAGGGATTGTGGCTTGATGTCCTGTACTGAAGAAATGTTGATACCCCAAGAGACAGAGGATGATTGGTGCAATAAGATTCTTGCGAATATCCAAGGTATCATATAATTCTAATGCTGAAAGGATTTGAACAAGCAACATATTGATTGAGATCGCGGCCAACGGTTTGTTCACCAACATTATGGCGACTGCAAAGTTAAGTACCAACAAAAAGTACGACGATCCATAGACATTGGAATATCCTAAGATAGTTGCTGTTTTCTGAGGGAATTCAGATTCGTCGTCGGAGTCGGTTGGTACAGGGATCTCTTTGATATCTAACTTCACGCACAAAGGACCTCTGGACCAACTAAAGTTTGCAAGGATTAACGAAATCACTAGGACGATCCGAGCAATACCCAACTTCATTGACTTCAACAACTCTGCACTGACTATCAAATTCGTAGTAGCAAAATATTCACTGTTTTGAATATATTCTAACGTCCAGTAAACTGCATTCATAAACATCAAGAACTTGAGTCCTGTTCCGATCCATAATGGAGCAGCTGAATGATACGAATCACTGAGTCTATAGAAGCCCATGATTACCGTTGGTAATGTGTATGAACACAAATGTAAGATTATCAAGGACCACCAAGTTGTTTTGAAAGTTGAAACACAATATGGTCTCTGTTCTTCACGACACAAATTGATCATGGAAACAATTCTTGAGAGAACGGTAAATGTTACGGCATGCAGAATTCCTAAGATTCTCTGTGTTTTAGTGAGTTTGGTGCTGATAGCACAACTGTAAATACAACAGAATCCAAAAGTTATAATGAAAAACGATACCATTTTGTCTTCCCAAACAACGTAAGAGTTCGAAGCAAAAATCAAGCAATGGGCAATCACAAACACCAATCCCAAAAATGACCAACTGTTGAAATTGTACACAAAGAAATCAAACAATTGATGCCACAACCAGTTGACACTGAATCTATCCATTATTGGGGCCCAGAAGCCAACGATTATCCCCAATGCAAATCCAACAGCCAAACTGTGTTTGACACTAAACATGCCAGGTTTCAAAACAATAGATATCGAAAAACTCAATACCAAGCCAAGTAATGACATGGCGATAACGGAACCAATGAACTCCGACGACATCGTCAGGACTCTTACAGACGGAATGGATCTGGCATAAGTAATGATAAAAGTCAATGCCAACAGAATGATTCCAATCCCAGCACCGATCAATTTCAAGTCAAACTTGGCCCATAATCTCTTACACTCTTCCAAAGATTCATACTGAAACACTTTTGCCTCATCTATTAAGTTTAGATAATGTTTTTTGATATTTCCGTAGGCAGAGTAGTTGGCCATGTATTGATGATATTTCTCACTGATTTCGGGAGAAAGGTTGGGAGTTGCATTACGGAACATTTGGATTTGTTGTAATGTCTTGAAAGTAGCCAAACTCAAATCTTTCTCGTTAGCAAATACCTCATCGATCGGAAATCCAAGGTTATTGAAAGGAATAGGCAAGCCCAACATGAAGGATATAGTAGGCACCAAATCAATTTGATTCACTGATCTGTAATTCTTGCCTGTGTTTCCAACATCATATTCTGAAGACTTCTTCTTGCTGAACTTCTTGTTCTTGGAATACATGAACAAAGTACTCTCCAATTCGTCGGGAGCGTCACCACCGTGGTTTCCGGTCGAGTCCATACCATGGTCTCCCATTACTATGAGCAATGTGTTGTCTTCCAACTTGGAAACAATATGTTCAATCACCTTATTCATTTGGTTCAACTTTTCCTTCATCGAATAATGTCTGGGACCGTACCTATGACCAACATGGTCTACACCTAGAAAATGGCCCACTAAAAGGTCCCATCTCGAAGTGTTTCCTCTTTCGATCAACGGATACATATGTTCCAAAACACCGTTATCCACGGTATGAAGATCCCAAACATTCAAAGAATCATAAGGAAAGTTCAATTCTGGATTTATGTATTCGCTGAATAATGCCTGCCACGTATCATCGCCCATAAATGCAATACTTTTGTCGTTTTTGTGAAGTTGTAAAAGCCAGTTATCCTCATCGATAGCGTCTCCATCGAAATTGGATCCTGCGTCTATGAATGTGGGTAAGGATCCAGTCGTCAATCCCTTCAACCTCTGTAAAGTCGTAGTGGGAGGATCGGCAAGAAATTTTAACAACACCCCATTGTCTTTTTGAGCCAATGTATGTAAAATTGGGAAATTGTTGTGATAAAACTCTGTCGAGCCTTCAACTGGTATAGCGAAATCGAATCTCAACGCATCAATAACTACGAGAATCGCTTTATCGAATCTGGCAGGTCCACACGTATTAAACTGGTCGTCTGTACATTCTGAAATATTCGGAAGAACTTGTCTAGACAATAAGAATCCCAGGGTAAATAATCCCACGCCGATAAATTGGACGGCAGCTATAAACAAAAGAACAACAAGATACCCAATAAACGTGAATTTGAGCTTTTGTTGTCTTATCTTTGACCGTGTGAGTTGTTGAGACTGTTGCTTGTATATTCGCTGTCTGCTGGCGTTACCAGACTGATTGCCTTGGTCCATGTATGCGAGTTCTGGAAGTATGAATCAGACAATCTCTGGGGTATTCACTTCTAACTGCTTTGGATCAATCTAGTATGCTATCACTCGGTAACCTTCAGTAATCCTTAGGTCGAAAAGTTTTGATTTATTTGTATACAGATCTGGGCACGTGAGCGAGACTCGTAGTTGGTGAAGTAGTTATACAAGAGGTAGATATATACAAGATCTAGAACCCATACAAGATATAGTACAAGAAGGAGTAGGTACTCAGGTGTAACTAGTCCCAATCTTGATCTCCTGACTATTAATACTTTTGGTCATATTATAACTGACTAAAGATAAATATATATAAATTCATATTCTCGTGGAACTTATTGGTGAGATGTTCTCTAATATGTACACTCTCTGGATATGGAGGAATATTGATTCTCTATGTTATTTATGTAAATATAAACTCCAGTCAAGTTCCAGTAATAATACAATATGAAGAATCGTAGTTGATTGGATAAGTTCGGGTGGATCGGGAGTGACAAAAGAGTTATTACTAAGATAAATATGTACCATATTCACGAAGAAGATATATTCACATCAAGGCTAACGTGTAGCTGAAATGGATATGATCTTGGATGTTAGGAAGTAATCCAAAAATATAGCAGGGTGATCAACCTTGATTCGTTGATACTTTATCCTCCACGCTCATTATCACCTATTCCACGCTAATTCTACTCTTATTCCAAGCTTTCTCTCATCTATTCCATGCTATGGTCAATCTGGCTCAAAAAGTCTTGATCAAAAGCTCCTCCGCCCATCATACCATCTTCTGGATCATCGAAATTGATTAAATCACCCATATCATCATTAACAATTGCCAGGTTAGGATCAAGACCACCGCCATCCTCGAACAAGTCATCCATATCATTTACCATTGGCAGAGGCTCTCTTGGAGCAGCTATCATGTCGTTTTCATTACGCGAAATAGAATATGCTGAGTTTGTATCAATAGTATCCATCTGTTGGAGGCTATTTTTGGCTTGCATAAGAGCATCAGAAGGAGGAACTGAGTTACCGTTATTGTTTCCATTACCATTGACCATGGACATTGTGAAATTTGGTGACAAATTGTGTCCATTTGTATAATTGTTCACTGGCTGGTCGTATTGATTGGAGTACGACCCATTGTATTGAGGAGCATGGACTTGATTTATATTCTGTGCCATTGGATTCTGGCGCATTCCTGCCATGTTGGAATTTCCGCCATTCATTCCTATCACTGAGTTCTTCATTGGATTGTGTGGGTCGTTCATTTGTTGTAAGTTATGGACGTTTGGGTTTTGGTTTCCGTTGTTAATATTTATAAATGAATTTATCAGTCTCGGGTTATAGTTGGCAGGAGCCTCTTGGATGTTGGTATTATATCCAAGTTTATCTCTGGAGACAGAGTACTTCTTTGTAGGCTCTGAATATTTGTATTCTTTGTTGAACTTTGTTTTGTATTCCTCTAAGATCGTATCAAGCTCTTTTTCAAGAGCATCGGCCGAGCTTTTGTCATACAACTTGGATTGTAAGTCCAGCAATCTGTCTATTTTCTCCTTTTGGTAGACATATTCACTTTCATTGGGCAAATATTTGGTTGAAGAATGCTGGTTACTGTTTAATACTTGAATCTGTTTGGTCAATTCTTCTTCTCTCGACTTCATGAACTCAACATCCCCAAAGTAAATATCCTCGGGAGTCAATTTACTGAATTCTCTTTGTTTTTGTTTGGGTATTATGGGGTATAAGCTGGGTGGTATGATTTTGGATGTGTGCACCATTTTGGACGTGACATTTTCAAGGTACTCATAGTTGGTGATGAATCTTGTAAGAGCATCGGTTCGGAATGAAATCAAATCGGCTTCGTCGTGTAGTTGTACTCCTTGTTCTTCTTTCATCGAATGCTGTTGTTGTGTATGGTGTTGTTGAGGATGTCCTTGGCCATGTTGTCCGTGGCCGTGTCCTTGGTTGTGCACGCGACCGGGGTGTCCTTGTAATTGGTGTTGGGGTGCATGCCCATGTAAGTGCTGAGACTGATGTATTTGTTGTTGCTGAAGTTGTTGGGTTCTTTTGTTAGTACGACCCTTGGGTCTTCCTGGATGGGCCATTTTACTGCTCTCTATCGTTCCTTCAACTTGTTTTAATCGCTGGAACTAAATTCCTTCTAGCAATTTATTAAAAGATCTGCCTGTTAATATAATACAACAAAAGTAAGCTTTATCGATTTTGCTTTGGCCGGTACTTTGTTAACAGTCAACGTCAACTTTGTCACCCTAACTTCTGTTGTTTTGTTGTAGTGAGTATTTTCTACTTCATTTTCAAAACGTTCCCAATCTTTTGTGCGGTGCACGTCTTTCAGATGTACAGGTTGTATAGAATATATAAAGAGAGAATAAATAGGCTAAGGATTAGATGAAGAGGCTATTAGAAATAATCCTCATGGTGTCACGTTGAAAAGGAAACAAAAAAGTTAAACATAAAAGATCGAAAACAACTATTTGTATTGAGGTATGGTGGAGGAAATGAACTTGATACATTTGGCAAAGAGAATAGAAAATAAACAAGATACCGGTTTTGGAGGATTGGTCGCTTGATCCAGCCTGTAATAGGAGTATAGTTAGTCAAAACTAGTGAATATGTCACTATAAGTCAAATCTTCCGTTAACGAATTCTTCGTCATCCATCTGGTGATCTTCGTCGATTTCCATTTCATCTTCTTCGTCAATTTGATTATCATCAATCACATCTTCATCTGGAGGTAAGTTAGGGTTTCCTGGAATAAAGGAACCTGTGTTTTTGAAAGCGTTAATTCTGTGTGATTTACCGAAATGGTCTTCCATTGCAGAATCATCAACGTAAGTGAAACCCTTGAAATTGGCTTGGATTCCTGGTGATAAAGGAGTAGAGGCTAATTCCATTTGCTTTTTAAGGACAGACGTTGACTCGGAAGTGAATTCAGGGTCAAAGTTGGAAGTATCAGTCTCAGAAGTCAAATGTGGTTTGAATGGAGGAGGGATGCTCTTGGCTTTAAGAAGATTCCAGTCAATATCGTTGAAGAATGCATGAGCTCGTAATTCTCTAGCATCGTTGGTTGCACCCAATCTATGTTTTGGGTTTCTATTCAACAATCCTTTAACAAAAGATCTACCTTCTGCACTCAAGACTTCTTTAGGAAATCTAACTTTACCAAAGGCAATGTTCTTGTACATTTGTTGAGTATTGTCAGCATAAAATGGCGACCATCCGCAACACATTTCAAAGATCAAAACACCCAAAGACCAGAAATCAACCATTTTGGTGTATCCAGTCTCATCAAGCAAGACTTCTGGTGCCAAGTATTCGGTGGTCCCGCAAAAGGTGTTTGTAGTACCATCATTATTCAAATTGGCTTTGGATAAACCAAAATCACAAAGGGCAATGTGTCCATTGGCATCCAACAAAATGTTTTCAGGCTTCAAATCACGGTATACAATGTCGTTGTCGTGTAAATGTTCCAAAGCCAATACTAACTCTGCAATATAGAATTTGGCTCTGTCTTCAGTGAATCTCCCTTCTTTTTGTAAATGCCAAAATAATTCACCACCTGACATGTAATCGGTTACAAGGTACAAATCAGTAGGGGTTTGGAACGAAAATTTCAACCCTACGATAAACGAGGATGCGGCAGCAGATGTTCTTACCAAAATGTTACGTTCCCCAATGGTATGAGCAATTTCCTTTTTCTTAACAATGACTTTCTTGGAGAGTACTTTCATAGCATAAATACGTTCAGTATCCTTCTTTTTAACTTGAAAGACTTGTCCAAAAGTTCCTTTCCCTAAAAGACGCAAAACTTCAAAATCATCAGGGCCATATGCCTTCCTATTGTCTACCGAAGAATATTCCCAGTTAATTTTGATAGATCCAGAAACACGTTCACCCACAATACGAGCTTTTAATGACAACCATTCAGCTTGAGATTTTTTGTTGATGATGGTGGATGGAAATACACGAACATGGCCTAAAAATGCGTCATCTCTAGCTGCGTCGTACAAGGAGATATCCAATTCTGATCTCAAGCCCACGACATCGAAGATGGCTTCATGGTTCATAATTGAATTTGATAATTCTGCCTTGGAAGCCAATTGGAGTTGTTGAGTCGATGATTGTCTTTGGTACAAAGAAGGTCTTGAAGACTTAACCGGTAATGCACGAGATGAAGGGTGATTGTTGTTGTGTAAATGAGTGTTCAAATTGCCAGTTATTGGGGTATTATGTTTTTGATTAAATGGAGGAGTTGATGGAGATTTACCATAGGATGACGGAGCATTGGTTACAAATTCCGATGACTCGAACGTACAAACCACGTATGGTTGAATAGCTTGAATATCTCTTGTTTCAACAATAGTTACTTTCAATTTACCCTTTGGCTGACTGTTTCTAGCATTTGGACTTAAAGTTTGACCTGTTTCATCAGTGGTGATGATAACCGGTTGTCCGCTAGAGAATGGTTGAACTGGGTTTTCGACAAATTGTTGATAGTTTTGAGTTTGGGGTTGAGGGTATTTCTGCAAATCGTTTGATTTGAATGTTTGGTTCAAAAACGATTCCAGTCCGGCATTGACGGTATTAATGCTGGTAGTACCATATACCAACGAGTTCTCTGAGATGGCTGTGGTTGGCGTAACTGGAGCTAAACCCTTTGGTAAGAATTTTGATGTGTTGTGGTCACTGTCATAATCATATGAAGTATGCGGGTTGCAATTATCTGAGGCAGATGTAGGAGGAGTTGGTACACCCTGAGAATTGTTGGAATTGTTGGTGGAGGCATCTCTTTTGAAGCCACTAAAGCCAAAAATGGATTTAGCAAAATCAGCCATTCTATAATATATGTATGCAAGAGGTATAGACCATGAACAGAAAACACTCAAACAAAAGTGAATTGGTAGTAAAAAAGGTTTGCACACGAGGGGTTCAGAGTAGCTTGTGGAATAATAACCCTGAGTACTTGTATGACTTGCCTCTAATTTAAGGGGCGAATTTATAAGAATACAGAGAAACTTATAGACTTTGTTTAGAAATTAAAATATAATGTCAAGTTATAAAGACCGACAAATACGTAATGCAAAGATAAGAATTGAAAGAATGGTTGTTGTGGATGGGTAAGGAAGAAGAAAGAGATAAAAAAAATTATATATGTTGGAGGTGTATAGCGCCAACAGAAAATTGAGATGATCTCTACACAAACCCGAACTGAGCGAGCTACGAGCGAACAGAAGAAGTAGTAGGAGCGCAGAAGTGCAAAAGAACAGGGGAAAAAGTGCAGGGAATGTACGAAGAGTAGCGGAACGGATAACTCGATGAGGGTGTACAATAAGTGGTAGTAATCCGACATCATGGGGGCCAATACTACAATAACTACACTGCATAGTGAGGGTATATCCTGATAGCCAATTACGATGAACAATTGCAAATATCGATATATTAATGAGAGTAATCCTTTTTATATAGTGAGGAGTTCCAGCCTGAGTGTATTCGTTCGTATCCTCCATATATCTGATCAGTAGGGGTCTTTGCGTCTTTGAGTCAGAGTCTCTGCTATTGATGAGCATCGTTTTCTTTTCCGAGATTGTCCAGAAGTGGCTAATTTATAGATAGATCAAGCTTGATATCAGGAGATTCTTAGAGTATGTTAAATATATTGTGGTCGAATTCTCTACTCTAGAAGAATTCCCTTCTCTCGAGAATTCTCTACTTTAGAAAACTTCTCTACATCTAAATACTTATAGGCTCGACAAGTAGGCTTAAAATATATACTCTACTATGCACAAACAGTTGTTTGATCTGTTCTATACTTTAGTCTACTTATTATCGTATTCTGGTTGATTTATATACCTCATTTAATCTATCTGGGAGAGACCGCGGTACGCATTTGTCTTCCTTCTCTACTTCTTCTTGTCCGTATTCAAACATTTCTTATTGTCCAGATTTATGAAATTAGATAAGCAAAGTGAGGGAATTTTCGCAATCGGTTCGCTTAATTTGTTGCATATGACAGGAAAGTGCCACGCTTAAAAAGCGACCCAAATCACTTTTCACAATCTCGCTACCCAGAAGGATCCGGGCCAGCAGTTTATAGAACCAGCCTGGTTTTAGCAAGCCCAATTATCTGTAAATTAGAGTTGTTTTCAATGTTATTGTTTTTATGTACATGCAGAGCCGGGCTACTAGTATGATTGAAAGCGGAATTTGGTGAATAGTATCTCGAAACGGCCAGTTCCATGTTTCATTTCTGAGGTTTTGGTGATGAATTGATGAATTGAAGAATTGATACCTTCCAAGTTCTTAGGAACTAGTAATTTATAATCACTAGAGTAGAGTTGGAGTATTGTTTAACTCCGGTGACTAGCTCCGAATATCTAAATTTAGGGTATTGTATATAAGTTGCAGATAAGTAGCACAATACTCCAAGAAGAATACTATAAAGATTCATAGAACTGTTGGATGGTGTAATAAAATCTAGTGGATATATTTTGCTCTCGTCAGCGATGATATATTATTTAAATCTTTATATATAATACTATTTCTATAATTCTTAATCTAATTTAATATTCACATTTTCAATAAAACGGCTAATTTCTGCAAATTTCTGCAAATTATTATTGCTTGCTAGAATACGAACAATCTAATTTCTCCTTATGAATAATTGATTCAACTGAAATATTCAAGTCTAGTCAATTACTCGAAAACTTTGAAATACGTTAAATAATTTATCAAATTCATTATGATTCGTTTAGTTTGGATCAAATCCACTATGGCTCGCTCACCTTGGGTCAAATTCGGAGACCAGTCTAGGTTGTCTTGTTACAAAAGTTTAGCGGAGCCACTATCAAAATTCATATATATGATTAAGAATTCAGACAAGAGTAGGAAATTAGGAAAACTGAACAGCTATGACTAAACAAACTCAGTGCCTCTAAGTAGCTGTAAAACATTAGTCACTGGTCACCAGATGGAAATAACAAGAATATCAATTCTTGCACTACTAATAGTTATACCTTAGTATCATCAAATTCTGTAAGCTTCTAAATATTCTCTCATCGTCACCCATTTGGAACTTTGGTCAGCACATATGGAATACACTAATGATATTTTGCAATCATAGTCAATAATTGATCGCTACACTACTTCCGTTCACGTGACCGATCTTCAACAAATTGGACAAATTTTTCAAGTAAACTATATACACGGTTAGTATAGACACCATCAATGTTCGGAAGTACTATTTTTAAATCCGTTGGGTTGGCCACTTTGACTCCTATACGGACGTTTAGCCAGTCCATGAACATTTCGGCTAGAAATACAAATGACAAATATTACAAGATTCTCAAATATGTTAAACCCGTCAAAGACACCAGTGGATACAAGGCCGGTGATGTAATTCATAAGGGATTAAGAATCCCATTAAAGTCCAAACAATTTCCAGACTACCATTTCGAAACCATGTACTTCAAAAGACAAAACAGAGGTCTTTTTGGTGGTGTACAAAGAAAACGTTCCAAGACGTGTAGTGAGAGTGGAAATAAAGGTTTAAGAGTACACTTGCCTAACATCCAAAAGTCCAAGTTATGGTCACAGACGTTATCCAAAGCTATACAAACAACCGTCAGTACCAAAGTGTTAAAGACTATCACTAAAGAAGGTGGTTTGGATAATTACTTGACCAAAGAGAAGCCTGGTCGTGTGAAGACTTTGGGTTTGAAAGGTTGGCAATTAAGATACCAAGTATTGAAGCAAATGGAACATAATGAATTACCCCAAGTTCCTCTTGAAAACGGCCAAGTTCAACAAGTTTACCATGTCCACCAAGACGGCAAAAGGATCACAGTTGGTAAATACAAATTGTTGAAAGAATTGTATCCATTGGTAGCCAGAGATAGCTATACATTTGTTTCACCTACACAATTCAACAGAAACCATAGGTTCCTTACGATTGGCGAAATTGTGGATAAACTTCAACAGTACGACTATGATTTTGCTCAAGTCACTGTATAGTCACACATGTTCGCATCTTTGCATATCTCCAACGATCCATGAGACATATTCATGCCAGACTCGTGCAGATTCCTGGTCCTGAACCACCAAGATCTCAGACTCTTAACTTGAGATGAGTACCTTTCATAATCTACTCATCTCACACTCTAAGGTTCAGTATCCAAACTCATTATGATGCTCGTCGCATCTGAAAGCAACACAGACTTATGAGCATATCCGAAGATCTATGAGCTTCCAACTCAACCATGTCCTGAGCTCAGTCCCGTAATAAGGTAACTCATTCCATGCGTTTGTTCTAATATCTCCATGACAGAAACATTCTACAGATTATTACGATATAGTTGGTGACATAGACTGACATAGACTGACTAGACTGACATAAACTTCCGTCATGGAAGATAGTTTAGGCATATCATTAGTAGCGTCAACTAGTAGCTAGGCTATTAGTTACCTCTAATTCACCGGGTCTTCCCTTTGTACATAGAAATACCATATCTTGTCTAATAAAAATAGCAGTCCGTTTGTATCACGTGAAACCCTAATTTGGATCTCGTGACATGAAGATCCATTAGGAAAACATCCACACTTCAATACTTAACACAAATAAGTATTGTTTTTCTGCAGGACTAAATTTTGAAAATTTTTCGTCTCAACCTTGCACCTGGCAAATTACCAAACTCATTAAAACGTTACTTTTCATTCTTTTCATCATCTATATCCTATAGTAAATATAATAAAAATGGCTAGATCAGGTATGTAAAGATCATCAAACACTATTACCATGGATCAGAGAGAGATGTGAATACAGAAACATAGAACAATAAACTGATATGGAGACGAGATGACATGGAAGAAATCATCAGAATATCTAATTATGAATTAAATCAGAAAATTAAACATAAACCATCAAGATCTGAATATATATACAAATGAATATCTAAGCATCGACATTTAAACATCTGAGATATCTAATCGTTTGAAATATCAAAGCATCTGAAATTTTATGATATATACCAGTACTATCCTATCTAAAGACATCGATACTTGAAGGAAGTGAAGTTGTTCTATTTGAATAACAATTCATGATTATCATAACAATATAGAGTACCATATTCCATTCTATTACATCTTGCTTTATATCTCATCTCTCCGGAATTCTTTGGTGAAAAATAATTTCATATACTAACAAAATAGGTATTGCTATTGGTTTAAACAAAGGTCACAAGACCGTTGCCAAGGAAGTTGCTCCAAAAATCTCTTACAGAAAGGGTGCTTTATCTAAAAGAACCGACTTCGTCAGAAACATCGTCAAGGAAGTTGCTGGCTTAGCCCCATACGAAAGAAGATTGATCGAATTGATCAGAAACGCCGGTGAAAAGAGAGCCAAGAAGTTGGCTAAGAAGAGATTAGGTACTCACAAGAGAGCCTTGAGAAAGGTTGAAGAAATGAACAAGGTCATTGCTGAATCCAGAAGACATTAAATTCTTTAATTTGTTATTAACGAAAGTGAATGACAAATGAAGTTATCATTGTAATTTAGCTCTCCTAATTCAATACATATCACATCGTATAAATCAAATAATTGTAGAAGAGAATGAGTAGAGAAGATACGCAAAGCATCTAATGGTGGTTAGTACACATTTTCAAGCCCTGCCAGAATGTCGTTCAATGAATGTCGTCTTTCCCATCGCTGGGTATCCATCCTTATCTATTCGTATTGAATGAAGAGCTTTTTAGAAACAAGCTCTATTATATGTACTAGCTGATTTCTGAGTGTAGCTCTCAAAAGTTATGTCTTTTCATCTTGTCATCTTGTAGCCCTTGCGTGCCCTGGCTGACTCTGAATATATCAAGATTTGCCTCTAAAGTTTCGCATTTTTCACTTAACTCTACTAACTATAAATCACCCATGTTCAAGCATATATATAAAGGGAGAATTGTAGGGCGCTCGTTACAGAGTCGTCGCTATACTTCACCTCCATCACATTTCGGAGATCCCAACAAAATCCCACAAACTTATGATCAAAATCCAGCGAATCTGATTCCACAAGTTCCCCAGACTCCTCCAAATCAGCCTCAACCTGGTAGCCATGCAAATTACGACCGAAACAGTTCCATCAAAGAATTATCGTCTCTTCTTGCCATGTGTGCCTTGGCCTATATTGCTGTCGACAACTATACTAACCGCATCAAAGTTGAAAAGCTCAACAATGAAGCTACGGCCATAAACTTGAAGACTTTACAGATCCAACAACAAAACTTTTTGGCAGCTAGACAAAAGCGGGATATCCAGATCCTACAAGAACGAAAGGAGCATGCCCGAAGAACATTCAAAATGGGTTTACATATTGCATTGTTGCGGAAACAATTGACAGAGGCTGGCCTCGCGCCTTTGGATATCGAAATCGCAGTAAACGAGTTTGAAAAGAATGTCAAGGCTGACAATTCCATAAAGAACGTCAATGGACAAGCATTATGGCTTGAAGACACTTCTCGTATGTATTTTTTTGAGTGTTTTATGGACCTTACTAACCTTTAGCTTTGAAAACATATTTACCTGACGTGCATGATTATGATAAGAGAACCGTAGAGGGTGACTCTAAGAAGTAGCATATGTAAATGGGATAAAAAGTAACAACCTGTAAATGGGATACCTAGTGAGACTCCATGAAGTTACAGTGAGCCATCAAGTAGTATTTGATTGTCTATTCATAAGATAATCAAATTCCTCCATAACACTCGATACAATCGAATGAGTTAGAAACGATACTGTTGTTAAACTAGTTGTATATAAAAGTATTGTCTTTACAAATACATAGACGAAATTACGTTACGATCATAGAGAAATATGGCCTTATCGAGGTCTTGATAATTGTAGTAAAAACCTGAATCAGAAAAATTGTAGAGTTTATAAGCCTTCCTTCTAGATCACTTCTAGATCACTTCTAGATCACTTCTAGATCATGTCTAGATCATGTCTATTCCGGTCTTTCTGTATTTCCTTATTTCTGTCTTTCTATCTCTCTGTCGCTATCTTTCTCAACTTCTTAGTAGGGCCTAGTTATATCAAAATATCATGTTACCCGGATATCTCATTCCTATAAAAATGAGAATTTTTAATTCTTTTTAAGTTTTCTATTTTTCTTCATACAATGTTTTTAACATAGGCGCCCATTAGAGTCACGGTTTATATGATTTCCTCTACATATAATCTATAATCACTTTGTGGTTCTTCGTGCTCGGGTACTCCTTAGATCAAATGGTTGCCACCAGCCCTGCTTTGTCGTGTCTTATTCTGGATTAATGGATTGACTACGCGGTTCTAACCTACAAATGTAATTATATATGAGCATCAGATTATGCTATGTAGTCTGAGATGATTCTAGAACTAGAATTTTAAACTCAGTCCTCTATAAGTCGAATGGTTTTTCTTATTAGAGTCAAATGGCTTCTTCTCTAATTAGCACCGTGCTAGGTATTAGTACTCCGATGTATCTGGATCTTGATGAATCTAATGAACTTGTCACTATTACGGCAGAGAACTTATAAACTGCCGTGATCTGTTGAGATAAGTCCTCGTTTTTGATCAGCTACTAGTCCCCATTTTTAATCACGAAATCTCTGATCTTCGTGAGATTTGCTGAAATCAGTTATAGTGATTAGAGACTTTTAGTGAATCTTAGTGTTAATATAGTCAGCATATGCTCATCTAAACGAGTTTCTTGCCTTCCATTCCCTTTCGTAGTTGTTGGTAGTGACTAAGACTATACATTTCGCTCTGACTTTTCCTGTTTCACTCGTTTTGCATTCTTGACTGGCTCTGCTGGGACAACTCTATCATCACTATTGATAGCTCGACACTACCTATTGCGCTGGTCAACCAACTCAGCATCGATTTTGCCCAACTCCCTCTGCTTCAATTTTAATTGTAACAAGTTAAACTTTGGACAGCAAACACTCTTCGCGTCCAGGCCGTTGGTCTCGTAGAACTTCCTACAGCACAAGTAGAGTTCGTCAATTACTTTCGTACACTTGGACTCGTTGTAGCCATTGGCTTGGATGCAATCCTGTATAGCACACGCTTGTGGTTTGCAAGCATCTGTTTGACAACTGGACATGCTGGTGTAGAATATAAGTTGAAGATGAAGTAGTAATTTTCGGAAAATCAATACCGCAATATAATCTGCGAATGAATAGCAATATTACTGGAGGATATTCTATAGCGAGAATCTATATACTAGCTATAATTCGTTTAAAGTACGAATCAAGTATTAGCAAATTAGAACCATGTAGGATGGTAACTTGACGTTTAGAGGTCTCTGAGAAGAAGAGTTCCATCAATTGCTCAGAGATACTTCTCATTTTCGGGCCAGTATTTAGTAAATGTAGTCACTTCTTCCCGAGAAGATCTATAAATGTAACGTAATTCAGAGCACGTCACTGAGAGTAATATCGTTTAGATCTGGATAATTTATATCTTGTTTCGAGAATAACTCTATAGGTTGGATAATACTCGTTCGTCCTACCATTTATCCATGATAAATCTGCATATTCCCTTGAATCATCCAATTAATGACTTATCTAGATCAGTATGGTAGTCATCCTCATCATATTCACTTGGTTCATATATTACAAGAGGAACAAATTCATTCTTGGATTGTTCTGCCTTTGTGGTCTTTGCCTTTTGTACGTAAAACACAGTGCAGCCTGAAAACACAGATACAAGAATAGCAATAATTCCCCAACGAGAGAGATGCCATCTAAAACTTTCGATTTCAGATCTCATGGCCGAATTCAATTCTGTGGTGATTTTATGATTGGTCTCTTGGATCTTTAATATAATTCGCTTGGATTGCAAAGTATTGTCTGACTTCTGATCATTTATAGAAACCTGTGCATCGTTCTTCATCTGGATGAAGTCGTTGTTCAATTCGTCTGATAATATGTGGAAATCTCTTTGAAGAATATTGATCAAACTTATTAGTTCGTTGATATGTTGCTCACGGGATCTTGTTATGTCCACTCTAAGCTCTTGCTGAGCACTCTCAAACAAATACCGCTCGTTTTCTAATTCATATACTTGTGAATATTTGGTGGGTAACTTTGACAACTTTGAATTTAGCTGGACAATCAACAAATTTAAAAGTTCGTCTGATTGATCCAGGGTAAACCCCGCTGCTCGAAATTGGGTGTATACGCTATATGTATCAAGGTATGGATCCATGTTATCGAATACTGTTGTAAGGAAGTCATTATCATTTAATTCTTCGTGAGCTTGTGTTTCTTGTTCTTGGGGAGCAACGAATTCACTAGTATTATTGGTTGTATCATTAGTTTCATCAGGTTTGTCATTTTTTATACTCTCGTAAAGATGTCGGCTCGTAGTAAATGGTCGATGTATATATGCATTAGGAACATTCCGATTGATATTGTGAAGTAATCTGAACAGTTTCACTGAATGGGCTAGCCGGTTTAAATAATTGCCGTACCTAAACATAATAGCACGCAAGTAGGGTGTTCGATTGGTATATTCTAGGAGTGACTAATAGTTATCTCCTTTCAAATTTATCACGACTAGCGAACTAGTTAAAATGGGTTTGGGTTTGGAATTTGATTTTGATATCTATCACCCAAAAAAAAGACGGGTTCCCAAAATGATATGCGCAAGCGACAGGATGTATTGGTTGCGACCAGTAATCTCCATAGTTAAAAGCGAGCAAAAAACTACGTCTTAATGCTTCGATACTATTAGTTGTCAAGGGAAAAATATCTGCGCCTCCATGCCCGGTAGAATTGCTGGTTTTCTAGCTAGTTGCAAATTCTAAATCTGTGGATAATTATGAGTATCATCACTTGAGCTGAGATCAAACTTTCTCAAAGTCCTAACCCTTTCAAGCACTTGAACCAAGTAGTTTGTAGATATTTGACTGGAGTAACTGAAAATACTCTGCGCAGATGTTCCTGAATCCTGCTTGGTGTTTTCTTGAGGTAGCCCATATAGCGCAAAAAAATACAACGATCTTGCAAAGAACTTGAATCCAAATCTAAAAGGGCTGAAGTAGACTATTGTGCTGTTACATTGACCTCCTTCGTTGTCAAAACTTCTGAAACCAGAGAGCTTGTTGTCCTTGTTCTTACGAGCGGCAACAATAGTTAAGTCTGCGGTCGGTGGATACAAGTTTTTGATTTCTTGGTACAATATTTCGCTATCTTCATGTAAATGTTGCTTCATAGTAGTCAGTACCATCTCTTCTGACCTAGAATCACATAAATAAACTCGCAATTCTCGCTTATCGATCACTTCGTTGTTGGCAAACGTTTTCATTTCTTCTACTTCATATTCCTCTCCAGAAAAGTGGATTATGAGAGTGATTTTCGGGAGCTGTTCGTAGATTTGAGGAGAAGTGACATAATTGGAAAGTTCGTTCATGATAGAATTCTGTATTGTTTTCTTGTCTTCCTTAGGTGACCTCCAAAGTACCGCAAACTCTTCATAAATGTTAATTGTTTCAATGTTGGGAATAAGTGCTACCCATGTAACAAACCTGCCTATTTCACTCAATAAGCGTACCTTTTCCGCAGCCAAATGTGTACTCTGATGAGTGAAGAATTCATTTCTTGCAGCCATTGCGATTTGAGTTTCATTCTTGGTGGGCACTTGAATTCTCTTATCTCCATCCAAATACGGTTCGGGTACCATTGGAGGTGGGCTCACTATTGCATCATTCAAGGATACCAAAATCCCGATGCTTTGAAGCAATAAGTCCCTAGGAATGTATGCTTTGAAATCTGTAATAGCAATGGGTGTATGGTCAAATAAGTTCGGTTGACAGGTGTTATAAATAGCAGGAGGGATGTTTCCCAACATATTGAGTAGAAAACTCCAAGAATCAAGCACCATTTTGATATAGCCGACACGTGAGTGCAGTACTGTAGAGTTGACTTTGGTTAGGTCCCAAACCTTATAAATAAATATGTCAAACAAATCACGGATTTCGTGGTAAACCTTCTTCAACATAGCAAAACAAATATATAGTTTGGTAACAAGAGACAAAACATTACGATACATATCAGTACGAACAATTTCACAAGTTTGGTATTCATCAGATCCAAGTAAAGACTTGTTTCCTAAAGTCATTCGTAGCAGGTGGATTTTCAACCCCTTAATATTGCGAGTTTCACTGAAAACGTCACCCTTTCTTTGAAATACTTCACTTTCAGCTTCCAAAGTAATCTCTTGAGATCTACTGGAAGCACTGTCCAATTCTATGTTCAGCATGGAGCTCTATATTGTGTTGTAAGTAATATTGAAAGTGCTGCAAAAAAGTTGATCGTTATATATTTGAGCGGAACACGCCCTGATATGAGATCTTACAAGTAAATTCCAGAACTAAAGAATATTGATTATAGGTAATATACAAATAAATAGAAGAGAGATTAGTCAACCCTTATCGGGATGTTTTATAGTGTTTTTGATTTTATAATATTTTTACCGTTTTGTGGGGTTCATAACTTTTTTTGATGTTTTTGATTTTTGATGTTTTTTGGCTTTTGATATTTAGTTGGCTTCCATGGAAGCGTCTTCGAATTGTTCTTCTGTTTCAGCAGGAGCAATGGTGGCAACAGCTTCGTCAATTTCTTCTGTGGTGCTTTCGTCCGAAGGAGAAGATGGTTCTTGTTCGATGCTGATGGCAAATAAGTTGTCGTTCTTGTCAACAACGTTATTTTCGTTTGGAATGATCAATTCTAATTCACCGTTTTTCAAGAACTTGGCCTTGATTTCGTCGAATTTGATGATTTTGTCGAATATGAAATGTTTTTCGAAACTGATTTCATGGTTCTTGAATTCCTTGATGAGAGTTTCAGCGTCTTCCTTGATTTCTTCTTCTTCTTCGAATTCAGATTCGACGTCGACTTCAGCTTGGTCATCTTCGTCTTGACCTTCGAAGCCAGACCATTCCAATGGTTCATCGTCATTTTTGGTGGTTTCGACGTCGTAGTCTTCATCTTCTTCATCTTCTTCGTCAGCTTCTTCAAGAATAACTTCACCTTCGAGTTCTTCTTCTGATTCTTCGGAATCTTCTTCAGAATCTTCTTCAGAATCTTCTTCAAGAATAACTTCACCTTCAAGTTCTTGTTCATCTTCAGATTCTTCGAAGTCGGATTCTTCTTCGAAGACGTCGTTAAAGTTCAACTTTCCCTTGATGATCAATTCGTTTTCATGCTTTAAGAAGTCGATTTTCAATTCTTCCTTGACTAATGATGGAAATCTCAAGTTTAATTGATAGGTGCTTTCGTCCAATTCAATTAATTCACAATCCTTGCTGTTTTCCAAGTCCTTTGATAAGTCGATGATTTCTATTTCATCGTCGTCTGAGTCGTCAGCAACTAAGTAACCTTCTTCATCATAGATTTCTTCGTCAGAAGACACTAACTCTTCGTCAGTGGAATCTTCGTCACTGTTGTATTCAGGCAAGTCAAATCTGTGTCTGTAGATGGTGACACCTTCATCGTCAGAGGAGTCAGATGAGGATTCATCGTCGTATTCGTAGTTGTTTGGATTACCAGCATCGTAAATGTCTTCGTCGTCGAAATAGATTTCGTCACCGGATTCGAGTTCGAAATATTCTGGCTCAGAGCCCAACTCTTCGTCTTCGTCTTCAGATAACAAGATTTCATCTTCAGAGACCAAGCCTTCTTCGAATGCTTGTCTGACGTTTTCCACCAATAATTGGTCTTTCAATTGAGCAAGGTCAGATGAGTATTCAATATCAGTATCAGTTTCGCTCTCTGAGACATCAGATTCGGATTCAGATTCGGATTCGGAAGAAAGTTCTCCAGAAATTTGTCTTAAAGCTTGAGCTTGTAATTGGTCATTCATATCGATCATATCCAAGATATCTTGAGGTTCCATGTCGTATTCTGAATCAGAAGAGTCGGAGTTGGAGGAGTCGGAATCTGAGTCAGATTCTGATGAGTCGGAGTCGGAGTCGGAGTCGGATTCTGATGAGTCGGAGTCGGAGTCGGAGTCGGATTCTGAGGAGTCTGATTCAGAGTCGTAATACTTTACAATTTCATCGTTTAAATCGTATACTTTACCGTTAGCAGCTAAGTATTCGATGGCTTCGTTTTCTAATTCATCATTTAAGTCAATTAAGTATACTTCGTCTTCGGAATCGATCTCAATGTCCGAGTCAGATTCAGAATCAGAATCAGAATCGGATTCAGAATCAGATTCGGATTCGGATTCTGACTCTAATTGTTGGCGTCTTTTCTTGTTGTCTTTTAAGTTGAACTCATAAACTTCTTCGTCTTCTTCTTCAGATGAATATTCTTCTTCGCTGGCTGGTTCTTCAACGTATACCATGTTTTTTGAAGGTTGTTGATGATAGTATTTTCTATATTGTTTCTTAGCGGAAGGCTTCGTAACATAATAGTTCTTTCTATTATACTTCTTTTGGGATCTTGGGTAGGAAGGCATTATGATATATTGAATGTGTTTGTGTAGTAGTGGTTGTAACAGCAAAAATGTCTATAGCGTCTATTATATTATTGTCTATTCAGTATTAGTAACTGTTGTATTGAACTTGTAGTACTAAAGAAATAAATTCGATATGGTAAGAGAAGTACTCCATACTTTATATGCTAAAATTTTTCGAACATAGGGCCCCTCGCGATGGCGCGATGAGATTTGCATAGTTAAGCTCAATTGGGCTGGTTGCGTGCGGCGTGATATTAATTACTCAATGTGGTGGTGGCGGCGTCAACCTATGGATGACATAAGCTTCCATATATTTCCTCTGGTTTCGAATTTGGTCTCTTCACTTCTACGGAAGTCTATAGAAAACTATCGAACAGGGCACATACGCTTTTTATTTTTTCTGACGATTTCGCACGACCTCATCTACTATTGAGTTCGTTTCTTCTGTTTACGTTGTGTTACCCGGATGTGCAACGAGTATAAATACAACCAACTCCCCTGGTCTCCCTTTTTTTGCGACCAAATCTCTTTGCCTTTTGGCTTAGATCAAGTGTAGTATCTGTTCTTTTCAGTGTAACAACTGAAACGTCATCACCGATGACTTTTAAAATATGTTACCTTTATTTTTGGATAAATTGTTTGGAGGACCGATGGGCTTGCTCACACCTCCGTACACAGTGTCGTTGCCATTGCACCTTTCGGCTTCTGACGCAAATCTTTTAAGTAAGTGTTGTGTGGTCACAACGATTATTTAAAAGATACTTGCTATTATGAGATCACAATAGCTATTGGGTAAACTGAGATCTAAATCAGATTTCGCTAATATGTGATAACCATTTTAAGGAGGACGTGATGATTTTATGTTGCAACTTGGCCATCTTTATGTCTGAAATCGCATTTGTACATCGATTCGCTAAAACCTAACTACCAGGCAATTAAACCTTCAAATTTGTTGCAGCTTATGGCCCTGCGCACTCTCTTCATTTATGTAATTACCTGTAAATACACATATCCCTAGTACTCGAAACATATCACTTCCTTTATGAAATATTACTCTTCTTCTCTATCACTCTTATCTATATTATAACATTGTACTCTGGCTTCCTCTAATTCTCTCAGTATTAATTGTCGCACTCCGGCCCTTTTCTCAGTCAGTCGCAAATTTAATTTGTTATCACAAACCACAGTACCTCCGTAATCCTACAAAGATATACATACTTTCTCATAATGATACATGATGAAGATGAATCTGGTGATATTACATCGTCTTCTTCATCTTCAATAATGAATAATGGGCTATTTCCCGTGCCCAAAGCATTTCATGGTCCCAAGCATGATCCTCGTTTAGAGCACCCCATTAGTGAATCTTCCATACGACATGGAGAAGCAGTTTCCATAATATCAAATTCCAGTTCAATAGATAATTTCCGAGATGTGTTTCGTCGTCCTTCTGATGGTACTCATCATTACGATTTATCTGAAGAAAGTAATATGTTTCGACTGAATTTTGACACAGCATCTGATCTCAACACCATTCAATCTGAAGATAAGTTTTCTTTGGATTCTTCTATTATAAACCAAATGTCTTCGGGTATTAACGACTTTTCTACAATCCCTAATGCAGACGATGACTCTCGTTTCAAGTATCTTCGTCTATACGAGAAATTACGACGTAGCAAGACCAAAGAGAATCACATAAAGGATGTGATGACAAGCATGAAAAACGATAATGACATACCACTACAGGTGATGAATACCTCTTCGTCATCTATATTTGGACTTTCACGCCTCGATGACTTTAACAAGTATGTGAAGCAAACGGAGATTAATGACCAGATCTTCTCAAAAATGTCCTCAAAAAGACCCCACGACAACCTTTTGAATGTAGTGGCTACTAAAGAGTTTGCTGATAGATTTGATGCTAACGACGACAACTTTCAAGACGAATCACGAGCCACAAAGCCTAAGCCTTCATGGTATAATAAAGACCATTGGAAACTCAATCTGACAAAATCTGACAACCCAGACTCGGGATTTAAAGGGTTTTGGAATCCTCCAAAACATCAGTCAAAGTCTGACATCGAAGAAAACTTTTATGTTCGAAATGCATCTCCGTCTTCATCAAATCAAGAACAACAGCCGACTTTCTTGCAGAGAAAGTTGAAAGTTAGACATCTTCAAATGATTTCATTTGGTGGTACGTTGGGAGTAGGTTTGTTTCTTAATACTGGAAAGGCTTTGACTATTGCTGGTGGTTTCGGCACTCTTTTAGCTTTTGTTATCTGTGGGATAATCGTTTTAGCCACTATTATATCTTTCTGTGAAATGGTCACATTCATTTCTGTGGTGGATGGAGTTTCAGGCTTAAGCTCAAGATTCGTGGACGATGCATTTGGTTTTGCGGTAGGATGGCTATATTTCGTTAGTTTTGCCTTTGGCCTCGCTGGTGAGGTCGTTGCAAGTGTCATTATGTTGTCATATTATCCGGAATTGGATATCATAAATAATCAAAGTCTTGCTGCAGGATTTGTTGCATTGTTTCTCTTCACAATTGTCATCATCAACTTGACTGATGTCAGAGTGTTTGGAGAAATCGAGTATATCTCAAGTTTCATTAAGTTGTTGGGTGCATTGATCATGATTGTTATCATGATTGTCTTAAATACAGGTGGTTTCAATGGGAAGAATATTGGTTTCAAGTATTGGCAACATCTGAAGTCGGATTTCGAACACAATCTTATATTTGGATTGTTCAGACCTTCCTTCAATCTCCATGATAATGGTTCCAATTCATCGACCGCTGGTATCGGGGGTGATAAGGGAAACTTTATGTCGTTGTTGGTTGCAATTTTGGTTGTATCATATGCCTATAGTGGTACGGAAATCGTTTGTATTGCAGCTTGTGAAGCCAAGAATCCGAGAAAAGCTCTTCCCTCGGCAACAAAGAGAGTTTTCTGGAGAATTATCATATTTTATTGTTTGTCAGCATTTATGGTGTCACTCAATGTATATGCTGGTGATCCAAGATTGTTACGGTATTTGCTGGGCTCAACAGGGATCTCTGAAGAAGAGTTTAATCAAAGCTTTGCCATCGAATACGTGGGTGGTGTGAATTGTCATAATCCCTCTACTATTTTCGGTGGCTATGGAAGTGGTGCACAGAGTCCTTGGATTATTGCATTGCAAAGTTCCAGTATGTGCAAATTCAGTTCTGTGGTTAATGGATTTTTGGTCTTTTTTGCTGTCAGTTGTGGGAACGCTCAATTGTACGTAAGTTCAAGGACCATCTATTCATTGGCTTTGCAAAGAAAAGCTCCAAAATACTTGACCTATTGCAATCGTTATGGTACTCCATACGTTGCAGTCTTGGTATCAGCAAGTTTTGGACTACTTGCCTTCATTTGCGTTTCTGAGCGAGCAACACTAGTGTTCCAGAACTTGACCAGTATCATTGCTTCCTCTGGAGTAATTCTCTGGTTTGCAATGTGTTTATCTTACATCAGATTTTACTTCGGGCTCAAAAGAAGACCCGACATCATCAGCAGAGATGATAAGTCATATCCATACAAGTCTCCATTCCAACCGTACAGTGCAATTGTTGGGCTTATTGGGTCATCAACAATTATTCTTTCCATGGGTTTTGTGGTGTTCTTGGAAGGCGAATGGAGTGTAGTCTTCTTCTTTGCCAGTTATGGTACCTTGATTGTATTTGCAATATTATACCTTGGTTATAAGATAGTCAAAGGCACAAGAATCCATAGCTTGGACACATTGGACTTTGATTCGGGACGGACAGAAATGGACAGATACATTTGGGATGGAGGCAGAGAGTATAATATCCGCAGTTTCAAAGACGTTATGCGTAAATGTTTATCCTTCCTTGCCTAGTGTGCAATATCTCAATTTTAAATGATTCTCATTCTGTCTTAGATTCGGTAGCCTTCATTATCATTTCACTTCAACCTTTATCGTTTTACATTACCTACTAGCTACTTGGATAGTGCTGGTAGGGTATACTTAATTCGAATATATTTTAGACTTTTTAAGCTTATTCCACTGTAAATCGGTAGTTTACCCAATCATAATATCATTCCTTAAGCTGGTGAGATATCTAAGTATGAGACAATTAGAATGTGGTAGAATTTTAAACCATTACTTGCTGAGACAAGGAGCCTCTTGTACATTATAAGGAGCCTCATTTGCTATATATAAGGAGCCTCCTTTGCCCTATCTAAGAAGCCTCTACTACTCATGTACGCAATTGCCCAATTTTGGGTGCAAAATTTTCCCAAACGGGATTAATTACGCTCGTCAATTTCTCATAATTTCACGATCTGATTTATTCAAATTTACGACAACTTCACTTCTTACCTCCATACACCAATTATGACCTGGATTCCTACTGAGGAGTTCTTATACGGTAAGATTGTCAAGCCTTTCTTGCCATTTGAAAAACATCCTAATTTACGTAACGAAAACTTGAAAAACTTGTATCCTGGGGATGAAGTGTACGTGTTTGAAACCAAGAATGAGAGATGGGCTAGAGGTTACACGTTAACCAAACCATTCCCCAACGATTTCACGATTACTTCGGTCAACTTGGATGAGTTGCCTTCTAACAATATCAAAATTGTTGTTTTCCCATTGAGCTACGTCCAGGTTGTTGAAACCGTTCCAATCACCAAAATCGAAGTGGACGACAGTTTCAATAACGTCAACGCGCTGGGCTTTGTCCCAACTATTGAGGATTCTGATTTTGCTCGTAAGCTTGCCTTGAACGGTGATTGTGGGGTCCTTCCTAGAAAAACAGTTCCTGAGTTACCATTGTTAAATAACCAGGTCGATGAAGATTTACTTGGTGAGATCAAGCACGCTCTTGGGTTATTGAACTCTCACATCTTTGCCTTGTATTCTATTGGTGAATTTAGACTTTTCAATAAGTTGACAAGTATCTACTACAATTTGTATGAGGCAAGAATTAAGTTGACCCATAACTTGTTGACTGCAAATGAGATCCAAGTCGCTACGGAGACTGCTACGTTCTACTTGAATAAGATTCCAAAGAAATTGGCCTCGAGAGCTGCTAGATTGAATGCTCAATCTTACGATTTAGATAACACTTACACTGATATTTCGGGTTATAAGGCTATCTTGTCAAGAGATACCATTTCTGGTGAGTTGTTATCCAATGAAGTGTCTAGTCCTTCGCAAGTGGCTTTGAATCAAGTTTTATGTGCCTTGGCATCGAATTTCCCTATCGATGCCCACCTTCGCCTTCAAGAGTATTCGTTGGAGCCTCCTCCAAATAAGAAATTACACCATGAACAGCCTTCACATATTCTTGTTGATTTCAGTTCAGTTTCGGGTTCTTCCGCTTACCAACCTCCTGGATTTGCAGGTATGATTGCCTATTTGTACATCCGTAACAATCGTAAGCGATTGACAGAGGCCTTTGCTGTCCATACCAATTCTGTTGATGATTTGGTTAATGTGGAAAAAATCAGTGCAGCATTGTTTAGAAACATTCCTTCTACTGAAATTGAAAACAGTAGAGTTTATCTTGTTGCTGTGTTAACGGAAGAAATTGACTTGACCCTCAAAGCTGCCTCCCAAATTCCTCAAATTAGAAGAGTTAAGAAGGGAGTTGCTGCTGGTGTTACTGATATCACGAGAATTTTCTCCAGAAACCAAGATTCGTTACAATCAGGTGAATCGCATCAATTCTCGATTAGATTGTACGGTTCTTATGGTAATAATAAGAAGGGTAGAATGCCAGACGGTACTGACGTCGCCAACAATGGGTGGGGAGAATTGGTCGATAGAATTATTGCTGGCTCGAGCCATGGTGTGGTTGTTAACCCAAGAGCTGAAAAGTTAGTTGTGTCTGTGAAAGAATTCAAGCACCAGATAGTTTCTGGATCATCGCTCCTGTTTTCTTCTTCTGCACCAATTTCTAGAATTAAACCAATTTTCTTTGATCCATTGGCTGAAAACTACGAAAGAATCTACTTGGCCATGAACAAGGTTTCCTTACTCAACAGTATTGCCAAAGATGATTTGTTGACTTTTGAAGTGAGTACTCCAAACAACGAATTGATCACATTCGCAAAAGCTTCAAACCAGCAAGAGAAGAGATCCTGGCAATTTGTCTCTGTGTACCCAGACGAATCAGTTGGTGAAATCATCAAAGTTAATGGTGTTTCTTTGAAGAATCCTAAAAAGGTTCTTAAGGAAGATCACATTGTCTTATCGTTATATGTAAATGGTACTTTGGCTGGTGAAGGAAAAATTCTCTACAAGTCAGGTAACAGGTTGGTTGAATTCAGCAAGAAGAAATCTCACTCCATTGAAATCATGTCAACGACCCATAAAGTGCCAATGGCGCAAGTTGAAGTTAGTACCGAATATGTTGGTAAGATTTACAATTCCGATGCTTCAATTGATAGCATTTTCCAATTCGAAAGGTTCTTCATGGTTGGACAAAAGGGATATGATGAATTATCAAGCTCAATGGTTGCGTTTTGCAAATTGGATATTTCTCAATTGGTCAAGTACTTCCCAGAGTTATTGAGCTCTTTGTATAGTATCGCTGATACTTCCTTCCAGCTCGGACACTCTCCAAGTATTGAAATTTTGCAGGATAACACCTTCAAGGCAATTATCCATCTTTTGGATACGGTTTTTGGAAAGCAAGATCAATATTTGTACATGATTGACAATTTCATTCAAAAGTACAATAACCTTCCACCTATTGGTACATTTTTGGTGAACAAAATAGCAGAAATGTTTTCAATTGCTGAATCCAATTGGAACTCAATTTCAAGATCAGTTTGTAGAATTGTGTCTTTGATTTTAAAGTTAGCAATCACTTCCATGGCAAATGCAACTGAACTTGACTCATACACTAGAGCATTGAGTTCTTTGTTTAAGTCTTGTGCTTTCTTTCTTTCCATCGAGTCCAATAGTTTGATCAACGACCAAGTGTTGCTTATGGAAATCATTGATTACGTTTTGACATTCAATATTCATCTTCCCCAGTTTGATTCTTGGAAGTATGTTGCCAATTTGATTGATTCGATTGGTACCAGAGGTTTGGGTGTTAATGAAGAAGTCTATGGAGTCAAGAAGATTACAAGTAACAAGGACCACAAGATTATTGTGAGTAAATTGCTATTGATTGGTCGTCTTTTCAATACCAATCTTGTTGAACATGCCGAAACTCGGTCGGTATTAATTGCTAAATCTGTCACATGGTCAATGGAGGTTTTATTGGGTCCAACAGATGTTGATGCTTCCAGGTTAGCATGTAGTGTTTTGAATGCTACATGTACATTGTTATGGAAATCGGTATTTGTTGACGGAAACAAAGACGAAATCCCATTGTGCTTCTCCCTCAGTAAGTTATTACCAGCAATTGCGAGAACTATCATCAAGTACAACAAATTTACTAGAGGAAACGATTTCTTCAAGCCCAAAAGAACTTTTACCTCATTATTCCCAACTGAATATCCATTCAACGAGGCTTCCATGGACCCTATCGTCAATGATGAAGTGTTGGTGGAAATTTTAGTTGAATTGTCGATCGTGTTCTGTTTCATTGCAAAGATTGGAAAGGCAACCGCAGGAAATGATGGATACAGTAAAATTTTGAACACCAAGATTGCAAATGATTTCTTTGATCCTGCTAAATACTTAGCAAATGATTTCCAGAACGAAGACATCATCACTCTTATTTCGGGTGTTAAGCTTCTTAGACAAGGTAAATACTTCCCTGAAGATAAGTGGTTATCGTTGTATTCAGTTATCGCAGAGGGATGTTTGAGTTCGTTAGAATTACTCCGTCCATTATTACTCAATCATTACATTCCTCCAATTGAAGAGTCTGAATTATTCGACAGAGTTATTTGGGGAAATTACCTTAAAAGTTTGTTGAGATTAGGGGTTTTAGCCCCAGTGTCTGTTGAACATTTATCTGAAGTACCAAGAAAAGCGTGTGCACAAATTACTGGTACAATGAGAGACAGAATTTCGTTCTTGGTCAACGAAGCATGGGATGCTCTCGCATGGCCTTCTACGGAAGAAGATGTCATCAGATTTAATTTGAGCAAATTCGGAGGATACCAAGTAGAATTCATCAACAATGACTATGGAATCTTGCAAGAATTGATGTTGTTTGCATTACAAAAGAATCAAGAATGTCAAGCAGTCAGTGTCAAGATTTTGTGGTCCATCATTATCTCAGAATACATTATCAGTGACAATATCATTGATATCGAGAAAGAATGTCTTGTCGGATTACATGATATCTATTATAGAAATGCCTACAAGCCTTCTAGCAATGAGCAGAACTCTTTTATTGAAAGAATGAAGAAAACCATTCGTTTAGATAGAGAAGATGAGGCATTCAATATCATCTACAACTTTATTGAAAGCTTGGATGGATTTTTGAAAGTCTTGAATGATTTGAATAGTGTTCCAGTTGGACCGGAGTTTGACGATGATCGTACATTCCATAAGTTGAACATCAATGCTTACTTAAAGAATGCCAACAAGCCTGAATTATTCCATTCCTTCATCAATTCCATGTATGAAGAAAATCTCAAGAAGAATGATTACATTCAGGCAGCATTAAGTTTGGAACTTTTGGCGTCATCTTACTTATGGGATCATAGTGTTATTGTTCCTTCGAGTTTTAGACCAAAGTTCCCAGAACAAAGTTCTTTTGAAAGAAAGGAAAGTCTTTTCAAAATGATCGCTAACAATTACGTCAAGGGTAACAGTTTGGAAAGAGCAACCGATACATATAATGAGTTATTGGACTCGTACAGTGCTCATACCTACGATTTAAAGAGTTTTGCTTATGTCCATAATAAGTTGGCAAAGTTATACTTGGATTTAGAGTCGTCAGACAAGTTATCCTCCTCTTTTTTTAGAGTTGCCTTTATTGGAGCTGGTTTCCCTACTAATATCAGGGGGAAGGGTCAGATTTACGAAGGGTTGCCCTTTGAACATATCACTTCCATCCATGAGAGATTATTGAGATTGTATCCAGGTGCAAGGATTGTGTCCGATGATGTTGAAGCCCAAAAGTTGAAGGAAAAGGTTCAAACCGGTAGATACTTGCATGTAAGCACTGTTGAGCCTGTGAGTGAAATTTCTGACAAGTTATTCAACACGTCTATTGGTGTCAGACAATACGCTAGAAACAAAGATTTGAGATTCTTTGCCACTATGAAGAAGATTCCTGGTTCAACTTCGGTGTTTGATTTATGGACCGAGGAAACCACGTACGAAACGCATCTTTCGTTCCCTACATTGATGAACAGAAGTGATATCAAAATCTCCAGCGTGGTCAAGTTGTCTCCATTGGATAACGCTATCAGAACAATTATGAACAAGAACAACGATTTGATTCAATTGGAGAGTATGATCAACCTAGCATTCAAGGAAAAGGCCGACTTTACTTCTCTCTTTAACGATTTATCCAGACAACTTGCCGGTACTGTTGATTCACCAGTTAATGGAGGTGTTGGCCAATACCGTACGTTCCTTACAGATGCCAAATACGAAGGCAAGGAAGATTATGTATCCATGATTAGGTTGTTGAGGAATGCTTTCAATGACTTGACTATCATTTTGAACAGATGCTTACATTTGCATGGAAAATTGGTCTCTCCAAGCATGAAAATTTCTCATGATGCTTTGGTTGAGTTGTACAAGAAGAATTTCAAGGAAGACATTGCGAAGTTGAAGTTATCAACCGACTACGAGAATTCCGTTTACAACCATTCGGTTTCTCATTTAACTCCTGCTCCTTCCATCAGTGATAAGAGATCTGTCTCTGGTAGTAAGGGGTTCACTCCAGCCCCATCCATTGCGGGCTCAAGATTGACGAAGACCACTAGTCGTGCTTCCTCAGCCTCAAGTAATTCGGGAATCTCAGGACTTTCTTCTGATAAAAGTTCCACCCTCGAATCTTATGCTAATAGTAAACAAAAGAGAACTGCGTTGAATTGGAGAAACATGGTCAATAACCCATAGAGATTATTGTGAAAACTTAGATATATTAGAAATTAGAGTAAATAGAAGAGTACTTGAACTACAAGTTAACCAGTCGATATCTAGCTAGATACTTCTGAATAAGATAATAGATGATAAAGGCTTGCTGGCGTAGTATTCTTTGTGTTGGAAACTTGCTTGCCCTTCAATGGAGTGACATTTATAAATGGAAGCATGCTAGAGGTAGAAATTGAGCATAAATGATTTAACTGAAATCCACCATTGGCCTACTTTATCATTTTACGTAGGTAAATCTTATATATATGTATACATAGATATTATATTCATTCTCTACACATGCCTATCCACTATTTATCTCCTTAAATACTCTAATGGTGTCTATTGGGTTTTACTGGTTGCAAAACGTACCTGCATATATTCAAGCTGACATAATCAACAAATCTCAAAAACTTTTCTGACTTGAAAAGCTTGAGGTGGTGATTATTAGTAACGATCAAAACTCATACAAGAAAATGTTTAGATTAGCTATCCGTGCCGCTCGTGCTCCAGTTGTTGCAAGAACTACTTTTGCCACCATCAACCCAGTCCGTTTCTACGCTGTGGCTCCAATTTCTAGAGAAGAAGTCACCACTCGTGCCTTCGAAGCCTTAAAGACTGTTGCTGCTTTACAAGAATCAAAACTTTCCTTAGAAGCTTCTTTCCAAAAAGACTTAGGCTTAGACTCCTTGGATACCGTCGAAGCTTTGGTTGCTTTAGAAGAAGAATTTGACTTGGAAATCCCTGACAAGATTTCTGACGAAATCAAGACCGTGGGAGAAGCTGTTGATTATATTTACGAAGAAGAACAAAAGTTATAAGTTCAATGAAGTGAGAGCCTCAAGTAGTCTTTGACAACCTAAGTGTGTAATGGAGAATACTGGAACGTAATTAGATTTTGCGTTAATCCGATTGATTCTGACTACTGAACGAATGCTGCTAATGAACTGAGCGAATGAAAACGAGAAAGAGACTGAGTAAGAGCATAAAAGAGATTGAGGAAGGATCTGCTAATGAGAGTGAGTATCTGCTAATGAGAAGGTACTCCGCTAATAAGGAGAACGTATTGCTAATGAGAGTGATGTTCACTGATAAGAGTAACTATTCTTATTAATGTCTGTGACAAGTAAAGTTACTACTGTGCTATTATGGATGTTACTGACACTTATATAAATCTTTCTGACTTGATGACTCTTAATCACCGACGTTTCCTACTTCCTTAGCTCGGTAGATTAGTTCAGTTTAACTTTGTATATATTTTCAGAATAATTTATTCGACTCAATGGATATTGCAGATGATCACCCAAGTTTGGTGGAATCTGCTACTATTAGACCACTTGTAGCTGTATCAAAGGACATTTTGTCCATCTTCAATTTGTAGTTCTTATAATGCATCGTTTTGATTGGTCTGGCGAAATGTTGTGTCACGTGACTCGCTTTCTAATCCACCGCAGCAAAGTCAAGAAACAACGGAGTCATCACTCATCACTCCGTCCTTATCACACAATTGCACAATGTCACCAATTAAGGATCCTAGCAAGACTGATGAGAATGAAAATACTCAAGATATACATAGGACTATCGCTCAGATCAACATAGACTCTGGATCGGAAGAAGAAGAAGAAGTATCTGATGAGGAAGACGCCAATGAACCACTCCCTGTAGAATATCCTGGAACAATCCTACCAGATAATAACCAACAGCAAATCGAGTCTGATAAAGATTTGGCGTCACAATACCCTGCGGATTCCGAATATATCGATCTCATCCATCTCAAAATAAGCTCCCTAGAAGACTTGAACTTAGAAAGGTTTAGCAACTTACAAAGTTTAAACTTGAGACAAAACTTAATAGACTCCATAACCGCCGTAAATACTTTACCTTCAACCGTAGAAGAGCTTGATTTGTATGATAATAGAATCAATCATATTTCGAGCAGTATCAAACATCTCATCAATTTGAAAGATCTCGACTTCTCGTTCAACAAAATCAAAACTATTAAGAACATTGAGACCTTGACTAACTTGGAGAATCTCTATTTCGTGCAGAATAAGATCAAAGTTGTCCAGAACTTGGAGACTTTACAGAAATTGACCAACCTCGAGCTCGGTGGAAACAAAATCGAAGTCATAAGTGAAACTTTCCATAGCTTGGTGAATCTTGAAAAGTTATGGTTGGGTAAGAATAAGATCCAAAAGTTTGAAAACTTGGATTATTTATCAAACTTGAAGGTGTTGTCGATTCAGTCAAACAGATTGACAAAAATCGAAGGTTTGGACAAGTTGGTCAACTTGACTGAGTTGTACTTGTCTCATAATGGGATTGAGAAGATTGAAAACTTAGAAAAGAATGTCAACTTGGAGGTGTTGGATGTGACTTCAAACAGACTAGAACATTTAGACAACTTGAGCCATTTGACAAAGTTGACTGATTTCTGGTGTTCCTACAATAAGATTTCAAGCTTTGAAGAGATTGGAAAGCAGTTGGGGAAGTTGCCTGAGTTGGACGTGGTTTATTTTGAGGGAAACTTGGTGCAGTTGCAGAATCCAACGGCATATAGAAGAAAGTTGAAGCTTTATTTGGGGCCAAGTTTAACAAAGATTGATGCCACTTATATACAGTGAGTGAAGTAGTGAATCTAATAGTGTTATGAAGTCTAACCATTAATTTATAGTCATGATATTTAATTTTTAGTCTAATTCTGTTTATTCGTATGGACTTCCGGTGAATAACCTTTTCTTAAGTATTGATGTTGTTAAATATTGCGGTACGGATGTTTAAAGAGTCTTGTGATATTATTAAGTAGTATAACTCTAAGCGTTGTACGTTTGTTATTTTGAATAGTTTGATTTATGTGTTCAGATAGAGTCATAAAGATGACAATGGAATCATTATCTGGTATGACTATACTGTTGCGGTACTGATCTTTTCGTTTTTAACTCTAAGTAAACTCGAAATACACAATTATTAGTAGATTTTAGAGAGATCTTGAGAGTGTTGTAGGTATATAGTTATCAAGTAGACAGATTTACAGAAGAGAAGAGAATAGAGAAATAGAGAAATATAGAAAAGACAAAAAGAAAATAAACGAAAGAGCACCACCGCAATTATTAGAACTACAAATATGAGAACTAAGACGAATACATGAATTAAGACAAATACAAGAATTAAGACGTCTGAAATACGACCAGAAAGAACAACAAATACCTACACCTATGAAACTATGAAACACTCAGTCACCTTTTCTCAACCGTCTCATCTTAGTCTTTCTTAGAATTTAGTTCAGACTAAATCGTTTCATAATTTGGGTGCAAATTTTCGTAACTTTTATAGAATGTCTTGAGAAATAAATATACTAGAGAATCATAATGAGAACACTGTGAGGGTACAACCAAGAAAGAGAGTTCATAAAAGAGTTACATATGGGCCAACTAGAGGGAATTAAAGTATATTCCAGCTAGTTCACATTAGTGAAGAGTGTAACTAGTCGAAGTTCAGTATAAATTGAGTAAAGCTGGTAAGGATCACGTTATTCCATAACGAATACGGAGATGGTCACAATGTTCGAGAAGACAAGACATAAGATATAAATCTACGGAGACTATTAAAAAGAAATTGTCAAGACAAAAGATATTCCTCCAAAAATCCTCCAAAACATTTCTAGAAGGTAGATAATTTCACTAAGAGACAAACCCTTGACCCATCGTACTCGCACTTTGCCAGGCACTGTAGAGATTTGAGAGCAAACTAATAATCCACACTCATGGAAAGATCGGAAATCAACTTCGTTCCAATCCAATCGAAGCTGGAGAAAACTCACTCTAGTTGTATGTCGAAATGTCTAGCCACACGAAGGACTAGGTTTCTTCATAGAAGAACCAGGCACTGATCTAGCTGAGATTGGGAGAGGTCTTTTCCAAATTGGAAAAGTTCATTTATAAGTTGAAATTCATTTTGGATTGGAAAACTCTAATTCAAATTAACATGATACTTTAAACTACAGAATCACAGTCTCTCGAAAGAACCACAATTTCGCCACGAGTTCACCAATGTTGGCATTTTCTCATAACGATCATTTTGTTGATATTAATATACGAATACGGTATATATTTGACACCTAATTATTGTAATATTTATTCTTTAAACCATCTAATCAAGCTTGTTATCCTCAGTTTTATAATTATCCAACACAATTCTATAGATAAAGGATGGAGCAAACCCACCGATGTTGGTGATGTAAATATCAATGTTTTCAGGAGGAATGTAGTCATGGAGAGGGTTCTTAACAAGTTCGACATTGTCCAAGAGGTTGAAATCGTGATAATTCAACACCTTCCCTGAGTTCCCAACTTCAATTAAATCTTCACTATTAAATGGGTATAATGGCGACAACTTATACAAACCCGCCAATGCAAATACCGGAGTCTTGTGTTCCTTAGCACACTCTACCACTGTGGCCACACCGGAGTTGGAAATACTTCCACCATTTGCAAAAACAGAATTGGATCCAATTATAACTTTTCCAACTCTGGACATCACTGCAAATGTAGTGGTGTCGGGAATCAAAATACACTCGATTTTATGGTCGGCCAAGGCCTTGACAAACTCATGGGCCTTCTTGATGTCGTTGGGATAATTCTCGGTCACCAACACACTGAACTTTCTCTTTGCTCTAGCTTTTATTAAGAATTGCAACACAGTATCGGAATTGGGCGTAGGAGTCAATAAGATTTCATTGTCGTGAATCAAGTCTACGGACATATTCTCAAGACCTTCGTTGATGTTGGTGATTTCATCAACCAAGTCTCTAATCCCTTGGATGATGATGGATCTCAACTCACTCATCTGTTTCTTCAGTTGGTTGTGTTGTTCTTTGTGGTTTGTGTGGCTTGTTGTTGATAATAAACTGAACATCGAGCTCATCATAGGTGTTGTGGACTGGTCTGAAGTAGTATGTTCAGATTCAATTTCGTCACGAATTATCGCCAACACTCTTCTAACAATGTTTCCAGTGATGATTTGTTTTGGCTGTGACGTTTCAAGTATCTTACCTACTTTCCTGATAAGATCAATGAGGTCATATGGGTTTGACCATCTAGCGGCCGAGATCACTTTCATGAGCAATTGTGTGATGGCCAATGCAACATTTTGATCGCCTATGATCTGTTGACGCTTCAAGCTAGACACTATAGGATCTATTAGCGAGGTTATTTCGGGCGTAATGGGCGACATGGTGGTGGTGTAACTAGTGTAACCCATTCTGAAGAGATGAATCATATAGAATTTTTTGTTGAATTGGAAGGGACACGACCCAATATGAATACGCTGGAGACAGTAGACAGTTACTAAGCTATATTAGAAAATGGGAGTATCACATAGTAGTGATCTAAACTTTAGAGTAGGTAGAAATTCACTGTTTGATTGTCAATATTCAGTGTTTTATGGACAAAATTTACCACGTATTGATCACCCTTTCACCTTGAAACTCTCCACAACCTGAATATTTCTAAAGAAGAATTATTCGATTTAGCTTTTCTATATCTTTCTGAATCATAAAGAACTTGGAGATTAGACAATATACTTAAAAGTGAAATTCAACGATTTTTGAACTCCAAATAAATGGTCTGCAAACGTTAAGATCACATTTATGTACTCACCGAACCAGAATTATCGTCCAATATAACATAAAAAGAAACAATTAGACAGTTTATCTTAACTGAGGTCTACAATTAATTAATTAATGAGAATAGGTTACTAGATCAAACATGTTTAATTATTTTTTTATATTCATATAGTTTCGTTCACGCAAACTGCCCTACCTGGGACATCAAATAGTCTTCACATAACGTCAAAGGATAAATTAAAGAAAATTACATGGCCAAAGAACAGGTCAATGAATATAAACCATATAAATGATGTTGTGTGAATTGCAAACATTTCTATGTGAAGACTCTAGACTTTAAATAATGATTTGGTTGCAAAATTTCAGAATTTGTGAGGCTGACGAGAATTGAAGATCACAATTGAAGATCAGAATTGAGGATCAGAATTGAAGAATACGACAAGAATCAAATAGACCCGATAACACTTGATTATCAGGGGAGACGAAATCAAAATGGTAGTTCGAATTGGTCAGACCTCAGAATAGTAGAAGAACAGATTATATCAGAAGATATCGAGAAAAATATGGTAAACAATCACTAAAAGATTCAATTCTATCCTTTATTATTAGTAATAGAGATCTTCTAGTTAAAAATCGATTCTCTCAATCTGGTACCCAACGAATCTAACTCCAAACCACTGTCTTTATACCAAATCACATTGCATACCTGCATATAAATCGCATCATATTTCAGTATCAAATTAACCAATACAGACACAAATCTATCGAACTACAAGGCTTCAAGGATGAATGGCGTTATAAACGAATGTCTAGAGAGTCTCTACGACTACTCGCCGAGATGTAAGGTTTCTATAGAGCTTATTCAAAGGTTGGCTCAACAATTGAAACTTGAGACGTTCATAGATAAGTTGGGGTACACGGTAGAAACCAATACAGCTACTGGCTCCACTCAAGATAAAACTCAACGGTTGTCTATCGCAGGCTCGTCCATTTTGTTGGACGTAGATTTCATAAAGGATGATATCGTGGTGGCGGTATCGATGTCTCTCGCCAGCAATGAGGTGAGTTCAAGTAATTACATCAAGTCTGAAACGGTAGAACAGGATTTTAAACATGTGGTGTTGGACGTGAGCAAGTCTCCATTGACCTTCTTAAAGGCTGAAGGAGAGACTTCTATTGCAGCATTGATCTTATTGAATAACTTGAAGCAAGAGAGGTTGAATAATTTTCCTGTGAATTTGAAATACTTGGCGAATATTGATCAATTGTCGTCTTCGAGCGTGAATTTGTTTACATATCTTGAAAAAGTTGGCTTATTGTTATATGGAGTGTCGGGATACGAAGGTGTGAGTTATTCGGAAGGAAATTTCAAAAATACCGAGCAATTTGGAGGAATTGAATCTCTTGGAGATGGATTTTTTGGAGAAAATGGTAAAAAGGAGGCCACCACCGATTCCTGGTTATTGAACGAAGGATTATCCAATTCTGTTGGTAAAGTAAAGCTCAACAACATTGAGCTTGGCCAAGTGGGCCTCTTCCTTGACTTCTGGACGGACTGTCGCTACATCAACCATGAACTAGAAATCAGGAACCAGCCTGTCATAGGCAATTCTTACAGTATACTTGTCAGTATCGACCCTATAGATAAGGAGACCAAGCAAAAAGAATACTTGGAAACCAACAAATCACAAATATGGGACATTGTCGACCCCAACGGATTGAGTCAGAAATACAAATTCGACATCCACGAAACTACTTCGCCAGAAAACATCTCCTCTGGCTCAACAATCTCAGTAAACTATAACTGGGCCATCAACTTGAAACTTAATAATTTCGTGTATGTTCCTATAATCTTGCTTGAGTACCTCAACCTCTTCAAATATTCAACGCTTGAAACGGACCCTGAGTTGGACAGTAAGTTCAAGATTTTGGAGACCACTGAAGGTTTGTCACATTCAATTGCTGTGAACACAGAAGTCATCCCTTTTACCATTGCACACGAATTTTCTGGTCAAATGGTACCGTTAAATTCGGTAGTGATCCACAGTTTGGCAGATATTGTCCAAATAATCCCGATATTAAGGAACTTCATTGTATTATCAAACATATACCGTACACTTTTCCAACACATCGAACCTACAAATGAAGGAAAACCTCTGTTCCGATCAAGATCAAGAAGAGGATCCAAGGTGGTCAATGGTAATGTGGTTTTTGGTGAAAAGGAAATGACCGAGGAAGCAAAGATGAAGTTGAGAGAGTCTTTGAAATTGTCTTATGACGTGACAGACGAAGAACTCTTGGGTTTGAATGCAATCTCAGAGAGTGCTACGTATTCTACGATCCAACCCATAAACAAGGAAGAAGATCTCGACCAGTTTATGAAGGGTAATGACGAGGCGGACGTGGACGTGGAACCATTCTTGAAATTACAAGTCGACGACATCGACTTGATATCAAAACATAAAGACGTCTTGATGTCGTTGCTCGGGTTCATACCACAGGTTGGTGAAATATATCTCAAGTTCAAGATCAGCAATGGTGTTTTTCAGACCATAGATGGGGCTGATGACATGGATGTTGATGGTGGAAGCGAGGTTAAGGAAAAGAAGTTCATCAAGGCTCTTAATCTAACCGAGGACCTTGTTAGATCGTTCAAACATGTATATAGTTAGACTCGGAGAATATTGGAGCAAAGAGTCTGGGCAAGAGCTGTGAGCGGTCAAGAACTTCTCTATAACTTATTTGAGGAATGTGTCTCCAAGAATAGTCTAGGCACATTTCTAGATATCGAGTAGGGTGATACGATAGCTCGAAATACTATAGAGTGTAATATTATCAATATTCATAGTTTATATACATAAGCAAACAATATTCTTGTCTAGAAGAATACTGTTTGCCAAAGACTACCATATCTGTAGGTGCAACAGTTCTAGTTTGTCACCAAATATCAAACAACTATCGCAAGAGTATAGCCCGAGGGATCAATTCTTGTAATAGCCTGAGAGATCAGTCCCTGTTAAATCTAGTCGGTTGAAAAAATTCAATTAACTTACTTGGTCTAGTGATATGGGAGCCCAAAGTTGAGTAGAATGCATTTCAAATCATGCTTATTCAACCAGCTTGTTCAAACTCCATTACAATTTCACTCCAATATGTATACTGGCCACACCTCCAGTCAAGTTCTCATATCCTTTCTCTGGAACGTAAAATCCCGCTTTTTCGATCATACCCTTGAATTCTTCTTGCTTTGGAAACTTTCTAATACTTTCCACCAAATATTGGTAACTCTCTCTGTCGTTTGCAATCAATTGACCCATCAAAGGTAACAACGAGAAGGAGTAGGCTTGGTATAAATAATCCAATGCTACGTTGTCGACTTGGGAAAATTCCAAACAAGCAAAAATCCCACCTGGTCTCAAGATTCTGTAAGCAGTATCCAACCCAGCTTGGATATTGGTGAAGTTTCTGATACCAAACGCAATTGTGTAGACATCTTTGGAGTTGTCAGCAATTTGGTCCATGGTTTCACCGTTCTGGACCAAGAAACTGACTCTGTCGGAGCCATCGTTCCATTTGGTTTTCTTGTATCTCAACTCTCCTTCCCTCAACATATCGGCATTGATATCTGCCACGGTCATAGTACTCAATCTGTCACCGTACTTTTTCTCAGCATGGTCCAATAATCCAAAGGCAATGTCACCGGTTCCACCAGCAACATCCAAGAAGTCGAGTGGTCTGTTGGAGCCAGGTCTCATCCCTGCGTCCAATCTACTGATGAAATGTGATTTCCATAATCTGTGGACTCCCATAGACATGACATCATTCATCACATCATAGTTGGAGGCAACTGACGAAAATACGCCTCCAACCAATTTCTCCTTGTCGGTTTTGTTCACAGTCTTAAATCCAAAGTGGGTGGTTTCATCGTTGGGTGGCGTTGTAGAATAGCTACGGAGATTAAGGCCTGCTAGAGGTGATGCTACTGACCGTTTCGCAACACTTGGAACTACACGTTCCAATACTCGTAAACTCATTGTGGTCGGAGAAGTAGTCTGTTGATTTTACAGTGGAAAATTTGAGTCTCGATTTTACGACCGCACCACTGGCCCCACTGGCACCAATATTAGCAGGATTTAGAGAGAGCATTGAGATACTGATAGTTACTGAGAGGACTTGTTAGGGGGTTTAGAGGCTTAGGATAGTCCGGCTTCTTTGTAGTAGTTTGGGAGAAGATCTTTCCCTACCGCGGCGTGGATGTTTAGTTGGTTGCTAGAATATCACCAGATAATTTGAGATGCAAAATGCACACTCACATTCTTCTCCTTGATAATTTAGTTAACAAGAACATTTATGAAGATACAATTTGAGTAGATGTGAGTAGACGTGGTGATATTTAGACTAAGATGAGTGGTAAGTAATGTCGTAGAATAATGGAGAATCCAATGGAGATGCTATTAAAGATGCTAATGGAGATGTGTCGAATATATTTATATTAGTGGGTGATCCTTCACTTGGTCCAGCAAAATTATATATTAACTTCCTGTTTCCTTTGATTCAGACAGTTTTATTCAAGAACAATGAACTCATAATGTATCTATTTCGTGCGGTCGTTTTATTGAGTCCTAAAGTCGTGTTTTATTAGGGTCTTTATATCCAACCTCCAAATGGTTCTGTGATAATTAGGATCAGTTAAAAGTTATTAAGTTACAAATACAGAACAATACAGAGCCACCATTGTTTGGTGTTGGATGTTTTCTTCTCAGTAACACTAGGCAACTTTCCTTTCTAATAAATTTTAGGCTTAAGTTGACAGTACTAATTTATGACGTGCCAGATTTCATAATATTTTGTATTTTGCACCCAAATTTTACTGGTTTATTGTTTTGTTTGAATTATTGACTGTTTCTTTCTAGTATCGTTACTGAGAGCTACCATTGTTATACATCAACAGATTGCCACGAAATCTCTATATTTTGTACAAATATCGTTTGTTTCAGCATTCCTATTTACAATCTCATTACCGTCAGAATACCTATCATCAGAGTCTGGTTAATCTGACCTCTTTCTACTCGTGAATACAAAGAATTAAAGTACATATAATGTTATAAATGGAAGATCTTAATACTAATTCTAGTATGTTTGACTTCTGGTGAGTGGATCGCTGCAAGACAGCTTTCCACTCCGAGAAAGTATGATCTAAAGAGGTCTCGAAGGTCAGCTATGCAAATAGTTTCATTTTATAATCTCAGACAATCACACCGACAAGATTAGTGTGTTTAAGCTTGGACAATTCTAACAGTGTTAGAGTGACCGGAACCTCTGGTCCAACCTTGAACGGTAACAATGGAGTCACCCTTGTTGATGATTCCTAAGTCAATAGCTTCGGAAACAGCCCATCTCAATCTGTTTTCGACATCTTCTTGCCAGTTTTCAACCTTGTCCTTCTTGTAGATGAATGGGTAGACACCTCTGTATAAGTGACAGTATCTAGCAGATCTTTCGTTTCTGGTGACCATCATGATTGGAACATTTGGCTTGTACTTAGAGACTAATCTGGCAGATACACCAGAGGTAGATAAGACAACAATAGCCTTGGCACCTTGTTCGTAACTGGCAGAAACGGCAGCAACGGCACAGGTTTCGGTGGTTGGGGTTGGTCTTAAGGCTAAAGATCTTAATTCGTCGTGTAATTGTTGGTAAGCAATTGCCTTTTCAGCAATAATGGCGGTGTTGTGCATCATGGAGACGGCTTCGAATGGGTAGTTACCCTTGGCGGTTTCACCAGACAACATAACACAATCAGCACCATCCAAGATAGCGTTACCGACATCAGAGACTTCAGCTCTGGTTGGTCTTGGGTTGTAAGTCATAGATTCCAACATTTGGGTGGCACAGATGACTGGCTTAGCAGCCAAGTTACATTTAGCGATCATTTGCTTTTGGACAACGAAAACTTGAGGAGCTGGGATTTCAATACCTAAATCACCTCTGGCAACCATAACACCATCAGTTTCCTTCAAGATTTCATCGAAGTTGTTGACACCTTGTTGGTTTTCAATCTTGGCGATAATTTGGATATCCTTACCTTCTTCACCTAAGACCTTTCTGATTTCTAAGATATCGTTACCGGATCTGATGAAAGAAGCAAAGACCATGTGGACACCGTTTTGGACACCGAACTTGATATCAGATTTGTCCTTTTCGGACAAAGCTGGCAAGTCAACATCGGTACCTGGCAAGTTAACACCCTTGTGGGAAGAGATGTTACCGGCGTTAACGGACTTGACCTTTAAGGTGAATTCATCAACGACTTCTTGGACTTCGAAAGATAAAATACCATCATCAACGTAGATGATTTTACCAGGACTGATGACCTTGGTGATGTTCTTGTAATCGATAAACATGATGGAGCCGTCACTCTTCTTGGCGTATTGAACGTCAGTGGTGAAAATCATGTCGTGACCAGCTGGAATTGGGTAGTCTTTTTCATCGACGGTGGTACCGGTTCTGATTTCTGGACCCTTGGTATCTAAAGCAATTGCCAATGGACGACCAGCGTACAATTCTTCGGACTTTCTGGCGTTGTCAATGACAGACTTGTGGTATTCGTGGGAACCGTGGGAAAAGTTCATACGAACGATGTTTAAACCGGCCTTTCTCAATTTAACCATAACTTCAGCATTGTTGGTCTTTGGACCAATGGTACCGATGATGGAAGAACGACGGAGAACCTTGTCTGGGGTTTCGGTGGTGTCTAATTGACTTAACCAAGATAATGAAGATGTAGACATTGTGTAAATAGAATTAGTAGCTAAGGATTCTTAGGTATGGAATTCTTAGTGAAATTTAGCGTTAAAAATTGATGCGATTAAGTGGTTTTTATATAGAAAAAAGAAGGAATGCGGTGTGTATATAGGAAGGAGTGGTGTGAGCCGAGACACCAAAGAACTACAGAGAACGCGCTGGGAAGTGGCATGGAAGAAGAGCTACGCGGTATACAACCAGCTGATGGGTTAGAGAAGTATATCCGAGTTATGTTATATGGTACCTAGGTAGTAGAGCAGGAGTATAGATAGAGGTTGAGATTCCGGCTATGATCTGGTCAACTCCGGTCAATGTACTCCGGTCGATTCACTCCGAGTAAATGAAACCCAGAGACAAGGATTGAAATAAGATGAGAGTTAGCTTAGAAAGCCCACGGTCATAGTTCTATCACATGGGACGTTCCAGCTTCTGTAAACTGAGGAGGACGTTCTCTCAATCCAGTGACATGGTAGCGATGGTTGATGAGGTTCACTGAAACGAACTTTTCACTACTTCCGACATTTGTTTTTTTCGGGCCTCCGGAACTCGACCATGTGGTCCATCAACTGATACTTGTTGGGCTGTCATGAGATGGCAAACAAGGTGATTTATGCATGGGTAAGGTGACGTGAATTCTTCAACGTACAATGAGCCCAGCACCAACATGTAATGGAGCCTTTAAATATAAGGTGATGTAATCGGGCTTTATAACTCAGCCTAATAAGAAAGTGAAATATCCAAAGTCCGTGATATCAAGCTATAATGTGGAGAATGCAGACAGTTTGATAATAAGTGTTACTTTCAAAAAGGGGAAGATCTTAGGGGTTATTAGCACAAGGGTGCCTTTAGGTTTATCACTCTAGGTAATTTCTTTGGGTGATATCTACAGTAATTTCTTTGTGATATCTACAGGAATCTCTTAGGCGGATCGCTCGTGCAATTTACGATCTTCTTAAACATATCACCTGCATTATGGCTTATATTGGCTTATAAGGGTTTAATAAGTTGGTGCAAGTACTGACATGGTTAAATAATAATCCACAATATTGCCTCTCCATTTCTCTTTTGAATAGAATCAACGAGATCCGGTCCAACTCCGAAGCTGTCATTTCGGAGTTCTCTCCATTGAATCCGCAATGCTGATTGAATGAAGATACCAACTAATCAAATTCACGTATGGGTCTCCTCTAGCCAAATTAATAGTCGAACATTTATTAGTATCTACATCCTAGCTCTAAATCAACTCCGAAGGTATCGGATTCGGAGTTTTCCTGTAAGGAGGGGAAAAGGGCGTGCCCAACTCAATACTATGCGATGGCCCGTTTTGTTAGCAGACAGACAGTCCAACAGATTGGGGAATATTGGGTAATAACGAGATAAGGTGGATGTATCGACTTTCGCCCCCCTAGACACTATTGCTACCTCCGTTGTGCGAAACAATTAAAGGAGACGAAGAGAGTTAGTGAGTGATTGTAATGAAAGGTTTAAATCCTCACTAAATGTAAACTAGAGTTTGCCTCTAAAATTAGGGAACACTCACTCCTCACTACAGTTCTACTCACTACATTCTACTCACTAAAATCATTCACTTCTCATACTTCACCAGTATATATTCTCTGGTATAAGCCTATTATCAAAGGAGAGCATACAATAGTTATATCTTGGGGTCTCAACGTGTCTAAGATCCGCCTAAACGGCCCGATCAGCCGCCACATCCGGCTTATGCCCGTTGTAGCTAGAACCTTATGGGTCGTGTGGTATTGTTAGCGCATATTTAATTAGAGCACGTCAGCATCCAGCGTGTCCGTACCAATATTACTACTTTTCAAACAACTTTAACAATTCCCATTCAGTCCAGATTCTTTGCAGCCATGGTTCTACCGATCATAATAGGTGTCGGTGCCACGGTAGTTGCACTTACAGTCAAATCAACGCTTTCAGCATATAGAAAATTCGTACTTCTAACCCCACTGATGGTGGCGTCACTCAATGGAATCCGACTAGTTAACGACGACGATGATGTCTCGGGACCAATGGCCAGAGCCCGAGCAATGGATCCAAATTATCTTCACCATAAGTTCCTTAGACGGACATACCCAAATACCAGTTTCAGAGATCCCATGACAGAACAAGAAGCATTGCTTGTGCTTGGGATCGAGGGCAACGATATCATCACAGCCAATAGGAAGCTCGTACGTGATAGATACAGAAAATTAATGATATTGAATCATCCTGATAAAAATGGGAGCAAGTATATATCCCAGCGTATCAACCAGGCCAAGGATGTACTTGATCACAGTTATATGTTCAAGAATGAGAGAGAATAGTGAACTTGTTAGATAGATCCAAGACTTGGAGATTTAGAGATCCACGAATTGGGGATTTAGAGACTGGCGGTGTTGGTGACTGGAGATCCATATAATGAACTCACTAAAGTACTAGTAACAGCACTAGGAAGATCCCTGTTACTTTGTGGCTACATTACTCATAATTACTTTAGTCTATCAGCGCTAGAGCTATATTGATAACTAGAGCTATATTGGTTAACTAGTGCCCTAGGCACTATATATTTAATGCATAATGATTCTATACCTGGCCATTTGTAGAGCCGTTGGCGATACTATCCAATGTGCTCACATTATTGTCCAATGCATTCATATCAATGCTCAGGCCGTTTTGTAATAATTCTCTGATCTCAGGATCGATTTCAGCGCCTTCAACCGTTTGTTTGGCTTTTTCCTTTCCTCCCTCAAAGTTTTCACGTACTCTCAAGTAGTGTTCCAATTCCTCGGCACTTACAGAAGGATTCAATTCCAGTTGCGCCTTCAAAAAGTCTTCCATTTTCACCAACACAGTGATATCATCCTCAGTACTAACATTGTCAAACCACCACCGAATGGATATTTCAGACTTGGAAGCATCCACCAAGGCCTGGTTGTATTCTTTGATCTTAGCGTCCACTTCGTTAGCTACCCGAGTCATTGCATTCAACATCGAGTCAGAACATAAAGCATAGAAATCAGCACCTGTAAACGTGAAAGAGCATTGATCTGCGATCTGCGGCAAATCTACATTATCATGCAACTTGAACTTCCTGGTCAAAGCCTCCAATATCTTGGTCTGCTTCTCATTGGTATCGGAAATACCGAGATACAACAACTTATCGAATCTCCCAGGACGCAATAACGCCTCATCCAACAAATCAGGACGATTGGTTGCTCCAACCACAAACACACCATCACCACCATCACTTCCACTCATCCCGTCCAACTCAGCTAACAACTGGGACACGATTCTATCCATAACCCCACCAGAATCTCCTTGATTCCCTCTCTTTGGCGCAACAGAATCCAACTCATCAAAGAAAATTACACAAGGTTTGGCGTCCCTAGCCCGCTGGAACACACGACGAACGTTAGCTTCCGACTCACCAATATACATATTCAACAACTCAGGTCCCTTGACACTGAAGAAATTCAATGAAAAGTTGGTAGCAATAGCCTTGGCCAATAACGTTTTCCCTGTTCCTGGAGGACCATAGAACAAGATTCCACTTCTCTTTTTAAGTCCGTTGTTGAACAACTCAGGATGTTTCAATGGCATATCGATAGTATCCAAGATCTCATCTTTAACCAAATCCAACCCTCCGATATCTTCCCATTTTACGTTTGGGATACGGGGAGCTCCGATGGAATCACTAAACTGATTACGTGCCTCGTTAATGGCAGCACTGAAATCTTCTGGAATCCAAGTGATTAAACCACCATTTCCAATCTTGATCAATTTATCCAACGGGATCCCCAACTCCTTGCTGAGTTTAGTCAATCTCTTGATCGCTAACTTCTTGGACTTCTTAATGATCGAGATCAAATCTCTTGGTGTCAAACCAGCAGATTGCAACGCAAGGGTATTGAAGTTTATATCTTTTCTAAGCACGTATGATGAGGATGTGACGTCAGCAACACCGCTGAATTCTATATTGTACTCTTCATGAGCATTACAGTCACCAATTTGATTGTTACTTTCGTTGTTGATCAAGAACTTGAAAATCTCAAGTCTTTCAGCCTCCGTAGGGACATTGAATTCAATGTTGAACTTGATCAACAGCTTGATGTTGTCATTTACTTTATCGAAGTCGTTGCAACTCAAAACGACGCACAAATTTGGATACTTGCGCAAGTAATCATGCAATGTTTGAATGATTCTTAACGACAAGGACGTGTAAATACTGGAATTCTGATCATTTGAATCGATCTGTGGACACAAACTTTCAATATGTTTCAAGTAGAGAACGTGGAAGGCCGATGTTTTTGGAGGGGCATTGGAAATAAGCTTGTCTACTTTTCCCACCAATAATCCAATGGTCTTCAATTCTTGTCCTGGGTTGATCAAGTCGAAACAGTCAAGCTCTATTAAATTCAATCCTAATTCCACGGCTATGTTTCTGACCAATGTGGTCTTTCCAATTCCCCTACTCAAGGAGCTCAATAATACAGTTGTTCTCAAATTAAGCTTTGAATTCAAGCATGTTTGTATGATCTTCTTGAGCTCTTGGGCGTATTTGAAATTGCCTGACTGCAAGGCGGTATTGAAGTTGAACGATTGGGGTAAGTTGAGATACTCATACCATTGACTGAATTCATTTTTGGGGAAACGAACAAACTCTACACCAGAGCTTACCAATAACGTCTTGCTGGGATCAATGAGGAATTGATTGGTACTCAACGAGCTTTCACCTTTGATATCAATAATTTTAAACCAAGCTACAGCGTCGGGATCTCCTGTCGGAATAACATCAATATTGTCACTTCCTTCGTTATCCTCTTCCAGTTCGTCCTCCTCTGGAACGTTGTCAAACATTGTTTTTGCGAGAACTGTGTCAATAACTACTGGGAAAAAGTCACCCTTTTGGACACATTTGAATTGGTTACTGAGTCCTGTTTTTAAGCTCGATAAGAAGTTCTTTTGGTAAGTTTTGTCCATGGTTATTTGCGAAGATATTCTCGAGATTATTGCCAGTTCAGCCACAGGAATCAAGCTAGAAAACTGTTGAGATCCTTCTGACGAAACAGAGTCGAAGGTGACCATTGAGGACAGCTTCAAGTTCAAATTGATGATTAAAATGGGTGATAAATATACAACTCCCTTCTTAAAAATCTTATTTGGTTCCGTCAAAGTAAAGATCTTGACCATTACTGAGTTGGATCCACAGTTTAATTTTATCAAATCTCCATTGAATACTGGAAAGCCCAACTTGATAAAATCGGCAGAACTTATAAACACATAAAGTTCTGAATCTTCTTTAGCCCATTTCTGGGGAAAACCATCTATAGAAATCCTATCAGGTAAAGGTTTTACTTTAAACTTGGCTGAAGACTTGGGACGTGGACGAGAACTAAAGTTCAAGCTGGAGGTTAAGTATGCAGAAAAATCAATGTTGTCAGGAGAATCTTCTTCATCGACCAGAACAATATCTATGGCATCGTCAAATGTGACTTCAGTAGTTTCATCAGGCGCACCAAATGCATTGCCCATCTGGACAGCGCCATTTTCCTTTATCAAGACAATTTCAGTTTCGTTCGAAACCAATCCTCTTCCTAATGGCTCACATAACCTCACTTTTCCATTCACCAAACGAATCTCATCATTTTCATTGACTACACCTCCGTTTGCCAAATATTTTGTCAAGAATCTTGATCTCACAATATCCTCTGGAGTATTTGACAAAATAGAATAGATCTCCGAAGGGACAGACACGTAAATCTTGGAGAGGATTGGAATATCCTGTTTTTGTATAGATTGAACAATAAGCGAACTCAACGTCAATTCGTCAACACGAAACCGACTCAAATTAGTGTTGTTAACAAACGTAACCAAATTATGGTGTTCGAAGTCAATTGAAGATACTTTATAAATATTGAAGGTATTGAAATAGTCCGGGGAACCTAATAATTTGATCAACACAAAGTGATCAGTGGAAGATCCGTTGGCAGCAGGACTTTCTTCAGCCCCACTTCCCTCCTTGAATAACTTTTCATACAAATCTTTTGAGATCAGAACTTCGTCGTAACGTATAATATTAGGATCATTGATGAAGTTCACGTTAGAAACTGTTGATATCGACATATCTACTGCCTGCACAGCTGACGGCATCTCCAAAGTTTCAAAGATTTGTGAGATATGGTGCCTGTACGAGTAATGGCGGTAGCGTAGCTTCGTATCCTGATGAAGAGTGGATATGTTGGAAATATATATTCTGGTTATCCTCGGAAGTTTTTGTGGGGCGCACAGAAAACTGACAGCCATTTGCATTTGAAAGTAAACCGGTTGAGGTCAGACACCGAAGATATAGACCGAGAGGGAGAATTGTCAGTATTATTAATCGGTTAGTCATAGGAGTACTTTATGAGATTGAACTAGTGAAGAATATCTAGGAAATCTAGGAAAATCAGAGAATCTAGGAAATCTAGAAATCTGGAACACTATTTATATCAAGAACAGAGTTATAAGGATATAAAGATCTATCGAGACGATCAGGACATGGACAAAGAGATGAAGAATCATAATTCCTAAAGAATCAGTCACAATATCTCATGAATCATTCTTCATAGAATCTTCTTTGAATATAATGAGTCTAAATTATTTCCATTACTCTCCAATGCAGTGAATCAGTCACAAATCATAGGATTCCAGGATTTCCTGATAATTTATATGATTTCAATACCGAATCCATAAGGAACTCTAAAGAAATGATTAACGAACTCCAAACTGTACTTAGCTACTACAATTAAAATGCTGGTATAGATAAATATTGCAACCATTAGATATGATCAAATCATTAAATTTGTGAATCTTAAATCTTTGAAATCAACACTAATTGTGTATAGAATCACACTAATTATTAATAACTAGGGGCTCACGTTAAGTGATGAATTGCCAGAGACTCACGATCAGCACCAATTGCCAATCACTAACGTTAACTAATATATATCCACGGACTCACTCACTGATTATTACAGCTAAAAACTCACTTAATCTGATCAATTGTTTTCAGTTAAACTCTCATATAATCAAGCAGTACAAAATTGCTAATCTATCTTGCCAACCCGTAATTGATTATTCGTGACGGCACCTCTACTTCCTACATGCTACCTGCCCTCGTGATTTTCACTCACAACTCTATTACCCGGACATATATTTTTCGATGGCATAAATTTTCAGACGAGCATTTCATATACTTCAACAACTACTACAACCACAACAACTAAACCGTAAGTACACACGCACCCCTTAATATACTTCATGTGATGATAATTCTTTTTTTCCATACCTAAAAAGAGCTTTCTTGGGAGTCTTTACCGTTTTGGTAATGCATGGCTCCTATTGCTGTGATCTGGTATTTTGTCATAGTTACACTGATGTTGACGTATATAAGTGTGAATTATCCTGGAGATATACTAACAGACAATCAAGAATATAGTAATAAAATCATGAATTGAATTATGATGTAGATATTGAGTGTAGAGTAGCAAGTAACTGAATGAAGCGAGGTTGCTTGGGCTTGTTAAAGAGGACTAGTCAATGCGAGCCTACGCTCCTTAGTGACTTCGTGTTGTAAATTAAAAACTAAGAAGAATGTAGGGGAATATTATGGAGATCTAGAGGAAACTAATGAGGTAACTAATGAGGTAACTAATGAGGTAATTAATGAGGTTATCAGTTCTGTAAATTGGTTATTTGAATAGTATACGGCTCGATATTCAACAAAACTATATATTATCTATAGATTAACTTCAGATTATCTAGCGACATATAGACGCGATTCAACTAGACCATTTAAGATCAAATAGTGCCTACTAGATTCTAAGAGTGTGACATCCAAAACTTTCTACACAATACAGACATCTGTATTCCTAACATAATTATGATTTCGTATTATACAAACTATTTATGAAAATTTGTCTTGTAACTTATATAATTACTTAAGCTTCATCTTCGTCAACAACAACAGTTTGTAAACCCTTGGCAGTTGGAACAGAAACAAATTCAACAAAGGCAAATAACTTTTCCTTGGCTTCTTCTTCATCGTTTCTCTTTCTGGAGATTCTTAATCTTAATCTGTTTTCAACACCTTGGACACCTCTGCTCCATAATTGAACGTTCAACTTTGGGTCTAATCTGACATCGGTGGTACCCATGTGTAAAGTAGCAAACTTCTTGATTTCCTTGATGGCCTTTGGAGCTCTCTTCTTGAAGTGGACACCATGTAACTGAATTGTTAGTAAAATTTCTAGACTAGATTAGCCTAGCAGATATATGGACATCTGCAATAGGTCTAATATTTCTGAAATATCGATAGACGTCTATACTGTGGAAGTATCCTCGAACTTAACCACTGAATATAATAATACATATATCAATAGATTCGTCTCTTTATCCTCTTGAGACTCTGGATATACGAATCTACGTATGGAGAGGTCCACTATTCACTCTGTTTCTTAATATTCCACTACTTCATAGTCGTCTCATCTCGACTATCGATATTTCATTCCTCGATAGATTAATGTGTACATACTCTTTTGTGCATGTTGATGGTGTATTCACGGGTAACTACGTCTTGTAAAGCCATTTTGGATAGTGATGTTTTGATTAATACGTCTTTCTGATAAGCTTCAGTTGACTTGAAATATTTCTCTTTTTTCAGTATGTCCCTACGAGAGTCTGAAAATTTTTCGGAGTCCTGCGACTGCGTAGTAAAGGTCGAGTGCACATAAAATTTCAGAGTACACGTGATGTAGTGCGAATTTCAAGGGCAGTAGCCCTAGATAAAACCTGGGGAAGCTCATGTACTACAAATAAACCAGACTCATTGGAGTAGTATTAGATCAGTCTCATATGTACTGATAATAATTTGAGTTCATAAGTATGATATTAATATTTTCTAACTATAATGATTATATCTATTAAAATATATATGGTGGTAACTTTATAAGTGACTTGTACCATTTTCAATCTCCATTCCTTTCTAATATACTTACCCTTTTGCTCTCTATTCACTTTCTTATTCTATTCCAATCCATACACTTTATAAACGTATTTGTGCCAATTTGTTGATATCAAATTGATAGATTTCTGGATCAAATCTTCATCGTCAGTTTGTTGGTCACTTTCTTCAAGATGTATCCCATTTTCAGATATCACAAGTTTGTCGTTAGATGTGGCAATGTCCCATAGACCTAGAGTTGAACATATTATCCTAGTCGAGAGTGCGCCGCTCTCGATCAATTGTACTATATTAGAGAGTTCAAGAGGTGAGCCATCCAAAGGATCTACGAATTTTTGGTTATTCTCTATAGTCGAGGTCTCCTTGTCGTCGTAGTCTTCATCAATACTCAGTTGATTATCCTGTATCTGAGTCTTTCCTGTTGTACCCACACTTGGATAGATATTCTGCAACACATATCGCAACGAATTCTTGGAAATATCATTCACCTCGTCAAATATTGGGGTATACTTTACAACTGTGTCTGTAGTTGGCGTCTTGAAGTAGTTATCAGCAAGAAGTTCGCACAATACAAGCATCAACGTCAAGTTTGAGAGATACTGCTGATACTGAGTATCTAATTCACTACCACTCAGTTTTCCTAACACCAATAATTCATGCCGTATTGACGTCAAATAGCTGACTAATGTTGTATAGTTCTTGGTGACTATTAATATGACTATGATATCATAGCTTAGATTGATCAATTTCATTGCAAGATCATCACGAGACAGCGGAGTGGATTTCAAGCGGAGTTGGTACGTCAACTTATAGTATTCATTGACAAGATTCATATTGGGAAGCGACTTGAGACGGAGTAAGAGAATCAAGAGCGAATGGCGGAGGGAGAGGTGCTTGGGGAGGGGATAGGAAGGAGCTGGAGTATTGGAATTAGGTTGGAGACCTGGTACTTGTCTTACTGAAGTAACCAGACCAAGCGACGTCATGCTAGGTGAATTTTGAAGCGTCGAACTAGGCTGAATCACACCAGACTTTTCCTGTAATGACTTTGCTTGTGCAACCGATGATTGGTAAATACCATTATTCAAATTGACACCCTCCTTTCTTGCCCGTCCCAATTGATTCCACCACAAATGTAAAGTCAATCTGATTTCCCAAACCTTCAACACCTGATCCCAACCCAACTCCTGCTGTTTAATAATGTAGTAGGTCTTATCTATCATAGAATCATAGTCTTCCTTACTTCGCTCAAGATCATTCAATAAATCCTCAATTGTGGGCCTCGCCTCTTGAGTCACCACAGGAAGCTTCAAGAATAGCGAGTCGTCTGTGATATAAGAAACATCCATCGAAATTGTCTGTCTGGAGAGCTCTGATCAAGAACTGAATTGTTTACCGTTTAAGCGAATTCAATTAAAGATCAAGCCTGATCTGGTAGTGCATATTAGTTCTGTTTTCATTTACACGACTATTGCAACCATTTATGGCGAATACACACTATTCACTAAGACAATGATGTACTGTAATGTACCACCATCTGAAATTATTAAGTGTACTCAAGAAATTACGAAGTATATCAAGATCCTTCCAGCGTAGTCATAGCATACTGATATCGTCAAATCGTTAGCTATTGTTAGTGGTTAGCCAATAAATTATATATCCAAAACTTTGGTAAATTCTTCACAGTTAATATCAACTTATCTATTCCCCAAGACTTTCTTCTTATCAAAGAATTGATATAGTGAACAGATTAAGTTCAGGTTAGTGATCAGATTAGTGATAAGACTAGCTCTCAGAATACTCACCAGATAATCCATCATACCAGTGTCATCACATTATATTACAGATATCTCCTCTGATAACTACTTCATGACGCCAACTACTGACAAAGAAAAGAAGGAGACTTTATGAAGTTTGAGTTTGGCAGCCAGAACCAAATTGAGAGCTATACCCTCATTATATACAGGACGATATATAATTACAGGATCACTACTAGATACAGGACCCCACGATTTATAGATAGATCAGATTCATACTATCAACTCCTATCGCCATGACGTCCCACAACAAACTTATCCAGCAGGCGAAGCAGAATCAAGTAGAGTATCTCAAGAAGTCGTCACTCTATAGTAAGCAGCTAATAAACACAATTTATACGCTTATAAAATCCAACTCCTCAGACAACGCGACCACGTCCTCAGTTATAGATAAGATCACCACCATCCATCAACTAGATCATGACATTGACATACAGTTGAATGAATTGGCGAAGCAGTTTGACGGCTTGGACAAATGTAAACGAGATTTACAAGTGTTGATCAGCAGATGCAACGAGGTATTGTACAGCGATGGTCTTTACCACGAGGGATTGATAGATGTATTACAAAGGAGAGTAGAGGGCGTCGATAGGGAGCTAAGGATATTGGAACACACAGTAAAGATCATCAAAGATTATTGAGAGAAGTGAATAACAAAACATATAAATAAAGAAAGGATGACAATTACTGAGACAGAGAGAGGAATAATTTGGATAATAAAATTTACCAAGAAGTCTATTGAGAGTGCAAGTATCCTTTATCTAGTAGATTATTTAATATCAGTTCTACAGACGATAAGATGGTCATTGAATCCTCCTAATCATATTAGTAAATGAACGTAAAATTGGCTTCTTGCACTAAATCAATTAATTGAGACGCTGTATCCGCTGTTAGAGCAAACCAGATTGTCTCTTATACTGCTAGTCCATATGATTATAGATCCATTCCCACGCAGGCTGCGTTCGGTATTGGCCACTTCATCTATATTTATATACCCATCCTTAAGCACTAAAGAGCACAGTAGGACTCTAAAACGTATATAGTGACAATATCTCAGGCGTCCAGTAAAATAGAAATGAATTTTATTAAGTAATGACTATGCTAATACTAAGAAGATATATGAATCAGTAGGCTGATTGATGCTCTAGAACTTGCCTGGAAAATAGTAACTGAGTGAAATATAGAACAAGTGAATACAACCAGTAGGCAAATAGTACAAGTGATTGATGAACTAGTACGGAAATACCGAAATAGTACACTAATAGCACACTAATAGCACACTAAAAGTACCAGAAACGTCTCCATAAAATGAAGATCAATAATTTGCGAGACCTATTGAAGACGACACTTTCTGTTTGGGTGATGGCTGCACTACACCTTGTTAATGTAAAGAATTATCAACACCTTGATTAGTTTGATGCGATAGAGGATTCAGGTGTGATTGGTTAGACAATATACCAACTTTATGAGACGAGAAGTAACGGGTGAGGACCACCAACAAACTCATTAGACAGGAACTCATTAGACAAGAACTCATTGGACAAGAACTCATAAGACAGAACTCATTAATTATCCAGCTCTCGGAGTTTTTACCGACTAAGTATTTATAGTACTCACACCTCTTATGCTAACCCCTTTGCGGCTCTCTCCCATTTCTCCTCTGCAATCCATCCAGCATCAATGATCTTGACCAAATCACTTAAATTCAATCTCTTGTCTTCCTTCAAACTTCTTCCCTTATCGACCAAATTGGTATATATCTTCACATAAGAATCCTTTGGTATATGTTCAATGCTTGTACGAGCGAGATCTCTCTTTCTAGTTGGATCTGGATCACGTAACCATCTTTTACGACGATATTCCCATAGAGCGGTTCCGATATTAGTGTAGCCAGTGGAGTTTATAGTGTTTGAGTCGGTCGAGCTCGACTCGAACTCTTGTCTCATTTTGCAAACATCAAGATCGTTGTAGGCCACACACTCGCTCTCGCTTTGCCGTATAATATCCTGAACCGTGAACTTAGAGTCGACAGTAGACGAGCTCCTAACGTCGTTTGATGATTGGAAATGTTGCACCATTTTGTTCAAGTTCTTGAAATGCCTGTAACTAGCAATAAAATTCTCTTCTGCCGACTTGTATACCTTGGACCTGGCGAGACTGTCGAAATCCTGGTCTTCTTCTTCAAACAAGTTTTCTACGATTTCGTCTGTTAAAAAGACTTCGTCACTAATAGATCTGAGTCTTAAGAGAAATAAGTTCCACTCTAGAGAGAGTTTTCTAAAGAACCCTACTTTGGATTTGGTTTTGCCCACCGATGCTTTACCTCTTACAAAAGGTCCGCCTGACTCCTTGACTGACGAAGTTTCTCCTAGAGATGTTATTGCAGATTCCCTAACCGTGAATCCTTTTGCTGATGCTCCCACTGACGATGCTCTACCTGATGCTACCCCTGGTGATGATGTACCAGATCTTGCGTCTTTTAATGCTGGAACTTCCGATGCTAATAAATTTGCTCTAATTTTGTTTAATGCGGGTGTGGATTTTGTATTTCGGATCTTGTGAGAGTTTACTGGTGGTTGTATGGGGCTTGCCATCGATTCTGGTTGCTTATGTGGACCGGGTTAAATTTTGTGATGAGATGATAAGGTTTAGTATGGGGAAAATTTGTCCACGAGTCACGCCCATCAGCCGTAAGATCCATGCCTGAGTCCGCGCCAGAAGGAGAAACAGCTGGGCCAGGAGTCCGGGGCCCTTAGTATATAAACATGTAAATATCCTAAACTATCTTCCTTCGAGATATTAGCTCTCGGAGATGTGAATATATTGCCACTATTCATAGCAACGCTAATGGCCATCAACTGATTATTTCTACAATGTAATTTACGAGTTATACAAGAGGATTTAGTCAATCTAAGTATAGCCAATGAGACTCCAGCTAACAAAACCAGACTTGAAGATTGATATCTACCACGAATGCTCGGATATCTACCGACCTATCTATTCCTAGGGGTCTTGAGGGACTCAGAAATATGATCTTGTGACCTCACGCATGGAATCGGGCCGGATTTTCTCGAGATTTAGAACGAGCACTAGAGAGACAAACTGGTTGGTTTAGAGAGAGAGTAGTTATAGCATAGAATTAGTTCCTACAGGTATCAGATAGCCAGATTAGTTAACTAGGTGTAATTTTTAAAATTAATAGTTCTTCCCATCAAGAAGCTGTGAAATTAGAACAGGTGAGTGATTACTTATTTATTGTATTTGGTACGTTAAATGGTAGAAATCTAGTACATTACACAGATATTATATAAACTGAACTATAATGGCTCTTGGTGTCATAAATTAGTGATATATTTAGTGAATATCTCACAAATTTAAAGTATTCACAATCTATTGAACAATCCAGACACACCGTAAAATTTATTCATGTATATGATTAACTTCAATACTGATTAAAATCATTTGCTTTCACTAACTTCTGAATACTTTTGTTTGAGTTCCTTATAATACTTGTAATTGAAAGACCAACCTTGTTTTTGGGAGATATTACTATGGTTTTCTTGGGTGTCTTGAATAAGTTCTTGATGGTAACGCTTGAAAATCGATTTGTCACGTAAGTACGTGCCACACGATTCCCATTTGATGTTGTGAATGGCTATTGATAATCCTCTGTGTTTGTTGTTACCTATCCACGACCTTGAGTTGATCTGGTTGGCATAATATCCTGGATACAGTGGAAGTCTTGGAAGAAGAAGGATCTCAACAGAAAGATCTCCATACACACCATGGTCGATATCTTGTGGGTCATTTTCAGACTCTTGCGTGTGTGGCTTTATGATATCTGCTGGGACCCACTTGGAGTTCCATTGTTTGAGATCTATGGTATTGTTGAATAAACCAAGATGGGTCAAAACGCAGAGCAAATCCGAATCGTCGGTGTAGACACCACCAGCACCACCCCAGAGTTCACGTTTTCTAATCACCGTCTCAAAATCCAGTTTGAATCGCCGTATATGCGCATAAGGGATTTTGACCTCTATCACACAGTTTATGTAGTCGTTGCTGAGAGGCGGAATGGTTGGAATATACTTGACAGTCGCGTCGTGGGAACGTTCTTCAAACAAATCCTTGATTTCCTGAAATCTTTCGTGGTGTTCGGGCTTTAATCCATAAAGCTGTGACGTTTGAAGGGTTTCCCATGTGGTTGTAGGGTTGTAAATTATCGTTCCCAAATATTGTCTGGATGGAAAGAGTTCCGTTAAAAATTCCTTGATAGGCTCAGTATCGAGAGTCACTGGTGGTCCACTACGTTTCTTGGGTTTAGTATCGACTGGTAGTAACGATTTCGGTTGTTCTGCTTCTTCTTGAGGTTCGTTAGATGTCTGCGGTAACACGCGAACTTCAGGCATCTCCAATTGAGGAGACTTCGGCTGTTCGTCGTTTGTATCTTCCTTCTCTGCATTTGGCTCTGGTTTACTATTATTTGATTCTAAAAACTCAATTTCTTTGTTCTCCTTCACCTTGGCTGACTCTATCTTCACCCTCTTATTTGATTGTTCTATAGGTGGAGGGCTAGGATCGTTTAGAAAGTTTGAGATCCCCAAATTTGACGACACCTTATAATTGCTAGTACTATTTGCAGGCAGTTGATTAGAAATAAACGATATGGGAGGCAATCTTATCCCCTCATCTCCTGGTGATGAGGTGGCCGATGGGTTCTCATTAGACGACATTGCAGAGTGAAAATGTGATAAAATATAGCTGCTTAGATCGTACTTATATTTGCTAATATTATCTCGCTGCAATGAGCTATTAGTGGAAGGTTCGTAGAGGAATCGATGAGCGGTTGATTATTCAACTTGGTGTTGACCTTTTCACGTTGATATTGCGGGATTATTGGTAAACACACGACAAGTATCAGAAGTTGCAAAATGTCTAGTAAGTACTAAAGCTGCGCTAGGAGACTTGGTGGTGTACTATTCTACCAATTATATTAAGGATTAGCTCAAGAAAATTCTATTATCTAGTTTCCTTGATTACACTAATGAACCTAAATATCTATCTTTAGATATCTTGGTATCTCTATAAACTAGTTTGATGACTTTTGAGCACATCCATAATGTACAACTTGACCATATTTCTCAACACTAAACACACCATAGCCAAGTCTCCTATGACAAAGAGAACATTCTTGTTTTGCTGACTCGATAGAGTACCCTTGACTCTGTTCTTGAAGGACTTTGTCCTGTAATTTAACATTCCCAATTTTATAAAGCTGAGACGCTATCCGTCCGTCATGGAACGACTCTTGAGAGTTTCTTAGACTTTCCGTTAAGAAGTTTGAAAGCTTATGTAATGGGAAGGAATTTGGTAACGCCGTCAATACTTGCAATATGGACATTTTTGATCCTTGCAGACGTAATAGTTTTTCAATAGAATCAATATTTGACTGATAGTTCATCAAAAGATCTTCCAACAATTTATGCAACAATCTCCTACCTACTTCTTTGCTATGAGGTCTGTGGTAAATGTCTGAACAATAAGAAATCGAGCCGTCGAGATCTTCAAGTTGATTGAATAAAACATCAATGGACTTTTCATGCTCACCCAACCGTTTGTAAATAAAGATCGTGAACCGTAAGAAACGGTCTGTAGTGGTTGGAATATTCTTCAAAACCGTCCACGGCTCATAAAGCTGAGTAGTCTCGAGAAATTTATAAAGTTTAGTATAGTAGGTAGACGTATCAAAGTTTTCGTCAACTTTTATCCCTTTAAGCTGTTTCAAGTACAACAAACATAACTTGGTATGGAATTTCAGTATGCTCTTTTTCTTGGTGAGTTTCTCAACCAAATCACTTTCAAATAAGAGCCATTCAAGATATCTTATTCCCAACAAATCCAATTTCAATACATCTACGAAATAATTCAATACCTTGAAGTTGTCGTAACTCTCACATTCATAAGAATCATTCATGAATATCAATTCTCCGTTTTTTATGACTTTATCGATGTTACTTTCTTCCAATAATATCCAGTACGAAAATTGGAAAACTAGATCCAACTCTTCTTGAGTGAGTTTTTGTAAATATTGGATAGTCAAATCCGGTCCCTTGACAAAATTATCATATTCATCATCAGAATCATTATGTGGAGTGGAGTCGTTGGTATCTTCATGCGAAAGCCTGTAGAGCATTTCCAAAGCATCTTTATGCAAACTTCTGCCGTAATAAAAGTCCAAAAGTTCTTTAAGAAAGTTTGGCTGTTGCATAGATTTCTGCTGAACATGGTTATGTATATCTCTAAGCAAACATTCATTCACAACCTTGGAGTTACATCTGTTATTAGGAATTCTTAATAAAGGACCAAGAAGCATGGGCTTTGTATGAAAGTAGCAAAGAAATAACGACGTATCAATGACTGCAGCCGCATGGTGCAAATAGGAACGGATATTTGGTTTCATTATTGTCGGATAAATGTCAAACGGATTGATCTCAATTCCTTTCCATTTCACTATACTGGAGTCAAGAAAATTGAGATGTATCCGTCTTTGTTCCGTCAAGTAAACAATTAGATTGTTTACTGCTTTGGTGAATTTGCGGATATTTTGTGACTTCGAGTATCCTTGAAGATTTTGAAACGATTTTTTGGTAGGACTACCGGGCGGTCGAGTAGAACGGGAACTTTGTGTATCGTTTCCTTCAACTTCTGTTCCTGATTCTGTGGTGTTCGATAACTTTGCTCCTAGGATATCATCTAGAGAGACCCGTTTTATTATATTATGTGAAAAGGAACGAACACTCTCAGTTTCATCGTTTTTAGGAAAATCTCCATGCCTTATGATTTGTTGTTCAGCATTAAGAAAGTCTGGAAACAATGCCAACACATCTATGTATGAGATAAGCCACTCAGAACAAATTTCCACCAATGATTCATGATATTTCGAATACGATTCGAATAAAATTATTGCTTTCTTCTTATACAACTCTCGAAGTATTAATTGTTTCTTTTTCAAAGGATCAATACTGCTGAAGAATTCACTTTCAACATCCAAATTAGAAACTAACGATATACTTTTTTCAAGACCGATGATTTTAAGATCATTATGTGGATCTTTTAGACTCTTGGTTGATGAACCTTTCCCACTGATACTGAGATATTGATCGATTTGTTTTTGATAATCCAAAATTCTATACAGCAAAAGTTCCAGGTTGGAAGTTATGTAGATGTGATGATTCAGTTGACAAGCAAATATTTGGTTTTTTATATGGTGAGGGAATCTTTGGATTAGATCGCCACTTTCGATATCGATTATTTCTATCCTCTTGTCGTAAACGATAAACAAATATAAGGGAGAAATGTATGAGATATACAATGGCACAGCAGTGAATTTAATAGGTGACGGTGTTATAATAATTGAAGCTGATGTAGTATCATTCTCTAGTAATACTGCCTGAGTTTCTTTGACCAAAAGTACTTTTGACGGATTGATATTGAGCACCCAAATCTTGGGTACTGCCGTCAATCCAAAATATCCAAAGGATGTGCTATGATTGAAATTGTAAATGCTTGTTTCATCCACAGGAAGTGGGTTGACGGAAAAGTCCTCCATATTTAATAATACAAAGTCGTTTATGAGCGCCACCAATACTTGTATTCCATTAGATTCTGTTCCTTGAAGAAACAAACCCAACGTTTTGATCTTGTCCTTCACAGAAATCTCCACTTCCTCCTTGCATTGTAGGATGTTTCGTGTTTTGTTTGAAATTTGAAATATAACAATCTTTTTCTTATTGGCCACAAGAATTCTATTCTGAACATATAAGTAGTCACTAGCATATCGTGTTGAAGGCAATTTCAGTACTAGGTTTATTGTGCTACCAACAATCTCATAAATTCTTATCGCTTCTATGCTGGATATTGCCATCAACACTTTTGAGTTATCCGGAAAGTACGGCAACGTTGATATTCTATCAATTTGTGAATTGTTTTCGGTAACATTCTTGAATGTAGATGATATTTCCAATTCATTAGATCCTCCATCCTTCCTGACTTCTCCTGCCTTTCGCAAGTATACAATTAAATCCCCATTGGTGAGTCCGACATACAATTTCTGCCCATCAGAATGGATTGCCGAAGTACTAGATCCCGTTGTTAGACGTAGCCTGTTGAACGGCTCTATTATATCAATATTCATAAGCAAATAGTCTAATACGAGCACTCTGTAACTTGAGTTCAAGATATAACCGCGTGTAACAAAGGTACTGCATATGGGCACACTTTTCTGGGGCGATGAACTGGTTGTAAAACCAACTACGAATTGACGCTAGCAATATTTATGGGTTATATTTGCTAAATATAATTTAAGTATGAAAAGTTAGAGCATCACGATAGTCATATCGACAGGTGAGTGAGGGACTAAATATTTAGCAATCAATGAGGATAGTTTTCGGAGAGTTCCGACATTTAGGGACTCCAATTTGCAGCACATTTTATTGAGATTTAAACAGTAGTTAAAAAGTTAATCACACCAGAACAGTACTTCACTAAAGCATCCATATCATCCTTCTCATCATTATTCAATTGAATCCAGGTTTCAAGACTTGATTGTAAGTTGTCATTATCATGATGGTTGTGAATAACATCACCATGGTTCTTTAAGAACATTGAAAAGATAGCTTGATATAATTCGTAGTTGGTGTTTGAGGAGAGCCCCTCGTTCAAAGCTTCAACAAAGTTTGACATTTCATCTAATGGAGGGAATGCGTTGATAGATCTGATTTCCAAATCAATTGTAGCAGGCGAAGCGTTGATCAAGTATTGCAAGAATTCAGCATAGGATTCTTGTTCGGCTCCTTGTCTTAATAATTGAGTGAACTTGGATTCGAATGCAGCGTTGGCAGATTTCAATTTAAGTAATCTGGTATCAGGTTCATCATCTTGTGCAGCATCAGTTTCTTTAACGTTACCTTCAGCGACAGAAGCTCTGTCTCCAACAGCTTCACCGCTCAACGATAAGAAGAATGGTGCATGTTCCGACTTTTTAGGAGCTTCCTTGGGCTTACTGGCTTGCTTGATAACATCCAAATGTAACAATGTGCTGTACTTTGATCTAGAGCCTAACGACAATGTAACGAGAGACTCATCGATTTGAGCGAGAGAGGAATAAGTCTCACTATGCTCAATTTCTTCACTTCCGTCAAAAGCGCCGTCTAACATGGTCGATCCACCATCACCAGAGGCATTAGGTAATAACATTGTCGAGAAGTCTTCTTCTTCGACGTGTCTGGTGGAAATTGGTCTAAATTGAGCTCTGTTAGTCCACAAAGAAATACCGTTACCGGATACATGTGTAGTGGCCAACATATCACCAATTGGAGAAAATTTCACAGTTGTGGCAACATTAGGCAATATAACACCATCAATACATCCACCGGTTGGTAAATCCCAAGTTCTTAAAGTCGAGTCTAAACCAACAGACACAATCCATCTGCCATCAGGCGAGAAGTCCATTCCTGTGATTCTGTTGGTGTGTCCAATCAATATTCTAACAACCTTTTGGGTCAAAACATCAACAACAACTATACTCAAGTCATCCAAAGCACAGGCAATTAAATCCGAAGACTTATGGTAAATCATGGATGTGATCGGAGCATCAAGTTGCAACTTACCCAAATACTTTGATTGAGTAAAGTCATAGAAACCAATTAAACCGTCCAAACCACAACTGACCATTCTTCTATTCATTCCGTCAATTGCAAGTCCAGTAACTGACTTCTTGTGTAAGACGTATCTTTTACGAGGAATACCGGATTGCAAGTTGAAAACACCAATTCCACCATTGGCAGAACCAACCAAACCAAAATTACCACAATGGGAAATACAAACGGATTTCACGATTCCACCATCGATGGTTTTTAAGTTATGACGTCCAACTCTCTTGTTTCTGGAGTCCCATGTTCTAGCAAAAGTCTCATCTTTGTGGGCAGTCATGACGTTTTCCCATTCACCTTCACGAGCTTGGGAAGAGGTGATGGCAACAATTTCACTAAACTTTTCACGCATAGATAACACTTGACCAGCTTGTCTCTTTCCATCCTTTGCCTTTGGAATTCTTTGTGAAAACTCTTGTGCTTGGGCATCTTTTCTCAAAGAAAAGGACCAGAAAGATCTATCTCTGGAAGCACTATAAATGAAATGAGATTTATCTTCGTTTGGAAATTCAATGGCAATTGGAGGAGCAGAGTGACCACCTCTAGATCTTAAATGACGTGGAGGAGAAACAATAGCAGAGTTTGAGGTGGATAAACTTGGGTCAAAAACATATTCTTTCAACTGGTTGTCACCACCATTGGTAACCACAATGGGTTGGCCGTTCAAAAATCTGGCTCCTGCAATACCTCCATGACTCTCTCTATGAGCATTTCTTAAAATATGGACACGGGCTCTCTTTGCTAAATCGTAAAAGAACAAATCTCCAGTACTCAAACCAGCAACCAAATGAGGAGAGCCATCTGTTCTAAACGATAACGAGACGACTTTGGCAGAAACTTCTTGGGTGGATGCAATAATCTTTTGCCCCATAATCTTACCCTTCTTAAGGTTGTATAAGAACACACTACCCACAGAAGAACCCACAGCAATAACATCCAATACAGGAGCTGATTCAATGCACGAAATGTTCTCTCCAAATTGACTTTCTGGACTTCTAAACAACAATTTTCCAGTACGAATGTTGAAGATAAACAATCCCCCAGTAGTGGCAACCACGATTTTGTTTAAATAAGTTGGAGGATGGATTAATCCTACAATTTCTCCTTCAATATCAGTGTTGATGGTGGTCAATGTGGTGTATGGTTCGTTTGCGAATTTGGATCCCCCCGACTTCTTGAAAATCGACACTTCTCCTTCAGTAGATGTGGCAACAAGGTAGTCACCAAATACCAAGATATTGTTGACGGTTCCGGTAGTTTCACATTCCAAGGTGAACTCCAAACGGCCTCTCTTGTAAATTCCAATTTTATTAGCAAACCCAGCATAAACATAATGGTAATGTGCTGCCAAACATGAGATCTTGGAAGGTGCTTGAGTCTGAGATACAAATAATAGATGCAAAGTAGCCACATCGTAGATTTGAAACGTTCTACCAACAGATGTGACGATGTAGTAAGTTGAACCTAACGTTCCCACAGCAAATGGGATTTCGTTGGAAACATTTCCAAGCGCTCTATAAGGACTGAATATCTTAGAAGGTCTAGACTTCACTTTAGGAGTCTCTAACTTCCTTCTCTTTTCAACTGCTTCAACCATGCTTAGTTTGTTGAGAGTAATGTAAATTATTCAGTTTTCAAAAAGTTTTGATCCTCATCGAGTACTGTATATAAAAGCATCAATATGAGTTGCACCAAAGATATTTTACGTGGTAAGAGATGATACGACGGATAAGCAGTAGTATTCGAATATAATGATAGGCATGGAGATACCGTGGTGGTAAGCTACCCAATTTACGAAGTTATAAAGTATTTTACAGGACCCTAGAATTAGTACTATTTAGAGAAGACACCTAGCCTGAGATTCTAGGACACGAAGTGGATTTATGGGGAAGCAGATCCTAACAAGAAATAAGAAATGAGAATTAAGAAACAATCCCCGACGAGATGTAGACCTCTGAAAAGACGTATATCTAAACATGCAATCAAATCTCTAGCTAGCACGTAGGTAGTTATCGAAGATAGTGACGCGTCGCTTCTCCATCACGATTGCAACCTCCAATACGCTTAACGTTCTGTAACATTCTGTAACATTCTCTAACATTATTGTACTCAAAGTCAGTATATATTCTTAATGTTCCTCACCTAGACCTCACCCCGCCCCACCTCATTATCTATTCTAATAACTATTTGTAGTCACAAGTCTTCCGAGCTACTGACGTATTTCGCGATGAGGTGAAAAAAGTGAAATTTCCAGGCACCAGGCATTTGACTACATCATGACTTCTACACCAGAAAAAAGACCTAGTGAGTCTGTAGAAGGCGGAGACGTTAAGAAAGCACACATTTCAGAGACTGAAGAGAGAGTCGATCATTTTGCAAAAGGTTATGCTGCAATCAAGCCAGAATATGTTGTAAAGAGTGTACCGTCCACTGAGGTTTATGACGACGACGAAGCCGAAGGTGGAGACAGAGAAAAAGAAGAAGTGGGTGGCGGTAATGGAAGAAGAAAGAAGAGAAAGGGCCAAAACAAAAAGCGTGATTTGAAACAAGAAACTGAAGTCAGATTATGTTCTACTTTGTTGGATCCAGAAAACACCAAAGAATGTCATTTCGGACCACAACAATGTAGAAACACTCATAATGTCGAGGAGTATTTATCCAAAAAGGCAGAGGATATTGAAGGAATCTGTCCTGTATTCAAAGCTCTTGGATACTGCCCAACTGGGTTGAAATGTAGATGGTTAAAATCCCATTACAACAAGGAAACCAACAGATTGATTAAGGATTTGGAACAGACTGAAAGGTCTAAGGTCGAGCTCAATTTTGAGGTCAACAAGATCTCTCCTGAACAAAAGAACAAGTTGCAAAAGAAGAAATACGACTTCAGCATCTCTGACGTTGTAGTTCCATTCTTGGACTCCATGGTTCAGAACGAAGAAAACATCGCCAAAGCACAAGAACAAGCCAAGGACAACCAAGCTTCATTTGTGGAGGCTCCATATAAGATCGCAGAGAAGAAGAAGTTGAACTTGAAGAACGCTAAAATCGTCTCTCCATTGACCACCGTCGGAAACTTACCGTACCGTCGTCTTATGAAGACTTTAGGTGCAGACGTAACCTATTCCGAAATGGCATTAACCGTACCATTACTTCAAGCCAACAACTCTGAATGGGCTTTGCCAAAGGCCCACAGAACTGAATATCCGGGGTTCGGAGTACAGATCGCTACATCCAAGCACTGGGCTGGAGCTAAGGCTGCTGAAGCCATTTACAAAGAAACCTCTAACGTCTCCGAACTTAATTTGAACTGTGGATGTCCAATCGACTTGTTATATCGTCAAGGACAAGGATCTGCCTTAATGGAACAACCAGCGAGATTGTTGAGAATCTTAAAGGGTATGAATGCTTCATCTGGAGACATTCCTGTTACTTTGAAGATCAGAACCGGAACCAAGGACAACAAAAACACCGCCAAAGCTATCGTTGAACGTGTGTTGGCCGAAGGTGACGTTGCTGCCATCACCTTGCATGGACGTTCTAGACAACAGCGTTATACCAGACTTGCTAACTGGGAGTACATTGGAGAAGTTGGTAAAACCGTTCAGGAGTGGAACAACAAGAAGTTGGACGATAAAGACTTGACTGACACCCAGCCTACCTTCTTTATCGGTAACGGAGATGTGTTCACCCACGAAGACTGGCACCAGGCAGTCAACACCGACGGAATCGACTCCGTAATGGTTGCCAGAGGTGCGCTCATCAAGCCATGGATCTTTGAAGAGATCGACTCCCAACAGTACTTGGATAAATCTGCTACCGAGAGATTAGACTTATTGAAAACCTACGCCGATTTCGCCATTGAACATTGGGGTTCGGACGAGTACGGTGTTGAATTGGCTAGAAGATTCATGTGTGAGTTCTTGGGTTTCACCCACAGATACATTCCTATTGGAATTTTGGAAAGAATGCCTCCAAAGATCAACGAAAGACCTCCACAATGGAAGGGTAGAAACGAATTGGAAACATTGTTGGGATCTTCTGATTATAAAGATTGGATCAAGATCACAGAAATGTTCCTCGGTAAGGCTGGTCCAGGATTCAACTTTATTCCAAAGCACAAGAGTAACGCATACGAATCCTAGGAAATGATAACTACAGTGCTTTAAGAATTTTGTTAGTGGTGACTATGACAAAATTACCTAAATTTCATAAAGATATATTTAATAAATAAATAGAGAAGCTAGACTACCATGCTGATGATAATTACTATTGACCATTGATTTTGTGTTTAACTGGAGTTTTCACGAATTTTCACTAGATCTTCACGGTAAACTAATGAATCATTGGCGACTTCAAAATGAATATTGTTAAATATTCTGCGTAATTGTAGGGAGAGTGATCCAGTCTGAGATCAGAAACGATTGAAATTGATATCACAATTCTCGCCTTTAGACAGTATCATACTTACCACTACTATTCATAGAACAACTAATAGAACTTATCAGCACATCTCACAATAATTCATTACTTCTTGACACCAGTAGAGACCGAGTCGTATTCTTTGGACAACTTTCCGGCCTTTTCTTTCAAGATATCCAAATCTTCATCCTTCCCCTTCAATTGCTTCTTCAACTTTTCAACTTCTTGAGATTCAGGTTCTCCTTCACTCTTCAAAGTGTCCAATTTGTCCTTGGTGACAATCAATTCGACTACTAACGAATAAGTTCTGGTCAAGATCAATGTCAAAAACAACGTGAATCCACACAAGTACATGTTTCTTTGGGCATAGAATCTTCTGGCCTGAACTTCCGAACGATCGTTCATGATCCCCATTGAAGCAGGGTTGCCAGTATTTGGAGAGCTTGCGTGTAACTCGGTGGTAACAGTGTAGACTCTGTTGACAGAGTCAATAAATAACACCGCCACGAACCCCAATATACATTTTATAGCAATTTGGAATTGCTCATTACGGAATGGTGCTGACACTGTCGACAAAACGCTTCTTCTGACCCTTCTAGGGAAAGGAAGCGACAAGACCGTAAAGAAGGTCATCTCGATGACGAGGAGCCCAAAGACTAGATTGTAATATAATGCCATTGTTGTTGTGGTAAAGAAGAAGTGGTGGAAAATTAGTGGCGCTTTTATGGTGAAGTTTGCTACGTTTCAGTTGGTCATGTGAGAAGTCTCACAAGCAACAATTGACAAAATTGCTCTTAAGACTGAAACTGAAGATAACATGGTTTAGAGTAATATTAGGTTAGTGTCTATTTATCACGTTCAGTGACTATTCATCACGTTCTGGTTTATGACGTTCTTGAATCATCACGTTTATTGATTTGTAAATCACTTCAAGTGTTTGTTATACCGTAAAACACGTCTCGAATGGTCGCAAAAAGAGCGACTTCGATTGCTCTGTAGAAAAGGGTCCCACCAATGTTCATGTTATTCAAGGTCTGATGTTCTAAGGTATGAATGTTTTTAGGGTCCATCAGTGACGACCTTGATTATGAGAAGAAGAAGTAGTAGAATTTTGTTCTGTCTGTATATCAGTAGACACTTTTTCTCAGTTTGCAGCCACTGCGGAAAGACAACGTAATGCTGACAATACCAAAAGACTATACAGGGATACATCACAAGATTATGACAGCACAGAACGTACCACGCATCCTCTCCTTATATATTGCTTTGGACTACACCTCGCCCCGCCTACAGTTCTTGACTGTGTTGACTGTGCTGTATCTCCTATCCTCCATTTGTTGATCCTGCTCTAAGCCCTGTTGTTGACTGGACTCCTGGCAGATTCACGTAAAATAGTTTATTCAAGACAATATTCTGAACCTTGACTAAGAACCATTACTCACAATCCAGAACTATTTTATATCTATCGAAGTAACGAGAATAATATGAACCATCCCGTATTCTAATTATTGAAGTTGGCCCTTCCTAAACTTTCCTTCTAAGCTTTTAACAATCCCCCTATCAGTCCAATATTGAAAGAAATTGAGAGACGTAATGGAGATGGAAGAGTTCGGGAATCAATGAAAATGATATAAGATATCAAGAACTCAATCAATATGCAAAATTGGATTTGGGCCAATATTTGAAGAATATATCAACATCACAAATAGCGAAGTCTAGCAAGAGATGTTTAGAATCATTTCTAAAATCTACTGAATGGGTAGCTCAGTAATCTTTAAGCAAAGTCAAGAAATATGGTGAGTACTAGAGTAACACAGACCTACCAAATTCTTTATGAACATTCGATAATCTATTTTTCACTTATTTTCATTTTTTTCGCAGCCAAAATAGAAAATGTGTGGATCCCTACAATAATCGATGTTTAACTAATTTCATTATAGGCAAGATCAAGCAAAATTGTGAAATGTGCTTCTCTAGTACTTCAATTTACTAATTGATATATCTTAAACTCGCTAAAAGAACAAATCTTGATATAATCGTGAGTCAAATGTGATGAGAATCTTCAAGATCAAATGAATTCAAGAAAAGTTGAAAAACTCCTTAAAATAGCACAAGTGTCAATCGACAACTACTCACTCTACCATATACTACTTTCATTAATCCCGTTCCGTTTATTATCTATAACTAGTATCCCAAAGATACCTTGAATGTGAAAGTCACCAAGAATGGTAAAGTTATAAAAAGAATTGAATATTGGAAGATGAGACTGACAGCCAAACAATCCATTTGAACATGATCTGTTGATTTTGGATCAGTGTAAAATGCAGTGAAATATACAAGAGCCGTGGCACTGGGAAGACCAAATGAAATAACACTGACAAGACGGATAATAATATCGTTGTCGTACCAGCCTGCGTTTTGAAACCCGGTAGTGATACCAACACCTACCATAGGCATTATGATTAATCTGACCGCAGTGATCATAAGAGCGGTCTTCCAGAAACCTTTAGGCATTTTTTTGATTTGCAACCTGGATATGGTTGCTCCCAATAAGAGCAACCCTAACGGAACAGAAGCAGCTCCGATATAACCGGCAATATCGATTATGAACGACAAGGGAGGTTGGTTATCTGGAGCAGGTGGGATATGGAAGCTTCCTACCACAAAGAGTGCTCGGAGAGGGGGAGACATTGCTATGGCGATAGAAACTATTAAAGAGACTGAGTTTGGGGTACACAAATTCTTAAGAAATTGAGCCATCATGCCTTTGAATTTCGATTTTGGTTTGACTATTTCTTCGAGGGATTGGACTCCAACTTCACTCATACCAGTAACCGTACGCTGGACCTCGTGATTTTTCAAGCCTTCGAATTCGGAATATTCCTTAATGACATCCTCCACATCCTGGGACTTTTGCTGTCTTAGTTCTGGAATTCTTGATGTTGAGGTGTGTAAGGAATATTTGTTAGTTCCAAATGATTGATTTGAGATCATTCTTCTTGATCTGACTTGTTGAGAAGTATCTGAATCGATACTGGCTTCGTGGGATAACATCAGTCGTGCGGAAAGATGCGAGGTTGCGTCTGTTAAGATTTGGGGATTCAAATTAGCTTCCAGTTGAGTCGATGATATTGACGATGAATCATCTTGAACGAGTTTAGAATGAGGAAGAGGAATGGAGATCAGAGGACTTGAGTCGGGACTTTCAAAGTCTTCGTTGGATTCCACGTTATGCTCATCGTTTTTTTCAGAACCACTTGATTCTGAGTGCTCATCTTCATTATTTCCAGACTCCATGTCCTTGTTTGCGTTTGCATCGATTTCGTCTTTGAAATCCCATTCAATTAATCTATAGAACCCCAAGGAAAACTGGTAAAACACCTGTGCCGCCAAAAAGATACACACGTAAGCGACTCCTTTATCACCTTGTTCTGCGGTTAATATTCCATTTCCCTTTGACAAGGTTTGAAGGTATGCAATTGGCAAATCAGAAATATTGGGAAACAACCCCACAGATAGCAACCCTCCTCGCCATTTCTTTGGCGCTTTGGTCACTATGTAGGTGATTATGGCCATGACTGCTCCACTGGCGAAAAGAATCGTCCCCGTGAAGAAAATGATGCCTAGACTTTTGATATCTGAACTTTTCAAATTACTAACGATATTCACAAAGATCAAACATGGCATAATGGCGGTCACAATCATATCTGAAATATCTCTACATGTAGGGACCGACAACACGTTACGCTTAGCGATGAAGTAACCCAAACCGATGATGAAATAGATTTTGAAAATCGGTTTAACGGCAGAGTAGATGATTGTTCCTAGAGATGTTGACATGGTGAATGTTAGATATAGTGGATGATATAGTGGATGATATAGTGGATAATATAGTTGCAGATATAGTTGTAGACGATACTCCTTATTCTCTTTTATTAGCTATTGAAAAGACTAAAGAAAGATGTGGTTCTTAGTTGCCTGACTTAGCTGATTTTTATGGAGATTAAATTTCTTGAGGAATTCTAGCACCTGTGTACTAAGTAAGTCTAATTCTATCTAGTCTGGTATTACTTCTGTTGCTATACGTGAGACTTTAGTAGTACTTTGGTTGATCTAGAGTGCGAGAAAGATGAATCATAAAAATGTGTCGTAAAACATTCATCATCTCGGGACTATACCAAAATCTCCCGCGCGAAAATTGATAAATTTGGGCACACCGAAATGAGGTGGAGTGGGCAGAGATAGAGACGTAGAGACGTAGAGACCACAGAGACGGAGCTATAAGTGCCGGGATAATTACTACTCCTTGTATTAGTAAGTCCGCAACTGACTGTCTCTCATGAGGCTTTCGGGAAGGTCAAACCGTTATGGCCAGGGAAACTAACGTCGCAGGGCGTGGGGGATCGCTAGAAGATAGGAGTTATCAAATGATTTGACACTTTTGTAGTAGTAAATGAATAGACATAAATACATTCAATTATAAAGATATATAGAATTCTTTAATATCATAAGATCTAAGAACTTTCATGGTTTCACTAACCTGAATGATTCTGTCAATTATATAGTATTGACAGAATCTTCTCACCAGAATCCATGATAATACTGGTCTTATAATAAGTTAGCACCTAATCAGAAGAAACTCAAGAGCTATTGGAATGAAAAAGATCATGTTAACTGAATGTTCACTAATGTTCACTAATATTCATTAGTGCTATTAAATATCCACAAATAGTCATGAATATTCTGGCTCAATTAATAGTAGGATTCGATTTCGCGCTACCATATTTGCTTAGGGCCACTATTGTCTTAAGTCCAGAATATTAGACGTATTATTGAACAATTAGCCAATTGTTAGGCGAGAATTGAAGGGTATTAGAGGTTGGCTGAGACCTTAGTTTATGTAAGCTATCAGAACGGTTATTTAATTAATTATTAAGTTGTAGTTAGCTCAAGTTTGTATAATAGTTACACGGTTCTTGGAATGGTATAACTGGTAGGATCATTAATAGAGTTATACCTAAGGGTCGTAATTCGTAAGGGAGTGTTTCTGGAAATTTCAGAAAAGGAGCCAGGACTCATTGGCTATTATTGTGAATTTCAGACCGGGATCATGATGGGGATTAGTCATTTGGATGTTGACGTAGATTATGACTTAGAGGTAATAAATGACACGACTAAGAAGTAATAATTGCAGTTTAGTAATTAGTCATTTACTAATCAGTAATCATATGAGTTATTTGCAGTTTAGATCCATCAGTTCTGACTAACTACACTAATATACGAAAGTGTTTTCGTCTTTCTATCGTTTTGTTGGATTACCTCCACCACCGTTACAATCTCGTCCACAGTGAATATCATATCAGCATCAAGATCGTCAAGCAAATCCTCCAAGTCGTCCTCACTCTCAAACCCAAGATGTTTTGGGTGCAAATCCTCTACAGAAAAGATGGAGTCGTCATTGGATTCTTGTCCATCATAAGAGCTCGTATCTGAAATGAAAGGGGAAGAATCAAAACAATTTGAGGGAGAACATAACCCGGGTTCTCCCTTTGTTGAACTTTGCGCTCGCCGTGGTGATCGTTGTGGTATATCGTTTAAAATCATATTTTCTTTAATGTATAGAGACATTTTAAACAAATTCTTAATTATATTTGTCGCAGGATATTTCCTCTATATATGGTTGAGAAGTTGCTGGGTCCACTATTAGGATTGTAGGGGCTCAGAGTTGTAGAATCGCTATTACGGTTGTGGTGCCAGCATCTGGCACGCATTTGTGTCAATGCTGGAACCGGCCGAAAAAGGAAATTTTCCGTTTTCTAATTACCTTTCTGTTTTGGGACCGATTATCGACGTTATTATGCGTTTCTGTAGCTTAACGTCTCTCAACCATGTACTGTTCAGGGGAACAATGGATTATCTAAGAGAACCTATACCTATAGAATGATATCGTATAATTGCTAGGCTAGAATTTTAAATACTTTTTGCGTGCAAGAGTACACATTTCTCCTGAAATCGTTTTAGTGATGTTTATTATATGTTTGAAGCGAAAACCAGCAATTACACCCAGAAAACGATATGATCCATAACCACCAAGTAATTGGAGTCACTTGCAACGATTATACGTAATATATGGTGCTTGTTATAATCCCACCATATTCTGAATGGTAGGGTAGAATTATCACTATTAGAACCTTATTACCTTACAAGCTTATTGTAGTTCGGACTCCTTACATTATAGCTACTTAAAGTACATACATTAGAATGGTCTCAACAGTAGTGATGTCCTTATCAACTTTTATTATAATACTTGTAATCATAGACTGTGACTGACCAGCTTTTAAGATTTGCCAAAGTCACAAGAGTCACTATGGTGATGATCTTTACTTTTTGACCTAGTTCTTGTCCTCAGTTTTAGCCTTCTTTCTAACTGGTCTGTCATCTTTCTTATCATCTTTCTTGTCACCAGCTTCATCCTCAGATCCGGAATCTGAAAGAGCTGCATCAGAATCGAATTCTTCTGCTACATCGGAATCAGACCCGGAATTGAAATCGTCGTCTGCACTTTCCGAATCGTCATCGCCTGCACTTCCCATATCAACATCACCATCGTCGTCATCATCACCAGCCTCGGTCATAGCCTTGGCCAACATAGCCTTAGCAATCTTTTCCTCATTCTTGACACGCAAACCCTTTTCTTGACAGTACTTTTCAATAGTTTCTTGTTCTTCTCTATCAATACTTCCAAAGATATGAGGCTGGTTGGAGCCTCGGACACTAATCTCCAAGTCAAATGTCCTGGATGCAGAAACTCCACCTCCAGTTCTCGACATAGTCACTGTGCTAATCTCGGAAAATGGAATGTATAATGTAGGCTTGGTAACAAACAAGAAACATCTGTCTAATGGATACAAGTACCCTTCAGATGCCTTCAACGAACACGAAATACCCGGCTGTAAGAATCTAGACTGGAACGAGCCAGGAATCACCAAACGACGTTCAGTTAATCCACGGAAACAATGCGACATCACCAAATGGGTCTGACTGTCGTAGTTCTTCTTCAATCTATCCTTGTACTTGTTGTTGTACTCTTCTTCTGACACGTTCAATTCCAACTCAATTTCTTCCTCCTTGGCAAATTGTAACGACAAGAAAGGATATCTAGTTTGACCTTGTCTCAAAGGAGGGTCTATTTGTAATATGATTAAATGGTGAGTTTCGTCGGGTTTGGGCAACGAGAAAATACGTTCAATCTGCTTGTATTGAATCTTGTAGTCATATGTCTTACCACGCAATCTCAACGAAGTAGTATACATATCGATATCGTAACGACCTCTTGGAGTCAAGAAAAGTACGTCACTGAAAGAAACGATGGCCTCACCAGCAACCTGGCCAATATCCGCCTTATCTTTCAATTGCTCATAGAATACACTCGCAGCACTGATTTCTTCGGTTTCCTCTTCATCTTGTCCCTCTTCGTTCTTAATTGTCTTTGTTTCACCTTCCACAGTTCCTGGCACGTAATATCTCATTTCCACCAACTCATCTCCAGCTTGGTCGTTTTCCAAGTTGAACTCAATGGCTACTTCGTTCTTACCAGTCAAGTTGGAGTTACTTATAGAACTATATGGAATTTCAAAGTTGGGCTTGTTGTTGACATGGAAGATCAATTCGTTTCTAGCCAAGTCGGTTTGGCCCCAGTTCCATCCTCTCAACGAGTGTTCTTTATGTTCCAAGTTTAAGTGGAAGTTTCGTTGCAATTCTTGCTTCAATTTATTGAAATCTTCTACATCATATCCATCCAACATCACCACGCCTTGGTTTTTGGTTTGTATTCTTAATTCGTATCCTCTTGATCCTCTAGACCACAGCGCTGCTAATATTTCTTCCGATGGCAACAAAAACGGAGCGTTGGTGGCGTTGTTTGGGCCGCTGGCTTTCCATCCCAAACCGGAGTCTGCAATACGCATTCGCCCATTGAGCTTAGACTGATTTAAATAGATTCGATCAAAATCCGTGTTGTCCATTTTGATGTTGTGGATGATGGGGTTGTAGGTTGTTCTTTCAACAATCGTTTGAAAAATTTGGACGCGTCAAGACAATGTCGCAAAAAGGTCGTGTCTAGTCGATGTGAGATAACAGGACATAGCTACGACAATGATAGAACGTCACGGTTAAGCAGCGACAGTTAGTCACAGTTTGTGATATTTATTACATAGTTGTTATATTGAGCATACGGGAAATAATTGTTACTTTTTAAGTCTGTCTACTTAAATTGGACTCAATATATGACAACTGGTCATTGCCGGGGCTCTACAGAGATATTAGACAGGAAAGTTATATTAGTCTGAGTAGTGCTAGAAGTATCTAATAAATAAGCCTATCTGAAAAGATATTTCGGAGAGCATCGTTAGGGGAAACGTCAAAAGTAAGGTAGAAGTATCTAACGAATAAGCCGAACAAAGCAAGCAATTTGCAGCCTAATATCTTTTCAGAAAAGGTTGATATATAAAACACAACAGCAACAGTGTCTCGAACAACCAGTGTTTCGAACAGTGACAGTGATTCAAACAGCCAGTGATTTCACCAGTGCCAGCATTTTTACTTCACAATTCCGTGATTTAACCACAGATCAACCAATGAAATTTCCATACCGGTATCTAACCAGTGACTTTTACCATACTGGTGATTATTTACCAGAAATTTATCTACCAGTATTTTATTTGCCAGCAAATTGATACAATAAGCGACCTGCGCTTCTGTTGTTGCTTTCTTTATGTCACTTAGTGGAGGAGTTTCGTGGGCTTTATACAAAAAATAAACGTGTACTTACCATACAGTCATAGCCGTAAGACTCATACAACCGACGTGTAATTACCAAATAATTATTACTCATGATTATTATACCCTTCAACTCTACTAACGGTCGGGAGCATGAATTCACCAATGACCTCACCTAATAACATACAATATCACTCTAGTAGACAACTCAATGACGACCAAATAGTGTGTAAACTGAGTCGTTTTAGCATCCAAAAATTCACGATTTGACCGGAAGTCTAAATACGAGATCAGCAATTTGAACTCCGGATTTGAACCTCCGGTTCAGGACTGAAAAATTCATGAATCACCATACTCAACTTTTTAAACACTCCACTTATCCTTCCACACAAATTATTATGGGTTTAAAGAAAGCAGGTGTATTAGGCGCTACTGGCTCTGTTGGTCAACGTTTTATATTGTTATTGGCCAACCACCCAGAATTCGAAGTTCACGCTTTGGGCGCTTCTTCCAGGTCAGCTGGTAAAGAATACCAAGACGCCGTTGCATGGAAACAAACTGAATTGTTGCCAGAACTGGCCAAGTCAGTTATGGTTCAAGAATGTAAGCCTGAAGGCGCCTTTGCAGAGTGTGATATCGTCTTCTCTGGGTTGGACGCCGACTATGCTGGAGAAATCGAAAAGGAGTTTGTTGAAGCTGGTTTGGTGGTCGTTTCTAACGCTAAGAATTATAGAAGATCCCCAGATGTTCCTTTGATTGTTCCTATTGTGAATACCGAACATTTATCGGTCATCGAAAAGAAGGTTGCCGACGCAAAGGCTGCTGGCTCGAAGAAGCCAGGTTTCATCATTTGTATTTCAAATTGTTCTACTGCCGGTTTAGTTGCTCCTTTGAAACCATTGGTTGATGCTTTTGGTCCAATTGACGCATTGTCGGCCACCACTTTACAAGCCATCTCCGGTGCAGGCTTTTCTCCTGGTGTTCCTGGTATGGATGTTTTGGACAACATCATTCCTTATATCAGTGGTGAAGAAGACAAAATGGAATGGGAAACCAAGAAGATTTTGGGTTCCACCAATGCTGCCAACACCGAGTTTGTTCCTTTGTCTGATGACGTCATGAAAGTCAGTGCTCAATGTAACCGTGTTGCCGTCACCGACGGTCACACCGAATGTATTTCTTTGAGATTCGCAAACAGACCACCTCCATCTCTCGCGAGCGTCAAGAAAGCCTTGTCTGAATACGTTTGTGAAGCTACAAAATTAGGATGTCACTCTGCTCCTAAGAACACTATCCATGTTTTAGAACAACCTGACAGACCTCAACCAAGATTAGACAGGAACAGAGACAATGGGTACGGAGTTTCCGTCGGAAGAATCAGAGAAGATCCTGTTTTGGATTTCAAGATGGTCGTCTTATCCCACAACACTATTATTGGTGCTGCTGGTGCCGGTATTTTGATTGCTGAACTTTTAAAGGCAAAGAACCTCATTTAGGTACATAATCCAGGATCACATATAAACACATAATTCACAGAAATTTTAATCTTATCAAGATTAGTAGATACCATAGTAGAGGAACAAGTAGATGAAGAAGAAGAGGAACTAGCAGGCTATTCACTAATCACATACTTGTAGGAAAACTTGTATAACTACACCATCTTAGTTATTCATCATAAATGGACGGGGCACGACCCATTATGATTTATCTAGACTAACTCTTACAATACTCATGGAACTCTTGCTTATTGGTATTAATATCTCTTAATGAATTCGTTGATAGACGTCTCATGTTTTGAGCTCATTAAACAAGTCGACGATCATATCTTTGAACTCTTCACTTACCATACTCCTCCTGAGAACCAAGATCTAGGTTACGTCGACCGTCGTAGCGAGTCGATAGATATTACGCTTCACAGGTCAAATATCGACTTATCTATCAGCCAGTCACTTACAGAACTATCTTCGACCAAAGAAACATCGTCCACGGGATTTGTATGTTGGAAATCAGCTGTCTATTTTACTGACTGGCTCTTGAGCGATGAGCGATGTCCCTTCTACCTGATTTTTAGGAACAAATCATCCCTTAAAGTCTTAGAGCTAGGCACTGGTGTAGCAGGGATATGTGTCTCGCTATTAGGACCATTGGTAGGAACTTATACTGCCACCGACCAGAAACATATACTAAAACTTCTTAAACAAAATTTTGAAACCAACGCTGGTACCCAAAAATACACCAGCACGACATTGAAACGTCCGCCCACGAAACACAAAAATCCGCCTAGGATAGAATTCATAGAATTTGACTGGGAAGATCTCGACAACGCCATGTATAACTGCGAAACTCTAGGACTAGACCCACCCGACCTTGTAATTGCTTGTGACACCATCTACAACGACTACCTTATCCCTCATTTCATATCTGCCTTCACAATATTATTACGCCAGGGCACAGGAATACTAATAACACTCCAGTTACGACAACCAGATACGTTGGAGTCTTTTGTACGCCAGGTGGTAGACGCAAGTTTGAACATGTACTATATTCCATTTGATATGCTTAGCGAGGAATTGACGGCGGGGTTTGTTGTATACTACATCACAGAGTGAAATAGAAGATAGAAGAATCATTGTATTATATATTGGGAGTAATACTTGAAGGATAGTACCTTCACCCTAGGGAAGGTTAGTGAGGGTTGGCGGGGCCACGTTAGAATCATAGCTTGAATTCATATGGGCTAATCAACATAAAAACCTATAATATATAACACACTTAGAAACCAGGCTATAATAAATATCCCCCGTAAAACTTCAATATATATCTAAAATCTTGAGTGGTTTGTCTCAATTACTGTTTATTCCCTGACAATATGCTGCAAATACCTCTCTCTTTTCACTAAACTAATTTTTCTCGCGCTATTTCATCGTAGTTTTCAGAATCTCTCGCAAAAATTCATTTTCCAGCGACAAACGTCAGAATTCTCGCGACAAACGTCACAATTCTTAACTAATTCTATATTTTTGCAAAGTCGTCGCGACACTTCAATCAACGGACAATTTCGAACACCTTGAAAAGCTGCCACCAGTCGAAGTTGATTATTCTTCAGTGCTGAACGTCCTTTGAATACCAATCAAGGTGCAAGTGGTATAAAGTAGGATGTCAGCATTTGGAGGCTCAGACTCTAATCTGAAAAAGTATCAGAAACTGAATAACCAAAGTTATCAGAACCACCAGAATAATAACTTCAATAATACTAATAATAATGGATTCAACGACCCAAGACGAACTGGCGGTCCCAAAAAACCATTTTCAAAACCAAGCGGGTTTGTCTCTGAACCGAATGGAAAGAAAAGCAACCCACGGAAGAAAGGTAGTCGACCACCAAGCTCGATGCTTAAGTCAGAACTGCCAATACTAAACGATCCTTTGGATATTCCTACCAAAATCATACCCAGTCAGACTCCAGTCAAACTACAAAGCTATTCGCCTGAAGAATTGCTGGCAACAGGACAGTTGTTTGATAACCCAGAATCATTCGGGTTCAAAAGAGGTTCCAAACGTATTGCTCCCAGACCAGTTCCAAAGTATCTTCTCACACAACCAAGACTTTTATATACCCCAGCAAATCATCCAAATGCCTGGGATAGACAAAACCAAGACCGTATGACGACCTTAGAGCAAGCCAACCTGGGTCTGGACTACCAAGGTTTGTATGAAGAATTCCAAAAAATGAGAGAGGTGGAACGGAAACAAATGGAATCTCTAGGACTCGTGGATGCAGAGAATATAAGTAAGGATTTGAACGATGCCATTGTGTTTCAAGGCTCCTGTTTGGATATGTGTCCCGTTTTTGAACGTGTAAGAAGAGCCTTGGAGAACAATGTGAAAGCATTTGAAAAAGATCCTACCACAAATAAAATATCCAAAGATCGTGCAGTGAAAGCATTCCTGAGGCCTGCTGCTGGCCAACCATCTCCATTACCTTCAGAAGTTAGGCCGCCTCATATTCTTGTGCAATCTTTGGATTATTTGGTAGAAAATATGGTCCACCAATTACCTGAAGCACATTCGTTCATCTGGGATAGAACGAGATCTATTCGTCAAGATTTTACATACCAGAACTCATTTGGGCCCGAAGCAATCGACTGTAACGAGCGTATTGTCAGAATACATTTATTATCCCTCCATATCATGGGTGGAAGTGAGGTTGAATACTCTCAACAGCAAGAACTTGAACAATTTAACAAAGCATTACAAACACTTACTGAAATTTATCAAGATGTCCGAAATCATGGTGGAATAGCGCCAAACGAACCTGAATTCAGAGCCTACCATCTTTTAAGTCATATTAGAGACCCAGAACTTGAAAGAGAGATCCAGACCTTACCCAACAGCATTTTACAGGACAAAAATGTACAATTAGCATTGAGATTAAGAAGTATTATATCCCAAAACAACATTCTAGAAAGAGGTTATATAAATTCTGTGGGAGCCATGAACATGTTTGTTGAATTTTTCAGAATCATTTATAGTGACGAAACACCATTCTTGATGGCGTGTCTTTTGGAAACCCACTTTAACGAAATTAGATTCTATGCATTGAAGTCAATGACCAGGAGTTACCATACCAAGGGCAGAGCATACTCTGCACAAACTTTACTGAATATTCTTGGATTTGATTCTTTAGAAAAGTTGACAAAGTTTGTCACTTACTACGAAATCGACCTTGTAAATGAAAATGGCGATATTTTGGTAGATCTTTTCAACAAGGACAAGTTGGAAAGTAAGTACAAGTTAAATTCCGTTCACGATAAAGCAAAATTGAGTCCAACGTATTCAAGTCAAATTGATAGGAAAATTCAAGGAAAATCTATCAAGGAATTCGTGAATTCTGGATACCCAAATCACGATTTGAAATTGAAGTACAAACAAGCAGTTATTGAACAAGCTCCGCTAGTTCTCAAGAAGAAGTCGATCTTGCCCACTCATTTGAATACTGAGTTACCAGTGTCCCAGACATTTGGACAACCAATACAGAACTCTCAAACTTTTGGCCAATCTACTCAAAATTCTCAAGGTTTCGGACAACCTAATCAAAATTCTAAAAGTTTCGGACAACCTATACAGAACTCTCAAACATTTGGACAACCTATACAAAAACCTCAGGTCCCACAAAACACATTTCAAGCTGCTTCATTTGGATCCACTGGAAATAATAACGCTTTTCAATCGTCAGCCTCCAAACCGCAATACTCATTCTCACAAAATGCAGCATCTGCAAACCAACCAACAATCAAAAACTCCGAGACCTATAAACAAACCGAGAAAACCCAATTTAGTCAACCAGAGAAGAAACTTTTCAGTCAACCTGACAAGAGCGTTTCACCAGGAATCTTTAAACAGACAGATAGTAGTCAGAGTATACCGTCAGTTGAGTCGAAATTGCCAACAATTCCTTCCTCCAAACCAAGCAATAACTTTTCATTAGGTAATTCAATACCCCCACCAACCACGAATCAGAATTCTATACCAAAATTGACGTTTGGAACGCCTAAAATTGAACCAATTCAAGAAAATAAGACCCCAAAAGTTTCCACAACTGTGTCTATACCTACGAAAGTTGCACCAGTACCCAAAAAGATGCTTTCAGACTCACGCCACTTCAATCAGGCAGCAAAACTCGTGTTTGATGAAATTTTGAGTCAAACCATAAATCTGGAGTTGGCAAAGATCCTTCCTAAGTTTATCCAAGTGCATACCCGAATCCATGAGCGACAACAAATTATAGAATCGTTGAGCAATGAATTATATCATGCATTTATGTCTGAAGTCACATACAAGGCTTCACTAGAGAGCAAGGCAGATTTCACTTACAAACAGAATTTGAAAATCAAAGCCATACGGAAATTGATTTCTATTGGCACTACGTTGAAGCAGAGGCAAGAATCCAAGCGAAAGAAGCTTGAAGAGTTGAATTCGATCTCCTTCAAAATCCCTAAGCTTAAGCGTAGATTGTCGAACGAAAGCACGCTCAGTGTCAATTCTAAACGAAGATTTACTCTGGAGGAACAATCCCCAGCAAGGATTTATGAACGACAACGCGAAGTCCAGGATTTATGGGCTCCTTTTGATTTGTCTTCATTATTGAAAAGTTGTTCTGAAAACTTCAAACTCAAGATAGAAAGCCAGGACGTTTCACTCAAGTTTTTGTTTGTAGTGGAGAACTGGGCATCAGGGTACTCTAAATGGCTTAATACTAAGTTTAGTCTCCAACCAAACCAGGAAAAGCATATTTATGAACACTGTATTCGAGACGACAAGGTGGTTCTTAACTTTACCAGTCTTCCTGGAGGAAACTATCTCAACAAAGATTTCTTTTCAGCGACATCGTTTATTCTTTTTGAATGTGGATTAACAACAAAAGATACAAAATACAAAAACCTAGCAGAAAAGTTGAAGAAGGACCAAGTTATACTTGAGAAAATCGTTTCGTTGGTTGAAAAGTTTAGTTTCTACAAGGTCCAACTTATGCTTGTATACTGGGATGCTTCTAACTGTGGATTAAGCTCACAAGAGGCTACTTCAATATTAAAGTTAGAAGAGTGTCTGAAGAATGAAAACGTACAAGATATCAGTTTCTGTGATATGACAGTTCAAGATGGTAACATAAATGAGATTCTTGTTAATGGTTTTAATAGCATTAAGAACAACTTCAAAGGAGTATTAACTGCCCGAGGCACCAAAAAACAAGAGAAACTCCACCAAATTCATGAATTAAACAAGAGGCTGGCCACTAAAGCTAAGGAATCTTCACTTAAGACGGTACAGGAACTGCCAGGTAAGAAACAAACATCAAAGGTCACTATTGAACAGTCTGAAGCAAAACTTTTGAACAGGGCCCGGAAATCAAGAGCGTATGATTATTTGAATGGTCATCTAAAGACAAATATACCGAGCTTAATGAGTCCTAATACCACCGTTGCAAACCGGTCAATGCTGTCATATTTGAACCGAAGCCGAATCAACTCCATGAACCAATCAATGAACAATTCATTCGCTCAGAACAACTCCATTAACAACTCCATGAACAATTTACTTGCTCAGAACTCATTCAACTCAAATAATTCGTTCGCAAACACTACCTTCAATAACGTGTCTATTTTGACTGGGTTCGGAAAGGGCATGGTTGAAGAAAGCACACCCTTCAGCTCGCCAAAGTCGGATTCTAAAAGACTGTTACCGCAGAGCATTCAACAGTTACGGGATTTAACTGTGGGAATCAAGGAAAGATATAAAAAGACATAGTCCCATGCATATAAGTATATAGCATTGTAATATAAACACGCAGGCTTATTATCCAGTAACTAGCCACAGTTAATTTGTTAATCACAGTCACAATGATGTAGTCGCAATGACCTAGTCACAATTTAGACCACCAATCGCAATTTAAGTCACAATTGTCACTAATCCCAATTTCGATTACTATGTCACAAATTACTCCATCACAACTATTAATTGATCTATTTGACCATAATTACAAAAGGAGATTATTTTATAATTCTCTTACTCTACAAAATAATATTATTCAGGTGTTTTTATTTCTTCAATTCTATTTTCAATTATGAATCTATTTGTATAATATAGAATTCACTATTCTCAATCTATAATTATTCCATCACAATTTATCATTACTTTGTTGAAATATAAAAAATTACACGATTCTCCACTAAGAAATGCCAGAATAGGAGCCGTAAAGTATACAAACTACTTTTATCAGACTTCTAGAGACATTTATTTATTTTACCTTTTATAATTCTTAATCTACTATCAAAACTTATTTTCGCGAAATCATCTCTAAACCAAATCATCTCAAACCTCTAAATTATCACAGATCACCATTACTTCTCACAATAGCATGGCCGTCACTAAATCGAAACGGATAGTGGGTAAAACACATATAAAACACAGTCCCAACAATGAGATCCAAACATTGGTTGAAAGAGAAACATGCTACTTGGTGAAGTCTGGGACGCCATTCATCTCAGCCCTCAAGAGGATCGTGCAGATTCTCTCGAAGTTCGACAAGTCTCAGATAAAACATAGACGATTCCAAGGAGGCGAGTATAAGAAGGTGAAATATATCACAGTGAAGGGTATGGGAAAGGCTATAGAAAAGGCTCTTTCGATAGGGATCAAATTCGAAGAGTTGGAGTACAAGGTGGAGTATCTTACAGGAAGTGTAGAGGTGTTAGATGAATACAAAGAAGACAGCGAGGAGGAAGAAGAAGGCAGCATATATGAAAAGCGCATGGTGAGTTATATGGAAGCGAGAATATGGTTAAAGAAAGAGTAGGGAGGACAAATGTGATAAAAAGAGTGATAAAAGAGTAATAAAAGAGTGATAAAAGAGTGATAAAGGAGTGATGGTAATACAAAGAGTATAATAGCGATGGCTCTAGTTAATTATTTTAAACACTCTCTACTCTCTACTCTCTAAATGTATCTAAACGACTCCAATGACTTCATAGTCTACGGCTAATTAAGTGATTCTAGGAAGTGTTCCCGTCACCTAGTCGATCTCAAGAATGACTAGTAATCTGATGTATACGGAGATCCTGAATTGAATTGACTAATGGCTAGAGGAACCCAAAGATACCCCACCAATCTGAAATAATAGACTCATTGTTGGTTATATCTTGACTCTTCTACTATCAACTAATTGTGAAATTGTCTGAGTATATTGTCGAGTCTCTAGAATTATTTCCACAAATCAGAGAATGTGTATATTAAACTGTCGGATACAATTGAGGATAAGGGATTTCTTCAGTGACTTTTTCTAAACTTAATTCTCTGGATCCAAGGGCCAGAAATTGAGCTAATACACTCGATTTAAGAGTCAACCTATTTTTGATTTAGTTTACCAGTACACTAGATATTTCAGTTTTCTAGATGTGCTAGTAATTAAAGGTATTATCTATGGGTTGATACATACCGGGGCCCTGGGGTTTTAGCGTTATAGTAATTTTCGCAGCCATAGATGGAACTCATTTATAGACATCTAAAATAATCTAGGTAAAATAACGACAAATAACAAGCAAATAATATCAGGATGATCTATAGCTGGTCTTCAAGTAACTCATAGGTGCAATTTTGGCATGACTTCTAGGTGTAGCTTCATTGATATGAACTTGAGACTTTCTAAATCGTACGCACAATTTAGTTCGTAATTGAAATAGATAACTAACTAATCTAATTAAAATAAACTAACTATCAGAATCATAACACTAGCTAACCGTAAAGTGCCTAAGATTCAATAATTATTCTTCTAGTCTCTGTATGTCTCTTCCCGACAAATCTCCGCTTATTCCTACCACCTATAAACTCGTGCCCGGCTGACATAATCAGAATCAGGGATTTATCAACAATCTCAGTCGCCACTTCTATATCTCCAGGCAACTTAAAAATGTGTCGTCCTACTAAATGCCCGACTTGCGGTAAGTACAATTTTAGTAGACAATTCTATAGATCTAGGCCAGAGGATAACGGTGACAAAATTTTAGAGTTTTCTGACTAGTCTGTATGAAAATGTGTGAACTCATTATCAACCACCTGGAGGATCATGTGTCCAATTACCAGATTCCGAATTAGTCTGGTCTCACGATGTCAGAATGTCGCATATCAAAGCTCAATACTAACTTTCAGGAAATGCTACCTGGATGGGATGTGGAAAGCACATTCCTTCAGCTATGGAAAGTGCTAAAAAGGAAGATTGGTGTACTTGTGTCTCTAAAAGTGGTAGAGATGTTGGTGACTACCCTCCAGCAGCAGGTGATGGTGCTGCTGCTTAAGATTATTTAATATTATTTAATGTTATTGAAATTAGTGAAATTAGTGAAATTAGTGAAATTAGTGAAATTAGTGAAGATTAGCGAAGTTCAGAGAAAATACCAGTCTAGTGATCTTATTAGAGAAGATTAGAGAAAATACCGATCTGATCTAGTGGTCTAGTGACAAAGTTATCAAAGAACTTTATGCAATTTTCTTATTAGTGTTAGCCTTGTGGCTCGTTGATATAATATACTTGAATCATAATTATACTAGGTAGATTTTTGAATATGTAGTGAGTGGCTGAAAATATGCATGTCTTAGATCTATAGCTCTTTTTACCCATGTATGTAGGCATGATTTATATAACCATGTCCTTTTATTTATCTGAATTTATACGTGCAATGCATTTCTGCTTGATTTTTAGGAGTTCGACAATATGACGTTCTATACGGGCAGTCTTGCGGACCGTTTTGGAGGTGATGTTGAGAATTGGTACAGTGAGTTTATCGTGCTCCAAAGAGTCATCGTTGCCAGCACAATCGACTTTAGTAATTTCAGTATCATCAGTCTTTGACTTAGCAATATCTTTATTTTCTTTATTTTCTTTTTTATCTCTATTATCATTATTATCTTTAGTATCTTCAGACTCTGTAAAACTCTCAATCATATAATCACTTACTCCAAACACTTTCTCTCCTTGGCTTATCAACTCTAAACATCTCTCGTATTCACCACGGAAGTATGCTTGTTCACAAGCATGGAGTATACGGACCCTATCAGTTTTTTGGTCCGGCGAGACATCTACCAAGGACTCCAGAAGCCAGTTCTCGGAATTAATATGGGGCCCCGCGGAATAGAAGGCTCTGAGTTGTGCCTGGTACTCCTCAGCAGTCTGTGGTTTTCGTGTCTTAGCAGTCATTGTTGTGTTGAATAATTTTTCGATGAGATGAGCAATGAAATAGATAGATTTAGGATTAAGATGACGATTAATGTAGATGAATGGGAATTTCAGATATCACGAGATCTTGAAGTCAGGGTCAATGAACAGTTAGAAGACTATGAATCAACTGATAATGAAGTGCTAGAAGGTTTAATGAACGCCAACAGGGGTAATTATTAGTGGTACCAATTTGATTGTTAGGAGCAAGAAGTTGACAGTTAAGCACTCAATAGTCGATATTTTAGCACTAACAAGTATTGTACGAACAGTTTGATATAAAAACAGCTTAGTGACAGAAATACCTTGTAATAAAAATTTACATCATTATATCATCTCAAATTCTCCACAGTACACGCCCCATATAACGAGATCTGGGGTAATTATTGCTAAATCACATTCTAAGGTTAAATTGAACGCCGAGACAAACAATTAGACTTAAATCTAACCCTCTGCAACACGTCGATGACTAAAATTTAGCCGAGTGTCAAATCTAGACAGTGAATTACATTAGAATGCACATTTACTGCATGACAAACCTAGACCTGTTCACGTGTCTAGACTTAAATCCTAATTTGGCCATCGAAGTGGTTTCAAACTATTCATCCAACGGCTCTGAATCAACCACTTCGAGACTGATTGTAAACAACTATACCACGTCATAGAAACGCACAGCTGCGGGCTGCTAGCCAAGTTGCTCGAGTAATACCGTGGCCAACCCGTTCGCTCGTAGAGGCCAATCTCTATTCTTCGAGCAATAATCAGCAGCCCGTATTCCTAAATTTATCTACCACAACTCACATTTTTCCTTCGAAGTCCCACATACAATCCAGGATGTGGTAACTTCAATTGTCATTATATTTTGTACTATTGTCTACGAAGTTACGGTTTTCTCGCTAACCCAGCCAGATTTGTGCTTCATAATACGAAAATATTCTCTCTTGTGTGGTTGGTTCTCCCCGCCACTTTGGAGCAATAATATGTCGCTTCTCACAATTTACGACATACTAAACAGAATACCGATATGTCGCAATAATATCAAGGATCCAAATACTTATGGTAAGACAAGAGAGTTTAAACATCCGTTCCGTTCGTATTTGAACGAGTTTCGTGTATTGTCCACCTTTACCTCGCCAGGGGTCCTTTGAAAAACGGCTGCTTATCTCTCTGTCACTACCCCAGAACGTGCGGGACACGCCTTCCAGCATAAAAGTCAAACCTGTACCTACATTTAGAGATATAGGGAACAATGCAACCAGGTTGATTCCAAGTTCCATTTTTAGAGTCTACCCCACTTGATTGTAGGTCATCGTAGGCTAGACCATGATCTAGTCATGTTTCTGTCGTGTTGTTTCTCTTGTGGGGGCTTCTAGTAGAGCTGTCGACGCACGGTTGAACTACGCAAGTTGAACTACGCACTACACATTACTTGGATATACATGTTCTGACATTTACGCGAACGGTTTGTATGGAGAGAGATATCTGAGACAACTGAAACGACAATAGAAAAAGATCATCTAAGGGGTTGTCAAGGCTCAAAGTTGGATAATCACCAATCACTGTGTCTGAAATATTCTCAAATGTGTCGAAAACCTGTTATAATATAAATTCCCACTATTAGGCTAGCATGTTGGGGCTGCAATATACGAGATCCAGTGCTTATAATTACTCAGTTTTCGATGTCGTGTATTTTTGTGCCTTACAGAATTCGTATATTGTAAGGTCCAATAGTGCGAGCCAAAAATGAGGACACCCAACGAATATACCCATGGTACAACAAATGTGAATCTGTACAAGAAGGATTTGCTCCATCATGTAAACAGCCAACCCACAGGTACCCATGGCCTGCCGTAGTATCTCGTAACCTGTTCTAGCGAGAAATTCCGAGTGGCCCAGGGGCTTATTGATCGTCGTATAATTACGAATACTCAGAAAAAACATTTTGATTTTAAATTCTGTGTTTACAGACGGTTTTTCTTTCCATAATCAATCGAATCTTAGCCCAATATACAACTGGACATAATACAACATCACTGCCGTTACTTACTCAGGATTGGCGCGATTGGATTTTTTTATTTTACCACGAATTTAGCATGGATATCTTTAACTCTGCATTAAAGAATCCATCGCCACCCAAGAAAGTCGAGGGGTTTGGAAGCGTTTCTGGGATAACTGGCCAAGGTCTGGGAAGAGGTTCTTCGATAACACAAATTCAGGGCCCTCCAGTTCCGGGTGCGCTGTCAATACTACCTGAACCCACCATTCTACCTTCATCTTCTCACCTCCTAAGTTCACAACCGCACATGGGAAACCATCCAACTTCCCAAATGACAAACCCACTAGAATTGGGAAATCCACAGCTCGCTTCACAAATGGGCCCATCCAACCCCCAAATGGCACCAATACCCCAATCAAACTCACAAATGGGCCAAATTGGGATCCAAATAAATCCTCAGGTTCCAATGAGAGGTTCAATGCCAATGATGGTCCCAACATCGCAACTTATGGGAAATCCACTGATGGGTGGCCAAATAAACACAATGGTAGGGTCTAATATGAGCTCACTACCTTCCTCTATGGGAAGCAATCAAATGGGTACATCTCCAACACAGCTTGGGAACGCTCAACTCATGAGTGCTTCTCAACTTATGGGAAATGCAATTATGGGCACCTCTCCAACTTCATCAACGGCACCACATTTCCAAAATGTTGCTTCACTCAATGAGAAGATTTCCGATTCGTCCATCTCTAAGAAAAAGAAGAACTCTCGTCGTAAGCATCGTAACTCCCACTTGGGTTGTGGCACTTGCAAGAAACGTAGAATCAAATGTGACGAGACCTTACCAGCATGTCTTAACTGTCTTAAGGGAAAACTCAATTGTGCATATCTCAACCTCGATTCAAATGCCAGAAATGTACTCCGTATGGCACAATTCAATCAGACTCTAAGAAAGGAAAAAATGGAAACCACAAAGGATAGTAAAGATAATTCTCCAGAACAAGCAACATCACCAGGTTTGCAGCAACAGCAACAGCAACATCAACAACAACAGCAACAGCAACAGCAACAGCAACAGCAACAGCAACAGCAACAACAGCAACAACAGCAACAATCCGCATACTCCTATCCTCTCATTCAGGTAACCAATAATCCGTCACCCCAGAACCAACAACAACAAATGCTTCAATCTCCTTATGGCGCGCTAGTCTCTCTCCAACCGATGATGGCCACAGACGGTAGTATAGTTTATGCTGCAACAACTAACATGCCTCAATCAAACTCAGGTCCCCACCAACAGCAAATGGTTGCTGGCTCGCACCAGGGTCTTCAACAATCAGTTGCGCAAGCTCAAATACAGGCACAGGTTCAGGCCCATCAACAAGCAGTAGCTCAAGCACAAGTGCAGGCACAAGTACAAGCACATCAACAGGCGGTTGCTCAAGCACAGGCTCAAACACAAGCCCAATCTGTTCATTACTCTCAGCAATATTCACAAATACCAATTACTAGCCATCAACCGTCAGCGCAAATACTTAGTGCTGCCACTTCATCTAGTTCTTCGCAGACTTCTCCTATTATGACATCAGCCATCCATTCATCGCAATTGGTAGACTCAAGCAAGGAAGGAATCTCGCTACCACCCATCTCATCAACTACTGCATCGAATCATGCGATCAAGTCGCCGATTTTACCTCCCATCCAAGATCCATCCTCTACACATTCACGATCGATTTCTGCGACCTCACCTGCATCCGTGTCAGCGTCTTCTAGCGAGACTCACGATTCCTACGACGATACTGCTTTCAATAGTCTTAGTATTTCGGGAACCAAACCTAACACTAAGAGCGAATCAGGTACGAACTCTGCATCATCTGACTCCCTGAATGGAGGATCATCGACCACCGAGAAGGTAGGTGATTCGAAGTTGCCTTCAATTAAGAACCTCACACTTACCAAGAAGAATGCAGCACATGGTAATGTACCCACGATTTCCAAGTTACTTTCATAGTCAAATGTAGTGACTCTCACGGTCATTATCAGTATTTGATGTTAATAATTACCCAAACAATGATTAATCCGAGCAATGATTATCCCAAGCAATGATTAACCCAAACAACGATACGATCAGCAACTTGTCAGAGTACAGACCACACATTTCCATATATATTTTCAGGACAAGTTACTTTGCAAAATGCATTTCTAATTGTTTTAAGTTTTGATTTAAGACCAGTTCATCATGTTGGCTTTTTGCCTTTGAACGAAATACCTCACACTTTTCCTAGAGAGTCCATCAAGGCTCTCACTTGTATTGTTACTATTAAACCAATCACTGATTGGTACTTACTTATATTCACATATGTTAATTATTCTATATATATGTTAAAAGTTCTTAATTTTGTAGGGATTGATAATTGGATGATACCAAGTAACTTAGAAATCTCATAGACAAGAGTTGAGTGATTGCTAAGAGTCAAATGAGAATTTGAGTTTGAACAACGGGTTCACTTTGTTTGATTCTTAGGAGTTTTAGGGCCAACAGTGATGGATTTGCATAATCAAAAGCGCAAAGATCTTGCAATCGTTGATTTTTGAATCAGACAAAATATGGAAATCTATCAGACATTTATGTTAATTCTTGTATCAGACAAATTTAAATGTAAATTCTTTCAAAATTATGGAAATCCATCAGACATTTATGTTGATTATTGCATCAATACAATTTATTATTTAAAATATTATGTATAATCGTTTCAGTCATATTAAGACCCTTTTGAACTTAAATTACGGACACTAATCCACGAACACGTATACCAAATTGACGAGTATCTAAATTACTATTAATGTTATTTACTATACAAAATGTATATAAATTGGTTGAGTACATCATTCTGCTACGCCTGGCAATGTTTTAGCATCAGGCTAGGAGTATATTAGAATACAAAAACTGAGAACATGAATTTTTAACCCTCTATATGAACGATATGGGCACCAATTCGTAAAATCTTAACCCATAGATAATTCTCACAGTAAACTCATGAAAACATTCCAACATTATATATCGATGATTCACTAGATTTTTTGAGGAGCTACTTCTGGAGCAGCCTTCTTTTTCTTCTTTTCATCCATCTGCTCAACTTTGACTTCGTCCAAACCCTTTTCTTCCAACAATTTCTCAATATATACCTTTGCTTCGTCACTGACATCACCCTGTACTAAGATTTCCTCCTTCTTTTCAGCATTTTTAATGACGGAAGCACCGGTTGCAAATTTGGATGCAAAAGTCTTTGTTAATTTCTTCATGTCGATATTGAAGACTTCCAAACCGGAAATGGAGATCACGTGCTTTCTCTTATTTCTTTCGATTCTCTTAATTAAGACCTTGGAAGCTAATTTCTTTTGTAATTCACGTTCTTGTTTGGCTTCTTCCTTCAATTGTTTCTTTTCTAATTCTTGGGACATTTTTTGTTCCTTTTCCAACGACAAAGTCGAAGTTATGTTGGCTAAGGCATCGGCACTATAATATTTATCAGCCATGTCAGGATGGTTGGATTGGAGCCATTCACGACACCTCTTGATGGAGAGTCCGAATTCACAGAATTCAGGAGGATATGAACAGATTCCACAGTAAATAACTGGTGATGGCAAAATCTCTGACATTGAATATGGTGTGTACTATTGTTGTTGACTATTAAAATTTTACAGATGTGGTTCTGGATGGTGATTCTAGAGATGAGAATTAGACTAATGTTCGTTTCTAAGTAGTTCTAGAGATGTATAAAGACGTCGTCTGTGCTAGGCAATTAGTGCAATGTGTATTGAAATTTTTTATCATATATTGGGTCGTGCGAAACTCAGGTACCTATAGGAAGGAAAATGAAATACCTAGACAAGCCGACACGGCAAATAGGAGAAATTGTCTATCACTAGTAGTAAATGGTGTAGTATAACTAGAGAGTCTAACAGTATCTAATAAAATTGGAAATAGTCTGAAATCGATTGAAATATTGCAATAAATGCACATCTCTATGCGCACAGAAGTATAAATTGATATCAGAAACTTCTAATAATTATATTCATTGCAAATTTCAAAGCCTCTGACGGGTCTGTAATCTTCCAAATGAATACACTTCCATAAACTATCTGTCAACAAAATCTTGTCGTCGATAGTTTCATAGATCTTGGACAAATAGTACCAAATTTCCACGTTATTGGATCCATATGGCCAACTCAAAGTGTACTTTTCCAATAAGTTCTTCAATCTAATGAGCCCAGCATTCAAGTCCTTTGCTGAAATGAACAACGAGTTATCCTTTTGGTCATCAACGATAAACAATTTGCACAATCCCACCAAAGTGTTTCCGTAATCCAATCTATTGTAGGGTAAAGTGTTCAAGACTTCGAGAGATCTTTCAAATTCTTGTAACGACAAAAACTTTCTGCTCTTTGACGTCAAGGAACCCAAAGCAGTGAATGTTTGAACGTTTGGTTCGTAACTCGATTCGGCTTCGACAATACACTGCTCACATTCCTCCAACAATCCGATTTTCAAGTAAACTTTGCTGGTCCACAACCATACTTCTTGTAAGATTTTTCTCTCGACTACGTTGTCAAGCGTTGCACTTGGAGCTGACACTTTGATATCTTTCTTTGAACTACTTTTTGAAAGCTTCTTAATGGCATCTCTCGCGATTTGTGCTTCTTTGGATAATCCTTTTGCATGTCCATTGGAGCCTCCGTTAACGGCAACAGGGATAGGATCAATGAAACTAGGTCTATGAGACCATTTTGTTTCCGCAGATACTCCAGGAACAATCCCGTTACTGGCAGGAGTTGTGTCTACTTCGATATCAAACAATTCGTGGTACAAAATAAACACTTCTGAAAGATACTCAAGGATATATTGAACACCATAGATAGATTCCCAAACCGCCATTTGGGTCAATTTCAACTGCAAAATCTCATACTTTACCTCGGTAGTCAACTTGATATCTTTTTGGTGATGTTTGTCAATGAATAGGCCTGCTATATTTAATGCGTTATTGATAAATTTTTCCGATTCTCGAACAGTAGCCGCAAGTTGTCCGTTTGCAACACCATTGGCTACTCCGTTTTGAGCATGAATGGGTGGTTTAGAAGGTTTGATAACCTTGGTATAATCAGGATCATTCGTTTCAAACGAGGTCAAAAGCAAAACCAACAAATTCCAAGCCTTGAACGATTCAGGATACTTTTTTAAAATAAATTTACACAACTTCAAGGATTGTTTTAACTGCTTGTTGAATGCAAGGGCCAATGCATAGTTGAAAAGATAAGTCACATTCCCCGTTGAATTCACTATCAAGCTATTCTTGTAGAGGTGTAAGATCTGTGTTGTATTGGCTGTCAACGCTTCTTGGGTCGGAGATTCATAAATCGACAAGTAATAGTAATAGTATCCCAATGAAAACCAAGCATGAGAAATTAGTTCAATGAATTCGGAATGATCTGATAATAAAATGTTCACGTTATACTTGTGATATAAGAATGATAAGTAGTTGGCACTGTCCATACTCTTTTCTTCATCATAATTCAAGTCGATATAAGATGCCAAGTTGTTCAAGTATATTTGTAGCTGATTGCCAAATGACAATAACGCAGCCACCACCTTGACTTCAGAAGTGTACTTGAACTTTTTGATTGAATTTGTCCGTGGAGCAAACGATTTGATAGGGTTGAAATGCTCGATGCAACTTCCAAAAACCTCGATAACCTGTAAAATGTTATCAACACGTCCTCCATGTAATTCTTGGTCGTTTTCTAAGTACTTGATGTACGTTTTGAACGCAGCAAATGCTTCGTCGTACTCGTCCGTATCAATCAAGTTCTTGATTAAATTCGCGAGAACGGTTTGACTTTGATATGTTTTCGTGGTCGCATTTATTAAGAAGTTTTTAGTTGACGTTAACTTCAATACCGTAAAATTAAATGGAACTTGACTTAAAGATTGGTACAAGTTGTCAACGTAATCGTTGAGCTCACTGTCTGTATTATTTGCATTTGGAAATTCAGATTTGATAGCGATCATTGCTGTCAATTCCGTTGATAAATAGCCAGCAAAGTTTGCTTTGAAAGAAGCATCAACTAACTTCAAATTCTCCGGCCTTAACAAGAAACATGCATATCTAATAGTAGATAATTTGGTATCAAAGAATTTCTGACTCTTCAAATCATTAAATGACAATTTCTTGCCACCTTCCGCCAAGGTCTCAGCTAGTTTAAGAAATAACAAGTCCAACCAGCGGTTGGCTGAAATCTGCGACTTGTTGAACGGCTTTGAAAAGTAGAACAAGTATTCTATCCATACCTTGTATGAGTTTTCAACGCTTGTCAATCCCAATAAGGTATGATACCTCGCCGTCAAGTATTGAATGAATTCATTCTGACATATAGTAGCCGAGGCATACGCTGTTTGGGTGGAGACGGCGATAGAGTTGAGTGAATAGTGCATAGCATCCAATTGAGAGTTCAAGTAATATAAGTGTGCCATAATAACTGAGAAATAGAGGTTTTCATCATAGGTTTTGGTGGTATTGTTGTAGTTTACGGTTATGGACTTGGCATAACTTATCAATTGGAACAACTTCTCCAGAGGAGAATCATTGCCCTGCAATTCATAATATTTAGCAGGCACAAGGTCCTTACCCTTGAATTCATTTTGGATCAATAATTGAAGTTGATAGTCAATAAAGATAAGTTGTTGGAGGAAATCTTGGGATTCTTGGAACTCCAATACATTGGCAGGAAAACATCCAAAGTTTAACGTACGGATGTACTTTTCATTGATTGAGTTTTCAATAAGCATACCGGAAGAATTTTAGGATAGGCCTATCTAGAGTCTCGCAATGACGTTGCCTCTAATATTTCCAAATCTAGAGATAACTCTTCTGTTGTCTGGTGTTTGATTTATATTGGAAACCGTTTTTCAGCGGTTTAGAGTGCTACGACATTTGCCGACACCGTGCGACATTCGTCTCCACGCTGTGATTTTGATCGACATTCTCACACGCATTTTGCACCCATCACATGGGCTAACAACGCTCAAAAACTTTGTATAACCCCGGAAGATCAGTGATTTGAGTAACGTCCATAACAAGGTTCTTGGTTGCGAGAAATCTTTGTTTCAAAAGAGGAAATAAAATATGTTCTAGCGCATGATCCAATTTCACTCTTTTGCCTGTATTGGCCTCAGTGATCTCGGTTGAGATTGGTTCTGGGACGTATAGCAATGCGATTTGTCGTATTATTCCCTCCAAGCAGCATTTCTCATCTTCAAAGTTTACCTGCGAGCCTAGTCTGTATATGAAATGTGGTAGCTTCGATATAATAGGTTGAATTTCTTCTAAAATCATTGGTAGAGCAACGAGTGAGCCGTCGTTAAGTTCGATTTGAAAATATTCAAACAACATATCTTTCATACCCATCAATGTTTCAATAATCACTTTCTTGGGGATGAGGTTGGTTGAATTCTCGTACAAGGCCTGCAAAAGTTCTTCCAACGATATTTCTTGCGAGAGTTGTATTCTTCCATAATTGCAAAACTCAGAGAGACCTATTTGAAAATAAAACTCATTCAACACCGATGCATAATCGCAGAGATACAATTTGACATCATATTGGAAACAACAGAGACGTTTCTGCTCGTCTACTATACCAACATATACTGCACTATTGAAAATATTGGTCAATGGCTTGTGCACAGATTGACTAACTTCTTCCCGTATAGTTTTGATACTGTCTAAATTGATGGCGACTCTCTTGCGATCATTAGTAGTAGAAGATGTGACAGTAACTACATTAGAATCTTCTTCAATAATGGTGGAATCTTGTGTATCCTCGGATTCATTTTCAAAAATATCTGCTTCAGCTTGCAGCCTATCTTTGGGTCTCTCTGTCAGTGATAAGAACGGACTTATCTTGCTTTGCTGGGAATCTACTCTTACAAGTTTATTTTCCTGTCTATTTTTCTTTGGGTTTTGGGCAATAGTAGAGTACTGATCACTAGCAGGACGTTTTTCAGTTAATAAACTTTGAGTCTTGAATTTCCTAGATGTATCAACACTAGAAAGAACCTCATGCACTTTATTAGTTATCACTTCAATGATTTCCTCTTCATGTAAGAATCTTACTTCTCGTTTTGTAGGATGGACATTGACATCAAGATTTTGCGGATCAATCTCTAAACTCAAGTAAATGAATGGATAATTTCCTTTCGGTAAAAAGAATTGGAAAATAGACGAAATTGCCCTCTTCAAAGGTTCACAAGCAACCAACCGATGGTTGATAAAAAATACTGGCTGCACCTTTTTCTTATTAGTATAATTGGGAGTAGTTACTGCTCCAGATACTGACATTAAACCATATTTTTCAGCTAATGAGACCGTCTCTTCTTCTTCAATTAATTGTCCATCAAGTTCCACATCGATTAGTTCATTGGCGATGTTGGTTCCAAACACAATTCGTACTCGTTCTTTTAACGGTAAATTTGGACGTGTTGAAATAATATGATGAGATTCTCCCAACTTCTTGCAACTGATTCCCACTTTCAGAGAATGAACAGCATATCTACCAATCACATCCAATATTTTAGAAAACTCATCACTTTTAGATCTCAAAGACTTGAGTCGAGATGGAATATTATAAAACAAGTCCTCCACCAGAATCTGTGTACCATCCTTGCCTGCAACTGGTTTTGGTGATATATTTGCAGTACCACTTGACTTGAACGTAGGCGTAGCCAAGTTTCCATTACAATAAAATGCTTTATAAGCAACAGCCGACTCCTTGGTCTTGGTTATGACTGATAAGCGAGAAATATGAGAAATACTGGCTAGCGCTTCTCCTCGAAATCCATAGGTTGCAATTCTAGACAAGTCATCAAAACTAGTCAACTTCGAAGTTGCAAATCTCTCGCAAAGAAGCGCCAAATCATCCTTATTTATTCCATGTCCATTGTCTGTTATTTGGAGCAATTTGAGTCCTCCATCTTTGACTATGATTTCGATCATCGTGGATCCCGCATCTATAGAATTCTCCAACATCTCTTTTAACGCGTTTGCTGGCTGGATAATAATCTCACCAGCAGCAATTTTATTGACCACAGATTCATCCAACTTCTTGATCCTCCTGTAGTCTTGTTTGTCCTCTTCCATCTTGTCTTTCGTAACTTCTTTGCAACCTGGATTATTTCTCATCTATATTTAAATCGTGCGCGAGGCCGGAATATTGATCTAGAGGTAAATCAAACAACATTTACTCTTAACAGTAGAGGAGATGAATTCAAGATCACGATCTCAAACTCAAGAGAGCAATAGTTCTGAGTCGGATGATGAAGAACCAAGAAGAAAAGTACCAAAGTTATCAAAGCAAGAACATATTGATAATTATGACAGACTTCGGTATCAATTGAGAAATGAACAATCAGAAGCCAGTAAAGGAAATGCTTCTGAATTGGTGATACAGCATCTTGATGAAATCCAGCAGTTATACAGTCGAGTCCAAACAGACAAGAATCGAGATACCAAAGTACATTTAAAGGATTCCGAAGCTTTCAAAGAAACGTCTGACTTTGCTGCTATGAATGTACGGAATATGAAGCTAGACGATGCTGGAGTTTCTATTGGGGTGAAAGAATTCGTGGGCAACTTGAAGAAATTTATGACTGATACTGCGTTTGTTAAGGAGGATGAGGATCGTAGTGAAGTTCCGGAAGACTACGAAGACGAAGAGGAGTTGAATAACGGCTTAAGTACGAAAGAAGACAGGTTTAATCAATTTAACTGGCTAAAACTAGGAGTCCTCTACTTACAAACCAGTAAGAAAGTCATCCTGACCGATTTTTTGAACGGACCATTATCTACAGAACGGAAAAAGATCGCTCCTCGAACCAGAAACGTCGACGACACACAGTCAACATATTCTACCACCGCACAAAGAGTCCAGGCAAGTGAAATAGATCACGATGTAGAACAAAATACTGCTACAATGGTGAAATCTGTTTACCAGACATTCATAAAAAGGGACGAATCGAAACCTGTCAATTTCTTTGAGTTCTTTATTAATCCAGACTCATTTTCTCAATCGGTAGAAAACCTATTCTATACCAGTTTTTTGATCAAGGACGCCAGGTTGAAGTTGTTTCTCGATAAAGATGGAATTCCCAATGTTTTCCGAGTCTCGGATCAGGAATGCAGCGATGCCAAAGAACAACTGAAGAGTATTGAGACAAATCACCATATTGCAACTTTTGACTACAAAACGTGGCAAAATCTTATCCGAGAGTTTAACATAACTACTTCGTTCTTGGACCACAGGGGTGAAGTGGAAGATACTTTTCCGGAGGAAGATATGGAACCAGAAGTCAGAGCTCATAGCAGAAACAGATCTGAAGAAGAAAACGAGGAACTCGAAGGTTCTAGAAATGATACTCTTCCAGACGATCAATTGGGAGATCAAGAGAATAATATACATAGAAGTCAACGACAAAAGGCTCGTGACAAGGCTGCTTACGACAGAGCCAAAATGGCTGCAATCACTGAGGCTGCATCTTTAGGAGAACCTACTCCCATAGCTTCACCACCAAGTTTTCAAAACCAAGATGAATCAGATGACGAAGTTAAACTGGAACAGCTGGATGAATACTAAACTTAATAGAAGAATTAGATGATTATTAGTGTTAATAGAAGAGCTAGTTGACTACTAAAGTTAATAGAAGAACTGGATGAGTATTGAGCTATGTACATATCCAATTCTCTGTATATACAAGTTCATAGGTAATAGTAATCAGAAGAGATCACAAGTCATGAATATTATTTGTGTTTTTACTTGTGATTTTCATATATTCTTCGTCACTGATATTGACCCAACCGTCAACGTCAAGCAATTGGTTCATAGGCCAGCGTCTGATTGGTAGGATGCTCAAATCCGATTTTATACGTAACTTCTCAAATATCTCGATCCCTGCCACTCCAATCATCACCGCATTATCTGTACAAAGGGCCAAGTCAGGAAAGTGAAAGACTGGATCGGTTTGAAGACAAGATTTGAAATTCAATTTGGTGGCTAGCATCTCTCGAAGACGCTTATTTGCAGCGACTCCTCCTGAGCAAATAACATCTCGAACTCCATTGAATTTTCCATCTGCAGCTGCATAGATGGTGGAGTTTAAACCATGCTTGACGAGAGCTATATTCATTCTATCAATAATGTGGTCAAATATGGTCTCCTGGAGTTTGTATGCAAGTAGCTGGTTTGTTTTTGTATCAAATGGCAAGTCGTGACAATGTTGTTTTCTATAGGATTGGATGGAACTGAGGAAAGATGCAAATGAAAATTGGATGGTTTCTGGGTATCGCAAGTCACGAGGTCCTCTGAAAGGCATTGGAAGCTTTAGATTATATGAGTTGTGTCTGGTTTTAGTATTGACGGTGTCAAACTCTCGTTTGAGATGTTGCGGAATCGCATCCACGTATACTTCCAATTCTTTCCCCAACATATTACCAAAAAGACCCAATTCTCGAGCACACTTATCGAGAGAATCTCCAGCTGCGATATCATTGACGTTTATGATGATCTCGTGGTCTGATATGGACTTCAGCAATACTAACATCGTGTGTCCTCCACTACAAAGTAGAGATAAAAACGGATACTTTGGAGGTGATATTTCTGGCTGTTGAGATTTGGGAAGTTGGGCTATAAGCAAGTGTCCCAACATGTGATGTACACCTATTATGGGAATATTCCAAGCAATACTGAGTCCTTTTGCTATTTGGATACTTGAACTAAGCGATCCAGTCATACCTGGGCCCCTCGTTACACAGATCAAGTCTGGGGGATTTTGGGACGTTAACTGATGTTTTTGACAAAATTCAGAGACTAATGAAGCCATAGTGTAGTGGTGAAAGTCGTGAGCAGCAGTAGGCATAATCCCGCCTAAATCTGCTGAATCTAGTGTCTTTTTGGTGAAATCAAGTATGGCAGGTGGACCAGGCTGCGATTTGTCAAGAAGTGCAATACAAGAATCGTCACAGGATGACTCCAAAGCTAAAACGCGATAAGAGCGCCGCTCACTTAGCGACAGGAGTCGCTCACTTAGCGATACGAGTCGCGGGGGCACATTTCGTAATGCTCTAATCATCCCTATCCATGTCCAATAACAACCAATACGATAAAGAAGGTGCAAATGAAAAATTCTAGTATGTAGCGATTACATAAGCATATATTCATATATGCTATCAGATTACTGCTACCAATCAGAGGTAGTTATATCAAAGGAAAAGCAGCGAGAAGATCTTGAATCTTAATATAGTTTTCATCTAGCATTAGTAATAAGCTGATAGATTTAATTTCTGAGTCGAGTGCTCCGAGTATTCGCAATGGTTGAGTTATGACAAGAAACCATGATAGTATTAACCAGGCTCTAGCGGACTGACCTCTGCTGATTTGCCAGTCCACAATTTAGTGAGTTTTCTTATTATTGGAGTGATTACTGTAGTTTAGAAAGCACTAATACAGGTAGAAGTACTCTTCCGAGACTTGTCTATTACATAATCACATATACGAGATCCATATTAAAGCTTCACAAGATCCATAACATTGAAAGTTCCGTCTCTTTAGGCAGCTTAGATATCCAGTGGTTAATACTATGTTTGTGGAACTCCTCAGCATTTGCGATTATCTAAACTCTAGTACCACCATTTCTAGCACCATTATTTCTAACACCACTATTCTGAGCACTACTCTAAAATATTAGCGACAAACTCTACAATAATACAGTAAAATATCTCTATCCTCATTGCTAGTCTGCCTATCTTCGCGGGATTTCTCTATTTACTCACCACTTCTCTATTTACCATCACCACGCGTCCCTTCGGTGTCCCTTTCATTAACTCCTGGTTGCCACCTTCATATTAGAAGTACCCAAAATCCATCAGTGGAAAAAATCCCAGGATGAGAAAAATGGACTTCAAGATTTCTATAGTGAACAACTATATAAGCATACCATACTATTGTCTCTCGAGACTTGCATCTAACCAGGGGACCAAGATATTCTAAAACATTCCATCACACATTCCGTCCCTCATTATTACCAATCAGTTGTGAAAGTATCGGCGAATATCGAATCAGCTCAGGTGTTATTGAAATATATCCGTCGCTCAAGAATCATTGGTTAAGTTTCTCTTTGAGTACCTTCTAGATCATTGAACATCTCATGAACTTCCGCTTGCTATAGATTTTTATTCGATTATTTATTAGAAGATGTCGCAAGTTTTTACATCTTCGACCATACCGCTAAGTTTCGGAACACATCATGAAACCAGGTCAGATCTGCAAGTGATACCCATCCCGCCACCAGTATCAAGTGGAGAGTCATCAAACTTACAGGACATTTCTCCTATCATAAATTGTATGATAGCCGGAGGATTTGGAGGCATGGTGGGTGATACGTCTATGCATTCATTAGACACAGTCAAGACAAGACAACAAGGTTTTGCTCACCATATAAAGTACAAAAACATGATACCGGCATATCTAACAATATTCAGAGAGGAAGGATTTTTCCGAGGCTTATACGGTGGATATACCCCAGCAATTTTGGGGCTGTTTCCGCTGACTGCAGCATTCTTTGGAACTTACGAATATACCAAGAGAAAGTTGATTGGAGATTATGGTATGAACGAGACAATTTCGTATTTCATTGCCGGAGTGTTGGGAGATTTGGCACTGAGTGTGTTTTATGTGCCCTCCGAGTTGTTGAAAACAAGATTACAATTACAAGGAAAACACAATAACCTATACACCAAAGGATCCGGATACAATTATCGAGGCTTGATACATGCAGTGTCGAGCATATCCAAAACTGAAGGATTGGGAACATTTGCGTTTGGATACAAGGAGACCTTGTTCCGTGATTTGCCCTTCAGTGCATTACAATTTGCATTTTATGAGAAATTCCGACAGTTGGCCATCTATTACAATCATAAAGATTCTGATTTGCCAGTCTGGTTGGAATTAGCGACTGGGGCTGCTGCCGGTGGATTGGCAGGGACATTAACCACTCCGTTGGATGTGATCAAAACAAGAATTCAAACAGCTACGGGACCCAGTAGCCATGAATTTACTCCACTTGTACCCAAGAATTCTTTTGATAAGTTCTTGCACAAATCTTCGACATACAATGCCCTTGCATCCATTTATAAGAACGAAGGGATTTTGGGTGCATTCTCGGGGGTGGGGCCCAGATTTATATGGACAGGTATTCAAAGTTCCATCATGCTTTTGCTTTACCAGGTTTCTTTAAAGAAATTAGATGTCATAATGGGATCTGGACTTCAAGCATAACTGGACAAATCGTTAAGTCTGTGACAAAGTCGTCAAATCTATTCATAAAGCAATAATACTACTCAAGCACAGCATATTTGTTGCTAAACCTGAACAGAACTGTTGCGGCTTTGGTGATGTTTTTGACAATCTGTTCAAGCATACTGAATGACTCTATCTACCACAAGAGTAGTGCAAACCTTCAACCACAAAAGTATTGAAAATCTTCAATATTTCTATCAACCACTACCTGTCTTGCATAAACTTGCAATGTTTCATCTGTTCCATTCCTCATTATCCCTCATAATTTCATATAGAGTTGTATCATCCGATCAAAATGGGACTCATATAGTACTTCAATACTGAAAAGTCAGTGAACTTGGTAATCGATTCTTTTGCTGACATTTCTTAGGAGTATGAATGTACTGACAATTTACTAAAGTAGTCTCATCACGCTGGATCTACTCACTCCCTCCCTCATCACCTTCTCGTCCCTAAACACATTGTATATAGAATATAGATAGAGAATAAACCATTAGTTTCACAAGATTGGTAATACCCAATGAGGCCGGAAGTATCTTGAGTCAATTGATCACAAGTGTCTACCCCAAGTGTACACCCTCCCCTTCACAGGCACTCATCCGAAGAGAAATTCGCATGAGATTATGCACCAAGACAATACTTCATGAGAACACAGGCAAAATAGAGAGCCACAATTGCCACCATGCAGATATCCCACGGTAAATATACCTAAACCATAGCACAGTCTCATTGTTTCTTTTGTGCTTACATTTTCATAGACTGACTCTAGGTTCCTCGGCGTGATTTGAGATGTTGCGAAAAAGAACCCCACAAAAACTCAAATCACCATATAAAGAAGACCAATCGCGACGATTCTGCAACTTTCTTATTAGATTAATATACAACTACTTCAAAATGACTACATTAGACGCATCATATGTCAGCGGATCTTCATGGAAGCCAGATCTCTTCAAAGGTAAGGTTGTCTTTGTAACGGGAGGTGCTGGTACCATCTGTAAGGTACAAACAGAGGCTCTCGTTTTGCTCGGAGCTAATGCTGCCATCCTTGGAAGAAACGTTGAAAAGACGGAAAAAGCAGCAGCTGTAATTCAATCCTTACGTCCTGGTTCAAAAGTCCTCGGACTTGGTGGTGTTGATGTCCGTGATGTCAATAGTATTGCAAAGGCAGTTGAGAAGACCGTTGCTGAGTTGGGAAGAATCGATTTTGTAATTGCTGGAGCTGCTGGAAACTTCTTGTGTGATTTCAATCATATGTCTCCCAACGCGTTCAAGTCTGTGATTTCTATTGATTTGTTGGGGTCCTTCAATACCGTCAAGGCCACGTTTGAACAGTTGAAAAAGAACAAGGGTGCCGTACTTTTCGTTTCTGCAACTCTTCATTATTACGGATTCCCATTCCAATCACATGTAACTGCAGCAAAGGCTGGTATTGATGCTCTCTCAAATACTCTTGCTGTTGAATTGGGTCCTCTGGGTATCAGATCTAACTGTATTGCTCCAGGAGCCATAGCAAACACAGAAGGTATGGATAGATTGGCTCCTCCTGGTAGCGGTTCCTCGATGGTAGACAAGATTCCTTTACAACGTATGGGTTCTACTCAAGATATTGCCGATGCTACTGTCTTCATTTTCTCTCCCGCTGCCCTGTACATATCAGGAACCGTTCAAGTAGTTGATGGTGCAGCTTGGCACTTGGGTCCATTTGTTGGTGACATGTACCCCAAAGTAATTATTCAACAAAATGAAGACACTACTTCTCTGAAGTTGTAGTTGAGAGACTCTTATGTATTTTTATTTTATGAATAAACGTTTCCTCGGAATTGTTAAAGAATACATATATACAGCCTTGATATGAGCGTAACTATTTACTGACACAACTAGAGACCTCTATCCAAGATTAAGGCTGAGCTCTTCTATAACCGTCAGTGTTACTAGCGACTATTCTATTATGTTGCGGTGGTGATGTTTCAAAATATCTAGACCGCTATTTCATGTTGAAAATTCAACACCGACACCGATAACGCGTTAATCTACTATATAATGTTTCCTGGTAGCGGTAGAAATCACTATGCGGCCCCTCAGGGTCCTCCTCCTGGACAGTACCAATATGGACCACCTAGTGGTGCCCCCGGGGGCGGACCACCTCCTGGCCCACCACCTCAATCGTACTATGCGCCTCCTCAAGGTCCCCCACAAGGGTATGGAAATCAAGGATATAACCGTCCACAAGCTCCTCCTGGACAAGCGTTTGCTCCACCTCCACAACATGAGAGTCGCAATTATTCACAAGAACAATTCGAACGTCCTGCTCATCTACCACCCCAACAACCTCAGAGTTTTGGAGGCAATTCGGGGATCACTTACCAGTACTCTCAATGTTCGGGGCGTAAAAAGGCATTGTTGGTCGGAATCAACTACTTTGGCTCCAAAAACGAATTACGTGGGTGTATTAATGATGTCAAAAACATGAGTCAGTTTTTGGTTCAAAGATGGGGCTACAAATGGGAAGATATGGTGATCTTGACAGACGATCTGAATGATAGGGCCAGAGTACCTACGAAGGAAAATATCATCCGTGCTATGCAATGGTTAGTTAAAGATGCCCGTCCTAACGACTCTTTAGTGTTCCATTTCAGTGGCCATGGTGGAGTTACTGAGGATTTGAATGGAGATGAAGAAAGCGGTTTTGACGATGTCATTTATCCTGTAGATTTCGAGGTTGCAGGAGAGATTGTTGATGACGATATGCATGATATTATGGTCAGACCATTACCTCCAGGATGCAAATTGACAGCTTTATATGATTCGTGTCACAGTGGTACTGCTTTGGATTTGCCTTATGTCTACAGTACTAAAGGTGTTGTTAAGGAACCAAATATGTTGAAGGAAGCTGGTTCTGGAGCTCTTTCAGCATTTATGGCTTACAATAGTGGAAATATTGGAGGAGCTATCTCGTCGTTAACCTCAATGGCTAAGAAATTTGCCAAGTCAGGAAATGTCAACTCGGACAGTATCAAACAATTCAAGGGTTCTCCTGCAGATGTTGTGAGTATCAGTGGATGTAAGGATGATCAAACTAGTGCCGATGCGCTGGAAAATGGTATGGCTACCGGAGCCATGTCGTGGTCGTTCATCTCAACCATGACCCAGCAACCAAACCAACTGTATTTGTCACTTCTAAACAACATGAGAGCACTTTTGAGTGCAAAGTACTCACAAAAGCCACAGTTGAGTGCCTCGCATCCTATGGACATGTCTATCCAGTTTATTATGTAGATTTAATATGATTTAAACGAGACTTTGTAGTGAAAGGAATGAGAGGAATAAAGAAGAGGAGTAAGAAGTAGTTTTTAATTAGTCAATGAACAAAAGATTAATCTGAGCTATATTTAATCAACAAAAGGTTAATCTGAGCTATATTTAATCAACAAAAGACTAATGTTCACCAATATTTATGAACAAAAGCAAATCTCCTCTAATAAGCACTTATTAAGTATCCAAATACTTCGTAAACTCAGTGGTTGCTCAAATTACGATGTCGTGGATTATAACTAAGAACCTCACATTAAATTATTCATATTCTCCTCTATAACGTCTAGGGACGTATTCGTCACTCTAAGCCACTGTGCCGCTAGTAACAGTCACGGTTTAACTTTCTTTGGTGACAATCTTTTACTACTGGATGGAGCTATTTCCTCATTTCGCACAACCATGGATTCGGTCTAAGCCCTACCGCGCCCTAACCTAAGCCCTACTAGTGTCAGCTAATATATCTACAGCAAACAAATTCCTAAGAATATCATGGATCCACTAACTTATTGAGTACTGGCTTACTGTATAATTTGAGATTGTGCTGGTTAAGTATTTGTCTGAGGTTTGTTTCAACCTGTCATATCTCATTATAGAAGAATTCTAGTTAATACTTCAGTTTCACATTCGCGTGCTAAATATACCATTTGGTCGCGGCTAGACTTACAATACACATTTCGACATCTATAATTATACTGGAATTTTGAAATTATGTTAAAATATACTGGAATCATACTGGTAATTATACTGGCACCACGCCTTACATTTCCATTCATTATAATTATTTGTAACTCCATAGGGTAAAAACTCGGGCCCTAATGTGGTCTCGCTACCGTTCTCAATATTACGACATTTGGTTAGTTTTTGGTTGTATTGGGACATTTTCCGTTTGTGGAGAAAGTTTGTGTCACGAAAAATCTCGTAGTTCGCTAGAGTCATCACATCCTGCATATCACAATATAAAGGACCATAAACAGAAATAACATGAACTCTCGTAAACGCTGTCAACTGCGGCACCTTTTTGTGTATTGCATATAGTTGAAAAAGCTAATTTTAAATATTTAAATAGCGCAAGGCTCTCAGTCGAGAATAAAGAGACTAACGAGAACTAACAAGTAGACGTCTAGAAATGAAAGAGTTGTCTAGAGTTAGTAAATATATCCAAGATTGGACAAACCATCCACACTTGTGGAAACACAACACCCACGTGAAGGCATTGGTGTGCGAAATCACAAATAATAATTTATTTTTGCACCCACGTTTTTTAAAAATACGCATTTGGGGGTCCACGTATAAAAATGAATCAAATCCCGAACTTTAGTTATGTAAAAACTATCGTCAAAACAAATTACTGAAACCTATGTTGGTTAGATATTTGATACTAGCCATTACGTTTCAAATGGTAGTGGCAAAAAACATCTTGCTTACCACTACAGATACCTGGGTATCGAAAAATGTCAGATACTTGTATCAACATTTGAAAAATGAAGGCCACAATGTCATGTTGGTGGGTCCATTATATAAATATAATCATAGAACTGAAACTGTTGCAGGCGATAAGTTATCAGAAGGAGAAAATGAAAGCATCCATAACTCATATATGACTGAGGCAATGAAGTCGGTCCCCAGAATAGAGGCCCTTCATGATTCGGAAGCAACCGTTAGATCCCGTGAAATCAAACAGTCTTTGGGTGGCGGGTCTTTGATTGACAGCGAATTGTCTTTGATTGACGGTGGTGAGTTTTCCCATCTTCTTCCAGTACACCAAACATATTTCCGCAACATCGCCAGAATCAACCACTCCCCCAAGTTTTCCATTAAATCAATCGACAAAAGAATATTGTCTAAAACAAACTTTAAATCTAAAAAGACCACTACTCAATCAAACATTTATGGACAAGATCCATTAGATGAAGATATTTGGTATGTCAACTCAAATCCAATGGACACGTTAAGTATAGCACTTGATGTCTTGATTAATAAAGTACAATTCTCGCCGGAAATCATCCTCATTGGCCCAAACGAAGGCACAAAATACACAAACGACGATAAGGACAACGTTCTTCTTCAGATGTTGAGGTACTCCAAGATCAACGGAATTCCCTCCATTGCCATCTCAACCGAAGACAACCACCATATTTATTATCAGGATGAAAAGTACTTCAATATTCAAAGTCAACAACCCTTGAAAGTTAACACTTTCAGTGAAAATATTCAATTCATAAATTCCCAAGTATCCAAGATTCTTGAAAAAACAACGTTACCCAAATCCATATCTCTTAATATCAACTTCCCATCCATAAACCACGAATATTCCTCGTGCACTTCCAAGATGAACTTGGAGTACAGTCAGATTAGTTCAACTAGTTTTACGTCGCAAAGGCTTCTGATTCACAAAAAGTTCAATCAAGACATGTCTTTTGAGCAACAGACATTTGAGACTGGGACTAAGCACAGCAAGGTGGTGGAAGAAGAAAAGGAAAAGGATACTGGTGCAGAAAAGGAGTTGTATGGCTTTGAAGATTCGAGAAAGATGAATAGATCTCAGAATGCGGGCGAAAGACGCATTTTGAATAACTGTGGGGCTGCAGTATGTTTGGTAGCATTGGAAGGCTACGGTGGGCTAGAGTACAATTTAGAAATGGTGTTAAATTAGTAATAGAAACGAGGTAATAGAGAAATGATAGTGTAGTGATTTTAGTAGTGAATATTCATGAATATTAGTGGATATTAAAGTATTTGTGGTAACAAGGGTCGATCCGAAATAATTTTCATTAAGGTTCTCTATTTTATTCTTTAGCCAACTTGTAATTCGTTGTTCCTACTTCTATAATTGAATTTTTCATTTATTACACAAAATCATTGTGTACCACTAAAACGGTTTGATACCACATCGGGATTGTGTCTTAATTTGTCGAAAATTATATAGATTTTTCATATTAGTACGTGAATACGAGAATCACGGCCACTTAACAATAGAAGCTGTTCTTCTTCATCGTTGGATAGCTTTGTTGAGGTTTAGAAAATCTAACAAAAGCGGAATATGCAAGAATCACGGAATATACAACAATTGCGAGTGCTGATGATAGGTTGAACGCGTAAAAAACGTTCATTAAACGTCTTGCTACACTAAAAATGAATATAACACTCGAAGATGTTTGGCTAAAGAAGCTTTGCACTTTTTCTTGACGCATTTAATGCTTCCTAAGGAATAAACGAACTCAATTTCTCTTCATTCTACCCTTGAGGGTTATTTTATAACTTTGATGTTGTTTACCATATAAATTTCATTTCTTGATGTCCTTTCATCCATAATTTTCATTTCAGGTAAAATCAGCTCCAGATATGAGCTAACTTGAGATCTGATGAAGATTCTTCGTGATCCAAAATTCTATATTTGTAAAACCCGCCTCGCTGGATTTTCAATTTTTGAAGTTTGGGAGGATTAGTGAAAGGTCATCGTCCCCAAAACAATATATAAAAAACTTGTATGTTATTTATCCTATGCTATTAGAAAAAATTTGTTAATGATTTAGAAGCAGGTAATTGTGATTATATTAAATTGGAATTTGGTAGAAGTTGGGTCACGTCTTGATATAACGATACTTGGGTGTTTCTTTCAATTTTTGGAATCTCTCCTATTCAAATCTCTCTCTGTTAAATTTTTCAAGAGATTGATAAGCACTGTTAATTAACAACTACCAACTAATCGTAATTGGATTGAGACTCTAAAACAGAATCAAGACCAACTGAAAAGATTAAAGTTTAGTACTTCAGAACTCAATTCATTTGCTATTATAACACATCACATATACAACTCTATGAACGAAATAAATAGATATCGTATTTAGTGGACACCCCGTTGACTTGACAAGCAAGACTGAGAATAGAATTCTAATCAAATGACGTAAATTTTATGGACGACTATTATGGAAGAGAAGACTTTCATCCATAGAATGACTTTTTAAGCTCTCAAAGTAATAAAATATGGTGGTTATAACAAGTTTATCACCCTATTTGTGGTAGTTCAAGAGTCAAAATGGAAGCTTGATGTCATTAACTTCAATATCCGAATATATAACTATATTTAAAAAATCATATTCAATATCTAAGAAGACCCAGTCACGTAAAATCATCTTTTAATTTTGCAACATTTGTGATATCTGTTGTCGCATTTTTGAGACACATCATTTTTTTGACATTTTGACACATCACGTGAACTTACTCTATCTAGATAATTCTCAGATAACCAAATCATCTTGAATCCACAATTCTTATGCTAAAACTATAGTACTCAATGCCCACCCTACTTCCCAGCATATCTGTTGGCACCACCACGTCCTCAATCCGGACACAGGCCAAACTAGGACCCTTATCATGCATATCTTTGATTGTCAACAAAATCATAGGGACAGGGATCTTCTCTAACCCGTCAATAATCTTTCAGTACACAGGAGGAAATGTTGGACTCTTCCTCTCGTTATTTGTTGTTGGTGGAATCATAATCTTCTGTGGATTGATCATATACCTCGAGTTCGCTCTCAACTTGCCGTTTAAGAACGGGGGCGAGAAGAACTACTTATTACGTGTGTTTAACCAGCCCAAGGGTCTCATGGGGTGTGTGTATGCGTTCTCGATCGTGCTACTTGGATTTCTGTCGGGAAACTCCTTTGCATTCGGAAAGTATGTCCTCTACGCTGTGGTTGACCACCAGGAAGGCGACCAGACCAACGATTCGTTGGTCAAGGTGATTGGAGTTACTTGTATCTCGTTTTGTATTTTCTTGCATATAAAGTTCCCCAACCAAGGAACTCGACTCTTTAACTTCTTGGGAGTGTTCAAATTACTTATTCTCGTGCTTATCATTGCGATTGGAGGTCTTGTGTCCCTTGGTGTTATAGATATTGAACCCACTGACAACTTTACTGATGTGTGGCTGTTCTATGGAGATAAACTGCCTGACACATATTCCGTCGCCGTGGGACTTTTGGAAGTCATCTATTCCTTCAAAGGCTGGGAGAACGTCAATTATGTCCTCAATGAGATTGAAGATCCATACCATGTCTTGACAATTGCAGCTCCATCGGCCGTGCTTCTTACTACGGTCCTCTATTTTTTCGTATTGATCTCTTATCTCATTGTCATTCCAAAGAAAGAGTTATTGGAGAGTGGAGTGTTGGTGGCAGGAATCTTCTTCAACAAGATCTTTGGTGAAAGTATCACTTCGAGATTGTTACCCATTTTCATCTCCTTATCGAATTTGGGGAACGTGTTGGTTGTTTCTTATGCTCATAGTGTCGTCAACCAGGAACTCGCCATGAATAATTATCTTCCATTTTCTTCGGTTTTCCAATACTTGCCATATTCTCTTTTGCTTCATTGGTTTGTAACCGTCTTCATCTTGGTGGCACCACCGCTGACTGAGATTTATGAGTTTGTCGTCAACCTTTACATATATCCAGGTACTTGGATCAACGTCTTCCTCACTCTGGGTCTTATCTATCTTAAACTCAACAAAAAGAAGGAGAAGTGGGACAAGTTCAATCCTATCATACAAGAACGTAACCTTCAAGAAGATGACGAAAACTCTCTTCACTCATATACTGAAGAACACTTACCACAAGGATCCTTGGCCAACAATGGCTTAGACTATGAAGAATTGGTTGCAGAATATAATCCTCGTAAGAGAAACAACCAAGAGGAAGATTCGCATCTCCTTATTTCGCGGTCATCACTGCCACCTCCACCAGCCAATCAAAAGACAATTTCTGCTCCGTTTATCTGTGTATTCATATTCTGGTTTGCCAATTTATTTCTTGCCTTGATGCCTTTTGTCCGTCCTCCACATGCTGACCAGTTGGATATTCCTTACTGGTGTTTCCCTACTGTCGGTACTCTGGTATTTATCCTCGGGGCCATTTTCTACTACGCGAGGCCATATGTTTTAATGTGGGTTGGAAGCATTGATAAAAAGGAAGAGGTCAAATATGAGGAGGAATTCTTGGATTAAAAAAGAAGAATCTACAGAAACGAATACGTGAGTTCTAGTTGGTTCAAGCGAGTTCTAGTGAGCTCAAGCGAGCTCAAAAATTACAGAGATCGAACATAAGTGCTCTAATGATGATAAGCAGTGGATCTGCTTCCAATAATAATCAGCACCGTTCATAGAGTCGATCATTAATGCATACTATACCATATTTCCAATTTGAATCATCGTATTCTTCATTTCTCTATATCGTCTATACTTTGCTCACTAGGTGTTGTACCTCTTGTAATTTGAGGAAAGTAAATGGTCTTTTCGTTCTTTCAGTAATTAGACGAAAGTAAAATGGTCTATTCGTTTCTTTCAGTAATTAGAGGAAAGTAAATCGTCTTTTTCTGTTCTTTCTTTTCTTCTAATAGTTAGAGGAAAGTAAAATCATCTTTTTCTTTTTCTTTTTCTTACCTTTGCCGGCCAGTTGCTCCATTTCTTCTCTGGCTTTGCGTGTAGCTTCTTCTGCGTCCCAGTAGTCTTCGTCTTCGAATTCTGCTTCTTCCTCAGCCTTTGGGATCTTGGTTCCCCAGATTGTGGTTTGGTACTCCATCGATGCCATTTCGTCGGACGGGCCGGTATATTCATGTGGTTCATGAACTAATGTTGGTAATTCTCGATTGTCGATAATTGTTAGAGTTCCCATTCCAGAGGTCGCGTAATCTATGGAGTATTCATCATCAGTCAAGTCAGTCCTGTCACCGTTTTCACGGGCATAGAAATTACGATTCCGAATCTCTTCTTCGTCCAAAGCTTTCCGTTTGTTGAGTTCTTCACGACGGAACTTGTTCTTTGAATTCTTAGTCCGCTTGGTGAGTTCTTCCTTGTAACTGTTCCAAGTATTGGGGTCAACAAACTCATTTTGGTACCAATTACATTCCATAAATCCTACTTGAGTTCCTGACGGTAAGTTGGAAATATACTTGAATTTCGAGGTAGATGTTTCGGTTGTCAACTCTTCGTATTTGATGTTCTCGATTTTGGCCACAATCAGTGATGGAAGTTCTTCATAACTATTATTGTAGGCAGATTTTAATACTTTCACATCCAACGGAGACAACACATACATCGAAGGAGCGTTAAATCCTGTTTGATAGTAGTAATAACTAGAATTATCGATGTGATGCTTTGACTTTGAAGTCGGTGGAATTGGTTCCGTCAACTTTTGAGTCCATTGACTTATTTCTTGGTCTATATGGGCCAACGCAAGCTTGACAAAAGTATCACTTTCATTATATAGCAATTTTTCTTCTTCATAGTTGGCCAAGATCTGCTGACGTTCAAAATCATACATATTAACAAGATACGTCATGTCACTTTTGAAGATACGCAGGTACTGGTTGAAGTCAGGATTTGTCTGGTTAATCCATGGAAACCCATCGATGACATTTTGATATTGACTTAATGCTTTTGGAAGGGCCAACACTCCATTCTTGGGCCGTTGCATGAGGGTGAGGACCACTTCGTCGTCGACTTTAGGAGTTTCGAACCGTTCGTCGATATTATGAACCAACACAGGTTTCAATTCATTCTTCCTGATGATCGAGAAACAAAGCGGACACTCACGATACTTTTCAACTATAGCCTTGGACTCCCTCTTTTGCAGCGGAGGAACCTCACTTTCCAAGAGTGATAACACACACTTTAGACATATGATATGGCCACAGGATGTGATCATTCGAGGAGCAATCTGATCCTCAGTCAAACAGATGGGACAAGCATTGCCCTTGGGTACGACTATGCGAATTATGTCATTGGTATCCAAGGGCACATTTGGATCCAATTCCTGGACTCTATAATCTTTCCTATAGTCCACCACAAATTTGTAGCGGACATTTATAAACGTCATGCCCTGTAAATGGACCTTTGGAGGTGCAAATTTGTGTTGTCTATTGCCTTTGTTGCCGCTGTCTCTGCGTTTGCCACTTTTACTATGGTTTGTCTTGTACTCCTTCAGATCCGTATAAGATTGGAAGTCCAAGAGATGGTTGATGGAGATTTTGTTTTTTTTACTCGTCCCTACTACTTGACGTCCTTGACTGATCTGGTTTTCCAATTGTGATGAGAAATCATCTCGATACTGTTTGTTGTTTGCTTTTGCCTTGCGGCGGGATTGTCCTTGTTTCTGAGTATTGACATTCTTTGGAGTAGAGCCATTTGAATTGTCACCTTTAATTACCTGCAGCGAGGCTGAAACGTCTGTGCTTTTCATTGCTTGAGAAGAACTCGAAATATCAAGATTACTTTTCATGAGCTGTGGGGGGTTATTGTTCATCACGTTTGCTGAACCCCAATTTCATATTCTTCCAGCGAGGCTGCAATATGCAAGAAATGCTCCCGAGAATGGTTTATATACAAATCACAAGGGGAGCTCGACTAAGTTGATCCCCAAGTTGATGGTGTTGGAACTCCTGGCTGTCATCTGATTTTATCATCGTGGGATTTACAGGTTAGCGCTGAGGATCAAAATGCAGGTTGGGAGCAAACAGTCTGTATGAAAACATAATCGTTATTTACAGTTTAGGTCGACCACACTTCCACCATATACTTAAAATGTCAGCCTCCAAGACAGTCAATCTCAAGTAAGTATAAGAGAATTATTGTTAGGAATTGTTGTCAGACAATTCGCGTGATCTAATTTGAAATCTGATTCAAAATAGAACCAGAACCAGAACCAGAACTACCAGAATCGAATCTGAATTTAATTCAAAATTACTAGCACCACCAGCAACTTATCAAACCAAAGTTGATAGATCTCTCAGCTCACTACTAACATCAGCTCCATCATTGACTTACGTCAAGCTACTGACGACAACTTGTCTTCCGTTCTCTCGGAACTCGGGTATGACGAGTCCTTTAAACTCATAGACACAAAGTTGGCCCTAGGCTACTCTACCGTGATCATAGCTGGTTTGTTATACTATATTGATAAAAAGTATACTTTTCAAGAATCGTTTAACGTGACAGCTCTCTCCATTGTGGCCTACTTCTTGATAAGTGGTGTCTTATCATACTTGAAATGGTCAAATAAAGACGTAAAGTATGTTGGATACACCCCCAAGGGAAAGAAAATATCAATTTCTGGTTGGACAGAGAAATTCGATTCCGTTTACAAGACCAAAATCGTCCTCAACGGAGATGACAAAAACGCTGTATTTGCAGACTTGGAGTTCTCCAAGTTCTTTGATATCTTGGGCTATTTCAACAGAGACGAGTTCTTGTCGTTGTTGAAGAAGGAGATCTCTAAGCTTGAGAAGAAAGATGAGTAGTTAGTATAAAATATGACCATATCAATAGAAGTATGAAAAGTATTAACGTCTATTTATAAATGATTAGAATAATATGTACATGGGCTTTCAACAGTATTTGGAGCGTAGCGAGGAATTTTAGGCCATCAAAACTAACACTCATTAGCACTTTATTAATACCTCACTAAGCTTCACTAAGCTTCACAAAAGCTTCACTGTCCATTATTAGCATATCTTTGTCAGACTCTGCTATTTATCAGATCTCTGAATTTGTTCATCAGTCACCTTCTTCTCTATTATCGCTAGTGTCTCTATGTAATTCAGTTGCGTCTATCGTTTTATGTGTTATGAATCTCTTCAAATGTTTCATTTATCTCGCCATTGATTTTCTTATCCATTCCAGAGAGCCAGCGACATAAGTGTTGGAACATCATTGGCATGACCCGTACTGCAGGAATAAAGTTGGCGTATAATGGTTCACATAACACCCCTGCATGTCCTGGAATAATTCTTGAGACGATTTTCTCAGCCAATTCTGTATGTTTGACCAATGGTGCAAAAAACCGGTTTGACGGAGCCACATCTTCAAACATCCCCGAAGTCAATTGGCCAGGTGATACTAATAACATCCTGATATGCCTGTACTGTGAAAGCTCATACGATAACGCCTCATGAATCAGGGTGATTGCAGCCTTTGTAGCAGAGTATACTGATAAGTTTTTAGGTGCCAAAGCCCCGAGAACAGAAGTAACTGAAACGATAAAGAGCGGTTTGATGTGGGTATTACTAGTTAAATCCTCTGGTGAATCATTTGAATCATTTGAATCTTTTGATAAATCTTTTTCACCATTGACTTCTTCTTCTTTTTCTCTCTTCATTTTCAGTAGATTATTATTGATAACAGCCTTCAAGATCCATATATGTGAAAGAGTATTGATGTTAAAGAGATCGTGGATCTTGGAATCGGCGAGATCGAGAAGAGACTCATGGTGTCTGATTCCTGCGTTGTTCACCAATACACTGATATATTTATCTGTGGAGTCCAACATCTCAATGATGGATTCAAGAGTCTTCTTCAACACGATCTCGTCTCCCACATCACATTTTTTAAACTTTACTCGAGGATCCTCAAATGGATACTCAACCACATCAAGCACAACCACCTCCAGCATCTCCTGGCGAAGTAACTCACGAACAATCTCGAGTCCCAACCCCATCGACCCTCCAGTGACGAGCGCTACACCGTCCGTATATGTTTGGGAAAGTCGCTTGTTGGGACGAATATCGTGATACATATCTGAAATTTTTACCAGCAGCTGTATATACACTAATACAACAAATATTGTCATCAATAACGTCTTGTAAGCCTCAAAGTTTCTAGATGTTAGTTGTGAAATGTTGTTGAAAAATGTTTCACTTACATAAAATATATTATAGTCAATATATAGAGCATGTTGAACTTCAAGAACATTTTCCAGCTTGTACCCATCACATCATCGATAGTTATCATGGTTCTTGGTTGTTGGATACTTATTTAAGTAAAATCGTTTATGTACGTGTATTATACAAGCGGAGTGTATATAAGTGAAAAGTTGTTAGTGTCTCATAATGATCTAGAGGGACCATTTAGAGATCTATTTGGTGAAGTAATGGTGTAATAGTGATCTAGAGGTATATTTAGTGAGCCTGAGAGTCTCTATTTAGTAATATCTCTCATGAGTTAGCTCCATTGTCTCTAAAAACAGTGTTTGGTGAGCTCTAGAAAGAAGCTAGTCTCTGGATATTTAACATCATATATTCTTGTCCCAACAGTCTTCAGTAATACCACTTCATCAACTCTATTCATTATTTGATACTTTTCAGAACTGTAGAATTGATGATATTAGTAGTAAACTCACCAAGATTGCATAGGTCTTCTGGTCACTAGTTCCTACTTACTTCACCATTCAAAGGTTGGCTCACAATTCCAACTAGTTGTTCAACTATATATATATGATATCCAAAGATTATATCCTCCTAGTCATTGCTAGATCACCAGAAGCTCTCTAGAATCCGAGGGATCGTCACTAAGTCGCTACTCCTTAGTGACTAGCTTGTGTTCAATATCATAATCATAGCCTCTTGCAACACCACCTCTTCCTTTTTCCAAAAGAGCACCTTCTTCTGGGTCGTATTCTTCGTCAGAATTATCGTTCTGGAAATCACTTCCTAAACCTGTCCAATGTCTGTTCTGTAAATGTACGGCAGAAGTCGAAACTGTGTTTTTAATAGCCACTGTAGAGGAGAATTTCTTGACCAAGCTCTTAGAATCGTCTTCATCATCTTCTTCTTCTTGGGAAGTTATCTGTAAATGATGCAACTGTCTCAAAGGACGAGAAGTACTGACATATTTCCCTGTAACCGGATTAAATTCAGGTTCGTCATCATCGCTTGTTTCCAGATCGACCTTATTCTCATCCTCTTCTTCCATATCTCGCAATAGTTTCTTGAAATCGGTTTCCCATTTGCCTGACCAGGTGAGTTCGTCATTCAAGGCTAGTAAAAGTTCATATGGAGTAACAATGGGCTTGAAATATTCATTGGTTTGGTCGATGATTATACCCTGATGGTCACAGCCAAGAATACACCACATGTCTATGTTTTCGAAATTGGCCAACTTGGCAACGTTCGGTTTACCAACCACAAATATATAATGCTTTTTGCCTGCATCCTTGATCTTTTTACCGATAGAGTTGATTAATTTCTTAGTGTTGGCCAATGATAATGTGTTCACCAACAATCCAATCGTTCCCGCAGTTCGGGCCATATGCATGTAACGATAACGACGCATTAAACTTGGAAATGGGCCCTGCGATACGATATTAGTGGTTGTATCATAAAGGGTCACCGATTTGAATTTGGTTGTAAGCTGAAGCAATCTTGGAGTATCGGGAGAAGCATCGCTTATATGGAAGATATCATGCTCAAGCAAAGCCTCATCCAAGTCTTGGATATTATCGAATCCGATAAATGTTCTATTCAATGCGTTGTACTGTGTGCTGGTATGTGGAGTGTAGCCAATGATGGAAGCAGAAGAACTAGAATCAATGTATAAGTCAGCATATATTAAATTCTTGTATTCTTCCTTCAAAGAGTTGTATAACTCGTGGAGTATATATGTTGATGGAGCATCAGCCATAAGGACAACCTTGTCGTTTTCATTGTATTTCAGTTTGAAGCTGCGTATCACCTCATCAATATCAGCATATGGTTTTCCAAACACATAAACTGCAGGTAATTTGTCTATCACGTTCAAACAAGCATTACCAAAGTGAATAACCAAATCACTCATCACATGTGCGGCAGCCACTTCATCAACACAACAAGGAGAATATGAAGTATCTGCAAGAATCCAGAGTTTTTGAGCGGGAGAAGCAGAAGAAACAGCCACTTCTTGACACGATGTTTCTTTTCCACATCCACATTTATTTAAACTCTCTGATTTGTGAGATTTAGTCTCCGTCACTTGACATGTTCCGCTAATCTTCTCTCGATTATCAGATATTTCTCCGTTTTCTTCACCATTTTTGATGTCCACTTCCTGTTCCTCTCCTTGGCTTTCACCCTCACCCTCTACCTGGCTCTCTCTCACTTCTTTCAACATACGTTGTAGCTCATGGACAATCGTCGCCGAGTCACAAATCAAAGAATCTGGAAATTGTAATGTGATTCTCTCATACTTTAGTTTGCTTCCATCCTTCTGGCTCAAAAACTCAACCATCTCCTTCAAGGAGTAGTATTGTCCGATCTTCTCTCTGACTTCTTCGTCGTCTTTGTTATTCTTCAATTTGAGATGTGGTCTCAATTTCTCCTGGGCCCGGACCTTGTCGTAGGAAAATGTAATGTCATCCTGGTACGTCGACAACACTGGCGCTGGCGCTATCTCTTCCTCCAGCATTATGGTTCTGTTGGTGTTTAATTGGTGATGATTTTTTGTTTTTGCGATGAGATCGAAATTGCAGCCATTAATTTAGGAAGAGGAATAGAGGGAACGGGAACCGCGGCAGGAGGAGCAGTGAGGAACACCGAAAGGAGAATGTGATGGAGATTAAGAGAGAGTTTCTAAGAGTAATAAATCTGATACATATAGTAAGGGTAGCTGGATCGATCATTTGCCATATTAGTCAGCAAGAATCAGGAACACTCTTAACAGTATTTAGAGCTGGTGATCCTCTCACTAATTATTGTAGGGTCCTAAAGACAACTATATGGTGAAAACTTCTGACAATGAGAAATAACTACAGATATAGTGAACAAATAATTTAATGATTATAAGGAATATAAGGTCTCCCTAACAAGAAGATATCAGAGAGAACTATGAGCGGAGGGATTCGTTCTTTCAGTTTATAAAGTTGCAAATGTGCTAACTATTGATTTGTTATATGCAGTACATTTAAATCGGTAGATTCAGCAACAGGAATATTGACCAAAGTTGCATTTACAAGCTAAATTAACATATATACTAGGCTGGATTATCATCAATTATATCATATACGAATTTCAATTAATTTCAACCAGTAATTATCTACTATATTCAGACTATATCATTGCTTACATAATCTTGAAAGTGAATAGAATTAATGAGATTTGGTGAATATTAATGAATACTATGAATATTGGTGAGGTTAAATGTATTGGTTCTGTATTGTTGAATGCTAAGCGTAGCGAAGCATTCAAATTTAATTATATATTGTTGAATACTTCTCTACGCTCAGCATTCAACAGCTCAGCATTTAATAGCTCAGTATTCTCTATAATTGACCTGGCCAGTCAGTAGGAACAGGTCTATATACATATGTCTCTCCTGTAGTCAAATCCTTGAGACAATATTCACCCTTTACCACAAATCTGGTGTTGTTAACATTCTGTTCAGCAACAATAATCTTGTCGCCTAGGTTATCCAACACTACAGCAGTGTGATCAGGTGCTCCCACAGTCTTAGTAGATCCCGCTTGTTTATCGACAAAAATGCATGATTTGAATTGAAGAATATCACCTCTTCTTATCTCATCAAATTGTCCTACACCGTCAATGAACGAGATTCCCGAATTCGAGCCGGCAATTCGAAGGATCGGAAAACCATGGTGTGTATATGTAGATACCATGGCATGTTTACCACATCCTTTCAATAATGCTTCTTGGGCAAGGTCCCAACATTCTCCTCTGCCTACTTGCTGACCCATTTTGTGGTCACACCACGAAGCAATGTAGTCCCCAAACCTGCCACTGTAACCAACCAAGTCTGATTTCGAAGGAACATTATGGACGATGGGTGAGGGAATGTATTCCAGGATCTCTACTTTGGCGTTTGCAAAATCGGAATTGGTCCATGAGATAACATACCGAAGAATACTTAAATCTTTAAGCCTCAAGTTCAACTTATGAACGTGCGTGGTGGTCCCTCCAGACATCGAGCTTTGACTGGAGCTGTTATATGTTAATCCCTGTAAATCTTTGGGCATTTGTGACGATCCTAAGTTGGGATCAAGCCATCCTGTTGAAATCTCCAAGTTTAATGTTGGGGGTCCTTCTTCACGTTTGGGTGGTGCAGCTTCTGCTGGTCGATTATAATTTCTCGGTGGTGGTGGTGGCGGAGGTGTGACAGATGCAGAGCGCAAGGCCGAAGCTGGAAGAGGTTTTGGCGAAGGAATCGATGCAATATCTGGCGTTGTGCGTCTTGCTGGTGGGACGGGCGGTTTTGCGATGAGAGCAGGTTTAGCGTGAATAATAGGTTTGGCACCAGTCGCAGGTTTAGGTCTGATATCGGGTTTGGCGCTGATAGCAGGCTTTGGACTGATGATAGGTGTGCTAGTTATAGACTCTTGCGAGTTCGAGAAGGTTTGCAGGATTGGCTTTGGTTTTATGATTGGTTTTGGTCCCGGTTTCATCACAGGTTTGCTAGGTTTTGGCGGAGCATTTGAAGTCTCTGACAGCAGCTTCGAATTCTCATCACGATCCACATGTACCTTTTTCAAACTAATTCTAAGGTCATTCATGAAATCATGTTCTTTCTCCGCTTGTGGTTCAGGTATACTCGGCTTCTTAACAATAACTGGAGGAATTGAAGCTTCCAATTTGATTGGTTTCTGTGGCTTGTTTGGTTTCAGGTTGGTTGCAGCAGAAGGCAGCGAGGAATTCTGCCTTTGCAATGCTATTTGTTGAGCAAAGTTTATTGGCCCGTTAGAAGGTTCCGCTTTCTCTATATCCTTTTTATGAACTTTTTCGGTATATGGTGGGGGTGGTATCTCACGTTTAGTTTCATCACCAATAGTTGAAGATTTCTTTAATGGCTTGGGAGGTGGTGCCTTCTTTATTGTTTCGATACTATTATTCAGGATGCTATTATTCAGGATAGTGTTATTCAGTGGTCTCGTTGGCATCAGAGGGGTAGGTTCCTCGGCATGACCAGGTGCTCCTCTATGAATCTTTGGAGGTGGTATAAATGAGTTCACAGGGTATTGAGGACTCTGAATGGGGGGTGGCGATGGTTGTTCATTGGAGATCGGATCACTTGGTCTTGTTGGCATTTGCGGAGAGGAAAACGTGGATTTCTTACTTGGTTTATGTTGAACTTGCTCGTGTTCCGCTCGATAAATCTTTGGAGGGGGTGCAAAAGAATTAACGGGAGGTAATGTTGAAGGCCGCGCCGGTGGTGGTGGCGCGGGAGAAGCAACAGAGTGAGTTCCTTGGTAATTTTTCTTTCCAGTACTTGTAGTAGAAACAGCTGGAGGAGATCCCGCCTTTGACTCGAGAGCTAATTGATGTTCCCGACGCGTGGGTGGAGGGGCAAAGTGAGAGACGTCACCCAAAAACTTTGACTTTTTAACTGGCTTCTGCTCTTCTTCGACAGGTAAAGAATCAGTGACTACGGGAACTGGAGTATATTGCGGCAAATTTTCAGGCTGTTGTGAAGTAGGTTGGTAAACTTGTTGCTGTGGGGGTTGTTGAAATTGTTGCACTGGTGGTTGTTGATATTGTTGTTGAGCCGGAAGTTGTAGTGGTTGTGGAGCTTGCGGTTGTGGAACTTGCGGTTGTTGAAATTGTGGTTGTTCATAATGTTGCTGAACTTGTGGTTGCTGAACTTGCGGTTGTTGAAACTGTGCTTGTTGAACTTGCGGTTGTTGAACTTGTGCTTGTTGTGGAGGAGGTGCATTTTGTCCTTGATATGATTGAAAAAGGCTACCAGCGGCCAGTTTAACACCAGGCATGTAAGGACTTATGTCGATATTTCCTTGATTCTGCTGTTGGGTTGCACCAGGTTGCGGGGTCTGCTGGGTTTGCTGGGTTTGCTGTGGTTGTTGCGCTTGTGCTTTAAGAAAGCTTCCGCCTGCTTGTGTGAGAGCAGGTAAAAAAGGAGCTATGTTGATGTTGTGCGGTTGTTGTGGTTGTTGCGGTTGTTGTTGAGGAGGAGTTGTTTGAGCGGTACTTGCACCAGGAGTCAGAGGTTGGGATTGCAGATATGACTGAAAGAGTTGGTTGGCGGCGTTTTTCATTCCAGGAATCATTGGAGCGATGTTTACATTTATCGGAGCTGGCTCCCCGGTTGGAGGAGTCGGCTGTTGACTCACTTGTGGGGCTTCCAATGACTGCGGATGGTATGGAGATTCGAAAGATAGCGGTACTTGCGGCTGAGTAGGATTTGGAGAGATTCCTGATGAACGCGGTGGTGGGGGAGGAATTGGTCTAGCCGGGATAGGAGATGGAGTTCCTACTTGAGCTGGTTGAATCTGTGGCAACTGGAATTGAGATGGTTCGCTGTATTGAGGCGGCACGTCGGCAGGTTGTGATGGATATTGACCGGGTTGTGCTGCGAATTGTGGTTGTATAGGTTGCCCATATTGACCTGGCTGTATAGGCTGTGCAGGTTGTTGTCCATATTGACCAGGTTGTGCAGGCTGTTGTCCATACTGACCAGGTTGTGCAGGTTGTTGTCCAAATTGACCAGGTTGTGCAGGTTGTTGTCCAAATTGACCTGGCTGCCCTGGTTGTTGCTGAATTGGCTGCCCTGGTTGTTGTTGAACTGGCTGCTGCAATCCAATTTGACCTGGCTGTGCATATTGCACTGGCGCAGTCGGCTGGACTCTATACATTGATGGTTCACCAGACTTTGGAACTTCAAACGCGCCAACATTACGTTTAGGTGGTGCAGGAAGCAGTTTAAGTTGATCCTTGTCTACTTTGGCTATAGGAGGGCCAGTGTATGGTTGGGCTTCTTGATCAGTGGTGCCATTGTCGTCATACGCTGTTCCATTCCTCTTGGCCTCACTTTTTTTATAGGTACTATAACCAGCCTTTGAAACTGCCTTAGTACCCTTACCAATACCCTTGGCTGTAGCGACACCGGCTTTTTTGAAAGTTTCCTTATTATTATCCCAAAATGACATTGTTGATAAGAGAAGGAGTGATGATAAGTTTTGACTCGCGAAAAAAGTATGACGAGTGCTGCAAGTTTTTGAGGACTGGGCGTAGAGAACCAGAGGAAAAGAAGGATTAAAGAGATTGAAGAGTTTAGAGGATGTTAAAGAGATTAAAGAGGATAGAGGAAATTAAAGAGCTCTATTTGACTATTTATTCGTAGTCAGTTGTGACTTTAAGATGATTGTGTGGCTTAGCCTCTAAACGTAGGGCCAATTTTATGTTATTAAATGCTGTTGATATGCTTGATATGCTTTATATGATTGATATGCAATTGATATGCTAATTGATATATAAAACTAACAAATAACTAAGAAGACTTCCTACAGCTAGTCCTACACTCAAAAACACCGTTGTGAAGCCTCCAGCAGCTTCTTTTTCATCGTCGTTATCACAATAGTCACCCACAATCATAAAACATGACGTACACAACTGTCCGTTAGAAATTCCAAACAAGAGTTGTAAGAGAATGTACCAAACATCAGAATTGATCAAAGCGTTTGATTCGTGTGACTTTGTAGAAAATGGATGGACATTACATGTCAAAAACAAAGGAATAAACACTACTCTTGAAACCGCGTAAATCACCAAGGTTCTGGGGTTGGTTATCAAGAGCCCCAATTTCGGGTAGCCACAGAGGATCCTACCTAAAAGATCACCTATGTTCCACGTGAGATAAATGAAGGGGATGAAGATTTTCTTTTGGAAGAATATCGATGTTGAATCGGTATGGGTTGATTCGATACATGATGCAAAGACTGGAAATACCAACGTCACACAGAAATTGAGAAAGATCGTCAGTACGATCAACTTAAGCTTCGACCATAAAACTGAAAAAGGGACATATTTGGATTGGATTATTGGTTCTTGTGAAAGTGACGACATTAAAGGGTGGGGTTCTGGAACAATCGATGGTTCTTCCATAATTTCGTCTAAAGCCCGATAATTGGCCTCGGTGAGATGATAGTTGGACCAGAAAAGTAATAGCATCGACACTATCGATACTAAACTGGCGGTGATATAGTAGACAAACACTCCGTAATTCTTTTCCACATAGTACTTACCCTCCTCTTCGTTCTTTGGCTTTTCTCCCATAACAAAGGTAGAAATGATCAAAGCACACGCTGGTAAAACTCCTGCCACGGCTTGTCCCACCATTACTGCGTTGGCATAGATTCCTCCCAACACATTTACGGTGGCCATGGTACCATTTTGGGCAAGACAAGTGGCCGTAGCAGAAATCAATACCATACTCATAAGAATAGTAAAGAATATCGGATCCAACATTCTGATGAAGAAGTCGGAAACACACGAGATTGCCATCACTATAAACACCACAACAGTTAGGGAGAGCCCCAAGTTGATACGGTAGGTATAGTTGACGCCAGTCTGGACCTGCGACAAATAGTAGTTATAAATTGTGGATGCTACCGTGGATACAGACATCATCGTAGACGTGTATACTTTGATCAACCCTGGAGTATCGGAAAACCTCTCTGCATAATATTCAGATGCTGAGAGGAAACAGTTCCATGGCCACAACAACGCTATTCCAATCATGGTAAACGTTACATATTTGAGCTGGGATAATTTGAAATGAATTTTGGGTGTAACCCGGAACACTATTGGATCGTAGATCACCGATTCGTGATCACTCATGGTGTGTATGGATGTGTTGGTGGAGTAATGTTGTGTTAGTGGTGATAATATAGTCACCAAATTTGAGACCCTTATCATCGACAATCTTGATTAGGTAAGCGCGAAATTTAATGTCTTACAACTTAACTAGTTCTATAATAAATATATTTGTCTCAAGATACTAATAAGATCATGGTCTTTGGTAATGATAATGATGTTTAGGAGGATGAAAATGTCATAGTATACAAAATTATATCAAAAGCGACAACCAATTTCTCTGCCATAGGTGAACCAGTCGCGTCAGATAAAATTGTACTCACTTTGAGTTTATAGAGTGGCTTGAGAACGGCTGTAGAGGGTAAGTCGCTGAGCGAATATTGTGATAAGGGAAATCAGAGTTACTGATGGCGTTGTGAGAAGTCACTGATCGCAGATGACCGTACTGAGAAATCTCCGATGACCGTACTGAGAATCACTAAAATCCGAGAGATCGTTACTAAGTCGCTACGCTCCTTATAACTCTCCTCCTGCGTGACTATTACAAATACGTAATCTTAAACGCCATTTTCACCGTATCCACCAACTTCTTCCTCACATCGATCCTTTTAACATTCACAAACCTCGAAACCGAAAAAAATAGCAAAACTACTACCAAAATCAATGGAGAGTTTTCTTTAATAAACGACTTCGAAAGGTTATAAAGAAATCCTAATTTTGCCCGTAAAACTTGCAACTGGTCGGTCTTTGGACTCTTAGGTATTATCTCGTTTGTATACAGCTTTTCTGCTTCACGTCTTGCTTTCAAATTCAAATTAAGTTGGGCATCTAAATCCTTTTGTTTCTGTATTTCTCGTTTCTTTGCTTCTTTTTCAAGGGCATTCTTATCCTTTTCGATCTGTTTTGCCTGTTTCTCTGCCTCGGCCTGTTTCTGCTTGATTTCGTTTAATGTTTCTATCTCGGATCCACTATATAATGAGTTCTTTTGGATAATCGACTCGGCTTCTTCGTACTTTCCAAATCTCGGTAAGATTTCAAATACATACAAATCCACAAAGTCTTTTAAATAAGGATCTTGTGATGTGGAATCGATACTGGAGTACAAATTCCAGACCTTTGCTAGAAAATTGTCTTCATTTTTGATCAACTTTTGATTGGTCACAAGAAGTAAATAGTAATTGAACCAGATTTGAAACGGAATCTCGTCGTAAACTTGTCTCAACAGGGTGAGGATTTCATCATTTTCAATCATGGTTTCTATATGCTTTCGATTGCTAATGCTTAAGCTCTCTTCCGACAACCCTGTGCCTATTTCCACCAAATAGAAACTAATAATTGAGTTGAAGAATTCCTCGGAAATCAATCCTTTATTGAAAGTTTCAAAACTTTTATAGTATAACTCGCTAATAATTTGGAACGACTTTTCGATGGATTTATTGGTGAATAATTTCACTGCCAAATTGAATTTATCCTTCATTAGTTGGTTGGAAGTTAGTGATGATGAGAGTGACGACGAGAGTGGCGACGAGAGTGAGTTTTCCATGGTGGAGAAGATGTCAAGATTTAGGGAATTAATGTGATGGTTACCGTTATAGAGACTATGTAGGAGTATTGGTCACTAATTTTGTTATTCTATCAGTAGTCCAATTTCTGTTCTTATCTTATTTTTCAATAACCGTAGTCTAATTTTTAGGTGAATCTTCTGAATCTTAGATCAATTTAACTAACCTAATATGTTCGCAATGCTCTCAATTAGATCTTACTAAGTAATGCTATTTATTAACAGTATAATTATCTCGAAGTATCTGGATAAGAAGAGTGATGATAATTTCGGAGCTCGTTTTTCTGTGGGGTCCAACCTCGGAGAAAATATAGATTATGTAATGGCTGTGAAAAGCGTAATTATGTAAAGGTGCTGAGAGATGCAGAGACGACATCCAATAGTAAGGAGTGTATGTCTAATTAGATACCTTGGGAGGGTAATGAAATAGCCATCATATATTTACAATGGTTGTCTCGGTAGTGTCACGAGTCTCACTACTTATCGAGCAAGTAAAATTGGTGTCAAAATTTGTTTTAGAAGGGTATTTTGAAAAGATCAATTTGGTGACAAGAAAGTAGCGCCGGGTATGTATCCTAGCGGAGAGATTGGAAATCACTTCAACTGATTCTGGAAAACAGTTTGGGAGTATTTTTCTCACAATCAATATTCAAAAAATCATAGATATTTAAATAAATATCCTTAGATTTCTTGATAATAAATTAGAATAAATTAATTAGTCACTGCCTAACAAGTAGATACCTGGAGAGCTATTCGCTTCGCTCATAGTTGTTTGCTTTCACATCTATTCTTCTTCGTCACTTTGGTCACGTTTAGAACGTCCTAATGCTGCTATTCTTCTTCTTCTCTCTACCTCAGTCTCTTGCAAAATCTCTCCATCTTCAGAGTCTTGCGACAAATCAGAATCATCCAGGTCTTCAGAGTCTTCAGAGTCATCTGTGTCTTCTTCAGCCAGTTCCTCGGGAACAACCGACGGCCTGTGCAATGTGTTTTTCTGATGTAAAATATCGTTTAGTTTATTTTCGATTTTGCCTGCGATCTTGGCGTCATTAAGAGGTGATTTAGGATCCTTTGAATCGTGTTCCATCACCAAAAGGTTGTTAGAATCACCCTTTTCCAAGTCCTCGGGAGGAGGGGCCTCGGTAGTTTTAGCAGAATGGCTCTTCATACCGACAAACGACAAGGCCCTATCCACAATACTACCAGACCTTGCTCTTTGTGCGGGTTTGCCCTTTCCGATATGACGGTTTACTTTGTATCTCCTGATAATCTCTCCATCCTCATTCTCAATAACGAGTAAGTCGTCAATTTGATGAGCATATACCTTTCTGCCGGTGTTGCTATTCTTCTTCTTGTATGCAATTTTCTTGCTCATTGTACGACTAACAATCTTGGATAATCTTGTACTGTTTCCAGCCGAAGTGTCGTCAGAATGGACGGATGATTCTCCAGAAATTGATGAATATTGTGATAAATTCCTGTAAAGGGAGCCTTCCGAGTGAATACTCATGATATCTTCGTTTGAACCCGGAGGAGGAGGAGACTTACTGCGACGAAGGCCTGCAGAGTTGAAATCTTTCACTGGTACAGTTTCAACAATCTCCCCATTCTGATCTTCAATAATGATCTTGCTTCCTTCTTGAAATGCGGTGGTCGGAATCGATTCGTGCCTTCTTTCTGCTTGGAGCAATTGATGCGTATTATATCTACCATCTTGCTCTTCCTCAAGGCATTGTTCCTCCTCTGGGGTTGGAATTGAAATCTCCAACTTCCCATCACTGTTGTCCTTGACAGTCAAGGAATGTGAAGAAGTTTCATCGTAGCTTTCCTTATTAGACACTGGTGAATCTTGCGAGGGTGCAATAGAACCTTGAGGTCTTGAAGAAGTTTTTCCCAATTGCAAAAACTCTGCTTGAGGTCTTTGTCTTTCAGGGTTGTAGTCTTTCTCATCTTCGTCGTTGTTTCCACGAGATAATGACTTCTTGAGACGATCCCCTGGGCCGGCCTTTCTCTTCTTTTGCTTCTTTCTTCTTTGGGCACCACCGGCGGGTCTTACTTTAATACCACTGGTTTCCACCGTATTCAGATGTTGTAACTTTTCGGCTTTGTCAGAAGGAGCAACGGTGTCGACCCTGTGTAAAGAGAAGGACGACGAAGCCTTGTCCAACTTTTGCAATCTCGCCATCCAACTTGGTCCTTGGTCCTGAGTATTTGTGGTCGTGAAAGACATTGTAATAGCCATTCTGTTAAGACGTCTACCCAAGGTTAATACCGCAACAGAAGACCCGTGGACGATAATAGATACAATCACTACAAAACAAGTTATGGGCCAAATTGATGCCAACAACTGATAATGTGGGCTGTCCTCGGCCGGAAGTACGGCGAGTGGAGTCTCCTCAGTAGTATAATGTGCTTCTAAGTCCTTACGTGCCAAAATGGATGCAAAAATAGCACCCACCCCGATAGGACCAAAATGTCCACAAAACAAAGCTTCTCTCCAAGACTTGATATCTGGAGTGAAAGGTTTCAATGCAACAACGGCTGGAATTCTTCTCAAGAAAATGATGACAAATGCTAAAACGACCAATCTCCAGACATTCAAACCAATTGCAGCGTTATTAAATTCGGGCCATGGCACGATAGCACCAAAGTAGACGAAAAACGCCAAATTCAATAACAAATCAATGACGGTAGATACATGGGACTCTTCAGTTTTCCTGGCAAAATCACCATTCCAGCCAAAAGAAGTACCTGCAGCAAAAGATACCAACAAGTCATCGACTCCCAACATGGAACCAATCCCCGCACAGTTGAATGCCAAAAAGATGAAAACGGCCAAGAATGATTCACGATCGATCAAGTTCTTTGATTCTGCAAATGCCACGGCCTTTCTCAAGATATAACCCAAAACCGTACCCAACAAGCAGCCAAAGAAACATTCCCACAAGATAGTAAGAGTGAACCAATTCTTCACAATAGTGCCACCATCACCAGGATACAATACCAAGTTAAGAGCAAGGAAAATAAAAGGAAATGCCATACCGTCGTTACAACCGGATTCGGCTGACAACAAATTCCTCAAATGACCCGGAACTCTTTCTGCAAACTTACCTTTACCAACCACAGCAGCGGCCAAAATAGGATCGGTAGCAGTGACACAAGCACTTACCAAAAGAGCGTCACTAAAATTGAAATTGGGAATAAGAATCCATACAAAAAGTCCCACAACAAGCCATCCGATAGTCATGACGGGTAATAAGAATATAGCCACGGAAACCCAATGTTTCTTCATATACTTTCTAGGCAATTCAACGGCAACAGCAACAATTTGGATACATAAAACGATCCTACAGATTTCTAACGTTATGAAATCAGTATTTCCCCACGTAACGGGATCAAACCATCCTAAGCAGTGGGGACCTAAGATCAACCCTGCTATGGTGGCAACGGTGGCTTCACCGATAAATAACTTTTCTTTCACAAAAAGTGACACAAGTGAAAAGATTGTACAAAAGATCCCCACGCAAGCATATGCTATGTGGGGTGTCTCTAACTGTAGGGTTAGTAATCATAATTAAGAATATTGGTAATGGGGATATGTTAGAGCTTGAACAGAATCTATACAGTGGCCGTAAAGGGGAACGTATTAGTCTAGATTGCCATTGAAATAGGCTTCCCTAATATTGAGACTTCCGTTATATTAAGACTTCCGTTTAATAAAGAATCCCATATTATTAAGATTGAGCCTCCTATTTTCTTAAAATTAAGGCTCCAAAGCTCCCATCATTTTAAGACTCATTTTAAAGACTCCATCTTAATTCGTACTTCATGATTGGTATATATCTTAAATCGGTACAGATTCACTGATCTAGCCATCAGAACACTCTCCATCGCATATCAAGCCCATAAATCACTTTCTATCACCCATCAAGTCCATAAATCACACCCCATCGCTTATCAAGCTCTGATTACTCTGCTGCCTTCTCTGTGGCCACAAATCTCTCATCGTTTTCCAATTCTCTGACTGAAAAGTATCATCGCCAAACAAGACATCTCACTCTCACTTATATATACATACTTCTAGCTGACTCCATACCATCTATCTAATCAATTTGTTCCCTGACATATAAAAGATTTCTAGTTTTTAATTTCCCATATCTATTGATATTATCCGGGAGTGCATATAAACGTGATGCAAGCCCTTCATATTGGACTGCATTTACGACAACTCCAGACTTCTGGAATGATATGGGGATCGATTTGGTGATAGGCTCAGTGGCACAATTCTTGGCGATACAACGCTAGGGCCACCGAACCCTGCAAGGTGTCAGTAGTGTGTGGGCTTCTACCGAGTTGTCGAGCGAACGATTCGCTCGTGATGAATTTGTTAAGCCATGAATTTCTTCTTGCTTGGCAAGGTTAGGCGCACTGATCTAGGGAAGGAAGGAATTCAACACCTTTCGGAGACATATAGGTGGACCACGGCGTAGAAAGCGTGATTATGATTAGGGTTCATATCATAGTAGGCGTTATGATTATTGGAGATATAGAACAGCATTAGAACGACTGTTTTCAATGTTCTAGAAAAAGTTTGAGTATTCTAGTGAAGATATTCGGTGACATTGACGTTCGAGTTTAATGATGCTCACTAAATACTAGTGGTGGTGATGGTGATAGTTAGTGAACGGAATACTCGGAATTAGACTCTCGTACTCAGTCTCTGCTAGAGTCATATAATTGATAGATCCTCTAACTCTTAGACTTGATGTCGTTTTTAAATTATAATGAATAGTTGTCCTCAGTCTCACCAGTCTCAGAATGGCCCTTGGCCGGTTCTACCTGGATACTCATATTTTTATCCATACTTTATCGAATCAAGTATTTATCAGAAATTAAGTAGTGGTTCCCCTTCATTCTCTCCTAATTGTCCCTATTTATACTCTAAATATCCTCTCACTCAATGATCCACTAATCATCAGTCACTATGAACTCTGGACGACATTTTGCATCCAGTCGCAATGTCGCGTTTGAAAGCTACTATTCTCCAACACTACAACCACACCAAGATCCATGGCTGGTCTATTCCTAAATTCACAAGATTCAGACGAGTCTCAACATATAGAAGCCTACACCTCATCGTTTAGCGGGTCAACCAATCAAATAACACATCTTACAGATGTATTTTCGTCTATCACCACCATAAGTCCCCAGGCACTTATGATTATCAAACCCACTGGAATCTCCATCTACGCAGAATATAATCACATTTCCAACGTCCAATTGAATTTGGATCCTTCTCTCTTCAATTCCTATAGCTTTCTTGTACGAGACGAGAACGATCGTGTGGTGGGTGAAGATGAAGCTGGCGATCAAGAGTTACGTTTAGGTATCGATATAAGTTTGATCAGCGACGCCTTTCAATCGGTCACACAATACAAACCCAAACCAGGCAAATCTACCAATGCCGAAGCTATAAATTGCTACTTCACTTATAAGGGAGATGGCCATCCGTTGGTGATTGAATTTGAAGACGACTTGATGAGTGAAAAGCTCGAGTTTCTTACTTTCTATGTGGATATATCGTATCCTTATGATAAGGAAGATGATGGAGAGTTGGTCATCAACTATAACGAAGTACAGTTTGAGCTTATTCTCAAATCAGATGTGTTTACGAACCTCCTCGCTGATCTTCACCAAATCAACACCCTCGACTTGTTCATCTGCATTTCCAACGAAATCAAGACCCTAGGGAAGAATCGAAGAGCAACGAACCAATCCCGAATCAAATTCACCGACAACCAATTAAATTTCATTTCCAAAGGTCCAATAGGACATCTGAAATTGATCTATCCCAGTGAAAAAACCATTCTTGAAAAGCTCTTGATCTACGGCAAGAATTCCAACGACGACATGTCTCCTATAAACACGTCGCTAATTTCGTGTTACAACTTCGCAAACTTCTTTCATATCTACAAGGCCGTACGATTGTCGTCCAAATGCAAGATCATCAAGGACCTCAATGGAGTATTGTCCATCCAATTGTTGTGTATGAATTCCAATCTCGTCAGTTATGCTGGCACCCTTATTACCTTTAACATGTTGGAGGTTTCAGGTATCGATGATGATGATTTTTCAACTCTCATTGACCCTCAAACGAAACGAATCAATAATATCTTTGATGATGAAAGTTATCAATATGCTAAACCCGAAGATCTTGAAGGTTATGAAGTATTGGGAGACCCTCCAGCCCCCAGCTTGTTGTATTCTGCGTTCCGTAAACAACCTGACGTTGAGGTTTCAGATTCGATGTATGATTCGAACCAGAATAAGAACCGAAAGCCTGATAAAGATGATGGAATTAATACGGTAGGAGGAGCCATAGAAGTTCCATTGTTTATGTGAAATCTTGTAAGAAATAATTGCTATGGTGAGCTACATGTTGTCCAAAGGGCCATGCCCTATATTTATGATAATGATTATGTATAGAAATATAGAAGGAAACGTATAAATTTTGTAAGTTAGAATTAGAACGACGATATGCGTAGGCTGACAAGGATTAGCTGAGATGATCAAGGTATGAGACCGATGAGCAAAGATCCCGATTTGAAGTTCCCCATTTGAGGATCCCGATTTGAAGTTCCCAATTTTAAGATCCACTTTGATTCTCATCAATTAGTTTATGACTTAAGACAATCTAGATAAAGAAAGAACTTTGGTTCTTTAGTCAATGATACGAGACAATCTAAATAGAGAAAGAAATTTGTTCCCTGAATATCAAAAATTCTATAGTTCGACTTTTAATTCCTCATATTTTGATCTTCTTGACCAACTCTTCACTATTTCACTTACTAGTAGACGGAAATATAATTATCAATTCTATTCTTTTGATTTTGGGCAATACATTCAGCAATCCAAGTGACATTTCTAATTTCTTGTTCCTTTGATCTTAACCAGGCCCATACAGTAGACAAGGTAAACTGTTGGGTGAATGCATTCTTACAGTATTGCATTTCCAACAAGTAGAACCAATCTTCCATGTTCTTAGAACCTTGAGTACTCTCAGAAGATTCACTGAATACTTCCTTGTATTCTGCGACGGTTTCAACAATCTGTTTCAATTGCTCGACATCCTCAACTTGAGATAATTCAAAATGATACGTTGGATAGAGTTTACCGTAGCTAGGGAATAATGACAACTTATCCTCAGCAGATAAGTCGGGGTTGTTTAAAGAATTGAGAGCAATGTTGATGACTCTCTTGTCGGCTTCAAAGCTCAATAATCGCAACATGATTTCTTGGTCAGGGTTGTCGAATTCTTGTTGGATGAATTCAACAAAAGCTTCCAAGTAGTTCTTGAACAATCTGTTTCTGACAATTTCGATATTCAAGTCGTCCAAGTCGTCAACAGTCAAACAGTTTTTGAAAAATGGTGCCAAAGGCGTATCGATCAATACTGTGGAGTATAAACTTTCAATATCAGTAGCGATAGAAAGGGTAGGCAAGGTGTCGAACCATCCTAAAGGATGACATTTGGACAAGATCTCACTTCTATCTCTTTCATGTAAGGTGCCTGTGATCATCAACGACACGTTGTCGATCATGTATCCGTAACTGATAAAGTCCAAGAATTTGGTCAATTTTCCACAAGATTGTGTTTTCAAGTATTGGAACTGTTGGTATAACTTTTTGGATAAGTTTTCTTGAATCACACTGGTAGACAAGGGTCCGTTGTACGAGGCCAAGAAGTTACCATAGTCAGTTGCCGACAATTGCAATTTCAAATCGTCGAGATTATCACATTGAGTTAAGTTGACATATTGGTTGTTGCGCAATAAACCTCCTTTGTAACCTCTGACGATTCCTTCAATATATCCATAATTGACATTAAAGAATAATCCCTCCATAGTGATAGTTTATATGTAGTCACAACTGTTTGAAATCTACTATCGTTCTTAGTAGGTGATCTTTAGTTGTAATTAGGTGCCTGTCTCCTTATCATTTCGTGGTGAGAAATAAATTGGAAAAGGTCGTGTGTTGGTAATTTCGTCACGTGGAAACATGGGAATCATTAAGAACAGCTTCTGATGTAAGAGGTTTAGATAATGGAAGAGAAGTGGAGAATTCATTGGTCCCCGAGGAAATGGGTGATAGCGAAGGGAGAGTGTTCCCATGAAGAAAAAATTGTTTAGAGAGAATCAACGAAAAGATCTGCTAGTATGACTCAGGGAATTGATCTAATAATTGTCGATATCACTATAAATTGTTTGAAAAATTTAAACATATATAAGATTTTCAATAGATATTTACTTGAGAGTAGCTAGTGGTCACTATAGAGGAGCTCGTCCACCTATTCCACTGGCTGAAACTACTGATGGCGACGTACTGCGTATAATATATTGATATTAGCTAGCTTCGTTGCAGCCTTAAATACTGAGAGAACTTTGAGTGAAGAGAGATAATATAATGCTGAGAACAGCAATTTATGAGATATCAAGCAGCCTTGCTACCCTTAGCTTTTCTGAGAAGAAGAGCTTAATTATCTCACTAAATAATACTGATCTTAGGGAAGTATTCAAGACTCTTTACTAGTTCAAGTATATTGACGTATATTGAATTTTTGGCACAACGAAGTATTTAAGAATTCACAAATCTCCATTAATATTTTCGACAATTCACTATCAGTCACTAATGCTGACTATAAGCCACTAATGTTGACCTACAGTATATACTTCCTGTACTCAATATTGCTCGGTACTCAAAACTCTCAATCAATATCCACTAAATCTCACTAACATTCATAGATTCACTAAATTTCCTCTAATATACACTAAATCTCTACTAGTATCCACTATTCACTCTTCTCTCACTACTCACTACTCACTACTCACTACTCACTATTCACTATTCAATTTAAACTCTCTAATTCACAAATACCTCGCTACTCAGTATTTGCTTGGGTGCAAAAATGGTCGTGCACGTAAATATTTACTTCGCGTCAAATATCAAAATCTTGAGGCCACCAGTAGCACCTCGACTTATCCTTCTCCTTCTCCTTCATTCAAACAAAGTCAGAGTCTCTACACTACTACTCATCGCCAATTCTTATATGAAAGAATTGATTTGCTAATTTTTTTACTACATATTTCAATCAACCCTGATAACCGAGGAACTGGATCTGTTATTAATCTAGATCAGACTGAATCGACTCTTCATCTAAAATGTCTATTCTTTTATCCACCCTTCTGGAGGAGCTTCCCTCTGAATTATCCAATTACTTAAACAACGATCCTCAACTACAATCTTCATGCAACCAGTATCTCTTGGATCTCCTTGTCAATGATGATTTGCTCTCTACCGAAACCTTCACCACAACCACGACATCTAAGAACAAAACGTTGATTGAAGAGATCGCAGAGTTGGACGAATCCCAACGCAACATCAACGTCGAATTATCATCCATCACCAATGAGAATCGAGACTTAATTCTAGAAATAAGTGACGATTTGAATAACGTTGAAACCTCGTTTAAACTCGAATATCCTCAGGAAGTGGAGTCAATGTTAAAGACACTCGAACAAGGCAATTTCCATATCAATATCAACGAGAAACTCACTTCCAACATCAAAGTCAACAATTCAATTCTCTCTAAAATCGACTCGGTTTTGGACTTTCTAGAACTACCAACTCTCTGCAAAGTATGTATTTTACAAGGAAACTACCTGGAATCGCTTGAAATATCCATCCTTGTCCAGGCGCTAGTGATAAGGTTCCCAAAGTTGGTGATATTTCAACAAATTCATCACCAAGTAGAACAAGAGTTGAAATTGATGGTCAAAGGATTAATAAAACTCTTGAACACAAACTTGAAACAAAATAATGTGTTGAAAATCTTTCATATTCTAAGCAAACTCGACTTGACAAACTTCAACTCGTCCATCCACAACACTTCTTCCAGTCAAAAGGATAAGTTCTTGAAAATCATCTACCTCAACGCCAGGTTTAAGTTCATCACCAATGAACTTGGAACCTTAAAGCCCTTGATAAAGTTCAACAAGCTAACTTACCTCAAGAGATTCATCGAGATCTATCGTGAGTTCATCTTCAGCTCCTTGTCCATGTACCATTCTATCTTCAACTCGTCTACCGACGAAGATCTCTTGTTGATAAACCAGTTTGTCAGAAACTTGGCCCAGATCCTCTGTGACGAGATCAGGGTATACTTACCACAAATCGATGATTCCGATGAGTTTGATGTTCAGAGTCAGAAAGATGGTTTGATCTTGCAGATCATATATCTTTGTAAGTCGTTGGCCAATTATAATATTGATTTGGAATCGATTATAATATCTGATTTATGTTTTAGTGAGAAATCTTTGTTTGAAGAGGAAGATTGGTTGAGAAATTTGGTAAAGGTAAAGAAGATTAGGAGTTAAATGAGAATTATTATGTTGATATATTCTAGCTGATATAGTCTAGCTGATATAATCGAAGCTGATATAATTTAAGCTGGTCGCGTATTCATTCAAAAGATTAAAGAAGATCGTTAATAAGTTTATGACTCAATATGCTTTAGAATTTCACTATTCTTGCTTGAGTATATTAAATCATCATGGCCTTTGGGTGCTCACTATGTTTAAAGGAGTTCGCTTGAGATCTCATTATCTCCGCCCGTTTTGTAATCATCTCCACCGTTTCTACGCTGTCGCTTCGATTTATCACTACTTCTATTCTATAAAAGTCATCCAATTACCCATACACCTACAAAGAGTTCAAGCCGAACAAAAATCCAAGCTCCTTCTTTCCTAAACTTGAAACCTGTTTCAATCCACCCTCATCCAACGCTGCACCAACCAACTCCTTCTTCTGCTCCTGCAAATCCATAATACGACTTTCGACCGTGCCTGAAATCAAGAGACGGTGCACAAAAACCTCTCTCTCCTGACCAATTCTGTGTGCTCTGTCCATTGCTTGTTCTTCCACATACGGATTCCAAAATGGATCCATCATGATCACGTGCGAAGCGCACGTGAGCGTTAATCCCGTATTCCCAGCCTTCAAAGAGATCAACAATACCTTGATATCCTCCTGGTAAAACCGCTTGATGGTGTCGTTCTTTTGGTCTAGGTTCATGGTCCCGTCGTACCGCAAGAACTCGACATTTTCCCTATCAAATGCATATTTCATCACATCAAACAACGTAGTGAACTGGGAGAATACAATGATCTTCTCTTGAGGATTGTCTGAATTAATCTTCTTGATGAGCGTGAGACACTGCTCGATCTTTGCAGACGTTTCGTATCCTTCTTGGTCGATAAAATGCTCCACATATCTGGCATTTGTTTTGGTATCTGCCGGAACTGTAGAGTAGTATTCTCTACAAAAGCGGTTGAGCTCGTCCTGGGATACCTTTTCGTGGTGGACTTTATGGAACATCACATAATCAATGAGTTCGTTCTCCTTCGTAGCGGTTCTGCATTCTGCACAGTTGACTGTTCTTATTCCCAGGGCATCTTCGTCGGTGAACTCACTCTCAAAAAACGGTTCCACACATGACTGACACATCATGTGGCCACAGTTTGCAAAGATGGTAATCGCATCGGTGCTGGTGAGCATGTTGAAGCATACAGGACAAGTGACAGTTTCTCCATACGAGTCGTTTTTTAGCGAAGTAGATTCGTTTTTTAGAGAGCTCGGTGTTTCGTCTTTAATGGACGCTTCGATATCGTCAAGAATATCGATTTTCACAACTTTCTCGACATCGGCTTTTAAATCGGCCAAGTCACCTTCGTTTTTTACATCTGCACCAAGAACCTCGACTATTTCACCAGAAACTTCCTTTTTTACATCTGTCGACTCATTTTTCACATCTGTCAACTCAATTTTTGCTCCAAGAGCCTCGATCTCTTCCTCGGTCTCATCATCTAGCTGCTTGATCCGGTTCACCACACTATTATCAAGCTTATTAAGGTGTGCAAGCATCAATCTCCAATCATTTACCTTAAATCTATCTTCTTCGGCCCTTTGTTTTGCAGTGGATTTCATCTGTCCAATGTCCACCAAGTATCTATGACAACATGCTTGACGCAATCTCAACAAAAGGGCTAAGATATTGGAAGCTTTTCCATGTGTAGAAGTCATCAACAACTTCTTTGCCTTGCTCTGGATATCTAATTCCAAGTATTTGTAGAAATTCTTCTCCTCGTCCTGCATGTCTACAAAGTCAGAGAGTACATGTTTGTCAGGAAGTGTAAGAATTGGTTTGCCATCGATCAACGAAGTCTTGGAACGACGCAAAAGAATCGCCTTGAGGAGGACTCGTAATTTTCTCATACTACTGCTCTTATCCATTTCATCGTAGTTGGGGTTGGCACGCAAAGGAAGCGTGATATCGGCGCGGAACTTGTCTTCATTATTATATGGTCGTATTCCCAAGAATCTGATTAATGGGTACAACTCATTTACGTTATTTTGGATGGGCGTACCGGATAAACAGAGTCTATAGTCTCCTTTGAGGCATGCCACGGCTTTGGAAGCGAGCGATAGTTTATTTTTAATATTCTGTGCTTCATCAAGGATTATACGATGGAAATATCCTCCCAGAGCAAAGAACGGAGACTCGTAACTTTTTCCGCCTTCGTTTGGTCTGGGCAAATATCCTGAAACTTTGTCCTCCTGGGCTTGCTTCAAACATTCCTTGTAATGGCGCTTCCATTCTGACGATAGCGTGGCGTATGAAGTCAAAATCACGTCGTGATCATTCATGTCTTTAAACGTTACCAAATTCCTCTTGTTTGAACCATGGAAAATCCCGATCGTGAGTTGTGCTTGGGTTTTGATTTTGGACCTCATTTCGGCCGCCCATTGTCTCAATAAAGAGACTGGTGCTAAGATCAAGGTGGTTCTACGGCTTCGGTCTTGAGGAGGGTTAGCGAGAATCAATGAAATCGCCTGGATCGTTTTTCCTAGCCCCATATCATCAGCAAGAATACTTCCCTTGGAAGACTTTTCCATCCTTTTTAACCAGGTCAATCCAGTTTTTTGATGTGCCATGAGTTTGATGTTGAGTTCTGGAGGGGTCAATTCCAACCCACTATCGAAATCTTCATCAGGTCTGATATTATTCAACAACAACTGGATGTCTTCTTGGTTTGCTTGAGAACTGTAAATATTGGGAGCAAACGATGATGTATTTTCATTCGTTAATGGGAAATCGGCACTTGCATAGTTTGGTTGTGGGGCATGCACCACTATTCCAAATGCACGAAGACTGTTTTCAGTAGCAAACAAGTTGTTGCTGAGCGTACGGAGTTTATTGTCAAGTCCTTTTGCTTGGGACTTCTTTGCCTCCAAGTGGGTTTTAAAGTTGTGGACTTCGCCTATTCTGTACTCCAAATTGCTCTTGAGGGCATCTATGCTGAGATTGGTATTATTTTGTAATGTCTTTTCAATTTGTCCACGAAGTGCCTTCATGAAATCTTTCAAGTTTCTAATCGTATTTTCAAGCTGACCGATCTCGAAGTTAACTTTGGCGTTTTGGGACCCCACAACCTGTTTCTCCCTTATGAAGAGTGCGCGTCTTTCTTGCAACTGGCCAATCTTAATATTTACATCTGAGTAGAATGGATCAGAAACATGGGGGGCGGATATAGGTTGGTTGAAGAGAGCTCTCAGTGGCTGTACGGAGCTGAATTTGCTTCTTACAGCTTCATCCAGAGGGTCCAATATCACCAAATCTTCCTCAGACTCGGGAATATTATCCGAAAAGTCCTCGTCTGAACTGATATTAATAATTTCCACATCATTTGGAAACGATTTCTTGGAAACCTTGTCTAGTTGGTTTTTAGAAGACACCTCAATAGGTACTGAATAGAATGGAGATTGTGTTTGTTGTACTGGAATCTGTTGCGTTTGTTGATTTACTTGTGGCTGAGTTTGGTATATTTCATTAAATTTTGCTTCTTGGTTCGGTTGTGGCTCTAGATATTCACTTGATCCTGTTTGCTGAATTAATTGTGGGCTCTGATATTCATTTGACTGGTTTGTTTGCGGCCTTTGGTATATATCACTCGATCCTTGCTGGAAACTGGAAGGTCTCTTCAATGAGTCTAATCGCATCCGTTTCTCGGGCCTATCAATCTCGCCTTCGCCTAACCTCGATCTTGATCGTTCTATATTTTCGACATAATTCAACGGAGGAGGATCTGCCCGTGGAGAGTTCATTCGCGATCCCTGAGCACTACTCTCAGTAGAAGTCAAGTCTTGGATCTCCGATCCAAAACCAGTGGATCGATTTCGTATCATCTGAGGATAAGTCTTACGTGATTCATAGACTTCTTGAGGTTTCTCTTCTATAGTGTTGAATCCTTCTTGGTTTTGGTTGCTGTACTGAAAATGATCTGTGGCAATGTTTCTGTGATCTTGATACGAAGCTGAATTACTCTGATTCAAACTGTCGATTGGCTTGATATATTCTTCGTCGTCATCTGAGCTTAGTTCTATTACACCTGTCTCAGACAAGGTACTCGCCATTACACTGGAGAAATAAGATTGTTGGCGTCTAAAGTAAGCAATCGTCTAGAGAATTTGATATTAACTATTGTTTGTTATATGCAGGATTTTATTTTCCATATATTGAAACTATGAACTATGGTACAGGCAGAAATATCTCCTTGAGCTTAGAATTTCTAGTGGTGGGCAAGAGTAGATTTAGTGTTCAATATAGAGTGCCCCTGGGCATATATTGAGAGTCTTGCCTGAAGAGAAGGAGGAAAATCATGAGTATGGGATAATCATGAGTATTGGAGAATCATGAGTATTGGAGAATCATGAGTATTGGAGAATCATGAGTATTGCAAAATGGTGTGAAAAATATGGAGTAGAAACAACAATATGATAAAGCTATAGTTGATATGTGTGATTAGACATAATTTGGTGATGTTCCAGTAAAACTGTTGGTGAATGGAGGTCAAAAACTGGTAGATTTTACCGGTAGTTCATTGTATAATCCATAGCACATCAAGAGGAGTTAACTGGACATCTACCAGAGGAGCACATCAAGCTGTAAACAGACGCATCAAACTGTAATCAAATTAAACAATTAAATTATTAAATCAATCAAGAGGATCAACTGATCTATAATATATCACCGTTTTCTTCCAAAATCTTATCCAAACAAATCTCAAGTTCCTGCTGTAATCTTGAACTCTCTGGATCCACCGATAATCCTCTCTGGTAATCAGCTCTTGCATCTTCGTAGTTACCCAAGAAATAGTTGGCTACACCTCTTCTCAAGAAGTTATCTGGAGTACACATCATCAAGCTGATCAACATGTCGGCGTCGTTGAATGCTTTTAAGTGTTCGCCGGTCTTCAAGTATGAATCTGCTCTACTCATAAGAAACAAACTAAGTTCTTGAATAGTACCTTGGAATGACTCGAACTTTTCTCTTCTAGAAACCAATTCGACTCCGATGGAAAATTGTTTGGCAGCATCGACATATCTACCTTGTTGAAATGCCTGTACACCACCTTCATATAACTTCTTTGCCATTCTGGACTTTTCTTTGTTGAAGGTTTCCATGGTTCCGTGGGGAGGCACGTCGGATCCAGTACCAATGATCTCAGTCGTCAAAATGTTAAGTTGGTCAATTTCATGTTTTAACTGAGGAATCATTTGTGAGACTTCTGCAGGCACTGCCAAGTGCTTGGTCTTGGAGTCATATTGCATTGCGACGTTCATCTTTGTGGTGGCGATTGTGATCTGGAGTTCGAGGTTTAGAAACACCGTTGTCGTTTTCTGAAAGTTACGTGTGTTTTGTTATGCGCACGACTCTCCTTTAGAAAACGATTGCAAAAAAGTTATGTTTGTGGATCTTGGTTAGATATGGACGACGCTGACCTGGTATCGTTTGTCAGTATAGAAGATAGAGAGAATGTCACTGGGAAAGCTGATGAGAATAAGGAAAGGAAAATTATAGACTCTCACAATAGTTTGATAGTGAATCCTCTAGAGTCTCGCGAAAGCTTGATAGTGAAACCTTCTCCAAATACACCTAAACATGAGTATCGTACTTCCCTGAGTATAACGCCAAATGAGAACTTAAGGGGTCAAAAGTCAGATATGATGACTAAATCATTGATTTTAGAACCCAGTCTGGCTTCTCCATCAAAATTTATCAACACAATCCTTCACAATCATAATATGACTAATTTGGAGAATTCCCATACTTTTGACACTACCAAAATCGAAACCATTCCTTTGCTGAATTCACCGCGGACTTTTCAGCTCAACATTCAACAACCACTTCAATCTAACAGTTTGATACACTACTTCACTACTTTACTGGAAGGTCGTGCTTCGCTCCATGGAATAAAACTTAAATCAAGAAATATCGGTACCTTGATATTAAAGCTGGAAAACGATCAAATTCCAGAGTCTCATCTGCTTACTGGATGGAAGCCTCTCTTTCCTTCTTCAAAAATTTTCAAATCACTTACTGAACGAGTATCAAAGAGACTGTTTCTTAGTGCACAACTGCCTCTCATTACTGAAAGTGCTAAGCTTGAGAATTCTGTATTCTCTCCAAAAACACATAGACCGAATGTGGTGGATTTTCCAACAATAGAAACGATAGAGGATGTGTATCGAGCAAATCATGGTGTGTGTTCGTATTTTGCAACCATTTTTTCCAGAACGAATCTGAGGACTCCAATTCCTAGTTGTCTTCGGCAATTAGGACAAAAGGGATCTCACAGATCACTTTACAAACCACTTCAAGTGAAATTCGACCTTCCTCCTCAAAGTGAAATACCATAATAGACTCTAAGAAAAACTTGATGTGAGGAATAGCTTATCGTAGCATAGTGGATTTGGCTCAATAAATAGTAGACATATTCTTAGATAGTCATTAGAGAGCGGCCATGGTGCTGAATCAGCCATTTTTGTAGTTTTCACAACCGGCAACTCCAGCAAATAATAAACTTTATTGCGGTTGTGATGTTCTCGCTATCTGAGTTAATATTATCTGCAGTATCCTGACTCATAGATATGAAATATATAGACTGAAAAATCTCTCCAGTCTACTCTAAAATCTCTCTAGTCTAATCTCTTCCATCAAGCATGTTTGACCTTAAAGCTGTCATAAGACCTAATATCTTAAACCTCCAGCCATACAGATGTGCTAGAGATGATTTTAAAGCCGGAATTTTACTCGATGCTAACGAAAACACTCATGGCCCCGCATTAACCAACGTATCTTCTCATGAACAAGATCTTGAATTGAATAGGTATCCAGATCCTCATCAAATTGAGTTGAAAGAACAAATCATCAAGTTTAGAAACTCTCAACCAAATAAGCTTTTACAAGATTTCGACAACAACAAGTTGAGAACTGATAACTTGTGCTTGGGCGTTGGATCCGATGAGAGTATTGACTTGCTCTTGAGATGTGTGTGTGCTCCAGGAAAGGAGAAAATGTTGATTTGTCCTCCTACATATGGAATGTACTCCATCTGTGCTACCGTGAATGATGTAGCTATTGAAAAGGTTCCATTGTTGTACCCTGGTTTTGGAATTGATGTTAGTGGAATTGCAGAAAAGGTTGAAGCCGACCCAGCCATCAAATTGGTGTACATTACCTCTCCAGGTAATCCTACCGGGAAATTGGTGTCTGTTGCCGATATAGTTGAGTTGTTAGAGCGTCTTGAGAAATCCTGGAATGGTTTGGTTGTGGTTGATGAAGCTTATATTGATTTTACCTTATCTGCTCAAGATAAAACCAGTGAGTCCGTTGCGACTTTGGTAAACCAGTATCCAAACTTGGTGGCATTGCAAACCTTGTCTAAATCTTTTGGGTTAGCAGGCATAAGACTAGGAATCACGTACTGTTGTTCTGAATTATCACGATTCTTGAATGCAATGAAATATCCATACAATATATCTTCCTTGACTTCAAATGTGGCTTTGAGAACAACCGACCCAGAAAATGGTTTGAGTACTATGTTTGAGTTCGTTGAGGCTATTAAAGAACAGCGTGATTGGGTATTGAAGTCGTTACAAGAATTCAAATATATTGGGAAAAATATCGGTGGTTTGGACTCAAATTTCTTATTGATTGAAATCTTGGACAAGGAAGGCAAACCTTCTAATGAAGTTGCTTATGCTCTTTATAACAAGTTGGCAACTTCTAATTCAATTATCGTTAGATTTAGAGGTAAGGAATTGAATTGCACTGGTGCTTTGAGAATCTCCACTGGAACTGCCGAAGAAAACAAACTTTTGGTGGAAACCCTTAAAGCGAATTTGGAACAAATTAACTCTTAGATTATAGACAATACATGCTAGTGTTTATCTGATTTTGTAGTTGCAACTACGTAGTATGACTATCTTTAGGTAGTCTAAATCCGGGTAACCCGCACTTTGTATATGAATTTTTCATCGAAGATTTTTCAATCTAGTGGTACCAGGTATAGGAACACTAGATAGGAACACACCAAAATGGCCAAACTCAACTTAGTAGGCCTTGTCGTCTCTCAAGGAAAAATGGCCAAGACTGTCAAGGTCAGAGTCCAAGGAAAAGCATACGATAAAACTATCCACAAGGAAGTTATCAAGAGAAAAGACTACTTAGTCCACGACGAAGGTAGTCTCTGTAAAGAAGGAGATATTGTAAGAATCGAAGCTATTCCAAGAATATCTGCCAGAAAGACTTTTGCCATAGCAGAAATAAAGGTTAACAAAGGTCAACAATTTGCATTGTACGAATCTGTGGCCAAAGAAAGAGTTGCACAAGAAGAGACTCAGAAACTCCAAGAGTTTGTCCAGAAGAGAAAAGAGTTTGAAAGTACCATCACCCAAATAGAAGACTTGAAGAAATTAGATCAAATTGCTAGTACTTTCCAATCTGAAGTATCCAATACTGACAGAGAACAACTTTTACTAGAAATCAACAGAATCAAACAAAAATACAACATCTCCTCATGGCCATTCACAGAACCGGTTTTAAAGTTGGATATCAATGAAGCAGAGCAAGAGCTTAGTGAGATCGAAATCAGAAAGAACAACTTCAATTCCATTTACGAAACGATAATGACCGACGAATACACTCAAGATCGTAACAGGATATTGTCTCAATTAACAAGTACTCCATTAGAGAACCTCCAGAAGCATACCCAGAAGAATATTTTGAGAAAGTATATTTTGAATCCAAAGAATGAATGTCCAGTACCAATCAACCAATAGATTAGTGTGAATGATTAGTGTGAATAAGTGATTTACTGAAAATACTATGGGATGAGGGAGTTGAAACCATAATTCATTTTAGTGCTCTATGATAACTTCATCACCTTAAAAGCTTTAGTCTTCTGATCTTAGTCCTCTGAACTTTAGTGCTCTGAACTTAGTCCCCCACAATGTTCTATGACACCTACTTGACAGCTCTAAAACACTTCTACTATTCCTTTTTCCACCATTTGTTAGCCTGCACTCATTATTCATCTCGTCAGACAATCTTCGGCTTCTAGAAGCCTCATCTCTGTACATAGAAACGATAAACAACATAATATTTACAGCCATCGTAATTTTTATAAAGGTGCGTGCGGTTTGTTCCCGATTGTAAATTTACGAAATTCAAGCCAATTTCACATAATCAGTGTACTACTTACTACTCTTCCTAGGCATAGTTGATGGGGTCAGAAATAATATACAATGTCTAACAATGCTGTACGACAGCGTGAGTCTACGTCCAAAAGATTTCTTCCCTTCCGTAAGCTGAGCCAAATTCCACCCAACGTGGATCCTTACGATGCAGAGTTACTCCCACTTATCATGGAGGGTTACTATCCTAACAAAGAGAATGACACTATTATCCCACTATCATTGCGACACTCTTTAAACGTTCCTATTGTTACGATCAAGAATCTCAAACTTAAACCGGGAGAAGACCATTTTGTGATTTGGTTCTTTATTTCTTCATACTTTCCAATTTTATCTGCATGCTTGGGCCCTTTGGCAAATATGATATCCATTGTGTCATTGCTAGAGCATTGGAGGTATGACACGGTCACTTTAAAGCAAATTCCAGATCGGCCTGCTTTCATGGTTCTAAACGCTTTGTCGTTGGGCATGGGGATCATTGGAAACGTTTCTCTCCTTATGAACTTTTCAGGAACTATAAGGTATTTGGTAACCCAGACAGTTTCCATATTTTGCTGGTTCTTGGCGTCTCTTTTGTTGGCAATAGATTTGATCTTAACCAACAACGAAATAAGGAACACGGTGCATGTAGCGAGAACTGACGGGTTTTGGTTTGCTGCATTTACCTCTTTCTTCTATTTCGTGTGTTCTGTGATCTTATCAATCAATTTCCTTGGATATAAACTCAACAAATATCCCCCAACGTTCAATTTGAATCCAAAACAGAGATCGTTGATGATTTATATTATTGGATTTGCGATATGGACCACGGTTGGAACTGTATCGGTACGACATTTGATCAAAGGTCTCACTTATGGATCTGCGCTTTATTTTTGTATAGTGTCGTTTTTAACCATTGGTTTTGGTGACATTGTACCCAAATCGTCCCTTGCAAAAGCTATGGTGTTATTTTTTTCTCTAGGAGGAGTTTTGATGATGGGTCTTATAATTGCCATGATTAGGCAAGTTGTTTTGACCTCGGGTGGTCCTACAATGTTTTGGAATCTGATCGAGAAACGCCGGGCCAAGGAACTACAATCCATTGAAGATAATGCTCAAAAAATCACGTCTGAAGAAGCATACGATAAAATCAGAGCTATTAGAAGATCCGCTAAAATGAGACAACTCAACTTGTCTCTCTTGTTCACTCTTGGGAATTTCATGGTATTTTGGCTAGTAGGGGCATTAGTGTTTCTGTATGTTGAAGGCTGGACGTATTTCAATGGGGTATATTTTTGTTTCTTATGTTTGATCACTATAGGGTATGGAGATTATGTTCCTGTCACACCGTTAGGAAGGTCATTTTTTGTATGTTGGGCAGTTTCGGCAGTACCATTGATGACGATTTTGATTTCGAATATGGGAGATAAATTGTTTGACTTTGCTGATCAAACCAGTTTCTTTATTACAAAATGGTTGTCAATTAGTTACAGGAGTAAACATAAGAGCATTCGGGATGATGTGAAGCATAAGAATATTCAAGAGATTAAACCTACGACATCATTAGAATCGGAGGTTCCGAGGCCCAAGATACTGGCAGAAGAATGGCCACAACATAAACGATTCATTGAAAAGAAGCTTCAGATTCATAGAGAAACAAATTATAGAATTTTGGGTTTTCTAGAAGAATTGAAGCCGATAATATCAGATTTGTTGGATAACCCATCTAAAATCTACAGCCATGAACAATGGTCCAAAATTCTAAATCTACTTGAGGTTGAATCGTCCTTGATGCCGGCCAACGAAGAAACGTCAGAAGATACAAGCCTCTTTTGGTTGAGCGATGTATCACCGCTAAGGCTTCCTTTAAAAGAACCACATTATATGTTTGTGAAAATCTTTCTTAAGATAGAACAAGATTTAAGATATCTTATGAATATGGAACTACAAGACATACAATTTCTAGATGAAGAGTTATTGAGTGAGGTTAGTAGTGAAGAAGATCTCACCGGGGATGGAAGTAGTGCAAGTTGGAGTCAACAATACAAAGAAAAATTGAATAGAGAAGACAATTTCAAAATTGATTCAGTTAACGAAGATTTCACTGAGAGGAATACTAGGAAATTGACTAGGAATGTGACTAGTCCAAGTTTAAATCAAAAGTATAAAAGTGGAAGAAAATTAACCAGAACTTTAACTGATCCAAATTTCAGTGGACGCTTTTCTACCAGTAACTTTCCTAACGATCGATTTAGGAATTGATTACATTACGTTATTAAACGAAATCATCTAATCTATTATTAATATTACTGATGTTTAGTGATCTTACTCGATCCGGCATAGTCGGTCCGGCTGCAGGTCCCGTATCTCCGTCAAACGGAGATACCACCTTATAAATATTCGAGGTTGCGCTAGTACTCAAGACTATCACTCAAAGCAATTAAATCATACAATGTCAAGAACTGTCAAAGCTGCAATTGTTACAGAGACCGGTAAGCCTCCAGTTTTCCTGGAAGTAACGTTAGCTGCTGCCGGAGAAGATGAAGTAACTATTAAGGTAGTTGCTGCGGGATACTCGCATCTAGTCAGAGGAAGAGCATCGGGAGCACACTACTCAGCATCCAAGTCGTCTTCAATCGTCGGTGTCGATGGGGTAGGCTATGTTGAAGGGACTGGTGCGTTGGTGTACTTTTTTTCGTTGGGAGGGTCCTACAGCCAGTATGTTAATGTTGACAAGCGGAGCGTGTTTCCGTTCCCTGAGGGAATCACCACAGAAAGTGCGATTGCAAGCGTGGCCGCTTTAACGAACGGGGCCATGTCCTCAATATTGGGATTTTCCAGAATCAAGGATTTACCAGCCAACCCTACTGTGGTTGTTATTGGAGCAACGGGGGTAGCAGGACATATCGCGATCCAAATCTCAAAGAAACTTTACAATGCCAAACGGGTTATTGGTATTGGTAGAAACGGCGATAAATTGAAGGCTTTGAAGGCTGCAGAACCTTTGTTGGATGATATTATCTCATATACCGACAAGGACGAGGATATCATGAAGAACGAAACTTTGGCTGATGCTGATGTAGTTCTTGATTATGTATGGGGCCTGGCCACCACGCGATTCATGACTCTAGCCATCAAATCCAAGAAGGTTTCGTCGCAAGCATTGAGCTGGGTGGAAATTGGAGCGATTTCTGAAGAACCCACAATCGCACTTCCAGCGGCAGCATTGCGTAGCAACAACTTCTCTATTTTAGGAAGCGGTATTGGACCACTCACTGGAATAGAGATGAATAAATGTTTGGTTCAGGCTACGGAATCGTTGGCTAAGGGTGTCTTGAACTTCGAAGTCAAGGGAATCCCTCTTGAAGATGTAACTGAAGAATGGGCGAAGCCTTGGTCCAACGATGAGGGCAGAAAATATTTCATAATTTCCCATTAATATTATGATCTTATCGTACTCTGTCATTAGATATGACAGAGTGAATTGAAAGGGGTTTTAAGACTGGGATATTAGCTGTTGACTATATCTACCCAGTTAGTTATATATTTAGGTAGTGACATCAATACCACATAATTTTTCATATCTCTCAATTTGGGTGCAAAATTAAAAAATTGGTGAATAATCATTTTTGCATAGTATTAAAGAGGGTTTCTTTTATGGAATACAATTTTGTCGCTATTTCTGGTGATACAGTGAGTTGATCCTTAGAGACAGATTAGTCATTTGTTATTAGTAATTGAGGTAGAAGAATACTTGATATATCTCTTAAAATAGTAGCCTCAAATTAGGATGAAATTTATGAGATCTAAGACATTTTGAGATTTTGTCTATTTTTGTGACAATTCTGTGACTTTTACTCTTACAAGACTTGCAATCATAATAAAGTTCTATTGACAAAGAGAATTTCAGCTAGTCCTATTTAGTGGGACATTTTAGAGGTGGTGACAAATTAGAACACTAGTAGATTCGACAACTATAATGCTGGCAGATTCATAATATATATAATGGTCACGTGATCCATGGCTAGTTTCTTTTCCGACTCTTCAGCCTACTAAACATTTATAGATACCAAAGATTGATATCGAGGTTTATATGTGAAGTCTCTATGTGATTTTACTTTATTTGAAGTTGATATCTGAGGTCTCCATATCTACCGTGGCTTGTTGCAAATCCACTCTATATCGTTATGTTTATATGCAGTACACCGACATTTGTGACATAAATCCACACTTCGCCAAATCTGTCACAACTTTGATTCTCAACCAGTTATAATGACAGAGATGGATGGGATGTGGGTGATTGGGTATGGTTCGTTGATATTCAAGCCTCCACCGTATGTAGCGTTCAAGGTCAATGGTTACCTCAAAGGATTCATACGAAGGTTCTGGCAAAGTTCTTCTGACCATCGAGGAACTGTGGAGTCTCCGGGAAGAGTAGTGACATTGATCTCCCTAGAAGACTTGAAAGCCAACATCAAGTTCCATAACAGTTTGCATATGTATGAGTTGAATGGAGTTGAGACAGATGTGGGTAGCGAAGAAAGCGAACAACCCGTCATGATTGAGATTAAAGAGATTAAAGAAATCAAAGAGATTAAAGAAATCAAAGAGATTAAAGAAATCAAAGAGATTAAAGAAATCAAAGAGATTAAAGAAATCAAAGAGATTAAAGAAATTAAAGAGTCCATGGCTAGTGACATTAAAGAAAAAGCCTTTAAACCGTCTACTCCTAGCGACTTCAATCTCCCTAACTATTCTAACCCCATTAAAAATATCAGTCACAAAATCTCTACACTAAAAGTGGAAGATCTCAAAGTATGGGGTGTGGCATACTACATTGAAGCGGAAAACGTTTCCAAAGTCAAGGAATATCTCGATATCAGAGAACAGGATGGATATTCTACTCATAGGGTGCCGTTCCATATAGTAGATCATGATTTGTCTAGTCATCCTGCGCTTCTGGCGATTCCCGAGGATCCTATTACCGGCGACTCATATATTGAGTCTATGATCTATATTGGAACTATAGACAACGAGTCGTTTATTGGACCGGAGTATATAGAGGAGACGGCAAAAAAGATTAAGGTATCAAAGGGTCCTAGCGGCGAAAACTCCGAGTATTTGGAGGAATTGACGGCTGCCGTGAGATTGCTACATGCGGGAGCCAGAGACTATTATTTAGAAGATTTAGTAAAGTTGGTACAGCTCTAGAATGAATCAATGTCATAGCTTATTAATTCTTCGGAATTATTTTGTGTGCAAAAAAAATCTCCTGGGGGTGAGTCGAACACCCGATCTCAAGATTACTCTTGTAAGAACAATTACAGTCTCGCGCCTTAGCCAGCTTGGCCACCAAGAGTGATTTTTATGTGATTGTTTCAGTGTAATATATATGTCATAGTAAAGTGATCTTAAATCGATATGGATTAAAGATGATTCAAAGTCCTGAGATTTTCGATATAAAATCGAAACATTCTGAGACAGGGTCTAGATCATGCAAGTTGTATTACTACAGGCCCTTATACAATATGCCCAAGCCTTGTATTATCTCTGGGCACATTTTCTATTTTTACTCTGTAGGAAGTTACATTAGTCTAAATTTATAACTCAAAATAGCCTCAAGACAGATAGAAAATCTCGAAAGGTATATAATTCTATAGCCCTGCAATTCCTGACGTAAGCACTTACCAACGAACTGGAGTAATTTTTCCAGGAAACCTCCACTAATATTCCCTTTTGTTAAATACTGAGAGCTAGGACGAATCCAATAAGTCACTAAATCTCACTAACACTCCACGTTGTATATCATTTGTAATTAATGTAGAATATTACTGGGAGTTTATATTTGATGTGTGGGGCAGTATCATGTTTTTTTAGATCTTAATCTAGTTGTTGTATACAATTCTGTACAATAACCCACTAGGTGAAGCTATAGGTGTATGTGTACTGCATATAAAAATATATAGAGCATTCTACGGTGCTCAATAATCTTTATTGACAGGTAAAATTGCCAGACAGTGCCAACTTCTAAAACCTTTCATTCACCAATATTCAGTTGGAAAAGGATGTTGTACGATTTACGGTAAAAAGTATACTAAACTAGTCATCGCCGCATAGCTCAATTAACATAAAATGCTAATAGAACCGCAATATCATCATAGTTAGATCGATTACTTATAAAACACGAGAATAAACGGAGAATATTCAGATTTTAGAAAGGAATCTTAGGTCATCAAAACCAACACTTCACTCACATTTCACTAAGACTTCGCTAAGACTTCGCTAACTCTTCTCTTGATTAGCACATCTGAAACCGTGGTGCACACACGACCTTTCAATATTTTGCAACCACTACTGAGATAAAAGATATTAATAAATCACCATTTTGCTATCTCCCCGGGTCACCGATAACTCGTATTTCTATAATTTCAATAGGGAGCAACCGTAACTAGAGGAGATATAATAGTAAGATACGCCACTACCGTATATGACAAAAACATAGAACAGTAACGACACTTTTCAAAGATAATCTTGATGAATAATCAGCTCTGAAATGAGAAGAGGAATTCCCCAAATTAATCGTAACTTTAACAGGAGACATGGAATTTCAAAAGACCTGATTAGAATACATATCTGACACATAGAGAAACTAACATCCACATGTCAGAGCCAGATTCAGTATTGTAAACAGTCTACAGATATTGGAGAGAAAAAGTCTGGGAAATACTCTACCATAAAGCTAGCCTGAACCCTCGTAAGCTGCGACAGAGACAACAAACTCTAACTTTATAGTTCTCAACCATTCAATACGAACACCGATCACTCAATTGCTCTATTACTGCCATATCCTCACAACTGTCCTCTACATTTCTACTTAAGTCTCATACTGCATGGCTCTGGAAGAGAGAAAATACTGGACAAAGTAAGGGAGAAAGTGAAGACAAATTAGATTGTGGGTATAAAATTATTATGATGATTCTACGTATGAAATTATATATAATTTTGGTGATATCTTTCACTAATAATTCTTTATATTTTGAATTTTGAACCCAAAATTGAATTCATAATCTACATAAAATTCTCACTTCAAAGACAATACGGTCCTGGACATATATTAGTGGAAAATAATCGTTATTCCATCAGTACTAATTTCCCACTACTATATTTGACGATAACTATCCTAAACCAGTAGATTTGGGTCTAATATCTATTAGAAGATATTGGTCAGAAATAATTTGTGACTAGAACTGTAAAGAGGGAGTGCAGGCTCGCATTGACTCGTCCTTGTCAACTTCACACACAAGTAACTTCGCTTCGCTCAATTACTTTAGATACTTTAACTACAACTCAGGCAAATGATCATGTGCGTAAGTCATCATTCTGACAACATTTCCTATCTCTTTTTGGGCAGTACCAAAATCATGACGCCAAAGAGAATCTCTGACTAATGGAAACGTATTCCATTCGTGCTTTTCGTTCATTTCCTCAGGTGCATTGTACGGTACACCAAACAAGAGGTTAACGAAACCCGGTCTCTTTGATTTTATTTCCTTGGAAATGAATAATTCGTTGAAGTGGATCATATTCTCATTCAACTTCCATCTCAGCATCGCTAAAAGCGATTGTTCGACCCCACCTGACTCGATGATGTACTTATTCCAGTTGTTCGACCATTCTTGGAAATTCTTTCCGGTCTCATGCAATTGGTTAACGGCTTGGTGGAGTCCTTCTAATCTAAGTACTGGAATGTTACGTTGATCAAGTTCCTTGATGACTTCTTGGGCATAGTTCTCCAAATCCTTGACGTAGTTTGACAAACTGCGTGAGAAGTCGTCGAAATTGTATGGGATCAATGGACTTTCTGCCAAATTTAATGTGATGATTGTTAACAACTCCACAATCTGACCATGTTTAACCATGGACGAGTCGATTCCAGACGATTCAAAGTTTTCAAAGTTGTCGTAACACGAATTCTTGGGATACTTTTTGCCTGTGAATTTGATTTCTAATGATGGGATATTGATAAGGTTGATGAAAGGGATATAGTTTTTTTGTTCAATGAGGTTGTTGGAAATGGCGTCGTGTCCGTTGTTTTGAGATTTGTAAAGGTCATATAACGAGTCGTCACGTTTTGCGTTTGTCTGTTCTTGGTCTCTCTTGTGTTCCTTATCTTCTTCTTTCCTATTTCCCACCTTTTGTAGAGATTTTTTAATCAAATCATGTAAAAATGGATGTGATTTGACCGATAATTCATCACCAGCAATCACGTCACTGAGATCAATGTATGCATAACCTTGATTTTTCAAGAGTTCCTTTCTATTTTCTATCCATTCGGCCAGACCCGCCAAATTGTATTCCGAGGCATCAAAAGATACAAAATAAATCGACCTTGAAGGTGACCAGTTGTATTCTCTTTGTATAGAGGTCAAGATCTTTATCATCTCAAGGAGTACCACAGACCCTGTGTTTGATGATAATGTTCCATAACAAGAAGAGTCTCTTGCAGAACCGATGACGATCCCTTTTCCAGGTTGTTCTCGTCCTTGAATCGACCCCACAACATTCCAAATTTGATGAGTTGGTCTTTGATCGTTAGTAATCTTTAATTTGATTTTATGTGGATTGTCATTACCTGAATAAAACCCGTCATCAAATTTGAAGCCTTTGTTCAATTTGTTCAAGAACTTTTCACCGTCTCTGTAGGAAATTGGGATGGTGGGCAATTTCGGAGTGATTTCCGACTTGAACCATGGTAATCTTGTGACATATCCGTCTTCAGATGCCCAACCAGGGGTTAGTATATCACCTGGACTAACTCTTGTTAAGCCTACATTGATTTTCTGAATAACATCGTCATGAACGACAGTTTGATCTCCTGTCCCAATCTCGAATTTAGGGGAAATAAATACAATGGCTTTGGCATTATGTTTCTGTGCAAGTTGGATTTTGTTTGCTTCTGGAAATCCTTTCCCTCCATACTTTATTAATAGTATGGAACCCTCGATTTTGATTTTGTTGTCCTCCAATTTCTGGAAATCTTCGGGGTTCCCAAAGTTTACATATGTGAATGGTGCCTCTATTTCGTCGTTGGTATTTAAGGAATTTGAATTATACGACAAATATTGCATGTTCGTATTATGAAGCTCATATAATTGGGCTTCGACACTTCCGTCTGATAATTTGACGTATGTGTCTTTTTCAGATGGATAGTTTGTGAAGCTTTGGAGCTCGTTGAACTCCCGCACACTTATGCCGTTATTCTTCATGTAACTTTCGATATACTTTGCAAGGGCTAAATCCCCTTTGGATCCGGTTATATGGGGCATGCTAGAGAAATATTCCAAGTTCTCCTTCATCAACTTTGGATCTATGTACTTTTTCACCGCAGAACTTAATAGGTCTATATCGTAAAACTTCCCGTTGGAAAATGCCCCTCCACTGGTTCCGTTCACGCCGTCTCCGTTACTATATCTCGTAACAAAGAATATGATCACCATGACGAAAAACACGTACACGAGTCGCTTTACTACTAGCGGGTTCCCGACCTTGGTTATTGTCCTCTCGTATTGCATTTGGAAGTATTGGTATCCTTCATACATTGGGTCAATTATCCTCGCCACCGGATTCACAATTTTGTTGTTAAAGTTGTTAGCAAACTTTTTGGTCATTAGTGATGCCCGTATAAAGAATCCTTCTCGTTCGGGAGATTCGTCGAATGCATCTTCTATTTCGAATTGTTCTATGGAGTGTCCCCCTTGTTCGTACGTTCCAGACTGTCCGCCAGACTGTCCTATATTCCGTTCATATTCTCCATTTCCTACCTCCAGGTCATCGTAGTTCGGCGGAAGTGCCGGGTATGACATCTCAGATGTCTGCAACCGTTCATACAGTTGTTCTCCCCCAAGCATGTTTATGGTGTTTAGTTATCTGTAGCGTAATGTGTTCGTTTTTTTGGTTGTGTAGAATTATATGCACACCGTTATTTAATGTCGTACGGAGTTTTAGTAGAGTCAGGTTAAAGTAAATGGAAAAATACGTGGTTGTCTTGACCTTTCGACGGAGGTAAGTCTGCTGAAAGTGTCATGTAAATAAGGTGGCTGAATTTCTGTATGCTAATAAAAAGTGCTGAGCTTCGGTATGTGTCATGTGACTGGGATATACGACTATTAGAATACCTTTGGCGGCTATAGAACCCCAAATAAATAAGTTTAAGCTCCAGGCAGAAGTTCTCGAGGATAGTGGCTCTAGAAATTACAGGAAGAGCTCTACTAAGCTGTAAGAACGCTTAGGGGATGTAGTGTAATTCTGCTATAACTCTTGTGACGCGTGTAACCTGTAACTATTGAACTTAGCCGAGAAATGGCTTTGAATTGTAGTAGAACCTGTAAATTTGAAATAAATTTACAGGTTGCATCACATTTACAGGTTGTAATTCTTATAGCTGCAAAATGATGCTAGTTAAGTTCCAATATTAAGTCTTGAAGGAAGTCTTGAAGCATCGCTATCTCAGTGGAGGTATATATATCGGGACGTGTCATATTCTATCTAATTATAAAGGTTCATAAAGATGAACGATGGGATGGTATAAAAAAGGGCGAGAGAAAAACTTTCATAAATACAACAACTAAACATCAGTCTGAGTCTATAAGCTTGCTGATAGACTCGGGAGCTACTCATCATTCAAAACAAATATCTAATAAGCTTGGGTTTTTACAACTTTGTTCTTTTTTTCCTCTTTTGTTCTGCTTTGGATGCACGTACTGCTGCGTAAACCGTGTATTCAAACTTTGCAAAGTTCATCATAGATGGGATGTCCATGTATGGAAACATTTGAGAGCCCCAGTAACCAGCTATTTTATTTTCAATATCAATCCAGTAGTATAAATTAGCCAAACCTCCCCAGTAAAGAGTACCCTTTGGCCGACCAGTCGGGAGCGGATTACTACAAATTGCATTCCCAGTTAGAGAAAACCCATCAGATTTAAAACCTGGAATAACCTTTGAAGGAACGAAACCTCCAAATTCAAGATGCATTTCAAGAGGAAGATGGTTTTGAAGGGCATATTTCATAGTCAGCTTTCTAAATACTTGTACACCCGAGTCAGGAGAAAAGCCTTCGTTTAAAAAAATCCTCATGAACTTCATAAAGTCCCCCACGCTTCCAAAACAACCCTGGCCACCCATATCAACTTCGGGGTCGAAGTTCATATCGTACTTCTTCATCAACTTAATACTCTTGTCTTCCAACCGTCTGTGGAGTTTGATAACATTGGATTGATCATGGATATGGAAGGAACATGTCGTCATTCCAATAGGGTCAAATATAACCTGCTTCATATACGCATCCAACGACATACCTGCGACCTTTTCAATCACAAGTCCGAGCCAATCAGTATTATGTCCATACATCCATCTCGATCCTGGTTCGTGTAACAAAGGCATTTTCGAAGTTTTGAAATAGTCCATGGTTGGATTCATAGTACTGACTTCACGGTTTTTCATCGCCAACGCCATATAGTCCCGGTTCATAAATGCATATGAAAACCCGGCAGTATGGATCGCCAACTGTCTCAACGTTATATCATTTTGAGGTTTACGAGGAGGAACCTTGAACTCACCATTCTTGTCAACACCACCCTTATCAATCAATCCGATGGTTTCTATCAATGGAAGGTACGTTTTCACCGGAATATCCAAATTCACTTTTCCTTCTTCATACAATTTCATCATCGCCATGACTGTGAAGGTTTTGGTACAAGAAAAGTACGCCAAAATATCATCCACTTGCGCAGGAACCCCAGTATCCACATTCCTTGTCCCTTTGGCTTCCAAATAGATATTCTCTTTGTCATCACAAATACCAGCAATAACCGCATTGATCCTGGGGGTTTTGTTGCCTTTTTTGATGCTAGTGACGTCGGTCAAAATCTGATCAACAGACCTGATCATTTGTCGTTTCTTGCTATCAGTCAAACTCATATTTGCCACTATGCTACGAAGAATGGAGTATTATGAAATAAAGTATTGCGATGAAATGGAGGTGGGGTGGGGTTTATATTCGGACGTGCGAAAACCAGCAAGTATGATTCCTGTGATATCTCAGAAGTTAAGATCTAGACTAAATGAAAAGGACAGATATAAGGAGTAGAATGAAAATATGAACCAGCAATATTGAGAGAATTAATAATAATTAGTGGATTTGGGAACAACTGATTTTAAATAGATTTTAAATAGATTTTGAAATAGGTCTTAAAATAGATTTTGCAGCCAGGGGTTGGTGGAAATCAATGAATCTAACGTGATACTGAGTCTTTTGATATTAGTACATATCAAATTAACGACAGTTCTGTACAATCCTAAGTATTCTTGAATCTTACAATTCGGAGAGCATGCGAATGTATAAATTTTGCAATTCGGATACGGAAGTGTTGAAAAACCCAAGAGTGCCGCGTAGTACTCAGAAGAATGCTGTGGCCAAATTGTAAGTATATTAAAGATATATTATAATAAAGGGATTATAGATTAATGGTAGTTACATACTTAATAATGACTATAATTAACATGTCCCGACTCTGCTTGGAAATGTATTGTCCAAGATGAAGGACAGGATTAGCATATGACCAACATGGATCACCTATTTATCTATATAAATCTAAATGAGTTGCTTGAGAAGCATAGACTATAATTTTAGAGTCCCATATTCTAAAGTCAGCTATAGATCTAGACTATTCCCGATCAAGTCTTTATACCATTTTCTCAAACTTAATAGCACTTGCCTCAGAATAGTTATCGTTATCGGGTATATTTGAGAACCCCAAAATCCGGCAATCTTATTCTTAAAATCTATCCGATGGAATATGTTTGCATAGCCACCCCAATAGATAGATCTTTTGGGCATTCCCGTTGGTAATACGTTTTTAGTGTATGCATTCCCAGCGCATAGCCATCTGGAATATAGCCTGGAAGGTCTTTTAATGGGGTCAAGCCAGGAAAATCCACATCAATACCGGAAGAAATATGGTTTTTGATAGAATACTGGATAGTTTCTTTCTCAAAAACCTGAAGACAGAATCAGGAGAGTATTCATCGTTTAATAAGACTCTGCACAACTTAAGAAAATCGGGTACCGACCCATAACATCCCTGGCCACCTCGAGGGATCGTGGGATTGTAGTTATTTGTGTGTTTATAGAGCTCTAGACTAGAATCGGATTTTCTCATATGAACCCTGAGAACGTTTGTAATATCCTTCACTTTATACGTGCACGAAGTCATTCCAATAGGGTCAAAGATCACCTTTTTCACGTACTTATCGAGGGACATACCGGTATTTTTCTCGATAATAAAACCGAGCCAATCGGTATTGACTCCATACACCCATTTCGTACCTGGCTCGTGTAATAGCGGCATAGCTGAGGTTTAAAAGTAGTCTCTATTCGGATCATGGTACACAATCGCTGGATCCATATTTTTCCCCAAAGCTCTATAGTCAGCGTCCCTAAAAAACGAAAAACCAGCTGTGAGTAGTGCTAAATGTCTTGCTGTAACCTCTTGCAGTGGTTTTCTTGTGCACCGTTCCAGCATCTATGAACCCAATCTCGGAAATTTCGGGTAAGTACATCCTGGCAGGAACATCCAAATTGACTCTCCCTTCTTGATGGGTGGGCGAAGACCTAATATGTAAATGAATCGATACTCACCAGCAATCTAGAATATACTGCGAGGAGTTAACGACTCGATAACCATATAGGATGTACTGTATAAGTCAGGAAGTTAATCTGAATACAACTAACGAGTTTGTTCTGATATTTTAGTGAGTATTTCTCACAAGAGCTGATGCTCAGATCATGGCTCACTATTCCTAAAGCACAAACCCTCAAGCTCTGTAACTCGTGGTTGCACTTCTTCGGCTTGTTTTAGTAAATCAACCAATAAGTTTAGTCTTGTTTCTTTAATCTATAGCAAAAGATACAATAGACCTAGAGATTTTTAGGATTTAAGAGTTAAAACAAATGAATAGTACGAGATCATAGAAATATTGTAGATATTATATTGTAGAGAGATTGCTGAAGATAGAATTTCAGAATTGGTAGACCAATTTCAATACACCAAAACTATCATAGTGAGTCCTCTGATAGGAAATCAAGAACTCCCACTAAATAATCATTTGGAATGATCCATGTCTAAACTAATTCTCTCTGCTATATCCAACAGTTTCTTTGTTAAAAATTACATCTGGTTTTGTCGCATTTTTGGGTGCAAAAATATTTGCGACACTATATTTTCCCACCATTCCATGAATATACAGAGCAAGGCAGATATACTAGAATTTATATAGGAAGAATTAGACTAGAAGCGCTATAGTCAATCAAATTTCTTAGGCGATTAATTAATTCTTCGACTGGGTAGTATCTGGTTATACCTTCATTAATTTGGGACACAGGATATCAAAAAGTTTCAGTTACATCACTACAATTCTGAGTTAAATCACTCTAAATCAGTAGTCTAAGCAGTTTCCAGTAGATTATATAAGAACCTCGTACTTTCATATTGGATTATAGACGAACTGTCGTACTTTCATATTAATTATATACGAACTCTTATACTTCTATTAATCATATTATCAGGAACCGTGCCAAATGTGTCGCGGTTGCAAATTAAGTGAGCGCTAACTTACCGCTTACTCTTTTCTTCTTAAGCACAATGTGGAAGAAAGTACTCGTTAGTCTCCTTAGTGTCTCATCAGTGTTGGGATTTGTTCATCCAATCTCCATTCACGGTCACTACTTTGTCGATAGTGTCACGAAAGAACCAGTAAGTCATAAGCAGTCACTAAATCTAAAAAAGCTATGCCAAATCTATCAGATAAAGTCTAGTCACTATATAATTTCAGCTTACTAACCACAGTTTTATCTCAAAGGTGTAGATTACCAACCAGGAGGGTCATCTGGCGTTACAATTGAAAAAGATCCACTATCAAATGTCGAAGAATGTTCCAGAGATATCGCCTTGTTTCAGGATTTGGGTATTAATGTATGTAGAATATTCCATACATCTTGAATTATACTAACTTCAGACTCTCCGAATATATTCCATCAATCCAGACTTGAACCATGACATTTGTATGTCGTTGCTTGCAAGCGCTGGGATTTATTTGGTGCTTGATGTGAATTCTCCGCTACTAAGCCACCATTTGAATAGATACGAACCGTGGACTAGTTACAATGTCGACTACATGACCAACGTATTCAAAGTCGTTGATCAGTTTAGTGCATACAACAATACGTTAGGCTTCTTTGCCGGTAATGAAATTGTGAATGACGAGATGTCTGCAAAAGTATGTATAAGTCTAGGCTCAACTCTTCTAGAGCTCTTACTAACATTAGGCATCGCCCATATTTGTAAAAGCAGTTATCAGAGATATGAAAAACTATATCGAATATAATTCTCCACGTCCGATTCCTGTGGGATACTCTGCTGCAGATGATTTGAAGTACAGAATGTCATTTTCGGAGTATCTTGAATGTGTGGATACTTCTCCTTCTGATTCGGTTGATTTCTATGGCGTGAACTCATACCAATGGTGTGGCGAGCAAACATTTTATACCAGTGGATATAATGTTCTTGTTGATGACTATAGTAAATACACGAGGCCAGTTTTTTTTTCAGAGTATGTATCAGGAATTCTATCAGTTTAGAAAGCCTATCAGTTAAGAAAGCATCAGGATTATATTACTGATACTCAATAACCTTACTAACACTCAGGTATGGATGTAATGAAATCAAACCTCGTGTTTTCGACGAAGTTCAATCGATCTATTCAACTGATATGATTGATGTATTCAGCGGTGGTCTAGTCTATGAGTTCACCCAAGAACCAAACAATTATGGGTTAGTAATCGTTAAAGAGCTGGGCGATATTACTCTCACCGCCGATTATTTGCTGTTGAAATCACAATTCGAGCTTCTTCCCGAAACCGATTATACCCATATCGCTAGCGCCATGCGTAAAGATGCTAAGAATATCCAAACCAGATTAAAAACCCACGAATTTGGCATACCGCCATGCGAAGCAACATATCAGAACTTGGATATCTCCAAAGGTCTTCCTGAATCTGTGGTGCAGCAATTGATCGAAAAAGGAGTTAAAGTCGACAAAGGCAAGTATGTCCAGCTTACTGAAAGCCAGTTCCTTTCCAAGTACAAGATATTCACGCCACAAGGTCAACCATATCCAGTTGAAAACAAAATCATCCCAATAGTTGATATATACTCCGATCCTAGAGCATCCAAAGGGTTCTCTCCAGAAAATGGTACGTATAGTGATTCTGAGTACTATGATTCCAGTTCAGATTACGAGAGCGATGGACCTGTTGATAAACTGAATTTGTTTGATCCGATAGCTGAGTTTTTCAGCAACATGTTTCATAACTTAACAAATATGTTTAATAGCAATTAAGGTAAGTTGAGATGAAAGCTTTTAGATGGACGTACTGACATTTAGGGGCCACGAATCTATCGTTATCAATATTGGTGATTGTATTTAGTTTAATATTCGGGATAGGATTGCTGTGATGACATGAAATTGCTGTGATGTAATGAGATAAAAGAGCTGATCAGTATTATGAATGATTGGTTCTAAAGTACCAAGAAGCTAATGAATGATGTGGTGCCTTAATATGACAAGATTTGCTTGTGAGTTCATATTTCGATCATATTTCGAACATATTTCTAACATATCTATGTTTCCTTCTTAAGTTATAGTTTATAGAATTATCTCGAGAATAATGTCTTGTAGTTGTGGTCGTTGATTCATATTTTATTACCTCGTGAATAAAGTCGTATGGTTGTGGTCCTTGATTCTTACTTTACAGTTTTCATTTGCTGAAAGTAATGGACGAAGAATAATCGACCATTCCAGTACCGTCAACAGGCTCATATCTTTATCATTATCACTAGACTCAGTGAACCCACAGTTCTTACAAGTCTGGAATCGTTTTATCCGTTTTGTAAGGACAATGGTGAGGTTCTTGATTTGTCCAAGATATGTTAAGAGATATTCAAACGTCTCTGTTTCTGATGGGTCAATATTCGGGTCATTATTGGTTGGCGACTTTGATGCTGGTTCGTGTTGATGGTCAAAATACTGAAAAAGGTCAAACTTTGTAAGGACCATATCTTTAAGCGTAGAATAACCTCCGGTTCCCGAAGAAACCAATTTGAAAAACGAGTTGTAGCGGGCAAAATTGAACTTCTTTTCATTATTGTAAAACACAGGAGAGCTGAAGTCAATTATCAACTGGGAAAGTTTGTGGTTTTGCTTAATAAAGTCGATCACCGACAAGTCATTTACCGAGAGAATATTGTTCAACTCTAGCGAGGAAACGTCGCTGAAAAGCTGGCACATCTTCTTGTCGCAATTGAGTTTTCGAAGCGTATTGGCAAAGATGCAAGAGTTTAATGACAATTTTTTGATGGAAATGGTTTTGGTCAAGGTGGGAAACGAGACTGTGAGTTTATAATCGTCGATAATAAAGTTGTGAAGGACGAGATGGTTGAAATTTGCAAAATGGCTTATAAATAACGAAATGTGAGAGAGTTTGAACGGAATCGACCACCCAGATTGTGTTTTTAGGACCAACTTATCAAGCGACTTTCGAGGCTTTTCCTTCTTCCAGAATTGTAGAGACGACGAAGTGGTCGAGGAAGAAGTTATCAATTCCGTTGAGAACGACGACGATGGAGATATCTCACTGATAGTGATAGTCTTGATCCCGTACGACTCATGAAGAAGTGTCAGGAAGCATTCTATGTATTCTTGATAGTTAAGAACGTCACGATTGTGGACGTTTTCCACATTGTAAGAACCAGCAACTTTGAAATTGTGGTTTATGGAGTCCTTGGTGGGCGGGTTGATCAAGTGGAATGTTTGGATATAGTTGATTTTGGTGCTTGGTTCGTTCAACTTGAGTTTTTTGGTGAACGAGCTCGTGAACAGTGGTAGATGGCACACGGCGAACTTGGAAAAACTAGTGACGGAGCTGATAACCACGTCTTTGTAGAGATAGTGTTTGTCAATTATGATGTTGAATTTGTGACATGTGAGGGCTAATCGAAGGAGGGTCTTGATGTCGGAGGTATAGAGATCGAAAATTGCAAGGAGGATCTCTACAGGAAGGTTGTGAAGACATAACGACTTGGGCTGGACCGGTCTTTCGACTTTGTGCATCACCTTTTTCCACCCTATGAGTTGATGCTTTTTCATAACGAGTGAGGTGGATGTGGTGAAAGTGATTAGAGGTGGAGTATTTGAAGAATGTAGTTGAAGAGAGTGGTGGTCTAGAGAATGAGTTATCTTGAAACTGGTTAATTTGTATATATAAAAGTTATCTAGATCTTCTGTATCTCTGGAGCCACAGTTTAAGGATAGGTACGGCTGACTTTTGGAAGAGTTGATAGGTTAATGGAAGGTCAATGAAAGTAGTTAGAGCCGGACCACAATAACTACTGGTGACGTGGATATTGAAAATTATTCTAGCAGCGATAAAGAGTGACTGCGTGGTGGCCAATAAAGTGGTGGTCATCTTATCTAGTTATGATCTGACCACCGCAAAGAACTGATCAGTGTAGCGATTATATGCAGGACATTAAATTTGGTTATAGAGGAGGTAATGATGAATTATTACATTGAAAAGTTAGCTAGGGATATACTACAAGTTGTATGCGAAGCTGTAAATGCCTAAAAGAGTGACTCAAAGCATCTGAGATCCTCAACCTTCAAAGAGCTTTTAGAAAGTGTATAGTATTATGCGAATTTGCAGCCACCAGTGACTTAGTGTGGGGTTAATTGTCAATATGAGGATATTTATGACAGATGTCGAGAAAAGTTGGACATGGTGGAATCATTGATAAGATTAGATATAATAAATGACAAGAGTATGCAAGATTATGCTTCTGGAAATTATTTGTGTCTATAGATAGTATCATTTGTGTGAGATATAGTATCTAAAGTGAATTTAAGCACCCAAAGTTTCTATAATTGGTATACTTTCTCACTATTTTAGAGTCATTGTAGGTTTCTAGAGATACTTAAATTCAGAGAAAGTCCTCTAGACCAAATATTTCTATCAATTTACTTATAATGTTTAGTATGTGTGGTTCCTTTCAATTCATAAGAGGTCGTGTATTTACCAGCATGCATCACTGGTTTTTATAGCGAAGCCTAGAGAAACTAAAGACTAAAGACTACAACAAGTTTGCCACTAGAATCCCATCACTACCTAAAAATAATACAGCGCAAACCATATAGACGGTATATACTATACTTACACAGAAATATTAATCTATCACATATTCTTCACTAAAATCACCATGGCCACAGATCAGAGGAAGCTCTTGGAACAATTGATGGGAAAGGATTCTCTCATATCGCCAATGGCAAGGCGACGGGATCCCGAAATGACCAGCCACCAGGTGTGCAAGAGTTTTTTGGTGGGAACATGTCCTCATGACTTGTTTGTGGGAACCAAGCAGGATCTTGGAAAGTGTCCGTTGTTACATCTTGAAAAGTACAAGCTCGAGTACGAGTATCGGACACGGAAGAAAGGCGAACAGTTTCCAGACTTCGAATATGCATACTTCAAACACTTACAGAAATACATCCACGATTTGGACAAAACCATCGAGATTGCCCAGCGTAGACTCGAGAGAACTCCTGAAGAGAAGGAGAAAATCGCAAAGGTCACCAAGGAATTGGACGATTTGGATACAAAAATCGGCTTGATGACTCAGGAAATTGCATACTTGCTCAACCAGGACGAGACGTTGAAGTCTGTGTTTGAGACGGTCAAGTTGGATGAGTTATGTAAAGAACGAGAACAATTGGCCGAGTCTGCTAGGACTATCGCCGAAAACGTAGGCCAGACATCACAACAGAAATTGCAAGTCTGTGAAGGCTGTGGAGCATATTTATCGAGGTTGGACAGTGACCGGAGATTGGCTGACCATTTGATTGGTAAAATCCATCTTGGATTCGTCCATATGAGAGTAGCATACGATGACTTAAACCATAAATTTAAAAGAGGAAAGACGTCGTGAAATCTAGAGATAAGAGATAGCTAGCAGCTAGAACAAGAGATAGCTCGAGACGGCTAGAGATAGCTAGAAACAGCTAGAAACAGCTAGAAACAGCTTGAAACAAATCATAACGAGGATTTTTCAGACGAATCCCCGAGGTCAACTTGACACTTTTCCAATTGGATCAAATAGTGTTCACAACAATCGAACAATCACTATGTTGATGTTAATTATCTATGGAGGGGTCACGGCCTCGTGCTCATAGCAGTCTTCATCAGCATAATGTGACCAGTCTACATCTAGAGTCATATCTGTATCATAGAATAGGTGGTGTAATAAGAGGTAAAATATAGGTAATACAAACTAGCCGCCGTAATATCGAATATGTTAACACTTTTGTCAAGCCCAGGAGTTCTGGTGATTTTGGGTGTTCTGTGAAGCTATTACAACGTTTTCTTCAGTTTTTGAGGTGTTCATGAGTTTAAACATGTTCTTCGAACATGTCATGTATTCAATCATTTATTTCTCTTCGTTTTCTTCAGTTTTCTCGGCCTCCTTGGTTTCTACAACGTTTACCTTAACATCACCGACCTTTTCCTCAGAAACGTAGCCAAGGCCCTTCAATCTTTCTGGAAGAATTGGGTGACTGTGGTGGTAGGCTGAGTATAACCAGTCAGCATCAATGGAACCCAAGTTTTCGGTAAACATTTTCAATAAAGATCTGGCCAAAACATTGGAGTAGCCATTGTCCACAGCATAGTTGTCTGCTTGGTATTCGAAAGTTCTGGACATCAAGTTGTGGGCAAATTGCATGACTCCTTCTACTGGAGTGAAGATATCACTGAACAAAACGAAACCGATAATAGTAGGCTTGATAGTGCGGAAACCAAAAGACGAGTATAACGAGTTGTTGTTGATGAATCCAGAAAACATGGAGAACACCAAGAACAAATGGACCTGGGCAAAAAGCAACGACTTTGGAATGTGATTCAACTTCCAGTGGCCGATTTCATGGGCCAAGACTGCAACGGTTTCTTCAACAGTAGAGTGCTCGATCAAAGTGTCAAACAAGACAATACTCTTCTTCCATGGCAAGCCGGTGAAGTAGGCATTAGAATGGGATGATCTCTTGGAGCCGTCAATTACATACAATTCAGTTAATGGGAACTTATGGTCCTTGGCTAATTTTTCAATAGCAGTCTTTAATTCACCATCTTCGAGCGGAGAAAGGGTATTGAACAAAGGTTGAATCAAGGTAGGATAGATGGTGATGGCGATCAATTGGACAACCAAGATAAATGTCATAATGTAAAAGATAAAGCTATCTCCAGAAACGTCGATAATCTTGAAGAAAGCAGCGGCCAATGGGTTTCCAATGACCATGAACAAAGCAAACGACTTGATATTGTCAATGACCCACAACTTAACAGTTTGTTTGTTGAAGCCATACTTTTCTTCAAGAATGAAATGGTGGTAGTAGTCGAACGGAAGACTTAAAATAGTAGAGAGCAATTGGGTACCAGCAAAGAAGATCATGGATTGGGTCAAAATTCCACCCATGAAGGAAGGCAAAACAGGAGCGATTCTGGACATAAAACATCCACTAATAGACCATAACTTTGGCAACAAATCATACTTGATAAAAGCAATGTTCTTAACCAAGCCAAAAGTGCTGCTGAAAAATCCAAATCTTGACTTAGCACGAGAGTAATCTTGCGATTTGTCAAAAGTTTCCTTATCCACTTCAGCCTTAAGACTTACTGGAGGAGAAGTACGCTTTAAAACCTGATATTGACGGTAAGAGAGATAGTTTTCAAAGAGATAGTGTCCGAGGGTAATCGAGAGGATAATCGATTTCCAATCGATGGTCGGTTTGTCGAGGAATGAAAAGGTCTGGGGTTAGTATTGTTAATCAATATTGAGCGGTGTTTTGGAACAACGATGTTTCCAATCTTCAGAATAATCACCTTCAGAATATTCACCATTCTGACTTCAGTTGAGTGGTCGTTAGGCCGCTAAGAGGACGCGACGGTGGTGTGGGCTGCTATCTCCAGGTTTCCAGAACATCAATTTGATCCAACAAATAATACTTCACTATAATTATTCACTATGATATATCCACGTCGAGCATATTCCGGTTTCCATCCATTTACGGCTGCTACCCTAGAAAGATCCCAAAAAAACGTCCACTTTGACTGCTTCGTTGGCTTGATCTGATCACTCAATTGATGAATATTTGTCTCTAGGACACCAAACACGGTAGCCACTTTGGTTCCAGTATACATACATCTGCCAATGAAATCATCTTATGGTAGAAAGAACTATGTGGCAAAATATGATTTAATTTTGCCAGCCAAAGTTGTTGTCAACTATGGTCGTGCGGATACGAAATTTAGATGTGTTTATATACAGGATTTATTTACTATAGGAATACCAGGCTATTGATGGGGTAGATACTCACATACTTACGGGGTCTGTTCAGGGCCATATCTTGCAAGTACGTTAACTAGTGGATTTCAATATTCCCACATTACCCTCCAGAATTCTACTCTTATTAATATACTCTCGAATATATATGTGACAATGTCATATTCATTTCTTTCTTTACTTTTGATGATCTTTATGAAATAATCTATTTAATTTCGGCAGCCATCTTTTCAGCCTTAGCAACGACATCTTCGATACCACCAACCATGTAGAAGGCGTTTTCTGGCAAGTGATCGTACTTACCTTCCAAGACTTCCTTGAAGGACTTGATGGTTTCTGTTAATCTGACCAATCTACCTGGAATACCAGTGAAAACTTCGGCAACCTTGAAAGGTTGGGACAAGAATCTTTGGATTTTACGGGCTCTTTCGACGGTCAACTTATCAGATTCGGACAATTCATCCATACCCAAAATAGCAATGATATCTTGTAAAGACTTGTAAGCTTGCAAGGTTTCTTGGACGTTGGTGGCAACATCATAATGTTCCTTACCAACGACGGCGACATCCAACAATCTAGATCTGGAATCCAATGGATCGACAGCTGGGTAGATACCTAATTCAGAAATACCTCTGGACAACACAGTGGTGGCATCCAAATGGGCGAAAGTGGTAGCTGGGGCAGGATCGGTCAAATCATCGGCTGGGACGTAGACAGCTTGGACGGAGGTGACGGAACCCTTCTTGGTGGTGGTAATACGTTCTTGTAAAAGACCCATATCGGTGGCCAAGGTAGGTTGGTAACCAACGGCGGAAGGAATACGACCTAACAAGGCAGATACTTCGGAACCGGCTTGGGTGAATCTGAAAATGTTGTCAACGAACAACAAGACATCTTGACCTTCTTCGTCTCTGAAGTATTCGGCAATAGTTAAACCGGTCAAAGCAACTCTAGCTCTGGCTCCAGGTGGTTCGTTCATTTGACCGAAAACCAAGGCGACCTTGGAGTCACCTTCCAAGTTGATGACACCGGTTTCCTTCATTTCACGGTATAAATCGTTACCTTCTCTGGTTCTTTCACCGACACCGGCGAAAACGGAGAAACCACCATGGGCAGTGGCAATGTTGTTAATCAATTCTTGGATGAAAACGGTCTTACCGACACCGGCACCACCGAATAAACCAATCTTACCACCTCTGGCGTAAGGGGCTAATAAATCGACAACCTTAATACCGGTTTCCAAAACTTCAGCAGAAGTGGATTGTTCAACGAAAGTTGGTGGATCGGCATGGATAGGGTTTCTCTTCTCGTACTGGATTGGACCTCTTTCATCGATTGGGTCACCAGTGACATTGATGATACGACCCAAGGTACCTCTACCAACAGGGACGGAGATTGGAGAACCGGTATCGTTAACGGCAGTACCTCTGACTAAACCTTCGGTACCGTCCATAGCAATAGCTCTAACGGTGTTTTCACCTAAATGTTGGGCAACTTCTAAAACCAAGTCGTTGTCACCATTCTTCAAGGTCAAGGCGTTCAAGATAGCAGGTAAGTTACCTTCTTCGAATTGAACATCGACGACGGCACCAATAACGGCTCTAAATTTGTTAGTAGATGTTCAACTATGAGTTTGATTCGTGCTCGGCAACTGAAAAATTTGAAAATTTTCATTGGACGAAAAAGTGTGCATGGAAAAGATCACTACTGCAATAGTAATTTTCGAGTCCAGCCAACAACAGAGTCGACACCAAGACGAATCTAAAGTCCAATTGAGAGTGCTGTTTATGCTAGTGTGTTCAATGCACGTGTAAAAGACGTAGGATCGATTGATTGACTAATCCATCTAGATTATTCAGTGCTTGCCACTATCCCCAAGATGATCTCGACCACTTCAGGACGACAAGAACTTCAATATCCAGATACTATCGATCTCCTAAGCACAGGTCATCATTCAATTGACTAACGTGAATGTTGTTCAATTGGATAGCCGAAATCTCCACCCAATTCTGATTTTTGGTAATTTTCATTGTACATACCTAACCTTACCGGCCACTGGGGCGGCGGTAGCTAAACCTCTGTTGAAAACGAAGTTACGTTTAGCAGCAACAAACGCATTGCGTGATGCTGTGTTAAATAATCTTGGAAGAACCATAGTAGTTAACTTTGGTAAATAAGACAGCTAAAGAAGAGTACTATGAATTGGTCGAGAATTCAACACTCATAAATAATCGCTGGATTTTTTCCTTCGGATTTTTTTGAGTCGATTAACACGACCTTTTTACTATGTAAATCGCCATTGTCCAATGAAAGTGCGCGGTTGAGGAGGATCGGTGGTTGTGCTTGTTTTTCGTACGGGGGTTTAATTGGTGGGACTAAATTACCCGGAGACACGACTAATAGATGGTCCGGACATTAAGACAAGAATCCAGAAGATCCAGAAGATCCAGAACAAGAGCCTCCGGGATAGCTTAAGATAACTTTCTGAAATAAAGGCAGCTTCTTCCTTCTATCACATCAAGAACCGAGGATATATTCTGGACCTATCGCTGATAGATAGTAATGTAATAACTCTAATCTCTAAATTTCTCACAAAGACAACTCTCCGAAAGTATGGGGATTTTGGAAGCGTGGTTTATTGGCCAATTGGCCAATTGAACAACCGAACTTTGAAATATCGTTCCATTACTTTTCATATGTTATAGTATGGCTATGTTAGACTATGACCATGTGATGTTCACGGTTTGTTGTTTAATTTATATAGTTTGTGGTATGGCGATTGTACATTATTCGAGTCATATTCTCCACCAGTATCTCTGAAATTAGCCATGATCGCTCCGTTTACTTTAGTACCACCAGAGATTTAGTAAGGATTGAATAGTATTGTGTATTGCTGTTGGGCGTAACTAATTGTAGATAATGCTTGATTATTTGCACCCAAAAGATCCATACCACCATAGTTAACAAAAGTCACCTTGCTTGCTCTATTTCTCACTACAGTTAAGGAACTTCTATATAATTATAGTAATATTAATAATAATACAAATCAACTCTTACTACATATAAATCACAGCATCCGTCCAGTAAAGAATTACTTCAATAATTCAAAGTCACGTGTGCTGTATCTTATCAAATAGGTACCACCTAGTACCCCCAAGTTTCTACTAAAACACATCTGTGGCTAAGTAAGAAAATAAGTAGCATAATATAATTATACCTGACTTCTTATACCACGATTAAGTGATGTTTGAAATATCTTTTTATCAAGAATTGAGCTCTCTCTCATTCACTCTCTCTGTGTATTAACAACTGAGCTCACTCAAGTTTCTCTGTGAATTAACAACTGAGCTCACTCAAGTTTCTCTTTGTCTCCTTCACTAGCTCCTTGAGGTTTGAAGGAAACGTTTCATACCTTATGACACTACCAAACGGTACTGGGTTGGGAGACTCTGTGTAGTAGAATTTATGACAACATTCCAAGCAAAGTTTGATTTTTACAAGTTGATTAAGCAGAGCCATAGTAGAATGGTGTTGGACATGGCTCATTTTGCTAGTGGGAGGTTGGTGGGTTTTCTTGATGGAAAGATTGATAGGTTCAAGTTTGGGTTCTTTTTTGGGCTGGAGGCGACGAGATTTACGACGAGTCGATTCGGCATCGAGCTCTTCACTCGCAGCACGTTTGGCAGCATTAATTAGTTCATCGTACTGAGCCATAACACATTTGTCGTTGAGGTTTGAGAGCTTTTTAGAAGCTTCTGATTCTCGGATTGTATTCACATCTTCATTAAATTTGGGTTTATGGTGTTCGCAAGGTGAAGAGTCTGGGGTTAGAAGTTGTTGAATCGAAATTCGTGTTGGCTTTTCACCGAATCTGTGTAATTCGTTGTTGACTACACAATATTGGTAGGTGAGGTATGTTTTGCAAGCGTCACAAAGATCTTCTTCCTCTTCTGCTTGCTCGAAATGTCCCTGTTGCTCGTCTTCGAACTTTCTTGGTCGATATGTCTTTGGATTGTAGTCCACTTTCCATTTGTTGGACTTGATAATTGTTTCCAAAAGGTCAGTTTGGTTCTTGTTGAACGTCTCGAGACTGACCACACTACGGCTCACCAAGTCGATATCCGCGGCGGTGATTGCTCCTCGTTGTTTATTGAACCCACGCATAATGTTCTCCACCAATTGATAATGATTGAATACGTTTTCCTTCTTGATTTTCTTGTATTCGGAAATACTTTTCTCGCCAAACTCGAGCCAGTTGTTCATTGTAAAGTTGACGGCCTCGTTGAAGTTGAATCCACAATTGAATCCAGAGTGGTAGACTTTTGGATACGTTATAACAAACTCATTGGGTCCTTGGTCGGCGTAAACACATCGTATCCCATTTTCTGCCAACTTCATTGGCGAAAGTAAGGTGACTAGTTGATGTAACAAGTCCGGTTGTCTTTGGAACAAGTCTGGGGCATAGTCACGCATCAATTGTTCAAACTGATCGGCTTGTGACGAAGGAATACCGTACCATTTCTTGGTTGCACCAAAATGACAATAGTTTGCAGAGAGTGTGTAGTGATCCTCAACGTGCCAGCAGAACGTCAGTAGAAGGGAACCAATATATATCCATGGTATTGTCATCCCTGAAATTGTTGTGTTTATATAGTTTAGTAAGGAACCTTTTGCAAAAGGTAGTCTCGTCAAGTTGAAGGGATGCGTAGCATAAGCAGCAGTTTCTGGATCCTCCGTTCCAGCCATTGGAAATCCACTGATTTCACCAGGACGCAAGTTATGGATATCAGCACCGTACTTTACTTCCAAATCCGATTTCTGTAAATCAACAAACTCCCAAAACTTCTGCTCAATCACATCCACCGTCAACGGTTGTCCTTGGTTATAATCTTCAATAAACTTTTGCTCAAACTCAAGACACATATTATAAAATTCTGGAAGAGAGTATTTAACATCCACATCCTCTTCAAACCCATACTCTCCTGTACCAATAAGACATTTGTCACAATACCACGTCCCGCGCGGAATCTCGTCAAGAACTGGGTCAAGACAGCTCATATGGTATGGATTATCACAGTTGTCACATAGCAATGTTTGTGACGGCTGGTTGTGTTTTCCACAAATCAAACAGTTTTCGAACTCGTCCTCAGAGTCGGATTTGGGGAATTCGTAATTCAGGTTATTCTGTGAAACGTATGCAGCGTATGACCTTACAGTTGAGTCGTATTCATGTTCCACATCCTCCATATGGCCGTCGATCCCGAATTTCGTATTGATCTCACGCCATTTGCCTTCATCCATATTCTCCCACCCTCCATACTTATCTACCGCCACATACAAGTCGTAGTAGTACACCTTCACCTTGGAGACCTTGAAAAAGAGTTTCACGGGCCGTTTTCGTCTCATTTTCAAAAAACGGTTGATGTTATCACCAAAGAACTTACGAGACCGTGTGGTCAACCCCAAATCACTTAATTTTTGAAGTCTAGTGTGAAATTTGAAACTTGGAGAAAGCAGAAATTTAGGTTTCCATCCACTGGGTGGAATCACCCGGACTATTCCGTACTCCACGCCGAGCTGTGCATTATCTGCTCTGGATAAGTAAGATATAGGATCTTTGAACTCTTCATCTGTGGGTCGAAGCACCGGACAGGGAATCAATAAGCTTTTATCATACATTGCAGCAAACTAACCAAAATATGTCACACCTGGATCACTGTGTAATCTACCAGCACTATTCTAGCAATTTAGTGAAGCTTGTTAACAATTTACCGAAGCTTCCTAACAATTTATCCTTCCCTTCTTAAAGATTTAGCAGCACTTTCTCAAAATACCTTCGAATTTCGGGGTTTTTCACTTAAAGAACCGATTTTTTTAATAGGAATAAGCTCCAGTACACTCACACTATGAAGCGACTCTTCTAATATATCGTAGTTAAGGTTAAATCCTTTTCCGACAAATAGTTCTCTTTCGGGGATTGTCAGAAAAGGAAAAAAATCAGTCGGTTTTGCTATTGCGTGTACGCGACAAAAATAAGTCTTGGTGGTGTGTTGTTCTTATATAATGAAAGAAAGATCTGGGGGATCTAAGAGCCCTGAGAGGTTTGAGAGTTGGTGATATGAAATCGACAATTTGAATATATTTGGTCTTATTTGGGTTAGTACTGATCTGTGAGATAATAGTGATCTGTGAGTGAGACTGATCTGGTGATGATACTCAAATATTGAAAATACTAAAATTTTGTTCTATACTGATCTTTTCGCTAGTACAGGTATAGTGAGAGTTGGCAAGTCTACTGAGAGATTTATCAGCTCATAATTCATTAAGATGTGGCGTCTAATCAGTATGGATGCCGTATCTAATTTTTCAGCTCATTGATCCATGTAAAAGTGCTTGCTATAAAAGGATCTATACATATCATAGTAAGAATATTGTGAGTATTGACAAAACTATCCCTATTGCTTGAATATCAAGAGAATCAAAGAATTTTGAATATCCAGAGCATCTAGAGAATTAAGAGAATCGGTCCTATGAGTCTCTAAAATAAGTCCACTGGTGTATTTCTACGTATATTGTTCTGTGTATTCACACATACTCGCTTATACGGAACTTCCAGTAACCTCCAGTAGTTTTTCAGTAGCTCCGGTTAATCTTCAGCTATTGGCTCTGCGATCCAATTCACTCCGACCAATATACTATTAATTCATGTTGAGTTATCTATAGACTATTTCCGTGCCTGGAACATTTTTTGCATCCATCGGAGAATCAGTACCGCAATATTATAACAAACAATAAAACACTTGTCGTTTTTTATGAACGTATTAGATCAGTACCTGGTAATAAACAATATCACGACTCACTGGAATATACAAATAGCTTAGATAAAGTCACTGATAAGACAAAAAGTTGAGGGCTAACCTGAACATTGATACCTCTACTAAGTTTACTTGATACTACACACTGCATTATTCTGCATCCTACCCAACTTCGTTGACGATGAAACCAACTTTTCACTACTACCCATCTTGGGGGAGGATATAATCAACATTTTCACCACTACCCACCCTTACTGGATTATCTCACGACATTCTATGCCAACTCAACATTATACTGCGGTGTGGATCTTTCCCCAATCAACGGAAATCAATTTGAGTGAAAAATTCCGTCCACCACCAAATACAACTCAAACCAATAATGAAGGATTATACTATCACTGTGTTAGGATGTGGGGTCATGGGTACTGCCGTTGTGTCAGCTATCCTCAAGGCTAAGTTCGAGCCATATCCTGTCCGTATCATTGGGTGTACCAACTCCAGTGGATCTGCAGACAAGTTAAAGAAGACATTGGAGCATGAGATCGTTGAAACTTCTTTTGGTGCTGATAGCAACAAAAAGGCCGTGGCAAAGGCTGATATCATCATTCTCGGGTGCAAGCCTTATATGTACAAAGATATCTATGAACAAGTTAAGGATTCCTTGACTGATGAACAATTGATCATCTCGTTATTAGCAGGAACAACCATCGAAGAGTTATCGATCTTTTCCCCATACGTAGCCAAAGTTATGACCAACACTCCTGCAAAGTTTGGATGTGGTACTGCTGCAGTCTCGTTTTCCAGCCAAGCTGAAGCAAAGTACCATGACTTGGTAATGTCACTTATCAACCCAGTAGGATTGGCATTCAAGATCCCTGAGAAAAACATGGATGCTGCCACTGCGTTGGTGGGCTCGGGTCCTGCATTCTGCTTGATGATGATGGAATCGTTGATTGACGGTGGAGTCAGAATGGGACTTCCGTTCGAAGTCGCTCGTTTGGCCGCCGCAAAAGTCATGGAAGGAACTGCTAAGATGGTTCTTGAAACTGGCGACCATCCTGCTGTGTTGAAGAGTAAGGTCTGCACTCCTGGAGGAACTACTATCGGAGGTTTGTTGAAGATGGAGGATGCTGGAGTCAGAAGTGGGATCGCAAGAGGTGTAGAAGAGGCTGCAAACATCTCAGCCTCTTTTGCAAAGAAGTAAGAGGTTCATTAACTATTATAAAATGATAAAATGATAAAATGATAAAATGATAGTATATAACTAAAATATTAGTTTATAACTAACTGAGAGAATACGAGTTTCTTTACGATCCGTAAGTAGTTCATTAGTTTTAATATAGCTCAACGATGTGAAATACATACGTGTAAAGAATAAAGAAGAATATAGAAAATTATAACGATGAGGATTAGAGGGCTTTAGAAGAATTGAGTATTAACCTTGAAGATTCCTTAAATATCTCTTGAAGATCCTCTCTGACCTGAAATTGAAGACAATGTAGAATAGAAGTTACTAAGGAGAGTAGCGATTTAGTAAAATCTCTCGTCACTAAGTCAAACAGCACTCCACTACATAAACTTCACAACAATAAGTAACCGAGAGAACCTTAGTTACTTAGGATGGTCTGAATTGTGCAACTGCATAACTCGGTGATACGAAGTTGCTTCGGGATGATATCGAGGTATTTCCGTTTCCTCTATTCTCTGAGATCTTTGACGAGGTTCCAATACTTCAAAACTCTTGTATCTTCACTAATCTCCACTAATCTCCACTAATTTCCACTGAAAAATCTCCACTAAATACATGTAACAAATCAGTACTGAGCTTAGGCTTAGAAACGTGTCAGTAAACTGGAAGATTTGTCGTAGCGTTGTATACTGAGTTATCCAGTATATATTTATAATTACACTCAATGACACTTAGCTAATAGAGACTACTTGGTATCATTGGCTCATATTACTTGTAATGGGTGAAATTTATCTGATAATTACAATATTTAATGGAGAAATCTCCTCGAAACCACGTCTGCTATGCCATATTCTCTAATATGGAGATGTCGTCGATATCGTAAGTTAGTGATATTAGCGACATTCCAAAAATCAATAAATAACACCAGAAAATCGGTGCGAGGTACCCGTCAAGATCTTGGTTACTCCCACATACAATATCTTGTATCGTTTCCGTTTCTAACACCAAAAACTACAATCTAACGAGGTGTTCCAGAGTACTTCTAATTATCATAAAAGTCGTGCCCTTCCCAAATTTTGCCGACTCGTTGTCCAAAATTTTCAACATCAAAACAATCCACCATTGTCCACTCTTCAATCAACTCATACAAAATGTCACACGAAGGTCAAGAAGAGTTGTTAGATTACTCTGACTCCGAAGAAATCGCCGTTCCAACCACCACCACTACCACTGCTGGTGATGGCGAAGTTAAGGATGAGGCTGATAAAAAAGGTTCCTATGTTGGTATCCACGCCACTGGGTTCAGAGACTTTTTATTGAAGCCAGAATTGTTGAGAGCAATTGGTGATTGTGGTTTCGAACATCCATCTGAGGGTAAGTATAGTATACACACACGTAACCTGATGGTTATGTGTGGATAATCCATGCCGCCAGAATCCTCAACCATAAGTTTCTGATATTTGATAGTTGACGTCAGCAAAGATCCCAATCTATCATACAACAGTTAAATTTTCTCTATCTGTCAGTAGCCCGCTGGACGGGTTATGAATTAATAAATTAACAAATCACTTAATATATTTGTGGCCGCTGTGTGTGAGTCCCAATATCTGGATATGGGGACTTAGCACACAGCCACGTATATGAATGGTAGATGGAGTGGCTATATCCGAGCTGACAACACTATCATCTATTCTCAAGCTTCAATTTTTCAAGCTATTTCCACTGCATTCATATCCTACTTCCAAATACCAAGTTCTTAAAAATGATACAATATCTGAAGTGTCAGATTTGTCGCTTGAGATAACTGACTGGGAGATTATATCCAAAGGAACTGGCTACACCATAGTCTCAATGTCAAACTTCAACTGTCCACTTATTCCATTAAATGTTTTTTTCTATGGCCACAGTTGATAACTTTTCATGATTTTTCTTGATTTTTCATTTCTCTTCAGGACTTGGTATCATGGATAGGGAAGAATAAAGATTCTAGCTGGAGGATAGAGATTCTAGCTGGCACATGGGCCACCGTTTCCAACATTAACTAACAAATCTAGTCCAACAAGTTTGTATCCCCCAATCGATCTTGGGTACCGACGTTTTATGTCAAGCCAAGTCTGGTTTGGGTAAGACTGCCGTCTTTGTTTTATCCACCTTGCAACAATTAGACCCTGTAGCTGGTGAGATTTCTACCTTGGTCATCTGTCACACCAGAGAATTGGCTTACCAAATTCGTAACGAATATGCCAGATTCTCCAAGTACATGCCAGATGTCATGACCGAAGTCTTCTACGGTGGTACTCCAATCAAGAGAGACATTGAAAAGTTGAAGAGCAAGGAAACTTGTCCTCACATTGTTGTTGCTACCCCAGGTAGATTACATGCCTTGGTCAAGGAAAAGGCTATTCGTTTAGGAAACGTCAAGTCGTTTGTTATCGATGAATGTGACAAGGTCTTGGAATCCATCGACATGAGAAGAGATGTCCAGGACATTTTCCGTAACACTCCTCACCAGAAGCAAGTTATGATGTTTTCAGCCACCTTATCGCAAGAAATCCGTCCAGTCTGTAAGAAGTTCATGCAGAACCCATTGGAAATCTACGTTGACGACGAAGCCAAGTTGACCTTGCACGGTTTGCAACAATACTACATCAAGTTGGAAGAAAAAGAAAAGAACAGAAAGTTGTCTGACTTGTTGGATTCCTTGGAATTCAACCAAGTTATCATCTTTGTCAGATCCACTCAAAGAGCAGACGAATTGAACAAGTTATTGTGTGCCTGTAACTTCCCTTCGATCGCCGTTCACTCTGGATTGCCACAAGAAGAAAGAATCGAGAGATACAAGTCCTTCAAGGAATTCAACAAACGTATCTGTGTTTCCACCGATGTTTTCGGTAGAGGTATTGATATTGAAAGAATCAACTTGGCTATCAACTACGATTTGCCAAACGAAGCTGACCAATACTTGCACAGAGTTGGTAGAGCCGGTAGATTTGGTACCAAGGGTTTAGCTATCTCCTTAGTTTCCACCAAGGAAGACGAAGAAGTTTTGGAAAAGATTCAATCCAGATTCGACGTCAAAGTCACTGAGTTCCCAGAAGAAGGTGTTGATCCATCTACTTACATGAACACTTAGGTTAAATGTTTGAAAAGTTTAGATCATTGTGTCTATCAATGTATTATTTACAAGTAAGTATTACCATTAACCGTAGGAATGACTTACTTTTGGGAGTCTGGCGTCAAGCCATCTGTAGAATTAGTCGTGAATCACCGAGCGAAGCGAAGTGTTTCATGAAAGATCGACTCGGGATGTAGTTTTGCTCGCAGGTGAGTGGTCCGCTGAAATCTTCGCTGGTGATTCGCGATTCGTATTTCAGCGATTCATCTTTCAGTGTTGTATCGATAAGTCTCGTTCGCTGCTGGTCATTGTCCTATGAATCACTTCGCTTCGCTCAGTGATTCAGCTCAGTGATTCGATCTATCACCCCATACACCCACGGCATCTCAACCTTAGGCACTAAAAACCATTCCACGTGAATATTATGCGCTTCACTGAACGGTCCCCCACTCTTCGAGGAGGGAGTCTTTTCGCAGCCAATACAGAGCATGTCTCCATAACCATACTTGTTTCTTAATTGTCGGTGGACCTCGGATTCTACCTTCCGTATATCTCCTTTACTATAAAACCCATCGTTTCTGAATGTTCTATAAGTGGGAGTGGGTTCTAGACTGATGTTTTTAAATTTTGCAACCAAACGTTTCAAGGACGACTCGGAAAATTTCTGGCCCGGGGAGAGTACCGTTAGGTCATGGTGACATTTATCTTTCCATTGCTGGATCCTCTTGGACACGGTCTGGGTGGTCATGCCCACTTTGATCAAAATATATGACGAACTTTTGGAGTCGAAAGGTACCCATTTCTTATTTCTTGAGTTGGGAAGATTCTTGACGTTGAGCCACGGAATTTTATCGTGGGTAAGCAAGCGAGTCATTGTATATACGTAAATATATCCGGGTTTTGGAGTGGCTGGTTTAGCTTGACACGTTGGGTTAACTGGTGATGTAGACGGTTTTTTGGCTGGCGACCTCGGAAATTTGGGTACCGCAGATCCTGCCTGGTTTATATGGTAGTGACAGTATTTGTCGTTGCTTTTGAGCTTACATCCGATCCCTTTAGTGGTGGTGCCGTGGCATTGGTTCATGGTGAGGAGGAGCTCCATTGTTTTGATTTGATTTGAATTGAGATGTGTCGCGTGAAATTATTGTGACATTCTACGACACGGTGATGACATACGACATTTATTATATCGAATTATGATCAAGTATGGCTAACATATGTGATTCCTGGTGCTCGACGTTTAGCATATGAGGATATAATAGCTTTATAATGGGAACGCGCAAACTGAACACTTTAATGAAAATTTCTAGAGCTAATCACTGTCAGCATTTTTCCAGGAACTAGTGACAATCAGCAGTTGATTCTCACTGTCAACATCTAATCACAGTCTGATAATGATTTCAGCTGCCTTTTAGTATCTTTAGAGTCATTTAGGGATCCAAAGCTCTTGTCTCGGACACCGAAAATGCAACCTTCGCTCAGTTACTTGTACTATAGTGAATATTCCTGTCTAGACTAAGGTATAGTTCTCTGTCTCTCTTTGTCTTGAACTCCGCACAAGCAACCTCGCTTCGCTCAGTTACTTGTTATATCTGTTTGTTATAAATGATATAAAACAACACTGCCATCACTGAAACCGAAAGAAAGAAGTTTAATATCAACAATTCAAATCCCAGCCCCACCAGAACTACTGCCAACTTGAGATTGCCTCCCAACTTTTTAACAAGCACATTGTGAATATGCCATACACTTGCAGCCGAAAAGAAAAGCATCACCATACTTGCAATAGACACCACCAATACCCCCACAATGGCCCTCGAGAGCCGAAATAAAGGCTTAAATTTGAGGTAGTACGAAGCAGTCACTAACGCCAAACTAGAAGCTAGAGCTATGATCCAATATAACGTCCAGTACGACGCAGTGACCAAATGGGCACTATATTTCTCCAAAGATTTCAACCTATGGAACTGGCCGATCGACGTCATATTCATATCATCGAACCCAGGCTCCAGCTTGGCTCCTTTGGCATATAATTTGTCCATCGTGTTCAACGCTTGTGAATATGCAGTCACCAAATCCTCCCCCATTTGTACTGGATCTGACTTCGATACGTTCCCCAACTGTTGTCCGATATCTCTAACAATACTGGAGAAAACGTCGAGCCCAGTGGTTTTGGTACACGTTTTCACCAAAGACCCCTCGCTATGTCTACAGAAGCCATTGAAGTTGAACTGGAATTTGTTGTGGTTGGAGAATGTGTCGATGACGTCCATGTACTGCATCCCGTCCCCGAACTCTTCCTCCATTACACTGTGGTCCTTTGCAAAGTACGACAATGTTTTCAAGGCATCCTCGGCCACGGAAATCATTTGCTTTGCCTCTGGCGTTGAGTCGTCAATTCGTACCCCATACTGGGGACGGCACGTCAAAACACCGCCGTTACACAGCAAACAACTCACCACGTGGATCCCGATCATTACCGAAGATATCACTAGCGCCGTTGCTAATAGTACGCCATTTTTGTTTGAGACATAACTGGGCTCTGATCTACCCGCTGAACCTCCCGGACTCATTGCGGTCCCAAGGCCTCCATCGTCTCCCTTGGAGTGTCCAAGTATCTTCTCGGGTTTATCGGATCCTCTAGAGAACTCCTTGAGCTCGATCGCGTCGTCCGACTCCCGCTTGAGTTCTGTGTATTTCGTCATGGGGTGTTGGTTGTTTATTTCGCGCTTCCCCAGAAAGTGAAGACCCCGCTCGCAGGAATGTCGGAAAATATTGGAAATTTTGTGTCGCGACATTGTAGGATCAATAAGCGAAGTGTTGACTTGTCTCGATAAGAGATCGCTACCAAGAGCTGGTGAATTGTCACTAAGTCGCTACGCTCCTTAGTAACTCTATTAAGCTTTCAGTTAAATCATTATGAATTTTATGAATTTTATTTTAGCTAACTATACGAAGAAATGGGTACAGCTGAAATTATAGAAGAGTTTAGTAGAATTTTATTTCACAAAAGTATTATCACAAGTAACAAATGACGAATTACAGAGAGTTGTACAGACTCGGTCACTAATATATCAACCAACCAACATGTATCTTCTGTCTCCAGCTACATAGATTTCTAAAATGTATATAAATATGCAGTCTGGCCCCGGGTGAGCTTAGCGAGAGAAGAAAAGACAAAAGCCTTCCAGTGATCCTTCTAGTGGCCTTCTAGTGGCCCTCTTGTGATGATCTGAATGAGCTTAACGAGAGAAGATGACTTTCAAGACTTAAAGAGAAAAAGTTCTTAGCTTGTTTGTCTTGGAGTGAACCGAGAGAAGAAGAAACTATGCTTGTTCAAAGAACTTTTCAAACCTTAGAGTGAACCTACAGCGAAAAGAAAAGTCTTCGGGCCTCTTAACTATCATCTTCTCTCTCTTCTCTCTCTACTCTCGTTCAATATTCAATGGTAGTTAGGAACTCACCTCACACTTACTCCAATTTTGCAACTTGGTGAATACACTACTTTGTTGATATCTCAAAGTGCATTCAGACTCAAGTCGACACAAGATCGAAGTTTTCATATGTACGCATCGTAGATCCCGAACCAGGGGTTACCAGGGGTTACCTGTGGAGAGATGATCATTTCCCATTGGACGCCATCGATACACAAACATTTATGGACGAGCGATTTGTTCCCAGCTATTCAAAAAACCAACGAGGAACGTATCTATTTCTCCAGGAACTAAATATTTCCAACATATATCCAATGGCTACTCAGCCACAGACAATTTGGACAACATCCTCTCCCACCACACGAATAGTGAGATAAATAATGAGTAAATAATGCGAAGGAATGGAAATAAACGTTAGAATTGAATTCTAGTTCTCAAAATAAAGTCAGTTATGGCCAGCTCGTGTCAAAAAAAAATGTTTAGATCATACCATAATTGGACCAAATCATATCTGAAGGTCAAATTAATGGTAATTGAACTTGTTCGGTGTATTGGTCTAGATTGGTAACATACTAAAATTATGTTGATCATTAAATATCTGCCACCGAACGATGTGTAGCTCCGACTAGACGTGCACTAAGAGATCCTTGGTTACTGAACTCTCAGGAACTCCTCATGGAGCTGTCGCGGGGCTCGCACAAGCAACTTCGCTTCGCTCAGTGACTTGTTAAAACTTATTAATAAAATTATTATTGTCCAAAAAGTTCGCTTCATCTTCGTTCAAATATGAGTGTCTGTCTGTGTCTAAAATTTCGACAGGGGTCACGGTCTTTGGAGTGGTTGTGGAACTGTGTCTGAAGACCCTTTCCTTTCTGTGAGCATCGGTGGAGTCGACGGTGTTCGCTCTAGACCGCTTTTCTTCGCCATATCCATCATAAGTCTCTTCACGGTAATGATGGGGGAAGTCTGGGTACGCGTTGTGGTCACGGTTATCTCCGTAGAGTAGATCCTTAGTTTCTTCTTCTTCAATCACAAATGGATTGGATACAGTTTGTTTCGACAGCTTGGTGTTCATACGTCTTACCGAGACCTTACGCGAGAGAGTCTCTCCTAGTTTCCGTAACTCTTGTTCGTCCTTTTCCTCATAGCTTAGAGGACGATGGTGTTGAAAAAGACCACTTATGCGGTGGTGATGTGTAGGACTCGAGGGGGGGCTGGTGGAGAGTGCTTCTGACTTGTTGCGCAGATGTAAGCTTCGTTTAAACCTGTTCAATTTGGATTCTTCCAAATCAGTCATTTCTGTATCGACGGTGTATTCTTGAGGAACGTACAACGAGACTCGTCTCTTGGTGCGGAACACAAATTCGTCTTCCTCTTCAAAAGGCTCGGGATTGGCACACCAGAGAGGGAAAGCCCATGAGAACATCGTCAACATTGAAAATGCCTGGGTGAGCCAGAGGAGGGTGAACCATGCAGTTCCAAAGTGCAAGCTGACTCCAAAATCTCCAAGATTAAGGGCTATCTCCTCACGGATCTGGATAAGCATCCTGGTAACCACCAGGGCTCCCACAGTGATACTGATAGCCGAACCCACGGCAAGAAGCGCCATGGCGTTCAAAACAATCATGCTTACCTTAGACAAGTCACGCTCAGGCCCCCTCGCACTATAGAGCACAATTGTACCTAGCAACAATATAAACTGTGACACCACGGTGAATATTATCGATGCCGGACACAATTTGTACCTCAGATCACGTTTTTTCACCAACTCTCCATATTCCAGATTATCATAGCTCGTGCTTTTGAAGGCATAGGCTAGAATGCTTTGAAGCCCAACAGTCTCAAGTTCTTGTCGATAGTTGAATATATTCCCGTTGTTGCTGGTTTTGGAACAGATGAGAGTGTCGTCGTGTTTGGAGTAATGTGTATTTCCTTTGCTATCCTCCCACTTTGTAGTGTTGTAGTTACCATAACACCAACTCCAGAGCGATGTGATGATATACTGTGGAGCATTTGCCACCTGTTCTTCAGCGTACGAAGTCAATATTAAGATCTCCAGGTTCGTCAACGATGAGTCTACTGGAAAACCTGCAGCAGCAGTCTTATCCACCGGATTTGGACCTTGAGATACCGAGTTTCTAAGAGACTTGTAGAGACCGTATGAGACATCTAATCTTGCACAATTGATACGTGCGATATATGTCGAGGTGGTAAACCACGGAACCGCAAGACACGAAACTCCATAAGCGATTACCGAACATGTAGCGAACAAACGAAGAAACTGAATTATGCGTTCCTTAGGTGTAAGGTTTAAAAAGAGTTTCATGAAAATTTGTAGTGATTTGTTTATTGAACCCTTGAGGTGGCTTTTATGTTAATGATTAGACTGTGGAAGATTTATGAGTATACAGTGTAAGATTTGATATCTATAGTTCGTCTATGGTTTTAGGGTGTTTTAAGTGTTCTTATGATTCTAAGATGTTAGCACAGTGTTGTGATAATTCTAGGGTAGTATGTGTTTATGCAGAACTATCTTTTCTCCATAAATGTGATAGAGTTGAGTTTTGTGGTGGACCTGGAGTAGTGACGGGTCTTCTAATGGGGGCAGGTCTCTAATGGTGTCTAATAAATAATGGAACTCAGCCAAAAGTCGTGTAAAAGAGTCAAGTTCTGCTAGCAAGTTCAACTACGACTTCTTCTCTGATATTCAATAACGTTGTGACAGTTTTATTTCACTGGCTGCTAAAGAGTTGTATTTTAGTGTTGTGATAACAATTGTGATTTGAAAAGGAGTCGCTAAAAGATATATTTTATATTGTTTATATGCAGTATATTTCCATATAAGACAGTCTGGTTCTGCCTGGGAGTTGATTTGACAGCAAATATATAGCTGTGGTAAGGCTTGTTGGGGTATAAGAGGATCAAGACACGCGAACAGGCTACAGCTTCTTCTTTGGAGAAAATCTACACCAAAATCGTTTTAACTGAGGAAATGAGTAGAAGAAGTTTGAAACTAATCCTGGTAGCTATAAATACTTGAGATACCAAAAGTAACTTAAGGGTGACTGGATCTCGAATCTACTTTTTGGACTCTCTTCCCGGTGTGTATTGTGGCTCTTTCTACTCTCTACTCTACTCTACTTGTTATATCATAAACTTTCCCATATATTAATCACACTAGAACTAAACTCCCCTATTAATATAATATTAACTCATGGGACTACTGGTAATATGAACTCCTCAGTAACGATGATAATTTCATCTCTGGTATTTCCACCTCATTACCGAGAGTCAGAATTTGTATCCTATTTCTTAGAGTCTCTCAGAGTCTCAGCTCAAGAATTAGGTGCCATAGCAGAGCCTTAGACTTAGAGGTCGACTTAAAGAACAGACAATATGTAGCTTGTAAATGCTAGTGACTAATCTATAGACATTAGTCACTAGAGAATTAGTTGCTGGTCTCTGTATCCTTTATGCTAGTCACTACTCACTATACTAGTCATTGCTCACTATAACTCATTGCTCACTGTTCACTACTCACTCTTCTTTCTCTCTAAAATTCCACGTTAAACGCTAACGAGCCGTACTTCTCTTCAAATCTAGGGGTCTCTTCGCTATCATCATGCTTTCTCTTGTTTTTACTCACTGGGAATACTTGTAAGGGGGCATTTTGGATGTCGTAGCGACTGTCCCACTCGCTGAAACTCATGGTGGAGCCCATGGTGGAACCAGAACTTGATAATCCCGGTGGGCCGTCCATATGTTGAGGAAGAGCCTCTCTGTCGTAACTTGGTGTGAATCCATGATCATAACTGCTGGCGTGGTTGGTTGGTCCAACGCTGTATCCATCAGACACAGCCTTTCTGATCCTCATACCAAGGGTGGCTAAGGATGCGATGTCGGTGTTGGTTTCTTGGGGCTCTGAGGCCTGGTTCATTTGTCGTTTATACGTAGTCATGGTAGTATTGATGTTTACAGAAAACTGGTGTCTAAAGAATGTGTCTGGATAATTCCAAGGGTTGGAGAACTTTTAAGGTCGCAACTCCCCTAGGATGGTCACGTGTTGGTCTGGCCACAGTTGGCTGATGACCCGACATTATGCATTAGGTAATACTTCCCCATTGGGATCTTAGCTATGATTTTTCCTAATCGGGCAATATTGAAAAATAAGTACAAAACAATAGAGCCATAACTAGTCTAGATCGGCTATGGATTTAGACTATTGTTTTGGAGGCACAAATAGATAATATCAGCTAAAAAATTAGAAGTCAGAATCTAAAGATCAAAGTTTGAAGATTTCAAACTTTTTTAACAATTTGAGCTGGGTCAAAATGATATCAAACATTCAACGACTACTCGATGAGTTTAAAAAGTATACCGGAAGTTAATGCTAGAAACTTGCTAGAAATTCTTTCAAACACTTCTTCAATTTATACGTCTCGGTTTTATACTGATTCCTTTATGCGTTTATTCATATTGGGTCGTGGCGTGCCATTTATTTGAGATTCAATATTTAACATGTTAATACAGAGGAACGTAAGTTAGGTTTAAATTGTTAGAAACATATATTAATACAGGATATAATGGACGTAGAAAGATAGATATTAACGGGTCAGTGTGACATTATAGTTCTCTGATTTTAGTAATGGATCTGGATAAGTCATATTATTCGGTCACGTGATTCGATGGATCTGCGAGTATAATTGATTAGGTAGATCTAAATGATTCGGTGGATCTGAAAATATAGTCCCGTATTAATTAGAGACCTGGCCACGTTAATAAAAGTACTTGAACTAATCGATCCATCATCTTGAATAATTAAGTGTACACGTGATCTAATTTTCTGGATGCCGGAAACGGCCAGTCGGTTCAAATGTGCGGCTACAATATTTAGTGACAGCGAGTGGAGCATGGGTGGGGTACAAGCGAGTCAATAGAAGAGCCACTAAAGTTATGAAAGTCATTGCGAAGTCGTAGAAGGTCTTAGTGAAATATTTAGGAGACAAAGTCCCTGGTAAATCAATAGCATTTGGACAAATATGGACAGACATTTACAGATTTCCATTTTTCAGACATTTATTGCCATATATCAGACATTTCTGTAAATTCCATTTTTTGGACTCTATTTACAGACTATTTATCATTGATAAGATCTTGGAGGTTTTTGTGAGCCTACCTTAACCTCTTCAATAGCACCAAACGTCTCGGCCCATTTAGCAAGATTTGGCCAGACACTGAGATCAATATCTAACTTACTACTGAACACAACCCAGAAGTAGAAAGCTACGTCAGCAGTTGAGTAGTGGTCACCGACAAAGAATAAGCCAGAAGGATTTTTAATCAAATATTGTTCAGCAACGCCGTAAATACGTTTGATTTCATTCAAAATACGTGTAGCTGCATACTCAGAGGCGCCTTTGTTTAAAAGGTTATAGTGAACGGCTTGTACATGAGTAGGTCCGTTTTCAGTGACTTCGAGGAACAAGAGTTCCTTCTCGAGATAGTATTCTGGAGTTCCTGGTTTGTACGAGTATTTGAAGTCCTTATCGTAGTTCTCTGCAAGATACTGCATGATAGCACCTGACTGCGAGATGGTAATGTTGGTGTTGGGATCAACAATCGCAGGGATTCTTCCATTGGGGTTTATCTTGGCATACCAGTCGGCTTTAGTCTCGCTGTTGAAGAGTTGAAAAGTAGTGACTTCATATGGTACTTTGAGAAACTCAAGGTAAACGGAGATCATGTACCCGTTAGGGGAGACACCGGTATATAATTGGATAGGTTCTGAGGTTAGTAAATTGGAAGAATTATTATAGTGGAAGGAATAATGAGACTAGTAAGAATTATGATACTAGTAAGAATTATGATACTAGTAAGAATTGTTATAATAGTAAGAATCATCCTAGCAAATAACATCACCAAACATCACTAGATCTTCACTAGATATCACTAAAAACCTACTTCTAGTGTAGGGGTAGTGTGAATTCACGAGATCCTAAGAATTAACGTAAGTTTATTAAGAGAATGGACCACAGCTTGCTGAAATTATACTCTAGAAGGAATTAAGAAACAACCTTAAAAAGTCAATGGCACTAATATGGGAACTGTCTTCATATCTAGGCACACTACAAGCTGTAACGCAACTCAATCACCACCTATAGCTCCTCATGAAATAGTAATTGTGGGAACACCCAACATATTACACCCAACATATTTATTTGACTAGTCGCTGAAGTGACCGATGCTGATATGTAGTGACATACTCCAACTTCTAGTGACGCCAATGCTTTTCAGTCCAGTTACCGCTAGCCCTCTCCAGCCCTCTATTCTTCCAGCTCCTACTAGTCTCCACTAATTCCTAAACCCTCACTATTGTCTCCAACTATCAGTTTCTATCACTATACATACTTGACATTTATTGATGTTGAAAATCCTAACTAGTGGATATTTCTCTGTATTTATACATTTTGCAACAAGTTTGCGGCCTCCGGAGACTCCAAGATTCCGAAAAAAGCAAACCCCATCTCGCTCTCTATGCAGGTGCTTGTAGATTAATAGCGGAGGATCGGAATGATATAAATGCCGCAAAAGATTTGAAAGCATGAAGAGTAGCTAACCACAAACACGAGCTGCCGAAGCTATTAGAAGGATGATGGAGCGGAATTTTGGGTACCTTGAAAATGGAAATTACTTTGTCAGTTTGTTCCTATTAACTATGAAAAGTTTACCTCACTTCGGTGACAATGAAAACGGAATTCATAATTCCTGGAAGTAACGTGAATACAATCGAGTAGTCGTAGTAGCGAAGATTTTACTGTAGCTAAATCGTATAGAGATCTCCGTAAATTTAATGAGCCGTCATGTACTCATTTGGATAGAAGGCGACAAGTGGCGAAGTAATTTTAGAAGTGTTGGGAAATAGACGATTTACATATGTTGGCTAGTAATAGGAGACATAGATAATTGGAAAGGAGTTTGTAGTGAGAGTTGCGGGTCTCTCGCTAGCACTGGTAATGAGAAAAAGTCTCTAACTGCCTTAAATCTCATAAATATGGAAATTCTCCAGATATAGAGATCACCAACTCTTAGGTTCCACTATTTGGGCCTATTATGAATCATCTAATCATAAGAAGCCAGGGCTATTTTAACGCACCCAATTTCTTAAATATCGAAACTTTTATGTTGGAATCGAATAACTAACTCAAAATAACCCAACACCACTTCGCCAATTCTCAAAAAATACATCTTCTCCAAAGAGTTGTCTGAGCCCTCACCGAGATGGCTTTGTATTTGTATCGATATTCTTGTTCAAGTACAAGTTTGTGAAGTATTGATCCAACAACTTTGATCTTGTCCAACAAACTCATCACCATACTGAATCGGTGATTCAATTCAAATAACAACCCTGACAACTCGCTCTTGACGGCTTAGTTCTTCTACAAAATAGAGATGGAAATACTTGAAGCACTGCGAATACGTGGAAATTTGCGAGTGAAACGAATTGGTGGAATTATCAATTATCAAACTCTTCGAAAATCCACAAGTTGATAACTTTTCAAACCCTGAGAGCTATATCTACAGCAACGGTTTCTTGACCTCACTGTTCCGATACTGAACTGTTCATGCCTTGAAATTTCCAGAGACCTCTAAAAATCAAGTCCCGGGGTCTGTCTAGCCTCTAGCCTACTTTACCTGCAAGCTGAAAAATATTTAACTAGACTGTACTGGCAATTCCTAAGATTCCTAAGAATCGCCTATGCTGATCCATACTCAATTGGCCCCACGTCATGAATTCTCTCGCTTTCCATTACCGCTAATTTTCGTGTCCAAATTCGGCTTGAATTTCCCATTTCAGATTTACTTACTTAAGCCCTATCGGCAATACCAAGCGACCGGTTTAATATAAAACCCCAGAATTCGTCGACGTTTGAAAATTATCTACCACCATAAACATACCACGATCAATATGTCGCCAAACTTTGCCATTTCATCAGCTACCGCTAAGGATTACGAACAATTATACTCGGCCCACAACTACCATCCACTTCCAGTGGTTTTCACCAGGGCCGAAGGTGCACATGTGTGGGATCCAGAAGGAAATGAATACTTGGACTTCTTGTCTGCATATTCTGCTGTGAACCAAGGTCATTGCCACCCTAAAATCATTGAAGCTCTTGTTGATCAAGCCTCCAAATTGACCTTGTGTTCCAGAGCCTTCTCTTCAGACGTGTTTGGTGTCTTTGCCAAATACATTACAGAATATTTCAACTACGAAATGGTTTTGCCAATGAACACTGGTGCCGAAGCCGTCGAAACTGGTTTGAAAATGGCCAGAAGATGGGGTTACGTTAAGAAGAACATTCCAGCTGGCGAGGCCATCATCTTGTCTGCTGTCGATAACTTCCACGGTAGAACCTTGGGAGTTATTTCAATGTCTACTGACCCAGATGCCAAAACCAACTTCGGTCCATTCTTATCAGGAGTCGGTCCTCAAATTCCAGGTGAAGCTCCAGGAACCTTGTTGAGATACGGAGTGATTGAAGATGTCGAATTGGCTTTCAAGAACGCTGGTGACAAAATCGCCGCTATTTTGCTCGAACCAATTCAAGGTGAAGCTGGTATCGTCGTTCCTCCTGCCGACTACCTCCCAAGAGTTCAACAATTATGTCGTGAACACAACGTCTTGATGATCTGTGATGAAATCCAAACCGGTATCGCCAGAACTGGTAAGATGCTTTGTTACGAACACTCTGAAGGTGTCAAGCCTGACATTATCTTGTTGGGTAAGGCAATTTCTGGTGGTGTCATGCCTGTCTCTGCTGTCTTGTCCTCTAAAGATATCATGTTGACCTTGGAACCAGGCTCGCACGGTTCCACCTACGGTGGTAATCCATTGGCCTGTAGAGTCGCCATTGCCGCTTTGGACGTTGTACGTGACGAAGAGTTGGTAGAAAGATCCAGGAGATTAGGTGACTTGTTAAAGTCCAAGTTGGAAGACTTGAAGAAAGAATTCGGTGGAATAATTGCTGAAGTCAGAGGTAAGGGTTTGTTATCCGCTATCGTCATTGATGACACCAAGACCAATGGTAGATCTGCTTGGGACTTGTGTCTTGTCATGAAGAACCACGGTGTTTTAGCCAAGCCAACCCACGACCATATTATCAGATTAGCTCCTCCATTGGTAATTTCTGATGAAGACTTGTTGAAGGGTGTTGAAGCCATTAGAAAGTCTTTGATTGAATTGCCAACTGCTGCGAAGGCTGACCATTAAGCTGTGCTATCATTATTCCTGCCCCGTTCACTAGACTTCTACTCAAATGAACTCATCACGCGAAGCCAAGCCTCACGATTCTAATGTTAACATCTTGTATTTATAAGTAGATTCCACTGAACCATAATATAAATCAGTTCTAAATCAGTGTAGAAGCAGGATAATAGCGTATTCGTGACCACTGTGCCATAATGTGCCGAGCTAATGATCTTCCTGTGCCTTGATCTCTCAGCCTAGTACATATTACCCCAAACAAGTAGACATTTTCCCAGCTATTATATAATACGATACTAATCATATCCACAATGACTCGAGCCATGATTCGATATCTCTTGACAGTGTCCGCTGAATATATAGATTCAACTTTGTCGTAAATTCAAGGTAACTGTCATACTTTAAATATCATAATTCTCCAATGTGTTGTGTAAGTGGTGGCGGCGTAGCATAAGATCTGGTAGAAACATCCGTAGATTCTGAGTCATCGTGGACCAGCGACCCATAGTTATAGAAGGCTCTATAGGCTTATACATCTGGCTGCTGGTTATTTTAATGCATATCGTGCTGTATATCGTGCTGCTAAATTGTCTAAATTGCTGCTAAATTGTGCTGCTAAATTGTGCTGCTAAATTGTTCTTCCAAATTCCGTACACGTGAAAATCAACCTCGGATCCCGCACATGAATGGGGAATTTTGATCAGTTATCTCACCAGCCTGCTTATTAATTGAAACCGACAACACTACCAGCTAACAAACAAAAAACTGCTAAGAGCAACTACGCATCATCTGCTTAAGTCTGCTAAGAAACATTAAGAGTCTGCTAAGAAACATTAAGAGTCTGCTAAAAACACTAAGTCTGCTAAGAAATACTGAGTTTACTGAGAAACGCTAACTAAAACTAATAATCACGGGTTAGTATATACATATATCTCATTTATAACTATTCTAATGTCATTTGTTGGAGGTGGAGCTGAATGTTCTGTTAACGGAAACGTGATCTCACAATTCAACAAACATACACAACAAGATAGGTCGTTACAAAGACAGGTGGCGAACCAACAAGGTGTCCAGAACCAAGGGTTCAAACAAGACAATTTAATGAACGTCAGAGACAGACAAGGAATGGACCAGTTTATGAACGGACAGGTTCAAGGAGCCTTCCAGTTTCAACCTATGAGACACGAATTGGATGTTATGCAACGTCAGGGTCCACAACAAAACTCTCTTCAACAAACTGGGCTTCAGTCTGGATGGTCACAAGAATTCAAATCGTCGCCATCACCTTCCCAACAACATGCTCAGCTTAAGTCTGCATCTCCTGTTAATAGTCAGTGGTCTACTGAATTCAGTCCTCAGATGGAAATGCAACACCAACACCAACAGCAGCAGCAGCAGCAGCAACAGCAATATGGAGGTATGAGAATGGGGGCTTATCGACCAATGATGGGAGGAATGATGGGAATGCAGCAACCACAAGTTCAGGCTCAACCACAAGAACAACAACTGAACCAGGAAACTCAAGTTGATTGGGATAACCAATTCAAAGAGATTGAAGAATTATCTACTGTAGCAAAGGAAGCAGAGGTCCGTGAGGCCGAGGCCGACTCCCCTGACTTTGTCATTGACGACAAGTACCAAGCAACATTTCAAGATGTATGGGATGGCTTGAATTCTGAAGCCATGGAGAACGATTTCATCTCTCAACAATATGAAGAGTTTAAAAACACAGCACATACTCCTTTACCTGCAGATATGAGCCAGTGGGAGAGGGATTTTGCTAAGTATGCCTCCACTAGAGCACATTTCGGAGACTACCAGTTCGAGGACCAACAAAATAACCAATTCTTAGATTTACCAAAGGATAGCGATCCTTATGAAATCGGTTTACAATTGATGGAGAGTGGAGCTAAATTATCTGAAGCTGCTTTGGCATTTGAAGCTGCTATTCAAAAGAACGAGGGACACATCGACGCTTGGTTGAAGTTGGGTGAGGTCCAAACCCAAAACGAAAAGGAAATTGCGGGTATAGCGGCGTTAGAAAAGTGTTTAGAACTCCATCCTGAAAACTCAGAGGCCCTCATGACGTTGGCCATCTCATACATTAATGAAGGATATGATAATGCTGCATTTGCTACGTTGGAAAGATGGATTTCCACCAAATACCCCCAAGTTTCAGAAAAAGCGAGACAAGAAAACCCGGAGATTACTGACGAAGATCGTTTCTCTCTCAATAAACGTGTGACTGAGTTGTTTTTGAAGGCTGCCCAGTTGTCGCCCATCCAAGCCAACATGGATCCAGATGTCCAAATGGGATTGGGAGTATTATTCTATGCAAACGAAGATTTCGACAAGACAATTGACTGTTTCAAGGCTGCACTTTCGATCAAGCCTGACGATGCCGTGTTGTGGAACCGGTTAGGTGCTTCATTGGCAAACTCCAACCGTTCAGAAGAGGCCGTAAACGCATACTTTAAAGCGTTAGAGTTGAAGCCTACATTTGTAAGAGCAAGATACAATTTAGGTGTCTCATGTATTAATATTGGTTGTTACAAGGAAGCCGCTGAACATTTATTGAGTGGGTTGGCCATGCATCAAGTGGAAGGAATGGAAGATACATCTGCGTCACATTTGAACCACAACCAATCAACATCCTTAACTGAAACGTTGAAGAGAGCATTCATCGCTTTGGATAGAAGAGATTTGTTGGAGGTAGTGAAACCAGGAATGGATTTGAACCAGTTTAGGGGTGAATTCAACTTTTAGTAATGTATTTTATGATATGAGTTAATGTAGAGGAAGTTAGAGGGTGAGAGGAAGTTAGAGAGACTGCAAATGGATGATATTATAGTAGATATGGCAGATCTGGACTAAACTACTTCTATATTTATCAAATGTAACGGTAACTTCTTTTTACATTACAGGAAATTAGCGACAAATTGGCAAGTTTCGTCCCTAATTCTGATCCAACCATCACTAATTCTTATCTAATCGTCGCAAATTTTTCATCTAATCGTCGCAATTTTTTATCTATCCCTACTAATTTCCAATCTTCTCGCGAGACTCACTCTTACTAAGAACCTATTGACTATATAAACTCCGACTAATATGACCATGGGTCTCCATACTTTTGACTAGTCTATTAATCTATCCCTAACATCCTCTATCTATAATGTATATCTCCAATAATCGTACTATGACTCTCTGATCACGAGGTCGCTCGCTAATCTAAATGACTCACAGCTCACCGCTAACGGCCAAAAACATTTTATAATTTTTCACCACTTTTCTCTACTCTCTAACAACACCAATGACATTTCCACTTTTGCCATTGGCTAGTCCTAGTGATATTTCAGCGATCTCCGAGTTCTCTCTCGTTGGACAGATTTTATTTCCCTTGAAAAACGTCACAGTATCGAAACACTTTCTTAACCAGTTCCCTAAACATGTCTCAGTATTGGTAGACGCTACGGAAGAAACGTTGGAAATCGACCAAGCCGTCGGATTATTGAATGCCGGTATCAAAACTTTGTTTATTAACGAGTCTCAGGTTCAAAAATTGATCAACGAAGGTGGTTTGCCTGCCGTAAGATTTGGGGTCAAAATGGCAGTAGTTAGTGATGAATTGTTGGCCACCGATGTTTCCTTAATCTTGACTAGCCAAATTTCTAACGAAGAACTTTCTAGAATCTCTAACCACGGCAACAGATCGTTGTATTATCAAAACGACGCCATTACCCAGGAATTGGCTCAAGAATCGGCGAGGGCTGGAATTTTCCCCATAATTCCAACCACCCAGTTAACCAGTCAAAAAGATTCTGATAAGATTTCTATTGCCAAAATCTTCATCAGTACGTTAACTACTGACCGTCCTGATGGACTCTTCACCACCTTGATCACCACTCCAGCTTCTACGGCCTTGGGCGTAGTCTACTCTTCAGAGGCATCAATTGAGGCTGCAATCGCAGAAAAGGTGGGTGTCTACCAATCCCGTAAACGTACCCACGAATTGTGGTACAAGGGCAAGACTAGTGGAGCCACTCAGGAATTAGTCAAGTTGGAGAAGGATTGTGACTCCGATGTGGTGAAATTCGTAGTGAATCCTAAGGATGGATTTGGATTCTGTCACGTCGAAACTAACTTTACATGTTTCCAAGATGGAGAATTGAAGGACGAAACTTATGGCTCTGGTTTGACTAAGCTTGATAATACTTTGGTAAAGAGATTGGCTACCGCTCCAGAAGGTTCATACACCAAACGTCTTTTTGAAGATGATAAACTTTTGATCGCTAAATTGAAGGAAGAATTGGATGAGTTGATTGAAGCTGGCCAAGCTGGTGATAAGAGTGAAGTTGCATGGGAAGCTGCTGATTTGTTCTACTTTGCCATGGTCTGGTGTATTAAGAATGGTGTGAGATTGGAAGATGTAGAGAAGAATTTGGATATTAAGAGTTCAAAGGTTACTAGAAGAAAGGGTGATGCAAAGGCACAATATTTGGAGAAAACTGAGGCTAAAGAAGAGCCAAAGTCTGAGCCTGAGGTTACTGAGGCTATAATTCCCGAAACCGCTCTCTACAAAATGCATACCATTAATGCTGCTGATGAATCCAACTCTGCCCTTGTTGCTCAAGCATTAACCAGACCCGTTCAAAAGACTGCTGATATCATGAAACTCGTATTACCAATCATTGAACTGGTGAAAAAGGACGGTGACAAGGCGTTGCTTGAACTTACTGCTAAATTCGATGGTGTTACATTATCAACACCAGTCTTGAACGCACCATTTGCTCCGGAATTGATGCAAATCTCCGACGATATGAAGGAAGCCATTGATATATCCATTTCTAACATTGAAAAGTTCCATGCTGCCCAGTTACCTAAGGAAAAGGTTATGACTGTGGAAACTTGTCCTGGTGTGCGTTGTTCACGTTTTGCAAAGCCTATTGAAAACGTTGGTTTGTACGTTCCTGGTGGAACTGCTGTGTTACCTTCGACTGCCATGATGTTGGGGGTTCCAGCAAAGGTTGCTGGATGTACCAACATCATCTTTGCATCTCCACCAGCAAGAGAAACTGGTAAATTGACTCCGGAAGTTGTTTACGTCGCCCACAAATTGGGTGCAAAATGTATTCTCATGGCCGGTGGTGCTCAGGCCGTAACCGCAATGGCCTACGGGACCGATAGTGTGTTGAAATGTGACAAGATCTTGGGTCCTGGTAACCAATTCGTCACTGCTGCTAAGATGTATGTCCAAAACGATACCCAGGCTCTTTGCTCTATTGATATGCCGGCCGGACCTTCTGAGGTTTTGGTTGTGGCTGATGAAAATGCCGATGCTGACTTTGTTGCCAGTGATTTGTTGTCGCAAGCAGAACATGGAGTAGACTCGCAAGTCATCTTGGTCGGTGTCGGCTTGTCTGAGAAAAAATTGGCCGAGTTTGATGCTGCCATCAAGAAACAGGCCGAGGTATTACCAAGAAAAGACATTGTCGCTAAATGTCTCGCCCATTCATACACTTTGTTGGTGGATTCTTACGACGAAGCGTTCAAGATGTCTAACAGATACGCTCCAGAACATTTGATTCTTCAGATTGACGATGCTCCAAAGTATGTTCCAGACTATATTGAGAATGCTGGCTCGATATTTGTGGGTGCTTTGTCTCCAGAATCTTGTGGAGATTACTCCAGTGGTACCAACCATACTCTTCCTACCTATGGATATGCCAGACAATATTCCGGAGTGAATACTGCGACATTCCAGAAGTTCATCACTGCACAAGATGTTACTGAAGAGGGTTTAAAGAGTATTGGAAAGGCTGTAATGACTTTGGCAGCTGTTGAAGGGTTAGAGGCCCATAGAAATGCCGTTCAAGTCAGAATGGATAAGTTAGGATTACATTGATGTAAATAGAAGTGAAGTAAATACTGAGCGTAGCGAAGTATTTAGAAGTAGTGAGATTTTAGTGAATATTAGTAACATTTAGAGTGATTTAGCGATATTAGTAACATTTACTGAGATTAGTGAGATTTAGTGAGAGAATAACATTGCGACGAATAACTACATGAGAGTCGTATAGTTCTGTCGATATTTAAGCTGCAAAAAGCTAACTGATAAGTTTTTGCTATATGCAGTACACGAATATCAGTCGATTCAGCTGCAGTGATATCGACCAAAATTGCCTCTAGTAACTAATTTAACATCTAGACTAACTTGGAGTAGCCCCGATATATCATATACGAATTCTCGATAATTTTAACTACCAATTACCCACATTATTCAAGACCGAGAATAGGTAACATATTTTATTTATGACATTTTAAATAATATAATATTTTTTAGTTTTCAATTATATTTAATAAAATATTAAATCTAATAAAAGTAGGAAATTTGATGAAATTTAGTGAGATTTAGTGAAGTGAATATTAGTGAAATCGCAAAGTATTTGTGAACTAAGAGTTTTGAATAGTAAATAATGGAGATTTGGTGATATTACTGAATATTACTGAGGAAAATTGTTATTTCACCCTGGAGATCAACAGTATTTTCTGATAGGTCATCAGCACGACTAAGTCGCTATGCTCCTTAGTCGCTTCACCACTCCATTCCCTTATCCTCTGTACCACATTCTAAACTACGGCATATTCCTTCCAACTCTTTAATTCCCTCATTTTTCGAAGCATGCCCCACAAACGCAGGATTGATTTGAGTCCCAGCCTTTTGCTCTAAATCAAAATGTTCCTTGACCATATCTCTCACCAAACCCTGGTAGAACAAAACTCCTCTCTCCTTCTGAGGATGTAAGTATCCCGAAGAGTAGACACCCTGGTTCAAGTTTTTCTGGGTCAACTGGCACAAGTTAAAATCCTCCAACTCGACAAGTTGCAAAAAGTCGACAAACTCTTTTTTGGAGGCCTCGTCCAAACCTTTCTTGGTGTAAATGTCGTACTGCAAAATAGTGCGGGTTGCAGAAAGCGGTAAGACTCGGATCGAGTACCATGCAGGGGAATAACAGTTGACTCCATGGTTTGGATACAAGTAGATCCACAACCCGTTGAACTCTCCACCGGGGTTCTTCTTGTCCTTTTTAGAAGGAGGCTGGGTTGGCTTCGGCTTTTCTTTCTTACCGAGTCCGAACCATGAGGATTCTTCTGGTTCTTCCTTAGGCTCTTCTTTAGGCTCGGTTCTTGTGATTTCCGCATAGTGACGACAATATCTTGTCTTGGGCACGACCTTGTATGTCTCCATTTTGAAAGCCGTTGATAACCCTGGATGGGCCGTGGGACAATGGTAACATTCCTGGTATCCGTCCATCAAAGTCTTCCAGTTAAACTGGCCATCCAACTCGTACGACATGTGGTATTCGTAGTCACTAAAATCAAACTCACTCAACTCTTCGTTGACCCCCTCAAACCATTGGTCGAACTCAATGAACGCTTCCGAGGTATCGTTGTTGAAGTTGATGAAAACCAATCCTTCTTTGGTGACATGGGTCTTGATTGGAAACAAAGAATTCTCCTCCTTGACGAATCCCTCGACGTTGTCGAAGTTTGGAGCTTTGTTCAACTTTCCGTCTGAGTTATAACTCCAGCCATGATATTTGCAGCCTAATATAGTCGACGATCCTTGTTCTTTTTTGACTATAGGGTATGCACGGTGACGACACACATTATGGAACGCTTTTAACTTGCCGTCCACCTTCGACTTGATGATAAAGAAGTTGATTCCGGCCACGGTGAACGAGTAGTAATCACCGGCCTTGGTGAACCTGGACTCGTGGGTGCAAAACATCCAAGATTTGTAGAAAATGGCTCTTTTTTCCACATCAAAGATCTTTTCAGATGTCCACCAACTGGCAGGAAGAGTGTGTTCTCCTACCAATAACTTTTCTTTGGGATCATCTGCTGGAGGAGCGCTTGGTCTTGCGATAGTAGTAGCCATATTAACCTGTAATATATGTGATGATAAACTGTAGATAAAAGATAAACTGCGAACTCTAATCTGAGATAGATAACCTGTAATCTAACACTAAGAGACTTGACTGAAATATACTAAGATACAACTCGTATACTAAGGCTTAATCGAATCTAATCTGAATGATCTCTAATGACTAAGATTCATATCATCATTTTCATTTTGCTCGAATCTGTGGAGTATTTGTAGTTCGATCCAATCGCAGGGCCAATATTTCATTATGTCATTCTATCATTCTACTCTCTATTATTGTTACCTTATCGAAGGGTCTCATTACCCCATTTGGTCGAGGCGTCCGCTCTGGTATCTACGACACAGAAAAGGGAATCTAATCCTTGGGCCATTTGTGAAGTGGTGGTGACAGTGGGTCTATCTCTAAAGCTTATTATAAATTACTAGATACGGCAATTTTTTGCGCCTGTTTTTGCGCAGCGGGCACAAATCCAGACACTTTATGAAACGGGGATCGGGGTATCTGGGACAGGGGTCGAAGACACAGGACCCGCCAATACTCTAATTAGTCCCAAGAGCCGGATGACTTCTTTGCCTAGATTGGAGTCGACGGTTGGTGCCATATATGTATCGAGAGTTAAGTTGGTGTCGGGAGATATTCTCGAGAGCTCGCCGATTTTGGTGATTTCGTCAATGAGGTCATCTGAAGGAACCAAATCACGGATAGCAACGGCATTTCCAACAAGAGTGTTGATAATAATCATCGATTTCGTCAAAACAAGTGTCAAAACCCGGAACTCGTGGGTGTCACGGCCGAATTTGCCCGTTTCCGACACCAATGCTACCGTCACACGAGACAAGTTGCTCAAAAGAATCCGTTTATTGGCCACAAGCCACCGTACCGATAACTTGTTGAGTGGCGCGGTTCCATCCTCTGTAGGCACCATATCTATAAGAAGCTTTGCTCCAAACAATGTCTGGGAAATGGTTGGCGCACGAGAGAAGATGAACTTGGAGAACTCGTAACTATTCGAGTCGTAGGGCAAAATGCTCATAAACAACTGGAACGATCTCGTCAACAAAATCCCTTCCCTGAATGAGTTCTCGTCGCCGTCGAGGTACGACAAGATGAGTCGTTTGGTCTCTGTTTGATCCTTTTGAGTGATCACAAATGGATTCATGTTGGAGTATGTAGCGGACGAGTTAATGTTCAACGTTCCGTTCAATACCGCTTGTACGAGCGAACGATTGTGTGGTTCTCGTACAATCAACTTGGTCAATGTATCGATCCCAAACGCCAAACAGGTGTGTGTTTCCAACACAGTTTGAGGAATCTCGTATCCATCACTGATTGGAGGACCGAACGAACTCACCAACACAAACGATAAGAACGCTTCTTCCAAACTTCTCAACTCCACAAAGAACGAAATGTTATTCAACATCAAAAGACAATCTTTGAGTAAGCAGAGACGTTTCCTGTTGAATACAAATCGTTCTCCGTGCAAACCGATATTCTTGACTATGGCAAAGATTAAGTTCTTGAACGATTCATTGGCCGCCATGTACACGTTGTTCACGTCGGAAAACGAGATGTTTCTCAAGATCATCGTCACCGTGACCAACTGGTCCACCAAGATGATTTGGTCGTCGTTAGCGCTTTTCGTCTGAATCTTGCTGAAATGGTACTTGTTTTCTTCACGGAAATTGTGTAAAGTCGTCATATAGTCGGAGATTTTGAACTTGAAGCCGTCCTCAGACCCTTCACATGGTGTAGAGACTCCTGACGAGTTTTCTGCCACGGGATCAAACAAATCGTCAACCTCCATAGAATCTTCTTCGTCCAAAACTTCTCCCGTCAATGAATCAACCACATAACTTACTTCTTCAGCCACCAAGTCGGAGTTGGTGTTGACGTATTTGCCGAAAATATCATCAATATTGTGGTTTCCAGAGAGTTTAGAAACGTCTTCGTGGGTAAATGCTGAGTCTTCGTTGTTACCACCAACAATATTGTTCAAGATCTTTATTCCCAATACCGACAACGATTCTAGAAGCTCGACACAGTGGTCGATTCGAAAAGTGTAGTTGGCATCTGATGTAGTCACCAAGAGCGTGTTTAAAGAGTTAAACACTTCTCCGTTATCAGGCCCCGAGTAGCTTTTGAGCGCCATCACCAAAGCATGCATATTCACACCACCCAATTCAGGCGCAAATAAGTATACTGGTTTTGTTATCTCGATTTCACTGGCCACTTGTGATAATTCCTTGATAGCGTATCCACCGTGGGTGTCTACAACCTTACGGAATGGGACGTAATTCTTGAGGATATTCGGTTCCTCTTTGGCGTCAGAATCGGCCGGTTTTGGCGTTGGAGCTTTGACCTCGGCAGTCAGCGATTGTCTACTAGTTTGCTGGAACTGTTGCAACTGTTGCGGAGACGCTTGTTGCGGTTGTTGCGGAGAAGTCTGTTGAAACTGGGTATTTTGTACCTGTTGTATCTGTGCATGTTGTGCCTGTTGTACCTGTGCTTGGTGTTGAACCCTTTGCATAGACCTTGCCTTTGCTTGGGCTTTTTCTTGTTCTCTTGCCATGAGCTGTGCTTTCTCCTGGTCCCTGGCCATTTGTTCTCTGGCATATATCTGAGACATCTGGCGTTGATTGAAGGTTTGGCCAGGCGCAGTGGGCGGCGCAGGTTTTCCTTGGATATGTGGTGATTGAAGCGGGTTTGGAGAGTTCTGGTTCGATGGATTACTCACACGTGAGTACTTTCTCTGTTGAGGAGTAGGTGCTTGACTAATAATGGGACTCTGCTGCGACATGACTCCTGGAGTAGGCTGGCTATTCATTGGTGATGGTACTCCCACCTGGGGTGACAAATTCTGTGGAGGACTCTGTTGGTTCTGTTGAAGTTTGATAAGAAGTTGTTTTTGGAAGAGTGCCCGTCTCAGCTGTAAGTCCTTGTTTCCATCCGGTGTGCTATAGTACTGTTCATAGGGTAATAAGTAGGTAGCATAGCAATTGGTGATTTCTCTATCGATATGCTCTCTAGCACTTGGATCTTTCACATTGATTCCTTCGTATAAGGCCAACTTCTGTCCAATCAAGAACCATGGACTCTGAAGCTGATTGAAATTAGGCTGCTGTATCCACTTGATCAACTGTGCTGGTCCTCCAAGCTTTTGAGATAAAATGTGAAAGAAGAAGAAATTGACACGTTTTCCATTTATAACAGGAGGTTGCGAAATCGGAGTCCCTCTACGAGTCATGAAATCATAAAGAGTCGTCAAGAATAGTTCGATTTGGAGTTGAGCCACTTGAGCTGGTGGAGGTTTGCTAAATTGTGGTGGTTGTGACATTTGTTGTGGTTGCTGAGGCTGTTGTTGTATTTGTTGTGGCTGTTGTTGCATCTGAGGCTGTTGCTGCATCTGAGGTGGTGGTTGCATTGGTTGTTGTTGCATTGGTTGTTGTTGCATTTGGGGTGGTTGCTGTAATTGCATTTGTGGTTGGCCGTTTACCAAGTTAGGACTGGCTGAATAAGAGTCATGGTTCATATTCGCTAAGTTAGGTGTTCCCTGGTTCATGCTTCCCATTGGAGTTCCCAGTTGAACAGAAGGACTACCATTCTCAAGTTCGATATTCTTGAGTCTCATGGACGCTTGTGCTTGTGCTTGAGGAGACATGTTAGAGTTGTTATTGACCAAGTTCATGCTCTGTTGTTGTTGCTGTTGTTGTCTCTGTAGCATTTGCTGTTGCATTATTTGTTGTCTCATCTTTAACAATTGTTCATTATTTTTCTGGTTGATTCCAGAATGGTTCTGTTGTTGGTTGAGATTTTGGTTAAGATTTTGTTGACTCTGTTGGTTGAATTGTGCTTGGCTAAGTGATTGCTGGTTTTGGTTTTGGTTTGGGTTTGGGTTTTGAATTTGACTTTGGTTTATTCCCTGATTTTCGTTAATTCCTGGATTTTGGTTAATTCCTTGGTTCTGATTAATTCCTTGGTTATATTGTTGCTGTTGTTGTTGTTGTTGCTGCTGCTGCTGCTGTTGCTGTTGCTGTGCTTGTCTTAAAAACATCTGTGGGTTGAGATTCTGTCCCATAGAGTCTGGAATTTGATTTGTTCCCAGAGACGATAAATTGACCTGTTGGTTTTGGTTCTGAATTTGATTCTGGCTTTGATTCTGGCCCTGATTCTGACTCTGGCCCTGGCTCCGGTTTTGAGGTTGCCCCATAGCTCCGTTCGCGCCAGTACTCGCGCCACTAGCACTTCCCCCTGCACCACCTGCCGGGTCAAATATATCAAGAAAATCGACATTGTCGTTCCCCTTTCCACCACTGGACGAGTTCAGAAACGCATTCTCGTTGAACCAAAAGTTATCAGACATTGTCGTGGTGAGTTGTTGTGTTTACCAGGAGTAAGTAAATATTTCAAATACGTTCGAATTTTCGCGAGGGTCAATTCTGTGTCACACGACCAAATATGGATTACATAGTTAAGACATGGAACAACATGCAGAGGAATTACTTCGAAAAGAATGTTTGAACATCGTTAAACTAATAGCAGGGGTATGTTTTAGTAAAGTTCCTCGGGCTTGGGTATTTAGACTCGCTAAAGGGTTTTCTGTTAACTATATGGTTTCGCAAGTCACGTGTTTGGATTGAGGAAAGCTGGATACTACTACTAGAATAGGGTTCAATTTAAGGTTATGTTTGGGAGACATACGCATACTTGAGATTATAAAGCTCCACAAACGTCACTGAGATTGTGTGACTACTCAAAGGGTGATTTCAACCTCGCTAATAGAATTTAGGTATTCGAAATTGACTCCAATGATTCTTGTAGAAGTTGTTTTAACGAATACTTTAATATATTTGTAAAGAAGTATAATTAAAGGACTATATTTGTAAAGGACCGTATAAGTACTTGCCAGCACTCCTTCTACTCTCATTAAACTTATCTATTAGCAATTTCTCATACTCTATAGTATTACGTAGATGTATGAATATTTATAAGTATGTGATATTCAAGGTATAGTAGAATATGAATTCTGTTTTGGAGTGATTGTTCAGCGATTTAAGCTGAAATGGTGGAAATCAAAAGATAAGAAACTTCGATGATGTTTCTACTCGTAAAAGTGTCGAAAAAGTGTCGGAAAAGTGTCTCCTCTCGTGACTATTAATAAGTTTAATGGGTGTATATGTAGACAAACAATCACTTTTGATCGCAGTAGAATATGGAAACGTCCTACTCTCTTAGTACTATTTGAATAATATGACATCTTTATTGCAGTGACTATTTTAGTGACTCTTCATCGAAGTTGACTTCTGAGTGTCATTTTTCAGTCGTCCATTGAAACCATCATACTTTACCAGAACGCCCACCATCTTCTATGCAACTTCTTGGATAATGCCTTATAATGTTCCATTTCTCCCCAACAATCTCTTCCCCATTCACAACCAGCCATATTTATGACAAAATCATGGTCTTTGAAAAAATACTGAGGATCGTCAGCCTTCTCAGAACAAGCACCTGGAGGAAAAGCGTTGATTTTACGAAGAGGAAGAAAGCCCACCTTCTCTCTAATCCACGACTGTGTTGAGTATAAAGTCTCTAAAGCGTCCTGTTCTTTATGTTCCCATTGCATATGCATCTGTTCGTACATTGCTGGGTCCCACCAGACATCCAAAAGCATGTCAGTCCAACTGGATCTTCTCATTAAAAACGACCCCAAATTAAACCCTCCACAATCCTGGGTTATCACGAGATCCACCTGGTTGTTGTAGTCTACGTAGGGCATATCGACAGGTAAATGAAGAGGATTGAACAGATCCAAAGTTCTATAAGTAGCGTTTTCCAAGTTGTTCAAGAAATGATCCTCCAAGGAAATCTGGGTTTCCATAATATACGTGTGAAGATCCAACCACCAAAACCATTCGGTATCAGGAAATTGTCTCATGGTTTGTTTCATGATATCCACCTTCTCCCAAGATTCTCTCCACTCGTGTGAGTAACGCTTCTTGATGGTCATATCTTTGATGGTTAAGCCGTAGCCATGTTTTTTAGCGTATAGTTTCTTGTTGGCGATGGATGAACGTTCGACAGACCATTCTTGAGGAGACTTCCACCTCAAAACACCACCACCCTCGTTTGCCGCAAGAATTATCACGACTTTTGGACTAGACCCTGTAAAGTGGGGGATAAAGGGTGTGGAAGTGAACAAGGAGAGACACAATAACGTAACTAGCAATATCAGTAGCTTCTTATACTTGATTGAAAAGTCGGTGATACCCTGGACCAATTTTGTATATACACGTCCTGCAACTCCTCCATAATTTGACTGTTTATTTGGCTTAAAAGTTTTGGAGTATTCTCGTGACTCTTCGTCCGAGCTTATTTTCCCTTTAAAGTAGGGAAGGGAGAATCCGCTCATGTCGATGTGTAGAGTTGGAAGGCTTGAGTTGATCCGTTGATGTTTTGAAAATTAGGAGTTTCGCGATTGGGAAGGCCACGACTTTTGCAGAAGCGATGAAGAGAAGCGGCGTGAGATAGATTGTCTTAAATAAGCCTAGAGAGGGCTAGTGAGCGCTAGTGAGACTTATAAAGAGATATTGTAGAATCAAATATATGTACTGAGACGTTTAGATGTTTACAAAGGTACTAATATTAACCAAATATTCGTATTTTCATAGGTAACACTTGCCAATTATACATTTTCTGATGAAATATCCTGTATATAGTCTCACTATAAGATTTTCTGGATTTGCAACCACATTGACATCAAATAGAAGTCCCTAAAGGAGAGCCGTATAGTGGAATATTTCTAGCTCATAGAATAATAGTAAGCTAAAATAAATATAGTGAAGAAGTAGAGATTTTTTGGGGAGCCAGGCGTCACTAACTGGAGTAGTGAGACCCACAAACCGGTGGGGGATTCAGCTCGAAGTTTTATCCTACAGTAAACTAAAGTGGCTACAAGTGGATTTACTGCCTGGATATTCTACTGGAATTGTCAGTAGAATTTCATCAAATGAATTCAGACTCATTAGCTAAATATTTCGGACTTTTCAGTTGTAATTTATATTCCAAGTGGGCTTGGACTCATTCTGAATATTTTACAAGTATTTTCATTAGCAATTCATCGGACTCCCTATGCTCGATATTTTGCAGGTCTCCATTCAGGTGGACTCGCTACTGAGCTGAATTTTGTACAGGTCTTTCAGTATCAATTGATATTACAAGTTGATCTCTATGCTTTACATTTTATTTGCTTTTCTGAAGCAACTCTTCAAGTGGAATCATTATCTGAATATATTAAAGGTCTTTTGAGCAGCAATTCATTACAAGTTTGGACTCATTAGCTCTCAGTAGGTATTCATCAAGTCGACCCTCTATACCTGACATTTTACTGGTGAACTAACTAAAATGTCACTACAATTCAGTCCTCCGTTTTCTCATATCATTTCATTACTAACAACTACCTTAATGGAAGAAGGTTCTGTTCTAAACATTGCTGTCTACATAGAGGACATTCTGGATGTTCCCTGAGCCAATCAACAATACAATCCCAACAGAAAAGGTGACCACAGTTTGCAGCAGATGGGTTTGTCATTGGTGAAAGACAAAGCATACACGATCGCGAATTGGATGGAATATAAGGGAGCATCGTTGGATCTTCAAGATCTATTATCAACAGGGTTTTGAGGTCAATTTGTTTTTTGTCATTTTCACCATCTTTTGAGTCGTGATCTTCTCCAATTTCTGACTCGACATTTTGCAATTTCTTCAACTGGTCGATATCACCGATTGTACCTCTAATTCCTCCTTTGATTTCACCCTTCTTCTCTTTCTGGGTGCATCCCCTCAACAGTATCAATCCCTTCACCAAAAACTGTAAAAGAATAATTCCACCAAGAAAGGAATAGTTTCCTGATATATTCAACTTATGTGGATCCTTATTGTGGCCAAAAGCATATCTCAACCCAAAAAACCGCTTGGCTAGTGAATAAAACTCTCCCTGAAAGTAAAACACGGCAATATGTGCATTTAATATCGTGTCAAGAACTTTATGATAAGATCCGAGAAATTTACCAATTGGTCCTTCATTCTTGATAAGACGTTTCACTAGTCTTGATATAATATATGGAATAAGCGCATAGGACACAACAAAACCAAGTCGTTGGAAGATACGAGGTAATTTCTTTCCTGACCGGTGAACATGAATTAAATCCACATATTCTTCTCCCAAGGTACGTGCACCAATGAGGACAGTTAGTGCCACGTATATGGATTTGGCCACTACTGTGATTTCTTCTGGGTATGTGTTGATAAAGCGCTGTCCCTTAAGTAGTTGAAGGACATCTTGTATTTGTGTACGATAAGATGATTCAAAGTATGCATCTTTTTGATGAGCACGGACTAGATGTTAGTAAAGAACGAGAGAGGAGTAATGCTTGAGAGTATTCAGAGGGCATTAGAACTCTAAATGGCGTAAGATTACTCTAGATTAGACTTTTTAAGTCATACAGTACAAAATGTGTACCTCCACTAATACTGAACAATTGGAACCACTTCTTAATTCAAGCTGACAGTTGCGTATATCGACCCATCATATATTGATGATGTTACATACCTATCGTTGCAGCATCTGCAAACGGTAACTCCCTATTAGACATGCTGAATAATCGTGGTAGCTTCCCCAGGTTACGCTGAAATGTGTTTTTCAACCGAGGAATGAGCCAGATTGCGAAAGAACTCAAAATTAGCGAGGGTCTCAAAAATTAGCGACCAAACTAGTGAGAATTCGAATTCAGCAATCTACTAAGCCATTAATTTACTATGAATTAGCGAGGTTGTTTACGAAAACTGTTGAATGAAACTGTTAATGAATAAAGTTTGATCGAATAACCAGATCGCTGTATCAGTCAAAAATGATCGAAAATCTATTACCTTCAAATCAAAGGGGTCGAACTAAAATACTAGAGAACTTTCAGGCTACGGTATTCTTTAGTTCTTCAATTACCAGGAACTTTTCAGGATCTTTCAGGCTACGGTACAACTTTAATTCACCAATTACCAGGTAATTTTCAGGCTACGATATTTCCTACATTTCACCAACAAGAAGCAATCCTTGTCAGACTTGTCACTATGATTTAACTTCAGTTTCTTCAATTATGAATATCATTGACTATCTACTATATTTTTGATTATCTGGTAAAGTTAAACCTACCTTCCAGTAATCCAACCGACTCCTCGGTTATCGATTCGGTGATGGGACCTCTTATAACATTCTCAAAATAACTCTAGAATGTTCACTTAGAGTCTCTAAGTTATTCTGACTTAAGTACCTCCACCGAACGATTCTATTCTTCTTCAATCTAATCCAATTTTTGGATCAAACCTTCTAAAGCAGCACCAATATCCAAGTTTGGATCTTCCCAGTTAACTCCGGTGGAAGAAACAGCTGGAGCAGCAACAGCCTTTGTCTTAGCAAATTCTTGTTTGGCTTGGTTGATCAACTTTTCTCTGGCAACCCACTCCTTTCTTGCGGTTTCTTCTTGTTGACAAGATTCTAAGCTTTGTCTGTGGAAAGCACCGTAGAGAATACCGGCTCCTAATGCTGAATATCTTAATACGTTGAAAGTGCTCATGTTACTGGTGGTTGTGGTTGTAGAAGAGTTTTCATATTGAATGGTGAAATTTTATTGGTGAGAATTTGGGTAAACGCACGACTTTCGGAAAGTCGGCTTCATATTGGTGAGAGACAGTAGAGAAGACTGGGGGAAGGAGTATTTATACAGCAGATCAGTTCACTGAGAAATGAAGCTGAAATTTGAGTATGATCATTATAAGTTACTCAAGGACAATCAAAATTTATGAAACGAAATACAATGAATTCCAAACAGAAATTCTAGCGAGAATTCAAAAGTTCAAGTTCTCCCTATTATTTTACATTCTAGGCAGGAAAGCGGGGGAAAACTGGAATGCTTGCGGCAAGTCTAAAGAGAAGTACTGAGAGTTTGCTTTTTCTCCCGCTATGACTTCACAAAATCGAGCCTCGCTTATAATTACTCGTATTTTTCATCCCATCAATTTCAGGTACTTCCATACTGCATCTGTTGTGTTTTCACTAGTTGTTCTTAAACATCACAGAAACCTTCGCTTTTTTGCATAACTACTTCGTCCAGAAACTTATCGCTTCATATTAGAACTGTCGCTATGATTTTTCTTTCTAGTCGCCTTCCTCCAAGAACCTTTTCTCAAGGATCCCGACTCTTACGAGGTCGTCGCTACTTCAGTTTCACAAAAAGTACATCAAAACCAACTGAAAGTTACTACAATGTTGCAGTAGCTTACCAAGCCAAAGATAGAGAGGAATCAAACGTGTTTAAAAAAGGGGGAAAGAAGAGTCCAGCAAGAGACTCGCCAACTGGAGAGGATAACTACCTTATATCGAAGGAGTTTGGTGGATACGTTGCAGTTGGTGTTGCAGACGGTGTTGGAGGGTGGTCAGAAGCAGGATATGACTCTTCTGCTATATCAAGGGAATTATGTAGGGGTGTAAAAACTCACTTTGAACAGGCCATGGACAAAATACTGGAGGAAGAAGTGCAGAAAATGCTGACGACTCTGATTCCAGGGGCCCTTGCCCTACTCACATCATCGTTCGCATCGGTCCTTGCATCCCCTGCTGTCGAAATAGGAGGAACCACCGCCTGTATCGGGATATTTACACCACGTCACACACTCGAAGTCGCAAACATCGGAGACTCTTGGTGTGGACTCTTCCGTGATCACAAACTCGTCCAAGAAACCAAATCTCAAACTCACAACTTCAACACACCATACCAGCTTGCCAAAATTCCTCGCCAAATAGTTGGACAGGCCGAGCTCGAGGGTAGACGTTACATCATCGATTTGCCTTCTAGTGCCGATGTATACACATGGGATGTTCGTCCGAACGATATTGTCATGTTTGCTACTGACGGAGTCACTGATAACGTCATTCCGGCTGATATTGAACTCTTTTTGAAGGATAATTTTGATGTAAAGGCTCCCAATCTTGATCAAATTGCCTCTAAATTCGTCACGGAAGTGGTTAAAGTTTCAAAAGACCCTAATTTCCCTCTGTTCTTCGCCCAGGAACTCTCCCGGTTAACAGGTCAAAAGTATTTGGGAGGAAAAGAAGATGATATAACTGTTCTCATTGTTCAAGTTAAATAGATGACGAGATTTGGCGACTTGGATCACGGTATCTGATACATATAGCTGTGAGACGAAGTATCAGTTGAATGTGCAGAAAATATGGTATTTGTAAGAGTTTGAGGCTCTTCGTAGCTCTAATATCTTCCTTATACCTATTTATGACTGTCCCGTCATGGCTATTTATGACTGTCTCTTTATGGCTATTCTTGACTGTCTCTTCATGACTATTATATCTATCTCAGTCTCCTTCGTGCTTATCCTTACTAAAACTCATATATTTAGATTCTTCTCTTGGCTTCGTCTAGTTACTCACATTGCTTAATACTCTATCTTGCTAAGTACTCTATCTTGCTAATTATATCACTTGAACTTTGCAGCCTATTTGGTCGTGGCTTGATCGCTAGATATCATTAAAGTCGTGTACTTTTGCTCAAATATGATTTAGAAACCAACCAGTTCTTTATGACTTCACGGATTTTGGGATCGCCGTTCAAGTCTCCAGGAGGTCCGATACTTGCTAGAGGAACTAAAATACCTGCTGGGTCTGATGGAATCTCCAAGGGTCTGGAACAGTCGGCGAACTCACAATCTGACGGCACTTCTATGTCTACCAGCATGCGACTACAAGTACCAGAAAGATCCATAGGAGGCATTAGAACTTCTGCTGACGATTCAATAGATGATAAAAATCCTGGTGAAATAACGAATCCTGCCGCTGGAGTTCTGGTTACTCCAGGGAGAACTCTTGGAACCAGATCTCCAGCAAGAACCCTTGGAACCAGCACTCCAGCGAGAACTCTTGGGACCAAGACTCAAGCACCTATAGGAGGTCAATCTAACGGAGATGATCCTAAGTTAGGACCCCAATCAGATTCTAGGTCTCCTAATTTCAGCCCAACTCCCATGAGAGATAGAACGATATCTCAAGAGTCAGCTACAGAATCTCATACGTCAGCAACAAAATCTCCTAAATCTGACAAAAATGGTGTAAAAATGCCAGGATCTCGACAGATTCTCGGTCCAAGACTACACGAGTCACCTTCACAATCTTCAAGATCAAAGTCCACCACTCCTGATTCTCGCCCCGAGGTTCCAGAAGAAATCGAGTGTCCTATGTGTGGAGAGTCCATGGTGAGTCTCCTACAATTGAACCAACATATAGACGATGCACACGTTATAAGGGAAGAGGAACGTTCACAACAGAAACCACAGAAACATCCTCGTAAGACGGTAAATCTAGACCTTCTAGACGGAAACCGAGGGTTCAGTTTGAGCGACCAGTTGGGTCCACGTTCAGCAGAAGGTGAATCGAGTCAACGACAGAGGAATTCAATGACGCGGTCTCCAGGCTCTGCTCGAAGCAATACAACAACGCCTTCTATTTCTCGATCCCACTGGAAACATCCATCTTCCACCTCTACATGTTCATATCCCTCGTGTACCACGCTGTTGGGAGTCAAAAACGGAGTAGTTAATTGTCGGAAATGTGGATCGTTGTTTTGTAACGTCCATACACACTACAAAGTACGTCTCGCTAATGGAGAACCAGATACTCTTCCGGCCTATGATTCTGCCGGAGTATGGTCACGTTGCTGTTACAACTGCTACAAGAACAAACCAGACTTGAAACTCGGAACCCAGGTCAATTCTCGTGATTTAACACGGACGTTTGTCAAAATGCGCCAGCTGGTAGTGGACGACCAGCTGCTCTACAGAAATAAAATCCAAAAACGGTTCATCAAGTTGTCGGGGATATTGGTTGACCAGCCGCCACCTCTGTGGTTTTCCATCAATACTTCTCGCCACGGACTCGGCGATACTTGGGACGATGATGCAACTACCCACCACTGTACAGTGTGCTTTGTGAAGTTCAATCTCCTTATACGTAAGCATCACTGTCGTCTCTGTGGAAAGATTGTTTGTGACGACCCACTGGCCCAAAGACAGACCTGTTCCATCAACGTCCCGCTTGGTAGACTCGTGGAGAAGTTGGAGAATCTAAACTACCCTCCAAAAGTCAAACAATCCCTTCCAACCCTCATCAAAGACGAATCTATTCGTTTCAGATGTTGTGTTAACTGCAAGAATGCTTTGCTCCACGACTTCAAGCTCAATTCGTTGAAAACTCTCACCGTAGAAGAGGAGAATATATTCAACACCTACAGTGCCATCATGACGTTGAAGCAACACATCCAACTCTTGCTTCCACGATACGAAAAACTCGTCGAAGACGCCGACGACGAACCTTCCATCAATAAACTTCGCATAAAACTCATGAAGTTCCTCAAGGAATTTGAGATCCATACCGTCCAATTCAAAAACCGATTTTTTGTAACCCTCAACAACCGTTTACAGGTTGGACAGAAATACGCTCAGCATTCAGTGTTGATCAACAATATGTACCAAAGTCTCATTATTTTCCTTCAGGAAAGTCTTCTTCTGTATAAGATGCTAAACGATCAATTCAAGGCCCAAGAAGAGAAGATATTAAAACTACAACAAGCAGAATCCCAACCGGTGGCTCCACCTCGCCTCACCAAGAAGCAAATTAGAGAATTACGCGAACAGTTGATGGTGATGAATGAACAAAAGTTCATGGTGGAAAATTTGATTGTAGACTACACCAAGCTCAGGAAGTTTGACGAGTTAGAGTCATTGATTGAGAACAAGACTGAATTAGGAAAAATAATTGATGATTTGGAGGCCCAGCTTGGTGAGTTTGGATTTTGATTATCATTATCGTTATGATTATCAATTCAATCCTCAAGGAATTATTATAGAGGGCTCTATATTTAGTCTGAAATCTTCATTAGTGGAGTCTTGCTAGTGGATTCTCGTCTTTCTAGTGTATTCTCTCGCTGGTATAAGAAATCTTTCAGATATTTGCTCCGATTATTGCTCATTATTGCTCATTATAGCTCATTATTGCTCCTCTCTAGACTACGCTGGTACTCCCCATCGTTGTGCTCTGTTCTAGATATGCTCATTCTCTATAAATAATAAATAGGCCGATGACACCGTCATCAGCTTTTGCTACTGCACCCCAATCTTCAAACTTGCTACTCCTCTCTTACTCTCTCTCTCCAACTTGCTAGTCAATTTCTCATCACCAGCTCGCTACCAGACTGTTTTTATATACATTTTGGTAGATTTGGTCACTAAAGGATGGACTGACTGATAGTGATAAGCTCTGAATAGTAGCTACCAGATATTAGGCTAGCATCTGATGTCCCTAGGATCGCTTTAAATCAGTTGGATGTCCATTATCATTGCCTGAGTTACTAGATAAACTCCTTAGCATGTATTGGGAAGCCTCTTCCTCTAAACGAGTCCTGAGATTCCGACATCTTAAAACTCATTATGTCTTATCAACTTGGGTTGTTTGGTCGGCATCCTCACTAGCTACCTCGTCGCTTCCCTGGTCCTTGACTATATTCTCCAGGTCGGGGACCACCACATGTTCGGCCTCGATCCATTTTTTCATGAATTTCACCAAAACCTGGGCAGTTATGACCTGCTCGGACTGAAAAAGCACCAACGGAACCAAGAGGATACCCAAGCGAGGATTATCTGCACCATACTGGGAAGTAATAAGCGATACTCCCAACGCAGCAGTCTTTGCAGGACCACACAACATAATGGCCACAGTGTCCCTTCTATTATAATAGAAGGGTTTGAAGAACCAATAACATCCCTTGTACAAGGTAGAAGAAGTCTCAGTTGGTTCATCTTTCAAGAACCTCTTGACCGGCCATGGACGAGCATAAATAAAACTCAACACAGTGAAAAAGAGGTAGATTCCGATATTAAAGAACACCAAGAAGATGATGGATTCGTGGGATACCAGTGTGAATGCATTCTGGGAAAACGCTGTGGAAAATGACAGAAACATAATCAAAATCAACATGAATGAACCCACCTTGTTAAGCTTGAATGTGGTTAAGGTCCACTTTGTCTGTTTTGGAAAGATATTCTGGACAACCTGGCCCACAAACAACGGAATAAACACCGAAAATCCCAACTGTTTCATGGTTTGTTGGTACAAATAACCAATGGTGGTGCTGTGTGCTTGATACTTTGGGTTTCCAAAGTCCCAGGTTCCCGATAGATACAACTGCAACATTGCTGGAGTGATAAAGGCACCCAAGATGTTGCCTATAAACACTTCACAAAGCGTCAAGATGTCGTTACCATTGGCTTGTTTGGTCATAACGACGTTGGACGACACGGTTGTGGGACACGAGAATGTCACGATCATCCCCACAAGCAACCATTCGTCAATCGCCTTGTCATGTGACTGCTTGATGCCAGTAACTATACCATAGATTATGGAAGACGTTATCAAGAAAGATAATGAGAGTACGGTGAAGTGGGCTCTCCAATTAACAATGTTGACTGCCAAATCCTTCGATGGCATGGACAATCCACTGATAAGGAAAATCACAGCAACAGCTCCATATCCGATAGAATACTGGGCTTTTATAGTACCACCCAGCTTAGCAAACTCGGGGTATGAATGGGCAATAGCAATTAAGCACCCTAGTATAATAAAGAACCATTGTGCTACAAGAAAGTCAAACACTTTCTTAGCATAGATGTATGGTTTAGAAGTTATGAAGGACATAGTTAAGGGTATTATGATAATTATAAGTTATTTGATGAGTTATTAGATGATTTATTTGATGATTTCTTTGATAAGTTATAACTTTTGATGACTTTTTGATGAGTTATAACTTGTGATAAGTTCTGATTTATAAGTTGTGATGGTTTTTATGAGTATTGAAAGGGTTATCTAACCCAGTATAATTTTATGATCTTATGTTCGTATTTGACTCAGCTAATGGATCAGTGAGACTCTGTTGACTTTCTAGTCTTTGATATAATAATACTATTGTGTCCGGTTATCTAAGACGATGATTTCTTCAGTTCAGTATTTCAAAGGTTCTAGTCTCTTTATATGTGAAAAGTTGTCACAGACTCGGATACTTTTAATGGAATTCGGATAGAATAGAGTATGAGTCACGTGCATTTTCGGACCGATGATGATGATTTTATAACAAAATATCAGTACCGCAACATAAAGTGTATCAGATGCAACATGGGAACAACAGATAAATGAGGGCTAATAACGATGATTGTGAGTTAGGTCATTAGGATGGATGAGCTGGAGCCGGTCAAGAAATTATAGTATAGTCAGGTGTTCAGTATTAGACTCCAAGAAGTTTTACACGGAGACCGGCTCCAGGATCGGTCCAGCCACAATGATGAGATAATCAAGAAATGAGACGCAAGTTAATTGTGATATGGACAAAAAGGAAGTGAGCTGAGAGGAATATGAGAATAGAGACCATCTAAGAAGTCAGAGATGTTAAGAAGCCTGAATTCAGATCTATTTGTAGGCTATTTTGGGAGCTAGAGTAGACAAATTGTGAAATCATCAGTTCAAAATATTCAAATATTCCAAGTTTTTGCAACTTTAATGAATAATTTTGAAAAATTGATAATTATTATTATATTAGCAATGGGTGAAGTGCAGTTAAGAAGACCCACTCCTGGTAACTTCTAATAATGACTAAGTTTGTGAGACGTAAAGTCACCACTATGAGAAGGGGGAACGCTAGTCCATGGAGCTGAATAAAAATGTGATCAATTTATATGTGAAGCTATTGGTTTTGCCATAACTAACTACCACTAGTAATATTGAGGTTAGTGGTTTTGACATATTAACAACCACTTACCACTACTATAAATGTTAAACTATTTTCATAAGAGTTTGCTAATTTCGCAGCCATTGAGGAGAAGATCCCAAAATATTTCATATTAGGTCAGAAGCAATAGCCACAATACGAAGTGACATACGAACGATATCAAGAGTCCCAGAAATGCTATGAGTGTCCACATGAATGAATATCCTCTTTGTCTATCTCGCCTCCATAACTAACATTGAAGGATGGATGCCGGCGAATTTGAAGGATCCACCAAATCTCACAACTTCAAAGTTGTTGCCTTTAGATATGTATCTTTCTAGCCTAAGGATGATCATATACTAATGAGAAACACATATTACCATCTAGAGCTACACCAAAACTATCCTGCTCAACTATTGTCCGCTAAAAGAAAATTAGACGTAATGGGCAGGTTTAGAGGGGATACTTTAGTTTAGAGTGGATGGAAAATCTCGCATTTACAGCCAGAGTCTCACCATTGCCGAATTACTTTTCGTTACCCTCTGCTACTCTCCGTTGTTGCTCCCTTACTGAGGTTCTAATTCACAAATACTTCGCTACGCTCAGTATTTGGTATTTGCTCTGGTTGCAAAAATTTCCCAATTGGGAAAAACATCAACACTCGGCTACTCATCAAAAGATAAACAACTCAACTTCTCCAGATTAAACTCACCACCATCACTACACAGTTGTAACATATCCAATATGAGAGGACAGGTTCGTGAAGACGTAACTTTTGTGAACAACTTCTGGGGTCGCCACGACTCTGGCTTCAAAGTCATCCAGCAAAAGATCAACGACTCGTTATCTACACTCCACGAGCTTCTAAACTACTACAATGAACGAATAATGCTTGAAAAAGAGTACACCAAGAAACTAGAGAAGTTGAACCTGCGAACTACGATAGGATCGCATGAAACTGGAACGTTCAAGAAGTCTTTGGATAAGTTGAGCGAGGAAAACTCCCAGATGACCAAGTACAATCAAAAGTTCATCAAGTCACTCAGTCAAATTAACTACGAAAAGCTCGAGGCATTTACCGGGTCATACCACAAAAGAGCCTCTAGGATGGACAGTCATATGCTGAAGGTCCTCAGCAAACGTAAGGATGCTCTCAGAAATATCGAGCAGACGAAATCAAAGTTTCAGGAGGACTGTAGACAGTTGAAGGCGTTGAAGTTGCTGATTCAGACGACATTAGGAAAGGAACTCGAGCGTAACGAGGCCAAATACAAGAAAGTGACGTTATCCATTGTAAACAGCAGGAAAAACTACCAGATAGCGTTGGCTCTCTACAAGGAAATCAATGAAATATTCGTACGTGACTGGTCCATTACCCTCCGAGACTTCTATACGTTGGAACTCGAACGGATACAGATCTGCAAAGTTAACTGTTTCAACTTCTGCAACAATATCGCCACTCTCTGTGTTGACAATGACCAGTCAGTGGACTCAGCAAGATCGGTGTTTGCACAGATCCAACCTCCTTTAGATTTACAGGACTTTTCGGCCACTTATGGAACTGGTGACAAAATCTTCAAGGATCCCGAATATGTTGATTATTTGAACGGTTTCGAAGAAAAGGGCGAAGGCTACGATTTGGCAGAATTCGATATGCCTGATCACGAAACGATTTTGAGAAGAACCTACTCTACTTACTCACAAGCCTCCGCCAGTGTACATAATAGCTCACCAGTGAAACCCTCAAACTCACCAGTCAAAACGTCAAACTCGCCAGTCAGAACCTCCAACCCATCAGGCTATTCATCTCATCCAAATATACCAGCTGCATCTAAATCACCACAACATTCTCAACCACTTCATGATAAGGAACTCCCTCCGGTAGTTCTCTCCCCTCCAACACCTAATCCTCCCCAAACCCCATCACCTACCAGAAAAGCACCAACCACAATTATGCCATTAACACACGATACTCTCAAACCAAAAGAATCATCAGTATACTCATCAAGTCCAGAAGATCGTGCAGATGTTTTCTCCAACAAATTCACAAACAGCAACGGATCCAACTACTCTGATCCTAGCACAGGCTCTCACTACTCTACCAATTCCAAGGGCGAGAGACACTGGGCGTCGCCTCGTAGAAGGGAGAAACAACTCCACCAGTTCCAAGAACAAATCAACTTGAAATCAAAGGAATTACCAATGACCATGCCAAAACTTGACCAAACTCAGAAAGAAGTGCCGATTATGAAGGACTTTTCCATCGATTTCATCGCTAAGGCATTGGAAGACTTGAACCTGGGAGGTAACGGAGATATCAGTCAATATAGAAAGTCCGTCAGAGAAGCAAAGGCTCAAGAAGTGATGTCCAACCATGTGTCAGCATCAGATTATGTGGATGACAGAGAGGAAGTCGCCACGAGGTACGAATCGATAAATTTCAGTTCCCCGTCTAATAAAGAACACCCATATTCAATCGATAGAGGATCTAAAGATTCAGAAACCACATTCAACGGCTTAGACAAAGGATTGGCAAAAGATCTAGGCAGAGGATATTCTGCAAAGAGTTTGGGACAGTCAATAAGGAGTGATTCCCGAGGATATCCTAAAGCTCGTCCTAAATCTATGCTTGATCCTATACCCCGTGAATCAGACTCCCTTCAAACATGTATAGTAAAAGACCGTTCAAGACGGACACTCCTGAGTTTACCAAGCAAGTCGTATACCAACCTTCACTCAATGATCGATCAGGATCAGACTTCGGTCACCCATCGGAAATTTATCGTTAAAGCAATAGCAAGATACACTTATAAACCACAGCAACATGGAGAGTTGTTTTTCAAGAAGGGCTGGCAACTTTATATCATTCACAAGCAAGAAGATAATTGGTTCTTCTGTGAATTAGGTGCGAATGCTGACGACAGGGCTGGTATGGTTGGATTGGTTCCAGGGAACTACTTGGTAGAGGGAAACCATTTATTTTAGATCCCGAGCGCAGCGAGGGAAATGTCCGACCACAGCGAGGGAAGTGTCTAATTTAGAGCTCACACCGAAGAGGAACCAGTCCAGCGACATCTTCCACTGAGAACGGATTGAGATTTAAGAGAAGTAAAGTAAAAAGGAAAGAGGAGCGAAGAGGCAGATTAGAAAGAGGGCAGATAATTCACCCAAAATGAAAGGGTACTTAAGGTATAGTCTCTGGAAAGCTATAGAAACTCTAAAGTAGCCAGATATGTGTCGATATCTGGTTCTCTGGTTCCACTAATTTAATGGTTGCAAAATATGGGTGCTAACCTGCAAAGCTAACCACAAGATAATAACCTGTCATAGATAACCTGCACTTAATTAGGCTGCAAAAAGTCCCTAGAAGAGTTCACTTCAGAACCGTATGATTAAGCAGGGTGACTTAATATGATATGGTTGGCTTCTTGATGCTATCTCGTTATGAAAATGGCTCGCGATCATGCCTATCTTTTTAGTGAAACTTAGTATAGTAATCATATACCAGGTGTTATTACAGTGAACTTATCTATTATCTATTATCCATAATACCTCCTAAACCTCACTAGCCCTGACCTCTCTCATCTCCAATTCTTGTATAATTTGTATAACAATTGAATGATATTTATTGGACCATAGTCACTTAGTGATCCATCAAAACGTAGAAAATCACGAAACGAACTATTGTTAAATAGTGTCGAACCCAAGAAGTCACTAAATCTCATTCAATATCAGTCGTATTCGATAATATCATTAATTCTATTCACTTTAACGTAATCCGCTCAATATTCAATAGTAAATTTGAAGATTACATAAGCAATACAACATGTTGAGTATTGTAGGTAATTACTTCTTAAATTACTGGAAATTTGTATATGATATAGCGGGAGTCACTTCAAGTTACACTAGATCTTAAATTAGTTGTTAGAGGCAATTTTGGTCAATATTCCAGATGCTGAATCTACCGATGTTAACGTACTGCATATAAATGATTTGGTACCAGATAGCATTTTTGCAGCTTTAAGTACCGAAAGAACTATGAGTGAAGCGATTAGTTATCTCTCAAACTGATTATTAAGAAGTTAATAAATTTCTGACTTATTTGTTCACTACAATGTCATCCGTAGTTATTCTTCTCAGTAAATGGTTAATTCTCTCACTAATAGATACTGCGCTAGAGTATGAAAGAGAGATAAGTCACTAAATGTCACTAAATCTGACTACTATTAAAATATCGCTTCCTTCGGTACTCAATGAAGATTAGCGAAATTAGTCTACTCGCCTATTATCACTCTTAGCTAATCACAGCAAGCTTAGCTCACTTGCTAGCAATTTGTCGTATCGCAAACCCCTCGGTGTTGATATTTTCCGCGACACAGAATTTGCCATCGATTTTCTACGACAGCACCAACAGAATTTGCCATCGATTTTCTACGACAGCACCAACAGATCGCCAGTTCTCCACCCCACAGATCACCACACATCATGATTAGAACCATTAAAAAAGCCGAGGCTACACGCCCTTATAATATACAAGACCTTCCACCACTAATTGTCGGGGGAGCCGTTTTCAACAACCAATATTCGACCAATCCTCACAACCTTCCAGTCAAAGATATCTTAACGTTAGCCTTCCAACACGGATTGAATGCTATAGATACTTCGCCATATTACGGGCCCTCGGAAGAGATTCTCGGCCAGGCGTTGCAGAAAGTCGAATTTGCCCGTGAAAACTACTTTATCTGTACCAAGGCAGGCAGAGTTAAGCTAGATGATTTTGACTATTCACGTGAAAACGTCAGAAGATCAGTAGAACGTTCGTTGAAGCGGTTGAATACGGATTATCTTGACTTGGTTTATATGCACGATATCGAATTCGTGGAGGAAGCCCAGATCTACGAAGCATTGGAAGAATTGAAGGCTTTGAAAGAGGAGGGAGTCGTGAAAAACTTCGGGATTTCGGGATATCCCGTCAAATTTCTCTACAAAATTGCATTGGGATGCAAGGAAGGTCCCGTGGGGCCCTTGGATGCGATATTGTCGTATTCAAATGGCTGTATCCAGAATGAACGGTTGTTTGAGATGTATGATCGGTTCGTTGATGAGTGTCAGGTGAAGAAGGTTATGAACGGTTCGATCTTGAGTATGTCGTTATTGAGAAGTGAAGTCACGCATTCTTTCCATCCAGCGTCACAAGCGTTGAAGGATAAAGTGTTTGATATTGCTGCGGAGTTGAAGGAAGAGGGCGTGGAGTTGGCAGACCTTGCGACGAGATTTGCTTTAAAAAGATGGCTTTTTGACGGAGATCAACAGTCAAACCGAAACTCGGTGGTTTTGGGAGTTTCTAACATCGCAGAGTTGAAAGTTGCGTTAGATAGTTACTGGCAGGTTAAGGAGAATGCCGAGGGAATTAACGAGAAGGATGTGCCACTTTATAAGAGGGTAAAGAAGTTGCTTGGAGAACATTTTAATGAAACATGGGAGAGTGGGATAGCGGGCCGTGGGTGATTTTAGAGAGTTAGAGAGTTTTCTAAAAGATGAATCTTTAGTAGTTCCTTTTTATCTGATTATCCCAAGATTTATTACCAAAATTATCATAAGATGACAAGAACCATGCTAAAATACTAGAAATCTTATCAAAAGTACTATAATTCTAACAGAATTAGACTCAAATAGTACTATACTCTCCCCCATTTACCATTCACCATTCACCATTAACCATTCACTTCACCACTTTCTTTCTCGTTTCCTTTGAATTTAACTCTAATATTCTGGCTAGTCTAAGAATTTATGAGCCCATAGCTAGAAAATATAGAATATAGACCTTTAGATATGGAATATAGACCACATTATAGATTTAGCTTAAGTATGTCGATTGGAGTTTGGTAGTTTGCACCCATATTGGGACGTGTACCTGCTAAATAAAAAACGCGGTGTTGATCTTTTCCTAATATATAAGTACTTAAAATAACGACGCGTTTACATAACGGCTGTAAAATGGTCAAAAGAAGCTCAGAACCGTCTAGCAACGCAGATGTTGTCATAAACTTAGACAAGAAGAAACAAGTGACCGTACGCAAATTCAATAACATCAATTTGGTGGATATACGAGAATTCTACATAGACAAGGAGTCCGGAGAAAAACGACCAGGTAAAAAAGGGATCTCGTTGACAGAGGATGTTTGGAAGAAGTTGTTGGAATCAGCTAGTGAGATTCAAGCAGCGTTGGATGGTTTAGACGGATCTGAAGAGAAAAGACGTAAAGTAGAAAAAGTGGACGAAGTGGTTGAGAAGAAGGTCAAAAACGACCTGGAAGAGGATTAGCGAGCGACTAGATATTTAGTGAGATGGATGATTTAGTAAGAATTGAGGATTATTGAGAGGGTACAAGTGAATTGGGGATAATCTAAGGTCTAATTATTGACTTCTGATGAATTTCCGATCACTCTAATTATTCTGATTCTATTCTAGATTGTTAGCAATTGCAAGCATATTTTGGACTCCCCTAACTAGAGACTCTTCACCACATTTCTCTAGACCTTCCTCATACATTTCATCTTCTTTAAGGATGTGTTAAATTTTTGTCTCAAATGATTCGTTAACTCACAGGCTCCTCATACTTCCTACTATGGCTCTCGAACCTATATTTGTTTGTGAAATATCCCAGGGGCTTGAATTTGCTATGGAAACTTCAGTCTTAATGTTTGCTATTGTTCGCTATAAATACCCCCAACTATATTGATGGCTCGTCACTATGACCTGAAATAGGTGACCCCTAGAGAAATACTTTTAACGGCACTGAGAAGAATGTGATTCTGAACTACAATCTTAGAAGGAAGTAACATACAGCTTGCTCTCACGTGCCGAGCGTTCCACTATTTCTGATAGGTGAATATTGTAAGAAACTAATCCAGAAAGTTTGAGGCCGTTGTATAACTCAAATAATGCCAGTTCCTTATTGCAATATTCAAACAAGCTTTGGCTGTTTTAAGCAAATACCAATCAAAAAGAACTTGCTCAAGTTTCGTAAGTGATACCTTGAATCTTTATCATTATTAACATGTAGCATCATAATATGTATACTCACATGTTAGTGAAGTAGTATAGTGATCTTGAGTAAAATAGTGATCTGGTAACTCCTCTGATCTTAGATCTACTAAAATAGTGAGAATTCTAATATAATACTCACTATTGTCAGTAACTCTAATGAGGTCTAGGGTTATTTTACAAAATTACTCACTAACTTTAATGAGAGCACTACCAAATTGTGACTCTTAATTCAACATACCCTTATGAATACCCATAAACCGAAAATCATTTATGGTAAGCAGCAAATATAGATCACACGACACTCTCAGATCCCAGCAAAATCCCCCACTAAGAGTCATAATGCCCTTATCTAAACCGATCAGTGCCACTATCTCGGAATCTCGCTTGCCGCGTCGCCAAATACGGGCGCCAAATTCCGGAGCAATTTTATCACCAAATCTCAAATTTTATAATCAAGTGTCAAATTTTCCACCCACCAACTCTTTACAACGCGTACTACCACCACGAGACACACAAGCCTTTGATAGATGATATAGTCAGACATGGGTAAGAACAAAGGTAGAAGAAAGACATTTCCCGCGACATATACGACGTTGGATAGTCGTGACAGCAGCGAGATGAGTGGAACTGCAGGAGCCGGTGATAATATAGCAGGTAACGCTGGGCGTGACCACAGTAGACAAAGTTCTATTGATGATTTCATTGATAGTGGCGCCTACGTCGACCACAGACAACATGGACAAATAAGTCCAAATGCATTGAGGAGAGTTAGCCAAAGCAATGGTGAGTTTAGTAGGAAGTATACGCCCAAGAGTGACAAAAAAGGATCAGACGCCAGGAAATCGACTAGAGCTTCGTACGCTGCTGGCTACAGAGACAACCCCGAGAGATATAGAGACAACGAGTCTGTTTCACCAACATATACATCTCCTCCAACTCTTCCGCTTACAAATCGTAATCTTCAGAATCTTCTAGGAAACAATAATGTTGATAATCAAGAGTTTCGGAACCATAGTGGCGCTGTTGTTCTTGACATGGATCGGTATACTGACGAACAACGTCAGTTGACGAGCCAGCGGTCCTTATCCGATCCCTTCAATCAAGAACACTTTGGCGATGAGGAAGATCGGTATTCTTCAAACTCGTTAGAATTTGGAGGATCCAACCCTTCTTCAGACCATTCTAGTGACTCAACGTCCTTGGACGATGTTTGTTTCCCAGACTACTACGACTTTGATCACAATAATAATAGAGCAGGAGAATGGCCAGAATTAGCAATCATGGAAGAGTTCGTCAAAGAAGAACTACAAGATTCGTTCATGGCAGATGATGATGTACAGTTTTCACCAAATGTGAATTTTGACCCGGTAGCTCGCCATGTAGCGAGCGAAGAACAACTGCCTACTGCAAAGAGTCATAAGTATCCAAGTAGTCCACGTGACGATGAACCATTATTAAACAACTACCAGGTCAATGAAATTGAATCAATTGTACTGGCAAAGGAATCTTTACGGTTCAGACCTACTCCCATCCAACCGTGGGAGAAATCGAAAGAGAATATCCCAACCATTTTGAATAACAGTCGTCAGAACCAATCGAGAGCTCAACAAAGGTTGGGTAAATCTACTTCTAGTTTGTGTAGATTCACTTACTTCAGAGAAGATCTAAATAAGACCATACATTCTCCAACAATCAGTGGACTTTTGGGAGAGCACCAAGAAGACCCGAATGAGGATGAAGAAGAAGAAGAAGAAGAAGAAATGGAAGAACAGGAAGATACTGGCGAACATGATAATCAGACTGTGATTGAAAGACTTAAAGAACTTTTCCAACCAAGGAATCATGCTACTCAACTCTCCACATCAGCATCTTCGACAAGTGTAGGGCATATAGTGACAGAACATTCTTCGAATTCTACACCGCTTCCAACGCCAGGAATAACTGTCAATCTCAACAGCAACAACCTACACATCCAACCACTTACGAAATTGCAATCTAAAGGAACAGAAACCTCGCCAGGAACAGCATTAGGATCTGAAATGGGACCAGAACCAAACAACGAAGAAATTCGTTCGCCAACACCATTTTGGCTAGATGTTTTGGACCCTACTGAAGAAGAAATGAAAGTTTTGTCGAAAACATTCGGAATCCATCCGTTAACAACCGAAGATATCTTTTTGGGCGAGGCTCGTGAAAAAGTGGAACTATTTAAATCGTACTACTTTGTCTGTTTCACCTCGTTCGATATTGTATACGAGAGACGTAAGCAAAGAGCAAAAGAACAAGAAAAGAAGATCAACAAATTAGAGGAAATGTTCGACAATGCTACATTCTCAGATCGGTCGAATATTATGGGAGGTCCAGAGAAGAAATCGAAGGTCTGGAACTTTTTCACTGGCTGGATGAGTGCAAATTCAAACAAACGTCAACCAAACCTTCAATCGCAAGTCCACACCAAAGAATCTGTGTCGATGAAATCCAGAAGCAAGAAGATTAGAGAAGGAGAATTGCTGCCTTTGAATATGTATATGATTGTGTTTAAAGATGCTGTGATTACGTTTCATTTCTCGCCCACTCCACATCCTATAAATGTCAGAAGAAGAGCCCGTTTGCTTAGTGACTATTTGACCGTGACGTCAGATTGGATTTGTTATGCATTGATCGATGATATCACCGATTCGTTTGCTCCAATGATTGAAAGTATTGAAGAAGAAGTCAATTCTATCGAAGATGCTATTTTAAAAATGCACTCTGGAGAAACCGATCTGGACGATCTGGACGATGAAGTCCTGGAAGATGAGTCTCATCATCCCCCTGTGGGAAGAAGAAAGAAGAGTAATGAGAGTACGCTTCATAAGACCACTGACGAAATATTTTTCAGAAGAAAGAGATCAAAATCAACTGTTGACCATAAGATTGGTACGAGGTTGAAGAAAACGACCACCTCTGTATCTAGCAAGAGTGGATCACGTAGAAGCTCCAGCTCCAAATCTACTGGGATTATAAGTTGGAGAAGAAAAGGTGATATGTTGAGACGTATTGGAGAGTGTAGAAAACGTGTGATGTCGGTGTTGAGGTTGCTTGGTTCTAAGGCAGATGTGATTCGTGGATTCAGCAAACGTTTTAGCGAGTCCATGCAAGAAAATGGACGCCATACTGAAAAACTGGAGATCGGAATGTATTTGGGAGACATTCAAGATCATATTGTCACCATGGTCCAATCGTTGAACCATTACGAGAAGTTGATTGCTCGATTCCATGCAAATTACCTTGCCCAGATCAATATCGATATGACCAAGGTCAATAACGACACCAACGATGTTTTGGGGAAGATCACCATTCTAGGAACAATAGTGCTTCCTATAAATGTCGTGACAGGTCTCTGGGGAATGAATTGTATAGTTCCGGGCCAGGATCACGAGGGATTAGTTTGGTTCTGGGGAATTATAAGTTTCATGTGTTTGTTTAGTATATTTGCTTACAATTATGCCAGAAGGGTCACAGGGCTTTAGTGAAGGGAATTGGATAGTGAAGAGTGAGTAGTGGGTATTTGATAAAGAAGTTTCAATATCCAGAGCCAGTGAATGTTTAAATATTCGAGCTAATGAAGGTACAATATACAGATCTAGTGACGTCCGACTTAAGGTCTCCTCAAATATCATCACCATATTGATAACCTCGTCAGCTCAATTTATGATTCACCTATAAACTTATTTGCTGACTGAACATAAAATATGAGTTGCTATAGTATATAATGGAAATTATAGTAGGTGATGTATATATATAAATTAACTTCTCTCTAGTGGTACTAGTACACTAACTATAACCACTAAGTATTAATACCACTTGTACTGCTAGTACTATTATACTCGCTAGTACTGTTTTCTATTGTAATTCTTTCTACGTCTTCTTAACATGCACTAGGCTTCTATTTCATTTATCGATTGGAACTCTTGCTGGCATTTGTCGCAACCACTAGTCGCGACTCTCAATAAATGTGTCGCAACACTCTTTAAATCACATTGTCGCGACACTCAATCCGCCACTGATTCTCAAATTTCATCTCACTAAATTTACAACCACTACTCCATTCCACTCCTCCACTCTACACATCTACACAGAATGAGTATTCAAATGTCACTAATCTTCTCCACGCTCATCATGCAGATGGTGACGCTCGTGGTGCTACTTCTCCCGTTCCCGTACGTGGTCAGGAACAAAATCGTCCATCTCACTGAAGTGCTCCAGAAGTCTAAGAACTTCACCGTCGGCGTTGTGTTTTCAATAATCCTTCTTGGACTCCAATTCATGGATTGTTTACAGAGATTGAAGAGATTTTCCGGTCCCGTAGATAATCCGTACTTTGCCAACAGTTTTGGAAACATGACCAAGCCGTCGCTCACTCACGAACAGATGGCCACCAAATTCTATTCCCAGAGAAATCTCTATTTAACGGGGGCAGTTTTGTACTTGATGTTAGCCATAGGTACTGTGACTAGTATTGTTAGGAAATTGGTGAAAAAGGAGGGCGAATTTAGAGACTTGGTGGCAAAGAGGGCCGGCGGAGACGGTGACGAGGTCGAAAAGTATAAAAAGTTGATTCAAACCAGGGAAACAGATTTGAAGACATTGAAGAAACAGGTAGAGGGATTACAGAGACAATATGACGGATTGACGAAGAGCGAGATTAGAAATAAAGATGATTGAGTGTGCTAGGGAAAGAGTTACGTAGAGTGATTTCGGAATAGAATTTCTAGGAGATTACTCGTAGTATTCTCTTATAACAGGAGTAGTCTGAGAGTTACTGAGAGTTACTGAGAATACTGAGAATGTTGAGAATTGATGAGGATTCCTGAATGTTCAACATTCGAGACAATTTCTGAGGCTGTGCGCTGTTGTGAATACCTGTCAATATCTATAAAATTTGCAATTGCAATTGCTAAAATTAACACCAAAAGCGGCTTCATTTCGAGGAAATGATTTAAAGCCTACTGGAACGATCGCGTGCCGCTAATTATGAGCATTTTCCGTGTCTCCTTAACAGCCACTTTCAGAGTTTCCTGATTATTCACCATTTTCACGATTTCTATTCACCTTAAAATTTCAACTTATTATATTGACTGTAAGGCTGTCTCGAAATTGTCTAGTATGTATTGATCTTTCTTATATCATGATATTTGGCCGGGTTATGTATTGAGGGAAAGTGTACGAAGTTGCCCATTGATTATTTCATTCTGACGTTGACTCAATAACCGTTCTAGCTACCTATATTATAGCAAGGCTCATCAGATCTTGCTCCTGCCTATAATTACTCTATATTCGTACCTCTTGCTTATATTTCCACCTCTCAACATGTTTTCTCATCCTCTGGGGTACTATTTATTAGTAGTTTTTGTCTAAAATACTCACATTATATGATCTTTAGATTATTGTAGCCATTCTTAACTATGGTCGCTATATGAAAGAGTCTTAGGCCTCTATCACAAAGATATTTCACGTAAGTAAACCATAATCGTTCATGTGTGTATACTATTGCGGTTATGATGTTTGAAATTAACTATTGCGGTATAACATTTTTATTGGGTGCAAAATAATAATATAAAATAATTTATTTTCATAATCTTCAGAATTTAATCAATTTTAAACTTATCTAACAAGAAACTGATCTAGGCCCTAGATCTCATCAGTCTAGAGTTTTGGTGACTGCTAACGATCTCTGATCGTCGCTCATTTAGGTATGGCCACTGTAGCTTCCACTAACCATATTCCTAACTACTGGGATCTCCTCGCCGTCCTCGTAAATCGAAACATATTTTATAGGTTCTTGGAGTTGGAACTTAACCTGGACTCCCGATTCATGTTCCGAGCCCTTACCGTTGGTCATAAATCTGGCTATCAATTTTTCTTCACGTACATCTCCACCAAGTACCAAAGGCTGGTTGTATCTCCAAGTAATTCTGTTCTTATCCTTGTTGAAGGATCCTTGTGGTTTTGACGATGCAGACAACGTCTCAATATCTTCCTTCAAGGCTACAGAAATCACGAGGTTATTAAGCACTAACTTTTGGATGCCAGGGTTGAGTCTCAAACTGATCATCAACGACGACTGGTGGTCCTCGTACTTCCAGATCTGTTGTACGATAATTGGAACCTGTTCTTCGTTCAATTTCAACAAGTATTTCAATCCTCCCAAGGACTTGGACGCTATTTGGGCCGGCGAGATTCTGAACTCGTTGTCGGCCAATTTCTCTACGAAAGTGTTGTTCAAAATCAACTTATCGAAGTTGTTTGGGATTTTAAGGACGATTGGTTCGTTGATATTGGACTCTTCGTGGGGCTTGTAATTGAAGGCGACTTCTCCGATGATTTGTGACTTGGTCAACTTGCCGTCCTTGAAGTTGGCGTTGATGACCTCTGCAACTGATGAGTTTAAGCCTTTAACTTCCTCGGCAGCATCAGAGTGCTTGAAAGAGTCGTGGTGCTTCAACAACGAGTTGCCTGTGTCCTGGCTGATCAATGGAGCTTGTCCGAAACCTGGTTGGATCATAGAGTCACGGGCGCTGGGTAAGTTATGGAAGATTTGGGATGTGACATCTTTGCGGGTTCTAACCGATGTGGTGTTGTCACCGCTAACTGGCAAAGCTGGTAAAGGTTCGTGGTGAATAACTTTTCTAGATGGTGGTGGTGGTGGTGGAGCACTAGTGTTTGATTTGAGTGGCGAGGTTGCTCCTATAGGCGCAGCAGCTCCATTCTTTTCCTTTATTGGGGAAGCTCCAGTAATATCTGGTTCAGGTAAATTCACTTCGTCGTTGAAAACGTCTTTGTTGCCCGAGATAGGTTTTTCATCTCCAGATTCAAAACTATACTTACCACTGCTTTCCCTTGATCTAGGTAAATCCACAGGGAACGAACCAGGAACTTGGCTTGGAGGAGGAGCAAACGTTGGGACATCATTTGGAATGGAAGGCAACTCGGAGTCTTTTGTAGTTACTGAGTCTCCTAAATCATGTTTTTGTAACATCGATAATCTGCGATATTCTGTTGTTTCTGGTTCTTCTTCATCCGATGAAGTCTCTGAATCTTTATACTTTACAACGTTGGGGGAGTCTAATTGAGGAGATTCGATATCTTTGCTCTTTGGAGTCAAAGGAGGATTCAACATCGAAGTTGGGGGTTTGGTGTAGAACTGGGGAGCTGGCAACGGTGTTGACGAAGTAGGAGTTGGAGGAGCGTTCAATTGATTGGACCCGGATGGGTCAGTTGAAGGTGGTCCAGGTGGAGCAACAAATTGTTCAGTAGATTTTCCAGATGATGGAGCCTGTCCAGGTGGTGGAAATTGTCCAGAAGCAACTGATTGAGGTGCTTGTCCTTGGCCAAATACAGTCTTTTGAGATCCAGAAGGAACTGGTTGGGGAAATTTTCCTTGTCCCTGTGGACCAGAAGGTGGTCCTTGTTCTGCTCTCGTCTTGCCCTTTCCTGGTAATCCATAAAGATCAGAAGATCTTCTTGAGTTAGCTCTGGAACTAGCCGAATCGTTAGTGCCTACACTTTCTGGAATTATATCTTTTGAAAAGTTAGTTTCCTTGTTAAAACTAGTGGACTTCTTTCTTCTACCAAAGATTGAGCCTACTTTTGATTTCAATTTAAACGGTTTCTTGGAAGATTTTTCGGAATTTTCAGACAAGATCGACTGATTATCTTTGTGAAATCCACTCATTCTCTTGGAAGACTTGTCGTGCTTCTTTTCGTGGGTTTTCTGTAATTTCTCTTGTTCCATCATTTTTCGCTTCAAAAAGCCATCGTTAACAGGTTTGAACTCATTCTTTATTATGTAGTTCAAGTAGTTGCTCATCTCCTGGTTCAACTTAAAGTTATTGAGCAAATAGTTAGTGGCATTTTCATTGTTTTCCAAATCCTTTGTCCACTTCAAATTATGGATTTGAAAGAAATTCAACGAGATGTTCAACAACAATTGAATTTCCGAAGTCTTAAATTTTTCAAAGTTTTCAAATATTTGTGGAGCCTTGTAGTTCCATTGCATTTCGGAGCTGGAGTCATTCTTCAGCAACTTGTAGGAGATTTCTTCAAGTTCTTGCGAGTTTATGAGGAGCTCCGAGAGACGGAAATCTTTTTGAACAACATCAGTGAGCGGTTTTATGATATCTTGTTTCAAGCTATTTAATAAACGTTCGTTATTTTGGTGTTCTATTTGTAACGACGTCAAAATCGCCCCCCAGGTTCTGGGGTAGTTTCCGTATTCTCCGGTGTGATTCTGGGGTGAGAAGAATTGTGCTCCTTCGTCAAGAATCGATTTCAATTCTCGGTTGTGTGTGTTGACGGCTGCATAGTATCTATTGAACCATTTGGATAACTTTTTGTCAAGTAACGAAGTAGTTGCGTTAAGGGTCGTTGGTAAAATCAATGCCGCTTGTTCCGGCGTTTTCGACGTAAGGATTGTCGTAGGATAATTAAAGTCAGACATTGGATTGATTTTCTGTGTTTTGGAGCAGCTACGGCTTCTTTTAGGGATTAATTGGCTGTAGCTAGTCCTCTGTGGCTGGTTTTAATTGGCTGTTTGTTTTTGGTTCAATTCGTGCCCATGTGCAATTTGGGGGTGCACGACTTATTGACCACACGGATCGGAAGCTGTTCGATTAACAAGAAATGTCGATATATATGTCCATTGATTGATAGATTCAAGTAATGTTAAAAATATTAGGACTGCTTTTCTAGGAATTTCTAATACGGATGTATTAAGTGTAAAGAGTTTGATGTTGATAGGACATATATTTATGCGTACTAAGTAACTGACATATATGGAAGTTAACTAATGAGAATAGGGTGACCTGTATATGCTCTAGAGATACTTTTATCCCTATCAATATATTTGATCTTGTAGATTTAATCCGTTTTCTTTCATAATATCACTTTTCTTCTATCGTTATTATTGCTAAACTATAAGGTTGAATAACCTGTTCATGTCAGTAGAATAACCAAATCCTACGAATATGGTTAAAATAATAGGGAGAGTATTCTGCCAACTAGAGAGACGTATTATATCTACCTCTAAGTCTCTTTAAATCTTTCTCTCTTCCTCATTCTTGTATTTTCATACTCAAACTGTCTTCCTTCTCTATGCAGATTATGCTCTGGACATTTCGCCTGAAGAAATCATATACTCAGTTTCGTGAAGAATCGGATACATGTAAATCTTTACAAGTACAATACATTCTTCTGATGTATAGATATACAAATACTCTCCATGGAGTTATTTCTTCAGCCTTTAATATTTGTTATGTGAGGAATTTTGCAGCCATACGAAAAGATATTCTATTCAGAATTTATAGCTAGTTGAAGCCAATTGGAGGGTTTATCGCCTTACTCTTTGATAACTGTTGATCTTGTTGTTAGTAATCTGGTCAGAAATGATTGTGATAGAGCAGACCAGAGATATAATGAATTAGTACCACTTAGAGATTCCTAGCAGCTAGAGAGCCGGTTACCGAGAAAATCGTGTTGCAGAGCTATGTCTCATAAATTCTCATCCTCCTTAGTTATACAACTATAAAATCTTGCTTCTTCTCTAGGCTATTCGATTAATAGAGTTCCAACAGAACTATTCACCAATACTACTTCCCCAATTTTGGGAAAATAAACAAACTTCATGTAATTCCCCCGAGTCGACTGTTAATGCTACTCTGTATATTGAGACTGAACCCCCTAAAAGAAAACTACAAAGGGATTCTCAAACGAAGCCATCGACAAAACACAAGAGGTGGCTATGAACTCTGTTGCAATTTTAATAATTACTGAATTTCCCGTACTCTTAGCTACACCGAAGCTTTGGAAATATATCCCTAATAACAGTATTGCTGCTACCGCTATGTTAATCGGGTGTTAATTGAAGTATACGAAGAAAATATTAATACTTAGAGCAGAAATTAAAAGTATCGCAAAGATACGTCTAGATGAAAAGAGCTAAACCAGCAGCGACGACACCGAATGAGCCGATCAAGCCTGGGTAGTTGTTGACCCCGACGTTTGCCTGGGTGACGGTTGGTACGGCGGAAGTGGTGGAATTTTTGGAAGCAGCGGCAGAAGAGGCAGCAGCAGAGGAGGCGGCAGCAGCAGAGGAAGCGGCAGCAGCAGAGGAGGCGGCAGCAGCAGAGGAGGCGGCAGCAGCAGAGGAGGCGGCAGCAGCAGAGGAAGCGGCGGCAGTGGAAGAGCCAGAAGCCTTGGCTGATGAGGCACCAGGAGCCTCGGCAGATGAAGGACCAGAAGCAGCTGGAGCTTCCGATTCAACAACGGAATCCATGGCTGATTTAGATTCAGCAGGTGGAGCAACTTCTTCAGAGGATGGGGCAGCAGTTGTCTCTGGTGCTTCAGAAGTTGGTGCTTTTGTTGTTTCTGGAGCTTCAGAAGTACCTGGGGCTTCGGAGGTTTCTGGGGCTTCAGAAGTTTCTGGGGTTTCAGAGGTTTCCGGGGCAGCAGTGGAAGATGGAGTTGGTTCTTCTTCTGTCTTGGCAGCAGCAGCCTCCAATAAAGCCTTTGATGGGGCTGGGATCATCCAGTATGGTTCCCAAACACCAGCAGCGGAACAGTGGTTTTCAGCAATTTGGGTAGCAGAAACAACATTTTGACCAGCACAGTTTTCAGCAATACAGGCAGCAACTGGACCACCAAATTGTGGCATAACACACAAACAACCAGTATCCCAGTAAGGACATGGAGTGTTGCCAGTGGATTGTCTAAGACATTCTTTGGCACAAGATGGGACGGTATCATAAATCTTGTCAGCGAAACCGTTGATAGAGGCTGTCTTAGCTACCGATGGATACTGAGTGTATGGGTTTTCATCGGCGGCGTAGGCGACAGTGGCAGAGAGAGCGACAGTGGTGAAGACTTGAGAGTATTTCATATCGAGAGTAATGTGATGAGATGGATAAGATAATTTGAGAAAAGCGGAGATTACCAGCTACTTATATAGGAGTTTAGAATTAGTGCTTTGGGTGTTTACCTAGCCTAAACGAGGTTAGAATCGGTTCTAGATGTGTAACCCATTCTAGGCAGTAAGTTTTATTACTACGTTAAAGAGGTCGCCTTGTGATCGGACGTTTTTCGGAAATCGGCATTTTCATTAGCAGCCAATTATTTTTTTTAATTTCTCGGACCCTTGTCGATTTGGAATTAGTCTTCTTTCAATTGTGGACAAGTTACCAACATAGTCTCAGCAATGTGGTCTCGCCGGTATCTTCCTTGTGAATTGGCTGTCACTGGTACACCCCTCCATCGCCAGAAGCCTCAACATGAATTACTCCTGCTTCCACCACCGATATCCCCATCCCGACTAAATCCTTCCTAGAAAATAAAGCAAAATAATTGATGAAAAAGATAAACTTAAGCGAAGATGCGATATCTCCATTAGGAAGACAATTAATCTTAGAACTCTTAATTTCTTAGCTGCATTTCTCTGATATTTCCAACGTAAGGGTTTCGATAAGTATAAGGGTTGATCTATCTAGAGGATTCTATATAGTTGAACAACTTAATTGAGATGGAATTATCCATTCCTAAGGATATGATTGTTGTACATTTATTGAACTTCCCCACGGTTCAGTAGTATCGAAAAAAAAAATATTTAATTCTGCAAACATTTGTATTTTTTATGCACGACGTATAATAGTTTGCGGCCGTAAAACAGTTCCGAGGGTTACATGGTTTGTGAGTTTAAAACAGCAGAACAGAATTTCCCTATAAGAATTAAATTAGTTTATTTGTTCTAACCCGTACTCTTAAGCTTGCATGATGTGTATATTTTTCTCTAAAAGTTCTAGTTGGTGCTTAGAAATTAAAAAAAAGATATATTTCTCCCCTGTGCTCAACAACCAAAACATTTTATTGGAAAGCATATTTCGAAAAGTTACCTGATTTACATATTGATGCAACTGAGGGTTGCGGTTAGAAGCTAGCATATTGATGTACCTTCCATCCATGTAGCTATATGTTAGAGCAGAAACTCAATTGTTATGTGAGCATTTAAACTCATAGAATTAGTGTCTAGTATTTTTGGAGACGTAAGGAGGTGTGTCGTCAAACCCTGATACTTTTAGTTAAAAATTTAGAGGTAATTTACAAGGCTCGAAAACCTAACAAAGAGTACATGGTTCAAAATGATGTTCCTTTTAAAAACTTTCTTTTATTTTATTTTATACAGATACTGAAAGCTGCAATCTTGGCATTTCTTGGAAATTGTCTCGATTCAGTATGAAATTCATCTGATGATCTGAAGGTTCTTGTTGCCCATCTTAAACAAAAATGGTGGAACAAATATTCTAGGTCACGTATGAAACTTTGAGAAAGCGCCCCTGCCAAGTTAGGTGGTTTGTAAATTCTAAGAAGTCAGTGAGAGGATTCATTGATGACAGGTGATAGCTCCTAGAATTTGCATCACTAAATTGACACCTCTCAGTGAAGATCCAATTTATCGTGCTCTGTAATTGACTTAACTAAGATATTTTCTGATAAATCATTAAACAATACAATGGATTCTGCTAAAAGTTAACAGGAAATACTATTGACTCTTCTCTGTTGAATGAGCCCCTCAAATGATGGGTCTTGAAGTTTCCGGTCCTAACAAACCCCGAAATTATAACCATCAGGTTAGATGGGTTCTAGTGGAATAGGTGATATCGACTACTCGTCGATGAGCTTCTATCTCGTGAAGCGTAGAAAACGCAATGACTGCAACATTTGTGGAGTTTGGTGCCAATTGGTTCACTGGAAACACCGATATATTGTGAATAGCAGCGAAATTACATATTAGATTTGATATAAATAATTAACAGGCTCTGTTATGAAGAGTTAACCTTAGCCTAAAAACTTTATCTAACGAAGCGTATATTTAATTGGGAATTCATATTTTAGTATAGGGGAGATGTTATTTAAAAAACCTTAAAGCTCCGAATATTAGTTGAATCTGACGGCTATAAGTGTCTGCTGGTTTCAGTGCCATCTCTAGCGCCAAGATGATTGATTAAGAGTTTGTAATTTTGATGCAAAATAGTTCTGATAGCACTCTGTAATCTTGGGAATGAAATGACTAGGTCAAGGAATTTTGCATCTTGCTAGTCATTGAATTCTTTCACATTGCTCGAGTCCTTTCAATGTTGTCAAAGTAACCATACTTTTGCTTAATTTTTCGTAGCATTCTGTCCGTGTGCTTGAGAACATCTACCAGAGAAGAGCAGCAATTGGGACGAACGCTCCAACCATATTAGCAGTGACGAGGAATCCACCATTAGAGGTTGAGCTAGAAGCTTGCGATGAAGGAGGAGAAGTAGAAGAAGACGATTCTGGAGAAGAAGTAAGTGATGGAGATTCATCTGAACTAGTAACAGCTGAACTAGAAGCTGACGTTTCTGCAGAACCAGAAGAAGAATCTGAGGAAGTTTCTTCTGCAGCAGATGTAGCTTGTGGTCCGGAGGTGGTGACTTCGGCTGATACAGTTGCAGCACCTTTGACTGCAGCAGCAGTTGCCAAATCGCTTTCAATTGATTTTGGAATGATCCAAGTGTTGGCACCAACCTTGACACATAAACTTGTGGCCAAACTAGTAGCACTTACAACATCATTACCCTTGCACTTTTCGGCAACACATTTGCCAACTAACCCAGCCCATTGGGGCATCACACAGAAACATCCTGTATCCCAGTAAGGACAAGGAGTATTTCCAGTACTAAACTTTACGCACTCCTTGGCACATTCAGGCAAGAATTCAAGAATGGGATCAGCAAAACCATTGATGCTGGCAGTCTTTGGAACTTTTGGATAAGTAGCATAATTTACAGCAAAGGCGCTCGAAATGAATAAAAGGATCGATAATTGCATGTTGGTAGTCTTTGATTGATTATTTGGTCTCGAAACTATGTGGGAATCGTTTTCTTATATCTGTTCGGGGATTTGTGATTATTTCCGAGTTCGCTTTTGGAAAGGTGCATATTAGATGCATGGTTTTTTATGCATAATTTTTATCAGATGGAATTGATAATAAATGCATGATTTTATCAGATGGAATTGATAGTCCGATGCGGAATAGGACACCACTAGTTATTGATGAACGAAACTAGTAATAATAGAAAGTACAATGCTATATTTGCAACTACAAATCTACACTAGTGGCATCTTTATTCAACCAACTCATAATATAAAGTCTCTTCCATATTGAGAACCACGGTTCTCTCATGAACATTTATTATTCTTGTAGCCTTCTTTATATTTTTCCAATAGACCGATATTACCGAAATTTGAGTCAGTCCGAAGCGGCGGAAAATGTCCTCCATTTACAATGTCTCGATATGCCAAGTCTAAATCACTTTGTATACGAAAACTTTTCAACCCCGTAATGAGTTCCGGTCCATATGTGTGAGCATCTAAATTCCGACTTCCGGACTTCTTATACTGGCTAGTAAAATCCCACTTCCCTAAACCGTTTCCTACGTTTCTTATTCCACTTCATATTCCTCTATATAATCCTTGTCTTTGTCACTTGGTTGCCACTCTTGGTACGGGTACCTCTTCTTGGATTTTCAAGAATTTTCCTTCCAAATTTAACTGATAAATCTTCCGATAACTCCAACCACTCATATCGATTTTTTTAAAAACATAGAATCATTATATTTTCGTTTATAAGTGGATTGTATCGTTAATTAAAAGTGATCAGCAAAGTGTCAGAATTTCTCAAAATTAATTATTCAGAGATCTTTTAGATAAATAACTGAGACATATTATAAAGGAATTACCAACCCAAATCATCTTTCTAAGACAATATCTTAGCCATATCAAAGTTTGCTAGAATATATATCCCCTCCTCAAATAGTTGCCAACTACTAGAATTCAACCCCACTCTATAGCTTCTACAGATTTACTTATAGTTCGCTTTCATCAAAGAGATAATCACGATGGCCATCCCCTTTTACGAACAATATGCTGTTGAGAGACAACTCAATTATAGATACCAATGGTTAACATTTGTATTTATTGTGTTGATTCTCTTGACCCATGGTATCCTTTTTCATTGGCTCCCACGCTTACTTCGTTCCAAACGTTCGCCTCAAAATCTTAATCACAAGCCATACTTCAAGTTTCTTAAATTTTGGGAATCCTGGGTAACATGCTTCTCCATCAGAGTTCCTTGGAAGTCTACACCGATCTTTTTCCAACCAAGTTTAGTCTTGTTGGGACTTGCTTACATTACAGTACTTGCAGTTTTCTGCTACCGTGATACTCTTCAGCTTGATTATCTTCCACAGTACTATATTATAGGTAAGAGAGTGTCCAAAGTGGCGATGGGTATGTTGCCAATTCTTCTTATTGCCCTCGCAAAAAATGATCTTATTACTTCGATCACCGGACTTCAACATGATAGAGTCGTTTTCTTGCATGTCTGGTTAGGAAGAACTCTCTGGACTATGATCACTATTCACTTGACGATTTCAGTCGTATATTGGACAGACATGACGGCCACAATTATGATTTTCATTCCACCTCAGATTTTCGGAATGATTTCATACGGTTGTCTCTCCGTGCTTACTTTTGGTAGTAACAAATGGCTCAGAAAGTACGCATATGAGGTATTTCTTGTTTCCCATCGTATTTTCGCATTTATCATGTTGCTATTAGCATTCTTTCATAACGGCGGAAACAAAGCAATTGTTATTATCTCTGTCCATGTGTTGGTTGCAGACCGTGTCATTTCCAGAATTTTCGGAATTGTTCACAAATATAAATCACCAACCAAGGGATTGTCTGATTTTGAAATTATCGACGATGAAACTATTCTCATCACTATTCCAATTAGAAAAACTGAATTAACTGCTCAGGCTTGGTATACGACATTCTTACCTAAATTTCAATACTGGAAAGCAGGCCAACATGTTTATTTAACTGTGGGTAAAATCAGCGCCTTTCAACAACATCCCTTCACAATTTGTTCCCTTCCAGAATCTAAAGATATGAAATTTTTAGTCAGAACTCAAAAAGGCTTCACAAAGAAGTTGATGATTACGTTGAAGGAATTGAAACTTGCCCAAGAGGAAGGTGTGGTTATTACGGAAAAACCTGGTTTGATCAAGAGGGCGGTTGGGAAGGTCGCGAAATTTGTGAGTGCAATAATTAGGCTGCAAAAAAACTCAAAATCGGGAGATTTTGCAGACACCATCGAAAGTTCCTCCGACTCCAGTCTTTCCCCAGATCTTGAAAAAGACTTAAATATTGTACAGCTTAAAGCTACCTTTCATGGTCCATATGGATCTAAACATCAAGATTTCTTAACTTTTGATACATGTTTGTTTATGGCTGCTGGTTCAGGTGCATCCTACACACTTCCTGTCGCCCTCGATTTATTGAACACAATCGAAAAACGTAATTTGGTTGAGGATTACTTCTGCCGTCCTGCTCATTCAAGAGTTCATATCGTGTGGACCATCAAGAAGGAAGATAATATTAGATGGTACAAACATTTGCTAGAACCTATCATGAAGCATGTTAATGAAGGAAGAGCAGTTGTTTCTATCTACATTACTCAAGATCAAATTAACGAGAAGGCTCAAGGGATTTCTAATGATTCTGGAGTCATGCTTTCTGCAGATGAGGGTTTCTCAAGAATACAGTCATCAATGAAAGGTTCCCATAACGAATCTAGTGGCTACAAAAACTCCACAATTGAAGAAATCACAACTGAAGTTTATCAAGAAGGTTCAAATTCGGATTTGGTTTTGGAGTCTTCAAGAACAAGCACTTCTCTTTCCTCTACCTATCATTATGATTTGATCCAAAAACACAATGGACGTCCAAACTTGGGAGAGGTTATCAAGACTGAAGCCGACATTCTTTCAGTCAAGAAAATTTTCAGGTCTCTCGCAGTTGTGTCATGTGGGCCAAAATTATTCATCAATACTATCAAGGTAGAGTGTCAACAATCGAGGTTGAGAAAGGATGCTCCTGATGTTTATTGTTATACTGAATCTTTTTAGGAGTAATAAATTTGTTCATTTTCAAAGAAAACGAAATTTACAAGAGCGAAACGGGAGGGTAGATTATCTCTGAGTTATCAAGTTTACTAGTTTTCTGATTTCAAGTATCGTCACGTTTGTTCCGAGTCTAATTAGATCTATACACGTCATGCAATCTTAAGGAGTTTACATAATTTGCATGACGTTCTTTAGTTCAATTTCATAAAGATATCGTGAACAATAATAAGTATTATATGGGTGCTTGAAAAATATCAGAATTCGCAGCAGTTCTTAAAATTTGCAACCGCTATTTTGCAGCCATTCTTTAAGAACATTTCTTTTGTATGTTGGACAAGTACTAATTTTAGTTTTTATATTCTAATACTATAATAAATAAAAATTCTAGAAATCAATAATACAAGACTGAGATTACTTACATTTCGTCATTAATTTCTTTGTTTTAGTCGACTTGGTTCAGACTTCATTAATTTAAGTTTGCCATTCTCCTGATTCGAAAGACTTCAGTTCCGAGAACAACTATAGGATTCTGAATACCATATTTGCAAGTCTGTTTTCACTACGTTTATATCTAACATTTGGTAACGACAACCAAAGGATTAAGGTGAGGGAAAACATTACGATAAACACGGGCATAACCACATAAGCTCCTGCAAATTGTGAAAGCAAACCGACTAAAAATGGAAATATAGCCCCACCACTAGAACCAAATGCTGTTGTAATAGTAAGTGAGATCACTTGAATTTTTCTAGGAAGTAAACCCTCCAGCATCACATATGTGATCATCAATGGGTACACTGGACCGATTACAATCCCACTTAAAGTAACAGTGAGGATCTCTATAGGTAATGGAACAATCAACCATGTAAGTAGAACAAAGATAATGGCAGAAATAGCGAGAATGGAATTTCCTAGTCTAGCTCCCATATATTTATGGATAGGTCTAGTGAGGAAAAGTCTTCCAAAACTTAATCCAAACCAATAACCCGAAGCCACATATCCAATTGCTGAGAAGTCGTGATCTCTATAATCACGCAAGTATGTGGTGATCCAGCCTCCAATAGAAACTTCTCCACCTTGGTAGAAAAGAACAAAGAGTGAGGTTATCCAAGTTGTGCGGTTTTTCAAAGCTTGTTTCATAAGACCGGTGGAAACGTCCGGGATTTGATCCACTACTTCATTGCCATTGTAATTATTAGCAGCCTCTTCTCTAGAATCAAATATATCACTCTGATCCACTCCATGAACAAACGAAAAGTATGTGGTTCCAATATTGACTAGCATGCCTCCCAAAATAATAAGATAAAAGTAATTCCATTTTATTCCGGCTTCAACAAATGCCGTCGCCACCAATGGAGACGCGGAAGCACCTATTCCATAGCTTCCATGGAAATATCCCAATCCCTTTGAAGATTTCTCCAAACTGCTGAAAAATATATTGAACTGAGCTATGCACATCCCACTTCCGATTCCACCCCAGAAAAACCCGAACACAATGATCGGATATCTTGAGCCAGTCAGAACCAAAGTGTACATGATTGTCGAGCATATTGTTCCCACCACAATTGATTTTGATCCCAAGTATTTCTGGATCTTGCTTGATAAAATGGCCACCAAAATGAAACCCAAAGCATTGCTAAGCCACAAGAGAGACGCAACACTATAAGAGATATTGTATTGCAATTCAATATAATTAAGAAGCACACCTACAGATCCATCTGAGAATCCTGCGCAGAACACCCATGCACAAGCACATATGGACTTGTACAAGTTTCGTGGAGGGTTACTGAAGGTCATTCTCCTAATTTCTGTAGGTTCGTCAATCTCAAATTGTTCAATAGGTTGAGACTCGTCAACGAATTCAGTAGGACTAAAATATTCTCCTTCAGTGACATATTCACTTGGCCTAGACTCGAGTGGAGGTCTACGTTCAAGTCTAGTTTCTTTGGTGATTATTTCACTTTCCTTGGCCTCCAATGGGGGCCTACGCCCAAGTGTTGCATTGTCTAGCCTTTCGAATGGGTTGAGATTGCTAATGTCAGTTTCTTCTGGAGTTTCTGGAACTTGAGCTACTTGTTCAAAGACTTCTTGTTCCTCCTTCATTTTTCTGTTTAATGTAAGCTTTCCAAATTCTTCTCATCGCAACCCGGCCGTTTTATATTTTGCACCCATTACCAAAATATCATTTCTGCAAATAAATATCTTTCCGAGTAACTTCGAGTCGGCGTTATGTGGGGATAATAGCTAATATTAATAGTTGATTTGGAACCGCCTTGATTGACTAAACATGACCGTTGTTAGTAATGCGTTGACAGACAATCGTGGGGATGTCGGAAAATTCTAAATTGGGAAACTCTTCCGAGAAAGAGCTGGGAACAATGAAAACTTTCCGAGAATTATTGATTTCCAGCACAAATAACAAAATGAACAATTCCTAGGAGCCAATACTTAGATGAATCTCCTCGGCTAAGTAGTTGCGTCAGCCAATTAGTTATTTGCGCCAAGCAGTTACTTTTGTATCAATTGATTCAACAACCCTGGGTAGCTTGGGGCATTGCGCCTTCAAAAATACGCCAAATAACTCGCTCAAATTTAGCACATACTAATAACTTCATAGAGAGCAAATATACATTTTACCTGCTATTATTAAATTATTAAATTTAAAGCACCACCTAAATTTAGAACAGGTTAATAATAATATTATTTAATAATTGATCATAACTAACTGTTAGGCTCCAATAAGTTAGTAGTTCGCAGGCAGATGTTTTATATTAGCTGCAAGACTTAACAGTAAGAATAAGCAATTAATTGTTTGGAACACTAAAATCTTTATTATTCTATTTCCTGTGGCTTAAAAACTCTGTAAGGTATTTGATTATAAAAAATGACATGTTGATAATTTATGTAACTTCTATTCATCTTTTTATAAAAACTCTGCCTTTCAATGATTTAAACGAAAAATGAAAGAACGACTAATCATGAATGGCTTATCATACTGGAAGCTACCAACTCGGATCTGTTTAGAGACAGTCTTAGAAGTTGGGTGCAAAATTTCGTTCGAATAGTTAATTATTGCGGAACGGATTATTGTTGAATACGTACAAATTTATAACTACTGCGGCACTGATTATTTTAGAGATAAGCTACTGATAATTAGATTATGGAAACTAAGGTTTTCAGCTATCTGTGGGTCTTACTAACTATAATATACTTATTGTGACCCACAAATTGCCGAAAGGACGGCAATTCAATTCAAACATCTTCAACTATCTGATTTCAACCAGGACGATAGTTTTGTAAACTAATCAATTCTAGAGCCATTCTCTTATATTTGAGCAACCTTCTATAGGAACAGATCTAACAATGTCAGTATCAGCACTATTTGATTATCAGGTATAGTTCTTCTACAATAATCGGGGCTGATAACTTCTTCATTCATCACTAAGTTGTACAGGTTAAGGGGTCTTCAAGTGTCACATTATAACGTAATTTTGATCGTAGATAATCGTGACGCCTATAGATCACATGGCACCACTTGCTGCGCTTACATAAGCAAATATTTATTAGCTAAATTCGCCTCAAACTACACAACCTCTACTCTTCCTCTCCTCAAATGAACTTAAAATTACTAGCTATACTAACGCTCAGTTCATTTACCAGTGCTGGGTCCGTGTCGAACTTCCAGGATTTTGGGGCAGCTTGTTCTTACCTCAATTCGAAGGAATCACTGCCTTCCAAGTTCACTCTCCGCGTCGATCTGGCAGAAGACGTGACTGTTCCGTACTTAATCTTCCATTACCGTGATTTATTAAACTTCACCAATGTTCCCACTATGGGGTCCTACTTCTCAAAGTACGAAGGGTCCGATTCTCGTCAAAAATTGTATGAACAGGTTTTGGAGGATGGCGAATTCAAGCTTGCTTTGAATGAGGGATTTGAGCTTGATCAAGATAAGATTTGGAAGGGCAAGGTGGAGAAGAAGGCGAAGAGAGATGACGATTCTTCTGAGTCTGGTGTGTTGATTGAGCTGATACCTAAATCCGGTGTGTACTGTATGTACATCGCTCCTCCACCAAACACTTCTGTCCATCTCGCGGTCAAACAAAGCCATGGTTATCTCCCATACATAAACTATTTGATGTATTCTCAAAACAAGATAGCAATTCTCATCGCAATTGGTCTATTTGCCTACTTGCTCCACTACACCATCCAGTTCAAAATCGGGCCCAACTTCTCGAACCTCAACTCGCTCTCTTTAATTTCAAGGGCAATGGTTTTTTATGTGTTGCCCCCATTTATTCTTCTTTGGTTCATTGATTTGATATCCGGGTTCGTCAAGAACCACGTTGCTGAGAATAACAACTACTTCTTCCATTTAATGGACTTCTCAACTGTCTGGCTCAACCAAGTGATATCAGTTATGCTCCAACTATTTATTCTTCTATTTTCAATGGGATACGGTGTTATCTATTGCCTCAGAGAAAGCCAAAATTACCTGAATATTCCGAGAAACTCACAATATATTGCATCTGGCCTCTTTTTCGGCAATATCGTTGCTATATCGTTATGGCTCTTGCAGTTATTGTTTTCTAGGACTCGGGATCCATTTTCAGTCTTGGATAACGGAATAGTCAGTCGTTTAAATTTCGAGAACAAACTGATTGTTTTCAATCTTTTTGTCTCAATCTTCCCACTACTTTGGTTTATTACGTCGATGGTTTTCTACTTCAAGACGAAGAAGACTCTCATCAAATTCCCTCCTGTTTCTTCTGTGGAAGAAAATGCTGTGGTTAAAAACAATGAAACTGTTACGTCCTTTAGAAGGTCTATATTGGTGATATTTGTTTTGCCAGTATTCATCAGTTTTCTTGGTATTGGGATCGGAATCTATAAGATGTTGAATAGTGATATGAGCTCGTTAACTGACTTAATCCCGCAGACTCCACAAAGTCCATCGAAACAAGCAATGCTCGAGTCTGTGCTTATGGTTGCGCAAATGGAAATGACCCTCCTGACTGGGTTCTTAGTTTGGGCCGTTTGGACTAATTACTTGAACCTTTTCTTGACTATAGGTTTAATCTTTGCTATTTGGATAAAGACGAATGCAGGAATTGTTTTGGTGGATGAAGGATTTGACGAGATCGCTCAACATGTGACAGAGGATGAGGATGATTTGAGATTATAGGGAGAATCAGGCATATCACCGAGCTGGTTATACTAAGATATAGAATATGCCAAAAATACTTCCCGGTCCACCTTCAAGAGTATGAATCTGCTCAGGTTTTGTTTATCATCAATCAAACTGATTATTAGTTCTCATAAAGAATTATACATCATAATTTGAATAGTGTAATAATATCAGCATAAGAACCATTGATCAATTTAAACCATATATACCGGAAATACATGTCTTGTTTGAGCATTCTCTAGTGATGATAGAGATATTGAGATAGTTAAGAATATAACAGACTCAGAACTAAAGAATCGATTAAGAGATCACGAGGTATCATCAAGAATTCATTATCAAAATGAAGCTTATTTATACATATTCAAGTGTCTGCCTTGTGGGAATTAACTTACTGTTGTTATCAACTTACTGTTGTTATCAACTTACTGTTGTTATCAACTTACTGTTGTTATCAACTTACTGTTGTTATTAACTTACTATTGTTGACTATATTACTATTAAAATACTATTGAACATACATAAATAAACAAGAGAAATGAAGAATTAGGCATTATTTCAAGGCTTGACAATCTCTTCGGTCAGAAGCCTTTTTTATGAGAGAATTTGAGTATCTCTCAAAATTAAACAATTTGAAGTTATTCAGAATTGCTACAGGAATTACTTTCGAGATTGATCACTAGCAGTGGTTCCATCATCAGGAGAAACAAATCCTTGGCCGTCAGCGGTAGTACCGTCGACAACCTTTGGAGCTTGTTCACCAGCAGCAGCAGCAGCCTTCAACTTGGAAACTCTGGCATCAGTAGATCTGATTGGTTCAATAACATATGGGCTTTCTTCTGGGTTCTTGGCTTCTTCTTCGAAGTAGGCGTATTCACCTATTTCAGCCAAGTCAGTTCCCATCAATTCTTCGTCTTCGTGCAATCTGATTCTCAACTTTGGAATTCTGTCCATAACCAATAAAAGGATTGAAGTTACGACGAAAGACCAGGCTCCGATAGAGACGGTACCAGCCAATTGGTAACCCAATTGCTTGTAGTGATGGTTCATCCACCCACCGGCAATAGGCTCAGCACCAAGAGCAACACTACCATCAGTAGCAGCTATGTAATCAGCAGCAAACAAACCTGTCAAGAGGGAACCACAGATACCACCTACCCCATGAAGGGAGAAGACATCCATACCATCATCAATTTGGAAGATGAGTTTCAAGTCAACAGCAAAGTTACAGACAATAGCTGGAACAACACCGAAAATCACAGAGGTATAAACTGGAACAAAACCGGCAGCTGGAGTAATACCAACCAAACCGGCAATTGCACCCATACATAAACCAACAGTGGACCATTTTCCGCCGGTTCTGAAGTAATCAACAAACATCCAAGTCAAACCACCAGAGGCTGCAGCAAGGTTGGTGTTGACACAGGCATACCAAGAACGAATAGATGCGTTACCGGTAGAACCACCGTTGAAACCGAACCATCCGAACCAAAGGAAAACCGTTCCCAAGACAATGGAACTTACAGAGTGAGGCTTGTATTTTGGAACCTTACCGATAGTCAATGGATCGTGTCTCTTTCCTAACCAGAGGGAGTAGGCCAATGCAGCGAAACCGGAGTTTTCGTGGACTGGTCCACCACCGGCAAAGTCAAGAGCTCCCAATTTGAATAACCAACCATTGGCACCCCAAGTCCAGTAGGCAATTGGACAGTAGACGACAGTCAACCAACAGAACAAGAAGACCATCATTGGACCCAAACGAGCACGTTCACATCCAGCACCAACCATAAGAATAGCAGTGGTGGCGGCAAACATACCTTGGTAGAGACAGAACAAAATGCCTGGCAACGAGGTAACAACAGATGGAGCACCAAGAACGTTCATAAGGGCAAAGTTGTCCAAACTACCGAGAAATGGAGATGTGTTGGTCTGACTGAATACTAATGAATAACCCCAGAAGAACCACTGGAATCCTGTCAAACAGGCGGCCATGATGGACGCCCAAAGAAGAGAAAGAGCATGCTTTTTTCTAGAAAGACCCGAGTACAAAAGACCCACACCTGGAATCATGATCCAAACAAGCGCAGAAGCGGCGCCAATCCACGCCATATCGGCCTTGTCGAATTGATCATTTAAGTTGACAGTCAAACTGTCACCACCGGTTCCCGTACCAGTGAAATTACCTGAATCGGACATTTTTGGAGTGTCGTAAAATCAGTAATTGTTAGTCACAACTGTGTTCGATATAATGGTCCAGATGTCTCCCTTTTTATACTTTGACACGATACTATCATCCACCAATGGGTGTATCGCTCCAAAAGCCGCATCCAATTTAGATAAGCAATATGCAGGATTTAACGTTGTATCGTAAATTCGTATTCCAAGAATTTTCACATCTGATCGGAGGAAAATGATTGGTCGATATGGGGACTGACAAATTTTCGTGGGGTGGCCACGAAGTTTACGAGACAATGACCGGTATTTTAGTTGGTGGTGCAGGGTATAATGAGGGTGGACAACTTTTAAATAAAAGTTTGTTTGCGCGACATTTTTCGCCGTTTTCGGAGTTGACGAGATCTGGAATTTCGATTCACACCTGTAAGTACTCAGTAGATGAACGATATGACCCAATGTCTTGACGTGGATTATAATGGCCTAGAGAATCTTAGCCCAGAAAGTTTTGACTCAAAATTCTTGATGACTTGTTTGGCTTGAATCGAGCTGGCTTAATAATATGGCTGGTATCTTTCATTCAAGTCGCCGAGGTCCCCGATCGTCGGAGAATTTCACGAGTTATGAACACAATGTCGCAATAGTTCAGTGACGAGATATAAGAGGTTTTTGATTATGATTATTTAGGTAATTGTAATCGCTGAGGATATCTAATATTTAACAGATTAGTAATTTGTTATCCTCGGTAGAGGAAGGTAGACAAGACAATAGTGAAATAAAGAGACAATAATGTCTAATAATGTCAACAATGTCCATAATATCGTTTGCAGTTCTGATATCTCTCTGGAGAAAATTGTTGACTATCGATTTGTGAAGTGGCATTAAATTATGTCAATGAATACTTGATATCGTTATTTCCTAGATGGTACCTTTTGTAAACAAATAATGTCGCTCTTCTCCGACTCCATCAATTGAGCACGACTACTACTCAGTGGTAGTGTCCTGCAGTCTATCTAACATACACAGAAGTGTCCCACAGAAGTGTCACACATAAGGAACACTTCATCAATAGCTAATTAGCTGTTGATTATGGCTCTGGTAATCCTTTCGTCAAAAATGTCGCCGATCGCAACACCGTTATCAGTGAGATATCGTAAGTTCGATGTGGACAGTAGGTGAGATAGACCGATATCCTACATAAGGCGAATCAACTTGGCGGAGGATAACCCAATACAGTCGAGTCATCTCTAACTTTGCATGGCATGTGCTCCTTAACTTATGCAATGTTTGTAAAACATCGCTACCGCAATACATAACTTGAGATAAAAAATCATGTCGTTTTTTATCGCGTATCCCCACCAATTAGAATCAAGAAGCATATGTGCCCTTGGATGTACCGAACAGAGATTAGCTCGTTCAGGGTGTCTAAGACTCAAAGGCTTGAAGAATCTCACATGAAGATCCGTAAACCCGTCACCCCACATATATTTAAGTTCTTAATACTGAGATGAGGATGTGAAGAGTTCTAGAAATGTTCGATAGAGTGAAGATATGTGATATGTGTAAAGAATTACTGATTCTGAAGACAATGACTCTGTAAACAATGATACTGTAAACAAAGAATTGTAAATAATTAATGATTCTCTGTAAACACAGGATCTGGTCGATTTCTAGATATTGTAAACACATAAGATGATTTTTCGTAACTGTGGGAGAAACTGTTTTCTGGTGTTTCTAGTGTTACAGTTATCATGAATCCTTAAAATGATACCTATTACTTGGGGAATCTATTCATGAAGCTAACTTAGAAAGACTAAGTTCTGTAACTTCAATTGTATGTCAATTGATATTTTTGGCCCTCTGGATGGGACCTCCATGATAAATGATCCTTCCATACCAGCTCATGAATTGAAAAGAGTCAAATAATTATAGAATCAGTAAATTATAGAATCAGTAGATTAGTAGAATTTGATACAATTCAATTGAATCCCTAGAATCACAAGTCCTAGACACTATAATGGTAGTTCTAGACATATAATGACAAATCTTAGGCACAAGAATTAGTAGAATCAGTATAATCTTTATAATCTTCATAATCAACATATTCTTCATAATCAGTTTAATTACTATAATCACCATCATCACTATATAATAGTCTCTGGCTTGGATTACCTAGATCACTAATACTTTACTAGCCAATTTCTAAGATATCTCATTAGATCAGAATATCTCAGTAGAATCATCTACTTAAATTATACTATTATGACATCATACTCAAGATCCTAGAACATCAATTATTCATAGACCTAGATAATACATGAGTATAATGTAGATCTATTGTTGTTAATAAACATCAATCGAGTTGTAGGTAGTTTTGCCTGATTAGCGTCTCCCACAGGCTCTTCGTTGTCAGACAGATCTCTCGTAGTTCTCTCGCAGGTGTTCTGTCATCCTAAGATTTTCCGCTTATAGGTTGTTGGCCCACGCTAACCCAATGGCAGGATCTCTGCTAGGATAACTCCCTAGAGGTGCTCCCTCAGCGTCAGAATTACTTCTCCACGTATATGATACCTCTCACCCAGGACTTCTCCTACTCTCAGTTCTTTGGTGGCCCAACCCGTCTCACAATCGCTACATTTTAGACTCTTCCACGGCCTCCTCTTAAAACT